>OU911094.1:2742500-3942500 GCA_918358865.1 Melinaea marsaeus rileyi
AATTCATCCAATATATTAATACGATATTGACAAACGCTGCAGCACTTAAGTACTCGTAGATTACGTACAAAAATTCCAGTATAAAACTGTTAACAAACAAGGCAAATGCTTACAAGTAGAGAATGAATGCTTTTCTAAGCATGGATGTTTGAGGTTTTAAACGCGCTAAAGCTGAACGTCTTGCTGAAATACTTTTGTAGCTGAATTCCATTACTGCATGAGATTTTAGTAAAAAAATTATGAAGTAAAAATTTCAAAAGAGACCGATGAGATACATGTTTTAGTTTACTGACTCCTTAAACTGACAGTTAATTCTACTCGTTTTATACAATTTGAGGTCAAAACCATGAAATGATTTCTTTTATTTCCAATAAACGTATCTGGAATATAAATACTTCAAAATTCTATAAGTTTATATGAAATCCGTAAATATGTAGCATTATTGTAATTTATCATCAACAACGGTTTGTGTTTTCCTGATCCTGTAAGAGTATTGAGACAAAAAGTAGCCGATGTCACAGACTGGCTATCACAATGTAGTTTAGGTCAGAGAACTGAATGTTTAATATCGGTACAGTATTTTTGAGCCTTTTTGACACATAAAATATAACAAATAAAAGTTTCCTCTTAATAATTAGTAAATAACTAGTATAGAAATAGTATATGTATTACACATTATTAAATATACATAATATAAATTATATTAGTTTAATTATATATCAAATGTAACCCACACTATAGAAGCAATGCAACAGATTTTTTTTTTTATATTATTTATATTTAATATTTTTTAAATAACATCTGTTTGTAATTATACACAGGGTTGCAAAACTAACTTCCTAAGATCAGATCAGATTAAATTATTAAAATGATAATAGTTTTTCGTAGACACCAAAAATCTGCTTCCATTGACAATATATTATCAATAAGATCATTATAATAATTATGTCTTACGGAGATCAACTCCGTCACAGTGCTGTACACACTACAACGACATAAGAAGCATCTCACTCACGTGTTCACAATTAAAGTATTATTATTGTAATTGAAGCGAGTCAGCGAAAGAGTGAACAGTTTTTAGACAGTTGAACGTGTCATCACGTAACACGCCGGGTGTCACTTTGCATTTGCAACTTGAAAACGTGCCTTAAAGTTGGTTTAATTTTCAAGAACATTTTTAAAATTACGTAAAATAAGTATTTCATATCATACATACTATTACTAGAACATATGCGGTGCTACAAAATGAAGTGAAATAAATGATGATCGAATTTCAGGTCAAAATTATTCATTATTCCAATCTACATTCGATGCAAGATACAGCGCGGCACGATTTAATTGATCATTTATAAACATTAACTACATTATTTGTCAATTTAGGTGATTGGCTAAAAGTACCTCGTATTTAAAGATATTATGCGGTAATATCACCGTGATGAGAATTGTAACATCTTTAATATTTATTCCCGTAGGTCACATTTTATTGTTTTATATTTAGTGCACGCTCACCACTCCACCTGCCGGTAAGATTTCAATACTTTAACTATGAAGACCCCCAAGTATACCAACCGATGTACTATAAGTGTAAATATATAGGATCTTCGTATCGGCTCACTTTTATGTTCATATTGTCTCGCGTTCGTGCTATTATCGTTATAACTTTAACTACTTTGAAAAAACATATTATAAAAGTAAACATATAGCTTAGATGGATCTAATACGTAATACTTACATAGGAATACTTACCAACTTTGTATCTGAGTGAAAGTGTGATTAGAGAAAACTTTAAGAGTCATTACATGATGATTAATTTAACGACTTTAATAATATATAGGCTTTGTACAGCTGTAAGGACATATAATTTAAAGACATAGTTGTAAGAGTATATTACTTTATTGTAAAATAACATATATTTTATACACTTAATAAGCAAAACATCTCTATGGACACTGAAAGGAAATGAAAAAATAAAGGAACCATAGATCGGCTTCTTTAAAAGTTGATAAACAAAGGGAATGAATTAATGGACTTATGAAATAAAAGAAGATGTAAAAAGAAATATGAATAAGAAGATAAAGGTGTAACCATTGGCGTAGATGAATTGTGACCAACCGAGTATGTAAGTTAATGGTGCAAAAGTACACTAATATACATCTTTGAAAGTAAGTACAACAATAATCATGGATCCTGGTGTATGCCGTGTACTGAAGACAATATTTTTGTCAATAAAGATGGCTTTTAAGAGCAGAGCAGACTGGAAAAATGACTCCAAAATTCTCCCAAATACATTAATAATATAGAAAAAACTTAATATTTTACATTAATTTACATCTTTTTCGATAAATTGTAATTATACTCTTTATGTCAATGACAATTCTAAATAATAAAATTATTATTCTATTGTATCACGATAACAATGTCTAAAATAATTTTCGATTGTACATTTTATTAATTAAAATTGATGAAGGGCTTTAAATATAAATTTCAAAATAGTATTGTGTATATTTGTATCAGCCAGGCTCTTTATACACTCGACAAGGGAATTTAATAATTTTCAATACCGATCTACCTTATCTATTAGATAAAATAATAATAATAATACAAAACTTAAATTTTATCATGTTATTATTTTTCATAAATGTGTGTATCATTTATGATGCCGTCATTTACTAGTTACAGAGAAAGTTCATCAGTTATTCAATACAGCAGAGTGTTTGATGCTCGGGAGTAACTTCACAGGAATATGCACTGAACTGTTTATTATAAATGTTAAATATTTTAGTGACACTTACTTCTTACTGTAGACAGGGTTTGTGTAGTGACAGCATGGTGAAGATGCACTTTTATTGTTGATAACCAACCATGAATATGTTTAGCTTCTACATATGGATATATCCAGACAAGAATTTATGTATAAAATGTGTTGTTATAGTAGATTCCTCCACGTTGCAAAGAAAAAGTTAATTTACGTAACTTATAGACATTGTCTAATATTATACTATTATTAAATTACCATTTTTAGATCCGAATAAGACAGAAATTAATTTTAAATTGCGATGCGACCATAATTACGCGCAAATTATCTTAAATTCATTTATATGTGGTTAGCTATTAACAGTATTTATTCGTGAACTTAGAGAAAATATCTTAACATATAATCCGCGAATCCGCGTATCTCACATATCTCGAGTATTCAAAAACTATTTTGCCTTATAGCGTACCAAAATTAATGACTAACACTAAAGAGACTCTGTGATACATTCTACACATTAAAGTAATGTCAACTATAAGTCAAAGTGACGTTTGTACCAACAAAAACACCAACTTGTCTTTAACTGCTGAGTAATCTTAAGACTATCTGTCAATTACATTACAACGCGTACACCTTTTATATGAAGTTCTATGTATCATAAGATTTTTCCCACTCACAAACACCAGTGTTTAATTTAACTTTCCTACAGAGTATCGGGAACCTTCTTGTGACATGTATTTCTAATTATTTACTTAAAAAACAATAACTATTTATGAATTATTGGAAACTTATATCAATATCTAAATTTATAATTATAATTATTAACTTTTAAAGATTTTTATTAATGTACCATTTCACGATTCTATGATATTCTTTATTATGATTAATGTATTAGGTACTATTACAATTTTAATACACTACTAAGGAAGTGTAAGTTAGTTAAGCAAGTTATTACAAACTTTAAGCTAAGTCATATAACTTTGGTAACACAAAGGCTTATCCTTTGTACACTGATTTGTCACCGGAGCTGATTCATTAAGTAGCATTAATCTTACGCGGCTCTGTGGTGTTACTTCACTTTATACCATATCTACTATTTTATATTACAACAATAATATTACATCATTATTTATTACTCTTATATTGTTAATGTAGTATTTGTTATTTTATTAATATATTTGTCGGTATGGAGACAAAGAAATATTTTATTATGATACAGCAGAACATATCATATTTCTATTATATGAGCCATAGACTGTACATTTGAATAACACTGTTTGAAAGATGTCTTTTTCTTGCTAAACGTTATATAGACGGTCAACGTCAGTAAGTACTGTGGAAATACAATTTTTTATTACCTCTTCTTGTGGTTAACTCGTATAAAATTCCTTCTAAAAATAAATTATTATATTTTTTTAAGTCTAAAGTTTAATATTTTACATAAATCTTTAAACTGATTGGAAAAACAGTTTCTTCATATTTTATATAGGAATTTAATTTCAATGTATTATGTGTATAATGTATTAAATAAATCTTGTATTTACTAAATAAAAAATAAGATTTTTTTACTAAAAATAAATTAATAAGTAAACATGTAAAAAATTATTGCTTTTGCGATAAATTTTCTAATACAAATTACATACAAAACTCAACTATAATACTAACTTAGCTGTTGACGCGACTGATAAATTAATTAATTGGAATATTTTCCCAGCAGTAAGAGAGACTTTGTGGGTGTTTTGAATATTAAATATAATCCAGATAGCAATAGTTTATTTTAACCAACAGCCGCTTTACGCGATGTTCCTATTCAAAATGCTGATCACGTTCAATTTGAATTTTTTCAAATTCGGTTAGAATTTTAGTAGGAAAATGATTTTTATTTTATTTAATCTAACGATTTTTAAGGTATAATATCGAAAATACTAAAAGTTAATCTAATTTTGGTTTATCTTTTCAGATATTAAATGTAATATATATCCCATAATGTTGTATACAATACAGCGATTAATATATCCTTTGCCACTGACAGTTTAATTTATATAATCATATTCAATTGACTTATATTTTGTATTGATTAATTGTTGAAATAAGAACCAAGGCGATGTTTTTGTATCAAGTCTTAGACAACAGAATTATCATTGATATTTAAAATTCATAAGTTGATTTTAATTTTCCTCGACATTGATAATAAATGTATTCCTTGATATTATCAATTTACATGTGACAAGTAACAACAGTCACCATCATAGTTCATGAATATATTTTTAGTAGTCTTAACATAGTGTTAAGTACAAATAAATGTAACATATAGTAAATACATATATTATATTATCACAATAATACAATGTAAATAATAATAATAATAGTTATTCTCTATTAAAATAAAATTATTTTATATGTTTATTTCAAATGTAATTGTAAAATTAACATTGTATTTATATTAAAAAAAAAGACAAATACTGTCCTTCTCCTATTATGTAATGCTTTATATTATATGTGAGTTTTTAAAATTATATTTTAAGGAAAATTTTTAAATGTTGTAAGACCAGGCTTCTTTAATAAGGAAAAAAAAATCTGAAGCGTCTTAAGTTTTATCGTTTCGCTGAATGTATAATTCCTGCTACGTAATAAATACTCCATAAAAATCACAGAACGGGTGACCTGAGTGTAGCAGGCCTATTTTTATTTTTTATTATTATTATCATTATTATTATTTTTTTTGCTATTATTATTATTATTATTATTATTATTTTCATTATATTGCGACGGTTCTAGTTGTTCCAAAATAGCTTTTAAGATTGACATTTGTGAAACAGTGATCACAATATAAATATATATATATATCATTTATATGAACATTTATTATTTTATTTTATTTATTTATATATGTACATTTATATGAACATTTCTTTACAGTGGCGGAGAATCTAATAAAAGAGAAGTCTCGAAGGACGCGTCACCGCTTTATCTTGAAAATGCATTTTATTCACATTCCTCATTCTGGAATTACATTTAAATAGTAAGTTTCCTCATGCAATACTATCGTATCTTTGTTTCAAAGCAAAAAGTATTAAAATTTTAAGTAATTTATAGTTAAGTGTCCCTTGTTCTGTTAGAAACAAAAGTGGCTGTAATAAATGAAATAAATATTTAAAAAAATTACAGATAAATGAATTGAAGACAGTTAATTAGTTTTAAGGAAACTCTATTATAATATTTTCAGATTCTAATACGATATTGTTTGATGTTTTAGCACCAATATATCATCGATTCCGTAATAATAAAAAGTAGCTTTTATAATGACTGGTTAATTTGTTAAATTTTCATAAATAAAAATTCTTCAAAGCGAATGGAATTTGAAATTGTGACCTCTGAAAATAATATAATTTGTTTAACTAATGTATTACGAAAAGTTAAATGTTAATAATTAAGTAAAGGAGTAAACTTTCAATTATCAAAGCATTCATATAAATGTAAAATCTGTTTCGTTTATTAATAATAATTATCATAGTATTCAATTCAATCAGTTAAACGTAGCTGCATATTGCTCAGTTCCACTCCACTGGTGAGTGATCGTCGCTGATGGTATTAATGGCGGCGGTGTTAACGACACACACATGTCTCACCTTACACGGGTTTATTATAACATAACTATAATAAAACAACTATAATTAAATATTGCTATGTTCACTTTATAAGTAAAAATGTAAATTATTTCTGTGTTCTTTAATTATGAAAAAGTTGCACTTCCAGAACTTGTTAAAATTTGTATAGTTTAGGATTTAATATTTATCAGTTGAATTAATTTTTTCAAACGTCACATATTTAAAATCAATATTAAATTTATTTTAATAAAATTGACTTTGTACTTACAAATATATTTCCATTTATTTTAATTTAGACTTAGTAATTTTTTCTCTGTTTAATAATTT
This sequence comes from Melinaea marsaeus rileyi, assembly GCA_918358865.1. Lineage (NCBI taxonomy): Eukaryota > Metazoa > Arthropoda > Insecta > Lepidoptera > Nymphalidae > Melinaea > Melinaea marsaeus. The sequence goes on from OU911094.1 coordinate 2,749,188, forward strand.
CTTTAACATGCTATACCTATATACGCATTGTCCTTTATTTATGCGTAGATCCGATTTTACTCCTTAAATACTCAACCGATTATTGTAGAAACACATTCTCAGGAGGAAAAAAAAGCAAAGATTACCTAACATAAAGAAAAAAGTATTAACAAATGGATAAAAACAACAGTTATTATTTTTTATCCACACAATGCGATGGAAGCTGCTTTTAAGAGCATGTATTATTTAATTCAGGTTTGGAATTTATTTCTTTATTATGTACCATTATTTTGGGATACATTCGTATAATTTATTGAATTTCGAGAACCGAAAGAATTTATTAAATGTACATTAATATATTATTTATAATAAAATATATTCTTTCCATTACAAAAGTGTCATTGTATTAGATATCTCTCTTCTTACTCTTCACTGTGTCAAACACACGTCAGCGGGTTCGTGTATCATAACACGGATCCAATGCATTGCAGTTTAGTTTGTAGGTACACTAATACTAATGTATTGTAAAATATATGTTCTTTATTTAATAAACTAATAATTATAAAATAGATTCATTATTTAGAAGACTTCTAAACTGATAACAAAAATTCGAACTATTACCAAATTATATAAAATATGGTAAAAAAAAGCCCGTACACGTATTAACATTTTATGAATTCTAATCAAATTTAATTGATCAAACCAATATTGTTAAGGAGTGAAAGATTGCGATATCTACAACATCTCATATGATAAGTGCACTGAAATAATAGTAACACGTCTTTTAATAGCGGCTTATAAATATTATCAAAGCGGGCGTTAGCTAGCTCAGAGTGACGAAAGCACCCATAGTGCTGAAAGTCTAACTCTGTATATATACGCGCAATATCGATTTTTTTATACAGGAGACCTTCTGGTATGAGTGTGGTATTTTTAGAAAGCCCTTGGCCTATAGACCCAGAAAATGCATTTACACTTAGCAATGTACTTACCGCCTCACCTCTACGGCCGTTTGAAAAATGAGACTAAAATTTAGTTTTTGGCTCCGCACCAGTATAAAATCACTTATTTCCACCTTGAAAAGATTTTCCTAAAGTTTCTCGTCGAGACCTTTTCAACAAGCCCAAAAACGCCAAAATCTGACCACCGGTTGATGAGATATGACATTTTGAAAATTTTGACTGGCGCCGCCATCGATGATTACTTTGTCTGTGTGTGGGTATATTCGTAGTTTCAACTGATTTTGTTCAAACTTTCAGGGATTGAAGTACATTAAAAACTAAGACTTTTTTGTTCTACGACATTTCGATTTGGCCGCCATGTTGGCCGTGGCCAGCCCTCGAAAGGCCAAAAATGGCCATTTTTCGTACAGGGACTGTGGCCAAACCAGTTGACGTACATTGACAAATTGGCCATCATTGGAAAGGTCTTAAGCTCATCTTTTGAATAATGTCCATTTTAATAGCAAAAACTTTTGTTGTCGTGACATTTTTGGTCAAAAGGCAAAAAATGGCCAACTGGCCGGAGACAGATCGGCCATTTTCTCGAAAACGGCGCCAACGATTTTTTCGAAAATTTCCTCATTCGTAGCCCCAAATTAGAGCTAAAATTTGGTATATAGCATATATCTGGGAAAACTCGTTATTTCGAGATATGGCCGTGAGAAGTTAAAAAAATCATGAAAAATGACCAAAAATGGCCAAAAAATGACTTTTAAAGCCAGAATCGTACTCACAACACGGTTAAAATTCAACGCTAGTTGCACAGTAATAAACACATGATAACAACAATAAACAATGAATAAACTCACTAACGCATTGCCGTCTGTAACAATAAAACAAAATTTACAGAAAAAAATCCGAATACTGAAGAAATTCTGTTTTGAAGCAATCAATTAAAAAAATAAATGGAAACTGAAAAAATCAATTAAAAAAAAATCGGGCACCTGTGGGAATCGAACTCGAGGTCTCGTCTTTGTCATTACAACGCTCATGAGCGCACGCTCTGAGCCAAAATACTCTCATTTTGTCAGAGGCAACTATTCCAAATAATAATAATAATAATAATAATAAATCAATTTATTTCAGATAATTCATCCATAAGTGTTAGTAACATTTTAACTTAAGTAGCTAATGTTATAATAGTACTCGTAGTTAGTATTCAACATAACAATCTCAAATTATACAGAAAAATAAAATTAATAAAATGCACAAAATTCATAAAATTATTAAAATTAAATATAAATTCAATTCAAATAAATATAAATTAAATTGAAATCAAATATAATTAAAATCATAAAATACTATTAAAGAAATTAAATAAAATAAAATTCATGGAAATCATCGTTCTAATTATTATTATTTTTTTTAATTCTACAAATAACTCAACGCTATACTCCTACAGTCAGTATACGCTACGCTTCGATGCTACGTGTACACTATCCCAGGACCTCCAGAGGGGAGCGTCTAGCTTTAACGCCAATATGCTGAGAAGACTGTTGGAGTTGTTCAGTAATCTTGTCATTGCGGACGCGGTCCGCTTTCGTATTATCGCATAGAAGTCGTCTACACGAGCCTCCGCAAACATTGCCGATGCACTGCAGTATCGAGGCTTCCTCAACAAAGCCCTCAGCACATTGTTGTACTGAACACGCAGTGCGCTATATGTCCGCCGCGTATAGTTCTCCCATAGGCTGCACGTGTAAAGGACTGGCAATAGGCTTTAAATAATATTAATTTTACCTGTGTCGAACACCGTGCAAACCTACGGGCCAACATATTGCCTCTAACCGACAGAGCCCTGCGCTCCCTCTCGATATCACTATCATCACCCAGGCGTTCATTCACAATATGACCAAGGTATTTAAATTCAGATACTAGTTTCAGAGAAGTTCCACACAGATGTATTTTAGGAATGAAATTTAACTGTTTGTTTATTCCTCGAAAAATTAGAATTTCGCTCTTTTTAGCGTTATACCTCAGTCTATTCTCCTTTGCATATTCCTCACAGATTTTTATCAGTCTTCGAAGACCACTGACCGACGGGCTCAACAGAACCATATCGTCTGCGTAACTAAAATTGTTCATCATTACGCCATCTATCGAACAACCGACGCCTGCCCCGCTAAGCCTCTCTATGAGCCCGTTTATGTAAAGATTGAACAATCTGGGTGACGTCAGGCCCCCCTGTCTTACTCCACACCCTAATTTATATGGTTCACTAAGTGCATCACCCCATCTTACCACATTATTTTGGGCACCATACCAGTACTTTAATAGTGATATCAACTCCGGTCTTAAACTGCTATCCTTTTCAAGCTTATGCCATAAAATTTTATAGGATACGAGGTCAAATGCCTTCGACAGATCCAAAAAACACGCAAACACATGGGTCTTTCTATCAATACTGCGCTCTCAGTTGACAGCTCTGATCTAAAACCGAACTGCGCATCGTGTATGTTAATTGTTCTGCTAAGTTGAGTATCAAGCAAGCCGTCAAGCACTTTGGCTATGATGGTAGCAAGAGATATCAGTCTGTAGTTGGTTCTGTCCGCCGCATCCCCCGCCCTATTCTTGATTATAGGCACGACTATTGTCCTTGTCATCGAGTCCGGCAGAAAGCCGTGGCTTATACAAATATTGTACAACAAAACTAGGACTCTAGGAAGGTGCACACCAGCGTGTCGCAGATGCTCAACACTCAGGCCATCATGTCCAGGCGACTTTCCACGCTTCATACCCATTATTGTATCTACTACTTCGCTAGACGTGAAACGTACAAAGCTTTCCCCATTATTTATGATATCCCCCCTGCCAGCCTCGGCAAAATTGATCTCACAGGGATCCACTGTAAATTGTGTTTTAAACATATTTGCTATGTTACGGCAACCGCTCACTCCCCCTACTTCAGCCGGAATATTCGATCTTGTATTCAGTTTGTCTGTTTGTTGCCAGAATTTTCCAAAATGTTTGTTTCTATATGACGTAGCCAGTATGTCCATTTTAATCTGTTCTGAATTGTCTTGGCACCATTTAAGTTTGTTTTTAAAGGCCCTACGAGAGTCCCTCATGTCATTATAGATAGTTCCATGTGTTGGTCAAATAAATGAGTATATATTTGCATGAAAAATAATCGCACAGCATTTTGTTTCCAATCCTTTTACAAAACTATTGATATCAAAACAAAAACTTCTCAACGAAGTAAATACCGAGTGACGAAAGCGAATCCACTGACAAAACTCCTGATATGAATTTTGCGACGAAAAAAACCACGAACATTTTTATTCACAAACGTAAACAAACACAAAAAATGTGAATGTGTTCGGAACGTTGCCAAACAAACAAACAAGCAAAAAAACAAACAAAAAAAATACAAACAAAAAATGTGAATGTGTTACCAAATTGCCTTGATCAATCTAATAAAATAAAAACAAAAATGCAATTTGTGCAACGTTTCGAGCACATTCACATTTTTTGTGTTTGTTTACGTTTGTGAATAAAAATGTTCGTGGTTTTTTTCGTCGCAAAATTCATATCAGGAGTTTTGTCAGTGGATTCGCTTTCGTCACTCGGTATTTACTTCGTTGAGAAGTTTTTGTTTTGATAATTTATACAACTAAAATAAAAACATTTTCTACTCAGGTTAAATATGTAATGAACCAACGTCAAAGTACCAAACAACTCTTTCGATCAATTAAAGATACTATACTCTTTAAAGACTCAGTTCTTGTTTTGAACTGGAAAATGCTTTTATATAATACAGCTAAAGAGATTAAAAGGACATAAACTCATAAAATTCTCCGAGGATCAAACGAACAATGGACTTTTTACTATAATGTATGTATGTCTGAGAATAGGTCAAATAACTCAAGGTCTTGTTTTGTTTTTTAATGTAATGTTAAGTAATTCACAAATAATCCTCTAAAACCAACCTTGTTCATAACAGAATTGCTTTACAGTAGGTGACGTATTTGAAGTTATAATTTAGATTTTATGATAATTATACATTATTCGTAAGGGACATAATTATTATCAGTTAGTTATTGAGACAACCTTTAAGTGACTGTATTATAAATATGAAATCATCTACTTGTGTTGTAAACTCAGCTATAGTCTATTTTATTTTGATTTTTTTTTTAAAACGAATCTAGTTTTTTATGTGAAATGAAATAAATTAGTAAATTTGTAAAAAACGTTGAATAGAGTAATAAATCGTTCCGTTCCACTCGGCTGATATTGAGTAATGGAAACTGCGATATTGATGGAACCACAACCAAGCAAAGCCTGGAGTACAATATTATGTATTGATTTGTGTCTATAAGTAATTGTTATGATACATAAATAAATATTTTTTATCATATAAATAATTATAATACCTAACTCTCAATAACTATCAAATCAATTATCAAGTGGATGTTCCACTTGAAGCAGTGTCGTCATGTGTTAAAACTTCAATTAAATAGATAAAATTAGGCGAAAATAAGTTCATACTTTCTCTGTATTGTTTAGTGGTTAATGTACAATCGTCACTATTCCTAAAGTTTGTAATAATGATAGCAGTATTTATTTTTAAATTACAAGTTTTCCTTTGGATTTATTCTTCACTTGCAACATCCATTACTGTATTTAAAATACAGTAGTCGTATTGAAAGGACAACGGAAAATTTTTTAGTTAATTATTTAAATAAATTTTTAGATATTTGCCGAATTATTCTCGTTGTTCTAACATATAACTTTCTCCATAAGTAACAGTTTATCGCTTAAGGCAAAGAAAGAACATTACATTTTTATATTAATATAAGAATAAATATTCTTATCATAAGAGAACGCACAAGCACAATCACTATTACTTCAAGTCTATTGAAAGGAACATGAAAATTGAAACCGTGATTGCTTTATTTATTATAATTTTTTGTTTTTTTCATAATTATACTTTAACTGTGACATCTCTTATCAACGCTATGTTTTGTTCAGTGATAGTGTTTTTCCTGCATTAGGTATTGCTTTATTATGACTCTAGCTTCAATATTTATAGTACTATTTTGTTCTTGTTCTTATTTTTTTGTTCTCATTTTATCTTAATTTAAATCACAAAGAATATGTTTCTGTTGTAGGCAAATAACGAAATTAACAAAATTTTGCATTAACGAAATTTTTAATATATTTTTTTTTGACAAAATTTTAAAGTTCACTTCGTTAATAATACCAAAATTAGGTTACTTTAATTAATTAAATAGTTAACTAGTTATTATTTAGTTAACGCCTATTCCATATTTTGTTTTTTTTTCACCATTATCTTTCCGCTAGAATAATGAAATATTATATATATTGCAAGACTTGTAATATATTATATTTCTTTTGAAAAGAGCAACTGTTGAGATTCCGGCCGGCTTAACAAAAATTCCTACATTTCCAACCTCCATCAGTTGGAATGTAGATTTATTTTACTAAGACTGAAAAGCTTGGTTCTTGTATAAAAATAAAATTGCTGAATAAAACCAAACTCCAGTAACATGACATACTTCCAACAATAAACCACAATGTGCTGAGAAGTTTCAGCACACATTATGGCAATATTAACATTTTAATGTTAGTGCAAATTAAACCTTTTACTCTCTAGAATAGATTTAAAAATGTTTGGTTAGACTTTCTCCAGGTCGTATTCTTGTGAATGTTTTCAAATGCAGGTTATTTTGCCATAATTATTGAATGCAATGTATACATTATATGTTGAGTATATTGAAGTAACAAGACTGCTTGATTTGTCGAGAGAAGAAGTAAAATAATTGGCTGAAAAAAGTAAATTTTTGTCGAATTTACTTTAAAATTATTGTATGTTCAGGAACATTTTAATTTTAACAAATGCCCTCAACTTTCTTTGATATATGATTTTTTCATGTGAAATATCAATGACGTGGTAAATTAGCTATCGTAAGATAAAACTTTGTAAAACTTTTTATTTAAAGACCACATTTATTAGCGTTTCATATCTAAGAGAAATAGTATAGTAATAATAAACAAAAAATAATAACAAGTTGAGACACAACCAAATTTATAAGTCAGTATTATATTATAAAATATGTTTATTGATATACACAGATATATTTGTATACATTAATTTTATTTTAATACATTAATTTAAGTTACTTTAATTATTATTATTTTTTATTTTAAAATATAATGTGCCTTAATGCAAATATCGTAATATTCTCTCCGACATGTAAAGATAGAGATAAGAGAGATAACTCATCCTCTGTATTAAGTATATTATATATACATTATCATTTATATTTTTCCTGGAAAATAAACAAATAAATTGATATTTAATTTAACTTCGAAACAATTTGAATTTGAATTTATTTAATAGACGGTCGAAAGGTAATTTAGTTCAAAATGAATTGCGAAATACGAACTTCACTTTGCTGCTATTTGAAGTTTTATTTTAGTTCATCGATCGCTTATGGTATTAATAATATTACCGCATCATATATGCACTGGAATAGATGACTGCATTGTTGAGTCAAATTTACCCATTCCATAATACATATGGTATTTCAGACTGTGAATAAAAAATAATATATTCATATAAAAAATACAGAAAACTACGATTTATAATGAAGCTTTATTACTACTATGACTACTACTATTATGTGCTATAATACGACTCCATAAGAAACTTTATGAATGTAAACTAATATTCTGACTTTTTAATAATATTTTCATTTATTTCATTCTAAATATAAAAAAAATACATAAAATGCGGTATATTGCTAAATTATTAATGAACTAAATGAAATTCCAGAAAAATTACAAAACGTCCTCATATGAATTGAAAATGAAAATTTACATGTCTTTCAGATTCCATAAAAGTTATGACTGCTCTACGCATGTCTTTAGGAAGCAATTATATTTTATACCATAACAAAAAAAAACGTTAGTGTAATAATTATTAGTCATAATATATAAAGATTTATTTATTGTGAGTAATGCCTTTCAAATATAAAAAAAATATCTGAGTTATAAAATTTGTCTTTAATATTTAATTTTCTACTTATATATAATATGTTCATAACGATGCATTGTAAGAGGTAGGAGAAATCTATTCGTTCTAAGATATTACAAAATATGATACTGAATAATTCCCTATTTAAGTGCTGAGACCGAGTGACTTGATCGAGTTATAACGTATCACAAAGGCTGCAGACTAAACCCGAGATACACAAAGAGAGAGAAAGCTTTATGCACACGAAGTCGCAGGCATAGTCTAGTATTTTATCAACTATTAAAATGAGCTGCAGGCTGTTGCTGCAGCGAATAAAGTAATCTTTTATAATATTTAAATATAAGGATGTAAAGTATTCACAAGAAGATAATTAAGTTTCACGTTTCCTAGTTAGTTAGAAATGAATAGAGTTGTGTTTTTAAATATGTTACATATTTAACAACAAAATTGTTTGTTTTCATTTCCTCTGTTAAGAACATTAAATGGAATGACGGATAAATGTTTAAAGGAGTATGTTTGCAATGAGATGACATATGAGAAGAGCATGCATGAAATATGGATTACTAGGGACGAAAACAGACCTAATGGGCCCTAACCTAATCACTGTGTGTCTTTTTGATTGGAAAGTTTCATAATTTTCTGTCAAGTAGTTTTCGAGCCTATTCATAACAAAGAATGGGAAAAAGTCTCCAGTAGAACGCTCCGCTCGCTTCGCTCGAATAGGCGGAAATGGCAAAGGAACCTAACACTTATTTTATCAATCGTCATATTATGTACAGTTAAAGAAGTATCTGAAGTACTTTACTATTAATTAATACTATAAACCATTTAATGAAAAAAATTCATTAAATGTTTAAATTGAAATATATAGTATTTAAAAAAAGAATTTTCATTTTATTCGTCAAATGAATTATACTTAAAAGTTGTTATAAGAAATGAAGCAGTCCAGTTGCTAATTCTAACATAAATGCAACACTAATCTAGGTGCTAATTTCAAACATATTTAGTATTAGAGAGTTATTATTAAACATAATGTTATCGTGTCGTAATAACATTGTTTTTAAACAAATGATGGAACAAATGGTCAGATACAAAAGCTTTGACAGCTACATAAAGAAAACATTTTAAAGGAAATTCATAATCATTTAATGCAATAGAAAATATAAGTTATATAACTTTGATATTTAAGTAAACATTCATCAATCTGTCCTGGGCTTATTTTGGACTTAAGCATACATATAATTAAAAATAAGGATGCAAAAATAAAGACCTTCAAATAACTTAATTTCTGTAGTCTTACAGACATACCCTCCACTCTCCATTCCTCACCAGACAGCACTGCATACTGCATAGTATTATTTTAGACAATAGTTTAATAACTTCGTAATTCCATACAGGTACAGTTACAGTTACCTTAATTTTTAATAACTTCGTAATTCCATACAAGTACAGTTACAGTTACCTTAATTTTTAATAACTTCGTAATTCCATACAGGTACAGTTACAGTTACCTTAATTTTTAATAACTTCGTAATTCCATACAGGTACAGTTACAGTTACCTTAATTTTTAATAACTTCGTAATTCCATACAAGTACAGTTACAGTTACCTTAATTTTTAATAACTTCGTAATTCCATACAGGTACAGTTACAGTTACCTTAATTTTTAATAACTTCGTAATTCCATACAGGTACAGTTACAGTTACCTTAATTTTTAATAACTTCGTAATTCCATACAAGTACAGTTACCTTAATTTTTTATGAATACAATTATGACGGTTACATTGCGTTTATCAATTTCAGTAACTTAAGGTACAATAATATAAATCAAATAAATAGAAGTCAAGTATTGCTTACAGGAATAAAACATTGCTATAGTGTTAGAACGGTTTCCAAAATCTATTGTTAACTTATTGCTGAATGTGTAAAGCTCTCAAATAATTCAGACCACGCTGTATGTAGAATGGTGCCTGTATAGTCCGTACTATTATTATCGTCGAGTCGAAGCTGATATTTTGGTATTCGTATCTAGAATACTATATTTAACAGAATGAATTCCTCTTTACATATTGCCATTTCTTGTTAAACCATATTTATACGTATTTTTCATTACATTTAAACTTGAACACAAAGTTTCCAATGGTGTCTGATAACAGACGTTTAAATCTCGTATTTTTGTGAACAAGATTATTACAAAGAATTTAAAACATAAGGTTAAAAATAAAATTTTATCAATATAACTTAATTATATTCAAATACATAAATTAGTTTTAATTCAATGAGTACTGCTCCTGAAAATATTGAAAAACATTAAATTGTATACAAGTTTTAATATATACATTATAAATAATTACTTTGTTGCTGCAAAATGGACAAAAGTTGGGTTTAAATATGTTATTACGAGCAGCACAAGTACTGCTGATGACTTCGTATACTAATGAGATACTCACATTAGAACGCTGTTATGATACTACCATATGGTTATGTTAACACATTAATTGCGTTCCATGTGTGTGTAAGTGTAATATTTATGTGTTGATTAAATAAAATTAATTAATCAACATTACTTCATCACACTATCTGTACCATATTGTAGTTACTTACTTACTTACTTACCTTCACGCCATGTCCCTTGCGGGGTACAATAGCTTTTTACTTTATTAATTCTTTATTTTTAACAATATGTTATTCTTAGATTATTTTTGAATCATTAATGATTTTCTTATAATGTTGGTTGGCTGCTACATGGAACATGGCATTAAGTCCCAATTGTACCATTTTATAGTCTCATACAAGTGCAGAATGGTACTTCAACGAACAAACACTATTAATCGATTAAATTGTAACAACAAATATAATATAACATAAACACATGCGCCATGTTTTGCCAATTACCAAAAGGGTACAAGGCTGTCCAAAACCACCAGCTCCTATAAAACAAATTATGTTAGAGGCAGAGTACAAGCAGATACATAACACGTTCGTGTAGCGGATGGAGAATACATGTCTCAGAATGTGGTTATGTCTAAGTGACGAGATCAAAACAATGCCTTTATGAACTATCAATTTACAATTTTATACAATAAACTAGGTTAATTCAGACTGAATTATCAAAGAATTACTAATTACTAACAAATGACTACTACAACTAATTACTAATTACTAACAAATGACTACTACAACTAATACACTATAAAAAAAACTAAAAACAAGTTATAAATTATTAAAATCGACCACAGTGGAGCTTGCGAGAATTGACCGGTAATGTTACCAATTTGAGCGGCTATCAAATCTATATTGCAGACCTAAACGACTCACCTCTCCAAATCTTCCCTATTATATGAATTTAAAATGCATTTATTTTATTTAGGTGTACATAAGATTTTTTAACTAGTAATGTAAAATGTAATACCTTTATTGACTCAACAGATTTTCTATTAAAGATCTCTCAAATCATAAAATTTAATTCTCGGTTAATTCAATTCTGGAGATTAAAATAATATTTTTATAATAAAATTATAATTCCTAGTGATACACTGGTATATAAATATTTCTAAGATCATTTGACTTATCATCACTCCTAATTGTAAAAGTACATAAAGGTGCTTTATTCAGGAGTAACTCAATGTGTGTGTGCGTGCGTGTGCGTGCGTGTGCGTGCGTGTGCGTGTGCGTGCGTGCGTGCGTGTGCGTGCGTGCGTGCGTGCGTGCGTGCGTGCGTGCGTGCGTGCGCGTGTGCGTGTGCGTGTGCGTGTGCGTGTGCGTGTGCGTGTGCGTGTGCGTGTGCGTGTGCGTGTGCGTGTGCGTGTGCGTGTGCGTGTGCGTGTGCGTGTGCGTGTGCGTGTGCGTGTGCGTGTGCGTGTGAGTGTGCGTGTGCGTGTGCGTGTGCGTGTGCGTGTGCGTGTGCGTGTGCGTGTGCGTGTGCGTGTGCGTGTGCGTGTGCGTGTGCGTGTGCGTGTGCGTGTGCGTGTGCGTGTGCGTGTGCGTGTGCGTGTGCGTGTGCGTGTGCGTGTGCGTGTGCGTGTGCGTGTGCGTGTGCGTGTGTGTGTGTGTGTGTGTGTGTGTGTGTGTGTGCTTGTTAATTTAAATTGTTGTGAAACTTCATATTTGTCGTTACTATGTTCTGAATTTATTTTCTCTTTATTTCCTATTTTCGATTTTTTTAATTAATTTAAGAACGTATTTGATAATATTTTAAATAAAAAAACACAAGTACTTACGTAGACAAATAACGAAATACCTCGTAATAGTCACTTTATACAGAGCACAGCTGACCCTTCAGTGTGTAATGACGAGGAACAAGAGAGGTCTGTTCTATAAAGGATCATGAATTGCTTAGCTTTCAATATTTCACAATAGCAAAGGATTTCATATATTGTACAGCGCTATCACAACATGAATCAGAAAAACAGTATTATAGAGAAATTGAAATTACAGAATAATATGCAGGTTTTTGAAATATAATAAAAATAAATTATATAATATATTTATTTATTTTTTTAATTTAAAACACTTGATTGCACACAATATACATATAAAAGATGAACAGTAAATTTATTGCTATATATAATTGGTACAAAGGCGGCCTCATCACTTCGAGTGATTTCTTACAGGCAACCTACAACTACAAGGACATTTATTTATAATTAAAATTACAGTAGTTGGTGCATGAAATAGATTAAAATCAATATATTATTCTGAATTATTAACATAAAAATTTTAGAAATATTTTTATAATCCTATTTAAAAATGTAAATCTCCCAAATTAAACAAAATATTGCTTAAAATACACAGATATTATTATATATTCCAGGAATAATTATTTTATGGAATTAAAAAAAAAACATTGCTTATGTAAAAGATAAATGTCGTATATAAACATACGTGTACATACGAGTAACATCACTCACAACAGGGAACCTATTGACAATGTGTGAATTGTTTACATCAAGAGTTAATACTTCATGATAAATACAGTATATATGTTAATATTAACAGTCAGTAGGTGTGTTTGTAATTAACAATTGGTTATAAATATTAAATTATTAATAATAATCGCATTCATAATCTGACAAAAATAAATAAATTCTACAAATCACTTTAAATAACAACGTTTTTATATAAATATCTTAGTATGATATACTTATTAATATAATATTCAAGATCTTCCTTAAGGAGGGGCGCCAATAGACCTTCAATCAAACAGACGCGCTCGCGAAATCTCGGGTGCCATTTGCAAATTGAGCGGAGCGAGCCCAGTGTAATGTTAACTTATCGTTTCCCATTGACTTAAATGGGATATCAGTTTTTTGACAATTATTCCTCAACGACTTGATATTTTAAAATGTTATTTTAAACTATCAGCTAATATGTGTCTTTTTGAATGAAAAATTTCATAATTTTCCGTCAAGTAGTTTTCGAGCCTATTCGTGACAAAGAATGTGAAAAAGTCTCCAGTAGAGCGCTCCGCTCGCTTCGCTCAATAAAATGAAATAATAACAAAATAAAATTAAATATTTTTTGTAAACGTAATTGTTATTTATTCAGTAGATAAAGAACATAAAATGACATTTTTAAATCCGCTGGTACGTTGCTATATTAAAGAATTTTTAAACCGACTTGTGCTCCGAACAAAATAAATACAAAGTAGTCTATCAAACAGAATGAGTTTAATTTTGTTATAAAATGAATAAAGTTTAAATCTTTAAATTCATCTGAATACAGTAATATAATATATTAATTATTTTCAAATGCCCGTTTAGTAGGTTTAACAACATATTGATATATTAATATGGGAAATGTAAATATTTTCTTGCTTGTTAATTTAAATTGTTGTGAAACTTCATATTTGTCGTTACTATGTTCTGAATTTATTTTCTCTTTATTTCCTATTTTCGATTTTTTTAATTAATTTAAGAACGTATTTGATAATATTTTAAATAAAAAAACACAAGTACTTACGTAGACAAATAACGAAATACCTCGTAATAGTCACTTTATACAGAGCACAGCTGACCCTTCAGTGTGTAATGACGAGGAACAAGAGAGGTCTGTTCTATAAAGGATCATGAATTGCTTAGCTTTCAATATTTCACAATAGCAAAGGATTTCATATATTGTACAGCGCTATCACAACATGAATCAGAAAAACAGTATTATAGAGAAATTGAAATTACAGAATAATATGCAGGTTTTTGAAATATAATAAAAATAAATTATATAATATATTTATTTATTTTTTTAATTTAAAACACTTGATTGCACACAATATACATATAAAAGATGAACAGTAAATTTATTGCTATATATAATTGGTACAAAGGCGGCCTCATCACTTCGAGTGATTTCTTACAGGCAACCTACAACTACAAGGACATTTATTTATAATTAAAATTACAGTAGTTGGTGCATGAAATAGATTAAAATCAATATATTATTCTGAATTATTAACATAAAAATTTTAGAAATATTTTTATAATCCTATTTAAAAATGTAAATCTCCCAAATTAAACAAAATATTGCTTAAAATACACAGATATTATTATATATTCCAGGAATAATTATTTTATGGAATTAAAAAAAAAACATTGCTTATGTAAAAGATAAATGTCGTATATAAAAATACGTGTACATACGAGTAACATCACTCACAACAGGGAACCTATTGACAATGTGTGAATTGTTTACATCAAGAGTTAATACTTCATGATAAATACAGTATATATGTTAATATTAACAGTCAGTAGGTGTGTTTGTAATTAACAATTGGTTATAAATATTAAATTATTAATAATAATCGCATTCATAATCTGACAAAAATAAATAAATTCTACAAATCACTTTAAATAACAACGTTTTTATATAAATATCTTAGTATGATATACTTATTAATATAATATTCAAGATCTTCCTTAAGGAGGGGCGCCAATAGACCTTCAATCAAACAGACGCGCTCGCGAAATCTCGGGTGCCATTTGCAAATTGAGCGGAGCGAGCCCAGTGTAATGTTAACTTATCGTTTCCCATTGACTTAAATGGGATATCAGTTTTTTGACAATTATTCCTCAACGACTTGATATTTTAAAATGTTATTTTAAACTATCAGCTAATATGTGTCTTTTTGAATGAAAAATTTCATAATTTTCCGTCAAGTAGTTTTCGAGCCTATTCGTGACAAAGAATGTGAAAAAGTCTCCAGTAGAGCGCTCCGCTCGCTTCGCTCAATAAAATGAAATAATAACAAAATAAAATTAAATATTTTTTGTAAACGTAATTGTTATTTATTCAGTAGATAAAGAACATAAAATGACATTTTTAAATCCGCTGGTACGTTGCTATATTAAAGAATTTTTAAACCGACTTGTGCTCCGAACAAAATAAATACAAAGTAGTCTATCAAACAGAATGAGTTTAATTTTGTTATAAAATGAATAAAGTTTAAATCTTTAAATTCATCTGAATACAGTAATATAATATATTAATTATTTTCAAATGCCCGTTTAGTAGGTTTAACAACATATTGATATATTAATATGGGAAATGTAAATATTTTCGAGTGAAATAAGTCATTGGAATAACATATTGTTAAAAGAAAACATAAAAATCTTGTTTCCATATTTACCACACAAATTTTCATACAAATAAAGAACTGTTTAGTCATAATTTTACTTGTTTGTATCGTTTATATATTTTGTTCATAATTTTTATGAGATACATTTCCTTACCCCGCTGAGTCAGTACACATATGAGTCAAGTGATGGTCACTGACTTAACTACAGAAACTAACTCTTCATAAGCAAAGTTTCATTACAGTTTAAAATAAATAATAACGAACACTTCTCACGGAGCAAGAAATTTTTGATTACAAGTGACACAAAAATCAACCGGAAATTAATATTAATGAAGGGTATCAGTTATAAATAAAAAGCTGAACCGACAAAGTAACTAAAGACTGTATGTAGATCCAACTTCTAAACTTACGATATAAGTATTATATTAACTGCATTTCAATGAATCCCACTTTATTTTTAATTCTCTATGACTGATTTATGAATATATTTACATTTTCCTTGCGGGGTAACCAGAGACGACGGGGCGCAAAACGCTACGTTCCCTGCATACCTCTTTCGCCTCGGCCACAGACATCAACCTCTTCATACATGCCTTCCTCCAGTATCATAGACACTGTGTTTTCGAAGGTCACTCGAGGCCTCCTTCTGTCTCTCTTACCGCTCACATTTCACTTAATGTATTGTAAATTCAATATTCTTCATACAAACAGTCTATCGGTAAATCATGTAGTATTGATTTCACATCGGATCTGATAAATGGACTCTAAATCATTCTTAATGGTTATTCACCATTAAGAATGATTTAGAGTATAATAAATAGAATGATTTAGAGTAAATCTCTATAAATCTACTGTGTGGTAGAGCAGTGGGTATTGATAGTGCTTTTATATTGATATTAATTATTATTTATTGTCTTCTATCGTCTCGTAATTGTAATACTTGATAGAATAAAATCAGTATTAATTAGTTTGAGATATATTTATTGACTTAATTTCATTTAAAACTACTAGTTTGTGAATACTTATATATCCTATAGAATATAGAATTTCACATAAAGGTATACCCGTTAAAATGGTTTTGACAGAGTGTCTTAAGATTACTCAGCAGTTAAAGCCTACTTCGTGTTTTCGTGAACATAAACGTGACTTGGCTTATAGTTGCTATTACTTTAAAGTGTAGAATGCGTCTTAAGGATTATTTAATGCTAGTCATCTGTCTTTGTCACAAATGTAGTTTAATTTTAGTACTAAATGTTAATAAATTATTGCAATCACTAGATAATTAGGCGTTTGCGGATGTCTTAGATACAAGTTATTCTCGTGACTTACTTATATTGTACTTCGTTAAATGGAAGAAGTTAATATTCTGCTGACCCGAATTATGGAAATTAATAGTAATACGACTCTTTATGTTAGAGATTTTTGATAATTACTTAACATATATAAGTCTATTATTGAGTTACAAGCTTTTTAGATAAAATGAAGAAAATGCATTGTTTGTATGATATCATAAATAAATAAATATTTCTTGTTATATTTTTATTTTATACATAAATTATTTATTTATTTCGGTATATTTTTCTTATATTAACTATTACGCACGAAGTACTTTTATAAAAATGGCTCAAAACGTCAGTCAAGCATAAAATAAAAAGTCATTTCTGAAACAAACACTTGTTATATTTAAAAAATAACAATACATCTTCCTTTAAAATGAAGCAAATTCTTTAAACTCGAAATATTTTCAAAACAGTTTGTTGCCAACAATTTATAATAAAAGATTCAACAAAATTCGTTTAAAAGTCTTACGGAAGTTGTGGATACTTTAACCGAGCAAACTGGAATTGGTCTCCATAACTTAGTAAGTAGGGGCTTTGTAACTTTCATATTCACCGATAGTTCGTTGCGGGGACTTACGGGTCTTCTATGGTAAGTAATTAAATGTACTGAAATAGATACCATAAATTAGCTGCCATGGCTACGACATGTATCAAGAGTATGTACATAAGTTCTATCTTAAGTTAATATTCTATATTATTGTACTTAAGCGATCTCTTCAAGTAGAATCAAATGGTACATTAAGTATTAATAGTCCGTTAGACACAAAGAAACTAAAGAGAAAATTATTAAAAATGTAGAATAGTTTATTGTATTTTATTCCCTACATCTAATTATAGAAATTTAAGTAATCAATTACTTCTGTAGTCTTATTGCTATTCTTTCCTCTCGAGATAACTGGTTATTTTGTATAACCTTTTATAACATAACATCATTTATATTCAATTCATGGTTACATAATAAATTATCGTCACATTTTTTACTAGAATATTTATGTTATATAAAATGTAATATTAAATGTGTTAACATTTGCAAGGTATTTTAAGTAATAAATCTGAAATAAAAATTGCAATTTCTCTCGACAGTAACTCGTACCACGTCATTATTCCATTCAATCAATATACAGTTATGAAGCTTTGGTCTGATGGTAGCATTACATTATTCACAGCTGATACATTATAACCACATGCTTTGATTTTTAAGCGTTCCCTTGTCAATCTATTTATTTTGTGATTGTTATTCCACTATGAATTATTATGAATAAATTTATGTAAATATGAGTGAAGCAAAGAAAGCATGTGGTTAAATAAAAATATTCACTTTACCTATAGTGACATTTGTATACATTTTTTCAACTTCGCAAACTTCTTAGACTGGCATAAATGTACTTCAAGTATATGTAAAGTACAAACCTTAGTTATATTGGAATAATTTTGTGTTTTAAATATCAGCGAAAGCAATTTTCCATGTAAAAATGGGCAATGGAGATATACGCTGACGATAGAATAACGAAGGACACCTACGACCTGCGATCTTATAATCTGAGACTACGTCAACCTTAACTTAGGAAAAGTAATTATAAAAAAAATTATCATCAGCGAGAATTATTAATAAACAACCGAAATAACTTCTTTTCTAATATTTCATGATATAAATTTTATGAATAATTAATAAGTAATTATGAATAAAATTATGAATGTCTAAATAGATCTAACAGTAATTAGTAAATGAGGTGAAGTTAAATACTATAACATTAAAATATACATAGCGTTCATTAGTTAAATTATTAAATCCTTATATTGCCGCAGCAGTGAGACAAGTCCTGAGTCCGAGAAATATCAATGCATCGAAAAACTAATTTATCCCAAACATTAACATTTTCCTCGTGAAATTTTAGACCACGTTCAACTTGAAATTCTTTTTGATTTGATTAAACGTTTGCCGAGATGTCAAACGTTATATTTAAATATTTAATATTTCAATTAAATTTGTTATTATTTTATTAACAATAAGATTGTAACAAACACTATTACAATTTTCGTTTTGTTACCTTACATTACAATATCTTATATTTCTAAATGTTATGTTGTGACAGATCAGGAGTGATCAGTATGTCTGTCTGTAACTATGTATGTCTGTCTCTGTCTATCTATTACTTTGACTTCTTATCGAAAGCAAGTTAAAATATATTTTTAATTGTTTTATAATTGAATATGTTCGTTGAATGATTCAACAGGGTCCTTGACAGCTTGTTGTTTTCAATATATTCTTTGAATTATGAATTAGTTACTTAATTTATTAAAGTTGAAATTCATAGCTGTTGGTCAAATCTGCCATAAATAGCGTTAGTCACTATTCTTAGTGCAATCGTTAAGGAATATTAGTAACTCCATTAATGCTTGTTTAAATAATGAAAAAGTTACAATATTTTAGTTAAGGTGTGTGTATTTATAATATTTTAAGATATCTAATTATATTTTGTTGGTTTGCAGTAAATATAATTTACTTCATAGACATAAGTGGTATTCTATATAATTCCAGTATCGTTGGTATGTGATAAAGCTTTCTATAAATCAGTCTGTCCACTGACGGATTAATCCTCACATCAACGAATACAACAAACGATTTATCAAACATTACTGTTTGTTACATACATCATATTATATAAGAGGCTAGCAGGTTACCCGTGCTTCGCGACGGGAATAAACAAAAAAACTGACTTTCGTGAGTATTGAACCCTTCACGCACGCTCTATCCTCCAACCCATCATGACTTGCTATCAGTGCGAGAAAGCCTTGAGTTTACTAATAACTACAGAGTTTCATTTCTATCGGGTTATAGGTACACTCTTGTTTCTCACATTGCAGCGTGTTGAGAATAAACATAGTGACTGACCAAATAATCTTAATTTCTACTGCAATGCAATGGGAGAAGAGAGGGAGCGGGGGTAAACTTTGCAGTTTTTTAGCTGTAACTTTGGAGCGGTTTGGAACTTTGCAAAATCCTTTCTTATTGCACCCATTCAATATGTCAGGAGTCTTGTGCCCAAATTTCAGCATTCTAGGTATTACGGTTTGGGCTGTAGAGCGATGAATGAGTCAGTGAGTGAGTGTTTTCTTTGAATATAAAGTGATGTTAGCTACTTCCAATTCTAATTTGGCTTACTAAAGCCACGTTGTATATTTATGTCCCTAAGGGTTACTTACCATTTCGATTTTAATGGCACCACAGACACTGAACCTTCAATTCTGTTCTTCATATGTTATTATTAGTAATATAAATAAACTTTTATATTTAAGAAAAGATGCCAAGAAAAATCTGCTTTTGAATAAGATTGTAGGAGAAACATAATTAGTTAATAATACATCACATTTATTCAACGCATATAAGGCACAGTTAATTTCACAGTAACTATCTATGGAACTATCGAATTCAATAATTCAATAAACCTAAAAAAATAAATATAATTTCAAATATAAAACAATCCCAAATAACTTAAAAATAATGTTAATAACCTTGTCGTTGTAAGTGTTGTCTAAACATAGCTGTAACATCTACTCCATGCCTATCTTCTCTGATAGGTCAAAATAATCCTTCGAGTCATCACATTGTATATAAGTTCCAGTTGAATGAGTACAACTATACTCTCTTAGTATGATATTATTTTTCTGAGACCCATTTACAATTACTATTTACATTAGCTATAACAACATTCAGCGAGGCGTTAGCGGGTAATAGCACATTAGATCAGAGATGTCTTTTAAAATATTTAAACATCAAACTGGATGCTAAAAGGTCATTACATTCTCATTTTGTACACATGTTCTGTATTTGTTAAAAAAGTTTTATATTAGCTTTCGTTGAACAAAATCTTATTAAGTATTACAGTATTTATAATATTTCGGTTTTATTATATTTTATCCATAATAAATTGAACATTGAATTGAAAGAACACATAATTTGGTTTGATCAAACACTTGGGATCTACCGCTTAAGACAATTAAGTTTGGTGGCAGCGAAGGATGCAAAGAAAAACAATTATTTTATAAAATTATATTAACGAGTTACAATTAAAACTTATAATTAATTAATACTAAAAAAAGGTGATTCCAGGTCAGCGATTGACCCAAGAATGAATATATTTTATCCTCGATTCCCATCGATGGTGAGAACGCAAGCCGTATGGTGTCGTCTTCAGGATACTCGAAGCGTGGTGTCAGCATTTAACCGTGTGAAACCAAGTTGGTTCTTACTATAACAATTGCCCTTGGCTATGCTTGCGTAACACCTCCCCCCGTAGAACAGCGACTATTGAAGACCTTCGTTGTAAATTGCGCTGGAAGTTCTGATTCATCCCTTTGAGTTTTTTGGATGGTGTGTTTCGTATGTTTAAGTCGGTATTTCCGGTATGCAAGGCCGCTAATTAGTACACATGCACCGAATAGTAACGTATATAAAGGTATTGTTGTATGGTAGACGCTTATATCGTTGGTCTTGCTTAAGTTTACTGGTGACTGTAGAATAACCTCTCTATTGGTAGCGTGAAGGTTAGTCAAATTAATGGAGTTTAATTTGAATATCAGATGTGCTGCTGAACTGAGTGTATTTTCATTAGGGACATCTATTATCTTCAAGGCTTGACCTTTTAGTCGATCGTTGAGGTTCGAGATGATGAATTCTGTTGTTTGAATGAAACAATCATATGGAATTATAGCGAGATAACTTCCTTGCAACATCTTGTAGATATCTTGATCGCAGGATACTTTAGTAAGATTTGGAAAGCTGATGGTGTAGTGGCGATCGTTGAGTTTCTCGAGTAAGTAGGGATACGGTGACTGGTTTACATTCGGGGAGTTTTTGCTGCGTAGTAACGAGGGCTGTTACACAATCCGGCGATGTAGGACTATGTATGTTGTGTATCTCTTCATATAGATACCCTTTAGTGACCTTCGGGCATTCTACCTCTATGTACTTGAAATCTTTCAGATGGATTGCAGGGTATTGGAAGTGAGGGACAGGAATCTCGTGATTTTCGTTAGTTACTATGGATATCTTATATAAATCATGTGTGGAATAGAAAAATTAGGAATTGATATACTATGATTATTTCTTTAACTGTATCATATCTTAATATTCTCTCGCTCGTATATTTAATACTTTATTACTACCATATATACTACGTTACTTATTAATTATAGTTCTATCAGAGTTTAAATTAAAAACTTCATAGTCAGCTGTAAATGTTGTTTACAAAAGCTAAAAAATTCTGTAGCTTAGATATCTCTTATGATAACCTATCAACGTTATCGCTAGTTATGAGAATAGTTAGTCTTAAATCAACAAATTGAAATAATTCCTGGTTTTTTTTTAGATTTTGACTTATATTTTTTTACTAATGCTGCTAGGTCTACTCCTACAAACTACAGCTACTCGATTCTTTTGAATAGAAAATCTAAATCTAATTTAAAACACTACAAATAGACAAATAAAAAAGTAATTCACTCAGAATATATCGATGTATGTTTTAAAGTTCTAAGTAACTTCAAAAAATACTTTTACTAGTAATTTACTTGAAATAAAAAAAATACTTAGATTAGGTAAAGATTAAGGTTAAAAATTAGGAAAGGTAAGGACTTGAAAGATTCAGAGTACTTACATGAACATGATTTTCTTTGCCGAATCGATTTTCGGATTCACCTCCGCTGGCCTCCACGATGTATGTAGATTCGGATACTCGAAATCGGTTAGTCACGCGGGATCTCGCACCGATATTAGGGGAAATCTTGACGCGACGCGTACCGAATATATCTCGAATATCCTACCGACTGCGCCAATTAAGTTTGGTGGCAGCGAAGGATGCAAAGAAAAACAATTATTTTATAAAATTATATTAACGAGTTACAATTAAAACTTATAATTAATTAATACTAAAAAAAGGTGATTCCAGGTCAGCGATTGACCCAAGAATGAATATATTTTATCCTCGATTCCCATCGATGGTGAGAACGCAAGCCGTATGGTGTCGTCTTCAGGATACTCGAAGCGTGGTGTCAGCATTTAACCGTGTGAAACCAAGTTGGTTCTTACTATAACAATTGCCCTTGGCTATGCTTGCGTAACAAGACGGTAAATATTTTTAATATCCTGTAAGGTCAATACTTTCAATAAATTCTCTGAAATTATGTTTCATTTCATGGACCCTCTAGAGATATAGTCTCCTATTTATGTTATTTTTTTTCAACTACGATTTTTAATTTTCAAATATTTTTAAATATTTTAGATTTAAAGTTAATGAGGAGGAATGCTATTTTTAATTGTGTGCATTTCAAACATTGCATGGATCTAAGTATTTTTAGTCACAATTTAATAAAAAAAGACTCATAATTCCTTTTCTAACATGTGAACGAAAGGAAATTGATTAATTAAATTAATTAAAAATCAGATGTAACTTAAACTAAAAGCGTTATCGAAACACTTCTTATCTGCCTCTTGCTACTATTACTAGTAACAATAATTATGGCGAAAAAGTGTAAGAGAATAAGTGTACAATTTTCTAAGAAAATTATAAATATTTTAATAGCTTTTCAATATCATAAAATAGTGTGTAATATTATGATATCTGTGACAGTATCCGACAAGTGTGAACGATTCATAAAAATAAGAAAATATAACTTAACAGCCCAATACACGTAAACTTATACTACCTTTATAAATTAATTGAAGATTCAGCTCGTGCCCACTTTTTATATTGTTATCTTACGAAATAGAAATGGAATATTGCGTTATTCCATTTCTATTTCGCAGTCAGCTTAATTTATTTTACACTAATGAAGAATAAAATTCAAATACAACCACAAAACATACTTCATGTTTGCGAAATAACTGAATTTCAAAAATAAAACAATTGCTCTGTATCTGCAGATTTTATAAACAAAACTTGAAAATC
This sequence comes from Melinaea marsaeus rileyi, assembly GCA_918358865.1. NCBI lineage: Eukaryota > Metazoa > Arthropoda > Insecta > Lepidoptera > Nymphalidae > Melinaea > Melinaea marsaeus. Next base: position 2,773,023 of record OU911094.1, read on the forward strand.
CTTTATAATTAGTAACCAAAAACAGCAAATTTTTGGAAATATCATATATAGGATTATGCTACTAAAAAGTAGTGTAATCTTACATTAAGCAGACACTATATTTCGTACAGAATGCAATACTTGCACTACTATCTTTTCCTATTTTTTTTCCATCCTGTACACAAAACAGTTTGATATACGTACTGTCGAAATATTATTATTCAGAAACTATATATTTTTTTGGAAGGAATGGGATGTCCTTTTCTGTACAAAATGTGTTTAAAACTGTATAATATAATTGTATTAAGTAGTTGAGGCGAGAAATAGTAACAAATAAACAAATGAACGGACATTCCTATATTCATTATTAAATAGAATTAATAGATGTTTCGAGTAAATGATATCTTTAGCAGATCTTTTAATATGATAAAAATGTCAAAATATATAAAATAATATTCTTAAAAAATAACAAAACGATTCTGTAAAATACATCATATTTCACGAGTTACATCGTCTGTTACAACATTAATTTTAAACTTTTAAATCTTACAGACAATGGACATTAAAGTGAAACAAAAGGATTATTTATTAACTCAGTATTTGTGCATGCATTGCATTGCATTGTACTGCGTTATGCATATGTGAGCATTGTAACATTCATCATGACATTTTTTCTCAATTATTCTTAATTTATAACGTTTCCAATTATTGTTCTATTAGATATAGACGCTTATAGACGTAAAAAAATATTTAAATATATATGTATGTATCATATTTTATATAGTATTATTATTATGTATCTGCATATTATTATAAAATATATATGTACCTTTCTCTGCCCTCTTAAACCTCCTGTCCAACACTCTTAAGGGTAGCTGGAAGAGATCTCTTTGTAGAGATAAGTTCATCTTATGTATATGTCTTTTATAGTTGTCTTTTATTTTATTCTATGGTGCATAAATAAATATGTATATTTTTTGATGATTAACATTAAAAATTCTTAGTTTTTGAATCATGTTTTTCATTTACACATGTTTCTATTATCTTTGAATTCAAAACAAACTGCTGATGGTTCTTTAAATAATAAACATCTCTCCACTTCACGTGTTGTGTATTTTACATAGTTGGTAAATTGAGCGCAGATCTATAACTAGTGGAGTAACATTGTTTGAATAAAGCTAACTCTACAATATTCTATCAACACTGTTAGTAAAGTCTGTCACGTAGTTAAATTACAGCAACAAACTGATTATAATCGAATTCCAAGGATGTATTTGTAAATATAATTTAATTATGACGACACAAGACTACATTTGTTCCATGTTGTTAAACAATTACAAAAGTTCTATCAAATACAATCTTATAAAAATTTTACATTTGTCAAACTGTATTTAACATTTTCAATGGGTGAGGTATTATTTTACTAAACAATTTAAAAATATTGTAAAATTGCCGGTAAATGGATATTATTTATTAAATATCGTATTCATATTTAATCGAAATAGCTCTTAGGGTAAACACAGAGGAAACAGTATTTACTAAACCACATATGTACATTCTCCATGAACTCTTTGTTACCCTAATATTAAGGTAATCTAACATATTTTGATATGAGAGATTGCTGGGTACATTATACATAACTTTGTCAAACATCAAAGTTTAAGGTAAAAGTTATTAAGAGGGGTGTGGATTATAATTAAGTACAGCAAATACATACAAGTGACGATCTAACGAAAACAATTTTAATTTTCTCAACAAACTGCAGAACATTGAGAATTAGATGGAAATAAGAAAAAATATTTTTATAATAAAAATAAATTGTTAAATCTTTTACTTTTATTATTTTAAACGTTTATTAAAAGTTACAAAATAACAGCCGGTGTTAACAAAAGTTGTGTAAATTAATATAATAACGTAATAATTTTCTGTTATAGAATGACTAACGCCTTGTTTTCGTTCTTAGTCTTACAGACAAGGATATTACTTATGTATATGTATATATATATATATATATATATATATATATATATATATAATATATATGTATATTAACTGTATTATTATCATATTGTAATAATTAGTATACTTTGAAATTAATTATGTAAAAACATAGTTGAGAAATTGAATATTTTCCTTTAACCTTTTCCTTCAATCTTTTTAATCATAATAACATCATCCGTGTTCTGTCACTTGAGGTATTAAAAGTATTTAGTTGTCACGTCGTTTACGTTACTGAGATGTCGCATTTTACAGTATTATGATTGTATGAGAATTTTTTATATACAAATATCCACAAAGCGTTAGTATATATATATATATATATATATATATATATATATATTATATATATATATATATATATATATATATATATATATATATATATATATATATATATATATATATATATTACTTTATTGCTTATTGAAATTCTTATTATATGTAAACAGAGGATACCAAATTTATGTATAACTATTCTAAATTTGAGTAGAAAATTCTTAATTTTTCTTTAGTTTTCAGGTAATTCAAATGTTCTAAAATAATATACATTTTGTGTTTAGGTCTTCAATTATTTTAGAAGAATAAGATTACTCCCGTCTGTGTTACAGCGGAGAGCAGTGGATTCACTTTTACTGGCCGTTAGATTATAATTTAATTTAGAGTTTACGATTCTATAAATTTTTATGAATCTTTCGTAATTGCCTAATATTAGAAAATGGATAGTATAATCTGAAGTTTTTATTGTGAATTATACCAATCAAATAACATGAAAAAAACTGTAATTTTCTGTTATGATACTTTCTATTTATTTCTCTTAACTCTTCGTATTTCTATAAAAAAGGTTTATGTAGTGGGTATTTTGATTTGATGGCTAAGTTTTAGTCACTGAAAAACAGCTCGTTTGGTAGGCTGCCTTAGGACAGTGTAAACCTTGTACATAATATCAGGCTTTGAAGTATTATTTCGTGCGCTCAATGAGAGAGCTAAATGCTTGAATCATTATTGCCTGCATGCCTATCATCCCTTATAGGTCTTTTTTTATAAATTTTTAAGCCTTAAATATACTACATATTAAATGTGAGTCTTAAGCACTGAGCACTGAACATAAGACGTGGAATTTTAAAGCATTTTGGTAATTATTTCATACTTACACAAGACAAAAATATATACAACTATCATTTTGAACCGTGCCAGTAAAGTCTGCTGTTTTGAAAGCACTTTTTAAGCTTAATTGGAATAAAAAACTTTTGATTTTCACTTTATTATACAAGTAAAGCCTAAAGCTTTGCATGGTTAGTTAACTGTAAGGCCGTAAACGATATTGACTACACTCGTTAGTATTAGACATCGGTTCTAGTAACATGGTCTTTCTGTGTCAAAGTAAATAAAATTAAGGTTTTCTTAATTTTTATAGTATATATATATTTTAGATTATTGTAAAATAGAACTAGATATGTGGATTTTGTTTTAAGTTTCAGTGATGATTTAAAGGCAGACCAAAATAGGTTTCCTTAGGTTATGAAACCAGCAACATAATATCAAACTAATTTAGTCAACCTATTTAGTGTTGCTGTAAATTAAAAAGAACACACATTGTCACCAAACCAGGAGCTTAATGTGGCCTCGTGGCCTTTAATAATGAGTTAGAGTTATCTCACCGCTACAGTGCTGTAGGTTCTTTGGAGTACTGAATAGTATTGTGATATTAAAAATATTAATAAAGCAACTCGTTTTTAATTATAAAAATCATGTTAAAATTACATGAATGTCGGTTTAAATAAAAAAACTCTTGAATACTATGAATACTTAATATATTAAAATTTCTAAATGTAAATCCTGTATGATATTTTATACGAGAAAGTAAATTGTAACACGCAGTGTGTAATATTAATGGCTCCTTTATAATAAAGGTATTACATAAACGGCTCACATTTTCCGTCTTGTAATATATCTACAATCAATATACATTTTTATTGACTTTTTTTGTTATACTATTAAATAGTTACGTATATAAATAACCAAACTCTTCACAAAAGAAATATTCTCTTAGAAAATCTCTCTGAATTACATAAACAAGTTTACTAAAACACATGACACAATCACAAAACTAACCACATTCCTAAACTATTAATATCGTTAGTGAGCTACTACTTACAGTACCGCATCTGTAAAAGATGTCCCTCATAAAGAGACAGATGGAAAGATTAATGAAGGCGTCTTATGAAAGCAGGTCATATATTCTGCTTGTTAATTTATGTAATCTCAACATACTTTTCCTGTTTCATAATAAAATATGCCGTCTCAAGAGACATACACTTTTTAATAGGTATATTCATTTATAAAAATATATAAATGCAATGTTTCGGAAATAAATTTTAGCTTATACAAAAAATCCAACAATAAACAGAAATAAATGTATAGCCTAATTCGAGGTTTGAAGTTTTTCAAAGACAGTCTCGTTGAAATCAGAGTTAATGTCGAATATAATTTTAAAAATTTTCTATTCACCAAACTTTTCATATCACATTTTAGAACACTCTCTTAATAGGAGATGTAATTTATACATACTTGTCACAAGAGTAATTAAATAGTGAAATCTCAATTCTCTCGTACAAAGACTGGTCTGCGCGTTAATAGTACATTCAGTGTTATTACAAAATAATAGATTTTTTCCAAATTTTAATTAACTATTCAACGTTTTATCGATGGGTTTTTATAAAGTTTATCTGTGTGAGTGAGTTTTATTAACACAAATACATATTATTCAGACTATTGACGTAAATAATTACAAAGGAATTCTTGAGTAACATTCGGATTACGTTTAAATTATATTAATAAGCAGAGTTTATTATAAAAATCGTAAAACCCTAACCTGTATGGTAACAAACTAAACTGAACAAGCATTAAGGAAGGTGCGACTCGCTCACAACTTTAATGTTCAAAGTGTAAGTTTAATGAGTTATCTAATGACAGCACTACGACTGTGTGCCAACTGCGACTGGCTTCAATTATAATGACTTTAAAATATAAGGTGTCAAATAAACTTATGAGTCAAGATTCTTTTGGTTGTGTAAAGTTAACTTTACATAATAATTGTAAAAAAATAGATTTTAGTTTGTTTATATATATATCTGTATTACTGAAATATTATTACAATTATGTTAAGTGTTTATGTTAATTTTAACATGGTATATATTACATAAATGAATACATGGTCTATTAACGTAGACGTAGACGTAGTGGTCAGTCAGTCAGGTCAGTGTCTTTGTATTGATAAGTCCCCGGCTCAATATCCCGCCATAAATATATTAATAGAACATGTATACTCAAAATTATATATATATTTTTATATCTGTTTAGTAACAAATTGAAAACAAAGGCGTTTACTCCCACCACCTAGGCCGGCAACGCTATTGTAAATCCTCGGATGTTGCAAGAGTTCCTGGGCGGCGGTGATCACATCACGATTTATTAACTTTTTGAAGCCGAAACTTTGGCGTTACGAGTTTGTTTTTATTTCTCGTATTTATCGCGTGTCTGTCACTGTTTTTTATATAACTATTTAAATTTTGACGTAAATATAAAATGTTATTAAATATGTATTGCGAAGCGACTGTAAGAATACCTATTTCTTTAAAAACATCTCTCAGAGAATCTCTAGCTTTTAAGTTATAAATAGCCCGCACAGCTCTTTTTTGTAAAATAAATATAGAATTAATTTCGACAGCACTGCCCCATAACAAAATACCGTAAGATAAAATACTGTGAAAATAACTAAAATAAACAAGACGAGCCGTATTAATGTCCGTTAATTGTCTAACTTTTCTAATTGCAAAGAAGGCGGAGCTGAGTTTGGCTGCGAGTGTTGAGAGATGGGGGTTCCACTGGAGCTTTTTATCTAATGTTATACCTAAGAATTTCGTTGAGTCAATCAATTTTAACACTTCATTGTTAAGGAGCAAGTTGAAATTTTTACTTTTTACATTAGGAAGTATAAACTCTATGCATTTAGTTTTCTTAGCATTTAACACTAAATTATTAATTTCGAACCAATGCAGGACTCGTGACAGAGTACTGTTTACTTCATCATAATTAATCCTATCACGTTCAACTTTAAAAATAAGCAAGGTGTCATCAGCAAAGAGTACAATGTCACACAGACCCTTAACAAAAAAGGGCAAGTCATTAATATAAAGTAAAAACATATTTCAATTCAATAAAATTCAATTCAATTTCATCTAGAATATTATTTTCTGTCTTTATCCACTTTTAATATAAAGGTATGTATTGTTTAATAACAAAGAGTTACTTCATATATTGTAGTACAAGTAAATTTATAAATATGCTATTACAATAATACATTCAGTTAATTGCGCTGTTATCAGCTATAATTATATTATTAGTGAATTATAATTTGAATATTTCAAACTAAATTTATGTGCTTTATTTAGTGATGAATGTAACATTTCAATTATAATTATAAACTAATTATGTAAAACTAACTATTTCGGCGTTGGGGACCGCCAACCAACACGCCATGTTCCGAACGGAGGTGGAGGACGGAGCTACAAATAGCTACGTGGAATGTAGGAGGAGGAATGGAACAGAAGATGAACAGAAGAAGAACAGGAGGAGGAATGGAACACATTTAAACAAATTTAGTAATAACAAAATTGAACATGAAGATTTTATTAAGATCACCCCCACCAGATACAACAGGAAGGAAATTGTTCTTCGTATCTCAAAGTAATGTTTTAAAGTGAGAAGTAATTTGTTCCTAACTTGCTTTTGTGTAATTTGTTGTGAGCACGTCTTTCGTTGTTTCAAACGCGAGCTGTTTTGTTCGTTAATGTCAATGTTACTAAAGAAGTTGTTAAGAGGGATGTTCTCTGAGGTTTTTAAGTGTATATAAAATAAATAATAAAGAAGATGCGTCTTTCATGTTCGAAGATTTCTAAATATTGCACAGTTTTATAGTTGCAGAATCTAAAAATGATATATCTTAGACGAACTTTCATTTGAACTATTTCTTTTAGTGTAGTCATAAATGTAGTGTAAGTATGATCGTAAAACTTGACTCTGAAACAAAGAATTTTAAAATACAGTTTCTTAACCTAATTTTACAAACACTGAGGTCAGCCTGAATTGTAGACTTTTCAACGCCACGCCACGTCGCCACGTCGCGTCGGCTTACACTATATATTTAACTCGAGAGCAGCAAGTTTAGTAGAGAAATGTATCTCATGTTGTACAAATGTTTTTCATTATTATTACTTCAAGATTTATGTCATTATATAATGTATGTTTAAAAATCATCGCTGCAACATAACATGGCTTGGTAGCAGCTTTAAAATACTTGTATTTAAAGTTGGGGTAATCTATATTGATGTATGGGACATCTTGCAATTTCAACGTTAAGTTTGACAAAGTCACTTACAGTATAAAGACAATTTATTTGAATGTAATCTACATATTGTCTGTTCTGAACACTCGGTGCGCGAGTCCGACTGACACTTATTCGGTTTTACTAGAATTAAAACAGTTGAATAATAGCGTACAATTTTCAATACAGACTGTCAGACTATATTAGTAAGTTTGTTTAATCTCTTAATAAAAGACGCGACGCGATAAAGTGTATTGTTCAGTGAAGTCACTCAACCAACGCACTAATGACATACAAAATTGCTAACATGTCTTATTATACTCCGATGTATCATAAAAATAACACATAATATTATAACATTTAACTTATTTTTAGTTATTATAAACAATTTAAATTTGTATATTAAATATCACTAAAACCTTTGGTTGCTCAATCTAAATCTAAATCTAAAACTAAAAAGTTTGATGTGATTGAGTTGAATCTGAATTCTGAAATACTCATAATTATATATCTCAAAATAATAATTTTGAAATATTTACAGGATAATGTGACTATATGAGAAAGGAGGGGGTTATTCGGTCTCCTGTCTGTCACTCAACGTACGAATGAAGCTACAGCTACGTCAGTCTGTAGCTCCTCAGAGATACAGTACAATGATCATGGCTCAATAAATAAATACCATTAACATGAACATTACTTAAAAGAAAACGAAGACAAACAAGGAAGAAAAGGGAAATAGAGAAATATAGAGAAAGATACACCTTTTTATTTTGGCTATTATGAAATCTATCTTAAGGTTGTTATTAATTTTTAATTATTTATTTATGTATATCCTGTCCTTTGAATCCATACCAGTGATTACTTGTGTAAGTCAAAGGAGTGTGACAGCAGGGTTTATTTCGATATGTACGGTATCAAAATAGGCCCTTCTGTAAAGACATTCTTCAGCTTGAAATAAGGCAACGATATCATCATAAAGGCAAATAAAATTATATATAATAAATAATAATCCAACAGCCCAATAAAAGTGAATTCGCTGATATCTGATAATATAATCGGGAATGTGGACTTGTTCCTGCTCCGTGTATTTTTGGGTGAAAATATTATACACTAGCTTTTGCCCGCGACTTCGTCCGCGTTTCCGTCGTTTTTCGAAAAAAAATTAGCAGATGTCCTCCCTCATAGTTTTGACGTAACAGGCAGATTCACTTTCGTATTTTAGAAGGGCAATAGTAATATAATATGCCAATCCACAAAACTGTTGAAAAATATAAGTAACCGCAGAATATTATAATATACCCACGCTATACCCACGACTCGGTCAGCGTGTAACTCCTTGTTTTTTATTAAGATAATATATTGCTAATATTTTTAGATCAAATTAAAATGTTTCAGCGCAAAGCTTCTGGGTAGACTATGTTAAGAGTCGACCCGTCCGGCACGTGAACGTAAAGATTCCTAGAATTGCTAACCCGGGAAAGAGCGACGTATAATTGACCATGCGAGAAACAGCTAACACCGAGATCTACTCCAGCAACACGAAAAGTCTGCCCTTGAGCTTTATTGATAGTCATGGCATAGCACACCGATACTGGGACTTGCGTTCTTTTAAATTGGAATGGAAAATTATTTGGTATTATGGGAATTCTGGGAATAAAGACAGTTTCTCCTGCACCGCAACCTGTTAAAATTTGAGCCTCGATTACATTTTGTTGCAACTGGGTTACTTTTAGCCGAGTTCCATTGCAAAGTTGAGGTGGTCTTAAATTTCGGAGCAGAATTATCGGTATGCCAATTTTTAAACAAATTATATGAGAAGGTAGTCCAGGCATACTTTTTTTTGAATTTAAAAATTCTATCGGGTAATTAGTGGCTTCTTGTTCATCAACCATTCTATTTATTGAACTATAAACTTTGCTTTCTCCCTGTATATTAGACAGTATTTTATTATTAATTTCAGATGCCTGGTCATTGCGAGGAGTCAAAATGGACCTTTCGCAAAGCCAAGAATTGTCCCTATTTAATATAATTGTTATGTCACCGTAAACCGAAGATATAAGATGTTGTTGGGATTGCACTATACAACATAACTCAGGTGTCAGAATAAGTTTTCCTTGGTGTAGTTGTGGATAGGTACCTTCACCAATCTTCAATAATGTATCAGAAAATTCACGATTATCTGCGTTGTCTCCAGTTCTCACTCGCATATTTATAGTCAAATGCACCGATTGTATATCACGCCACAAATAAGAGCTTTTCAGGCAAGCCCTAATCTCATCAGCTCGGGTTCCCCGTGGTATTACCGGTAAGGTTTGTCGGAAATCACCACAAAATAAAACCGTAATACCGCCCATTGGTCGATCATTTTGTCTTATGTCCCTTAGAGTTCTGTCTACTGCTTCTACTCCTTTTCGATGGGCCATCGTACATTCATCCCATACGATTAAATTACACTCACGCAATACCTTAGCTTTGTCGCTATTTCTTGAAATACTACAGGTTGGACTTTCCGTGCGATCTAAATTAATTGGTATTTTAAACATAGTGTGAGCAGTCTTACCTCCTGGTAGCAATGTTGCAGCTATACCTGATGAAGCCACGGCAAGAGCGATTTTACGCTGATTTCGAACATAAGCTAATATTAATTTAGTCAAAAAAGTTTTCCCAGTTCCTCCAGGTGCATCTAAAAACCATATTGTTCCTAAATTATTCTGCACACTCTCGCACACGCGATCATAGACTAAGCGTTGTTCTGCAGTCATCATTGGGACACCGTTTTCTAATGTTACCAGCAGTTCCATTGGGTTGTAACCAATCTCTGCGGAATATTCCCTATTGGTAACCTCTCCGACTGAGCGTTGGCAAACCATATTCACAAAGTGATTTACCGCCTACTGCTGTTAAGTCTTCCTGAAGAGCTAATAAGCACTGATTTATAGCCAGATCTCGAAAATTATCATTAGTTGCGCCTTCATTATTGTGAGATAAATTCCGAAGAAAGTCTTCTGCAAATTTTTCTTTATATTTTTCCCATAATTGGACAGGATCAGATAAATTACAAAATGTGAGTAATGTTACAAATAAATGGCGTAACCGTCGTGGATTATCACTAACACAGGATTCTGCTAAAGCGTCATCCCAATGTTGATCATTTTCAAGCAAATGACGCGCTTGGCAAGCTGCATGATAAGTTGGATAAACAACATCGTCTACTTTTCTCAAATCTATAAATGATGTTGGTCCTCGCACTGTATGTAATAATAATCTCAAATAAAAACACTCTGCGTTGTTAGGATGAACAGTATACACTCTACCAAGAACATGTTCTTTGAAAATACCTGTCTCGCCATCTACAGGCCTGCCTCGGCGTCTACGGTTAAAGACACCTCGTTGTTTATCGTAGGTATAATACGATGGAACTTCTTCATACAAAAGAGACTTTGCGAAATTATCAGTTTGGCAAAGTCGAAAGAATGCCAATAAAGTTGTTTGTCTAGGGTTCTCTAATCGTTCTGTAACATTTTCGGCGTTAAAATATATACGTTGACCGCCTTCCAGATGAACATCCAGATGGGTCACAGGTGGATATCTTTCGTGAATATTAAAACTTAAGATCCGCCACACAGCTTCTGAAGAGCTGATATATCTGCCTGACTGAAATCTAGTAACTTCATCATGTTCATTTCTTAACGCAAACGTAGCTTGGTCACTGCCCTTGTTAATGTACTTACAAATATATTTAATTGACTCTACACTATTACACATTTCTACATTTATGTGAGCTTGAAATGCTCTGGACAATACAGGCGAATACGGAACGACCCACCTATTATCTAAAGTAACCTGTTGTCCAGACATTCGCTTTTCAACAGTAAAACCACCATTGTCTCTTGAACGGCGACGATATAATGGGTATCCATCATGTCCTGTTACAGTTTCATCCACTAATGCTTTTGGATACCTTTTAGTGCAACGACCGTCTTGCATGCAAGGAGCATTTGCGTTAAATGCACCACATGGACCATGTATCATATGAGTTTTAACAATGTCGTATAACAGGGGATCTGCAGTCGGATCTGGAATTTCAGCACTGATTAATCTGTCTACATCATTAGGTCGAACCTTATCTTTTAACCAAAGCAAGATATGTGCGTGAGGTAAGCCGCGTTTTTGCCACTCAACACTATACATATAACACAATACTTCTCCAAAAATGTTATCTTTGGTAAGAAGATCTATCATTGATTTTAATTTTAAATGAAACACTCTTGCAATAATATCATGGCGGTCATGCGGTGCCTGACCCTCAAGAAGCTCCCGAGTGATTTCATCCCACTTGGGATTGGTAGTTACAGTAACAAATAAGTCGGGACGTCCATATTTTCTTACGTAACAAAAAGCGTCTTGAGTACGTTCATGCATGTAGCGTGGACCACCAGTAAAAGAAGAGGGTAAAATAACTAAACGACCCATATTCACAGTATCGTTATCTTGCTGCATGGCATCGCGAAGGTGCACGTATTCTTCAGCGCGCAGCTGCCTTTGATTAGATCGTATATAAACTAATCTTTCGGTTTCAATTTTTGCGTACATGTCAACAATAAACTGATTAAATAAGCCACGAAAACGTTGAAAGTATACCAATCTATTCCGTCTCACTTGCAGGTGGTAACAATAAAATTGAAGGCATGACACCTTTTTATTATAATTAGGTGCGCCTGTGCGCGGATCGGTTTGGTATACAGCGAAATTATAACCATCTTCCCCTCGACAGTATATCATAGGATATTGCAAACTGTCGTAAGCCCTGTGGGTTTCGAAAATACGTTGCAAACGATTGTCTCTGGAACGTATAACGATATCACGCCTATCACATTCCTGGTCGACCAGTACTACAGCAACTTCATTCGTGGATGGAACGTTATGACGCCCAGGGTGTTCCTGAGTTGGACGCTTATCGGCATTTATAACAATTTTATAATTGTTATTACCATCTTGAGAAAGGGCTTCTAATGCCGATTTAAAACTGCATACGTACGAATTAACCTGATGTAACATGTTCTGAAGTTGTGAAATGAGTTCAGTATTTAAATTCGGAAAATATTGATTTCTTATATTCGACTGTTCGTTGTAATCGGATACAAAATATATTTGAAGAAATTTAGGTTGTTCTTCAGGCAAAAGGGACCCTATCAAATGGTAAACCTGACCTTGTACCTTAAAAGTAGGCATGAAAGGGCCTTCTGAGATTTGTTTAGCACCAAAGGATGTCATATGGAATGCACTATTATAAGTGCGAATATTATCTAAAAACTGTTTGGATTGCAAATGTTCCCCTAAAAGTAGTGATTTTAAAGGTTCCGGTGGGTCTTCGAACGAAGGCAAATTTATTTTACCTCCAGAACAACAGAAACCAGCAGACTCCTTCCTCCACTTCGAAGCATTACAAAAGGAACATACTACGTTCATATCGCCTATTTCAGAAGATGATCTGTAATCAATTGTGAGGTTATAAGCAAACCCACTTTTATATTTATCGGACCACGCCACCGAATTTGTAGATTGATCTACCACGTGTATATCTAAGTCATTAAGACCATGTCGAAATCTATCTGCAGTAAGACGGGCCTCTCGCTGTTCTTCTGTTTCAAGCGACCGAATATTTTCAATTCTTAATCTTTCATTAGATAAAGTAATCAATTGTTCTTGTCTCAAAGAATTGTAATAATCGCGTCCCGACTCTAGTCGTTGTTCATGCTCATGTTCATCTTCAAGAGATCGAATCATGTTATGGTGCGCCCTATCATTTGTCAAACGGTCTTGATATTGAGTAAAAGTTTCAGATTCTCGAGACAAAATATGACGTTCGCGATCAGCTGTAAGCCGTAATTCCCTCTCAGTGAAGGTTTCGGACTCGCGAGATAAAATATGACGTTCGTGGTCAGCTGTAAGCCGTAATTCCCTCTCAGTGAAGGTTTCGGACTCGCGAGATAAAATATGACGTTCGCGGTCAGCTGTAAGCCGTAATTCCCTCTCAGTGAAGGTTTCAGACTCGCGAGATAATGTATGCCGTTCGCGGTCAGCTGTGAGTCGCAATTCTCGTTGTAAAGCAGTTTCAGCTTCTCGGGATAACGCATGTTGTTCCCGGTCAATGGAACGCCTTAGCTCTCGTTGAGAAGAGCTTTGAGAAGCCCGTGTTGTAGCTCGTCTCGCTCTTTCAGCTGCTAATCGCATCTCTCTTTCTGGAGAGCTTTCATTAGCTCGAGATGTTGAGGCACTAACTCTCATAGAGTTTAACCGATGTGCTCTTTCCTCTTCCGATTCTTGAGAACGCGTCATTCTCATTCTCCTAGCTTGACTCGAAGTTCGAGATAAAGATGGTCGTTTTTTAGGTGGCATCGTTTATTTTATTTTTAATCGACGGTAACTTAAATTCTATTTAGTTACCCAACAAAAAACTTACGTCAGAGGTCCTAACTATAGCTAAGTATATAATAAATAGAATATAAATCTAAGTGCCTATTAAAACTAAAATAATATTCTAATCGAATTATAAATATGTACGTAGGTACCTACAAATTACAAAAGAATAAAAAATGAAAATAAAGCTATACTTAATGCGTGTGCAATACTATCTACACTTACCTACTTCACTTAAAAATGAATAATAAGAAATACCTACAACTACTGTAATTAATCAAAGTACCTATGCTAATACAAAAAAAACCTTAGATGTTCTAAGTACAGCTGCTATATAATAAAAAAATATAAATCTAAGTGCCTATTTAAACTTAAATACCTAATATTCTAATAGAATTAAACTAAGAAATATGTACCTACCTACCTACAACTTAGGTACAAAAAAAAAAGAAATGAAAATAAAGCTAAAACACGTGTGCAGTATAGGTAGATAGTAGGCAATATCTACCTATACCTACTTCACTTAAAAATAAATAAAAAATACCTATGAATACTATAAGTAATAAAAGTACCTACCTACGCTTTTATCTACTCAATACAAAAAAAACTAAACATAAAATGCCCAAAACTAACCTATCAGTAACTAAAAATCTAACAATAATCTAATCTATCTATCTATTATCTAATCTAAAAATCGAATCTAAATCTACTTAAAAAGAAATAAAATAGGAACTATTAATAGTTAAGAATTTAAACAAAACTAAAACTAATTTAGAAAATAACAACAAAAGAAATTAAAATAAACTATTTAAAGACAAAAAGTCGCGCTGATAAGCACGGTTTATAAAATAACGATTATTGTCTGTCAATAAAGTTCAACACTCTGAACGCATCAACAGCCAAATATTGAATGACGCTTGCGCTCGCCTCCCGCCCCTTTTATACTCTGCCGCCGCGAGCCCCGTCGAGCGCGGCAACCGTTACGCAAAAATAATCCTTATAGCTTGATTCACTATTCACGCGCGATGTCTTGTTGGCGTATTTCATGTAAGTAAGTATAAGTTTGGTGTTTCTATACCGATTTCAATGATTCTTTTTTTATTGAATTGGTGCTAATGTTTATTTTTTTTTAATTAGGAATGATGGTGAGCATTATTGGTTTTATAAACGTAAAAGTAAACAAATATAATAAGAAATCTCCGAACTGCTAAGCTATCGAGAGTTATGCGTGTTATTGTGAGTTAACTATAAAAGGTAGATATATGCTGTCTTGGAATATTTTTCGTGTATT
This sequence comes from Melinaea marsaeus rileyi, assembly GCA_918358865.1. Classification (NCBI taxonomy): domain Eukaryota; kingdom Metazoa; phylum Arthropoda; class Insecta; order Lepidoptera; family Nymphalidae; genus Melinaea; species Melinaea marsaeus. Next base: position 2,788,097 of record OU911094.1, read on the forward strand.
TTTATGTAGAATATTTCCGTTATACATAGTTTCTATGTAGCTCTAACCATTAAGGCTGCACACGCGACGGAAGCTTAAAAAATCAAGCAACTTCTCCCATTTTCTCAACATTTCCTTTCACTGCTCTGCTCCTATTCATTGTAGTGTGATGAAAAGTATACTATTACCTGCCCAGGAGTATAAAGAATAATTGTACTAAGTTTCGTTAAAATCCGTCGAGTAGTTTTTTTTTCTATAAATAACATACAAACAGACAGACAGACAGACAGACAGACAAAAATTTTTTTAACTGCATTTTTGGCATCAGTATCGAACACTAATCACCCCCTGCTACTTATTTTGTAAATATATTTCATGTACAGAATTGACCTCTCTACAGATTTATTATAAGTATAGATATATATATATCTATATATATATATATATATATAGATATATATATATATATATATATATATATAAATACGTTAAACAAAACAAAAATACGTTATGTTTATATAATATATAAACATAACGTATTTTTGTTTAAAAACAATTAAACAAATACATAGTCTAAGTTAATGTGATATTTTATAAATATATTACATATTATTTACTTTACATATTAAATATTAAACATATATATTGAACTGGAATATTAAACTCAAAGCAACTATTCGAACTCCTCATAAACACATATTTACCTTTTTTTTAATTATTTATGTATACCTTATTCACTTTGAATCAATACCAGTGATCACTTATGTGCTTCTAATGGGAGTGACAGGAGGACCTATTCTGATACCATACTTATAGAAATAAACCCTTCTGTACTACTCTCCAACTTAAAATAAGTCTGCGGGGATTCCAAACGCCTTGGTCTGAAAAGAACCACAAAACAAACTTAGGTTTTTTTTACTGTTACACGAATGTCTATATATTTAGTGAGCAATATATGAGCATTATATATTTAATGATATACCACCAAATACAACTCAATTGATAATCCAACGTTTTATGTAAGTCATTGTTAACTCAACTGAGTTAAAGCAACCATTACTTTAATAGCTACTGCGTTTGCTGATGACGAGTTTGCACTAGTCATGGCAACATATTAGGAACTTTAATGTTCCATCAGGTTGGTTAGTTTTATATCCTCATTTTTAATAAGGCTACAAAACTTTTTATTTTTAAAATTTATTTTGTTAATTTGTTTTTTAAAACATCTTCTAAAATAGCAATTTAAGATATGTACGAGTAAGTTTCACTTTTCAGTAAATAATATAGATTAAGCAACTTTTCATGAATCTTTTAAATAGTAAAGTTTACGTAAGTGATAACTAAATAATTGTATCATTTGCATGTACGTACTGAAGGTACTGGGTCTATTAAGTAAACTATGTCACAAGAATTTCTATAATAATGTATATAAGCTCCGAGGGAACGTTTTTTGTATATTCTACTTCGAAAGCGCTGGAATTGGGACAAAGATATAAAAAAAATTATTATTGTTGATATAATTAATATAACTCGATTTTAACGAACTGCAAACTGTCGCAGGCTATAAAGTACGTCAAAGAAATGAATAATTGCACTGTATTTACAGAGAGACTTCAAACTCTGAGAAAAGGTAGTTAGAAATATAAAAAAATATAAAAAATTATAATAACAATCTTGATCTGTTTAATATTCACGAGGCAACACTAACTGTTATGTTGTAGCTCGTAGTTGTAAGGCCCTCATTATGCACGTGTGTCATGAAGAGACACACTAGTGTAAGCTTTATACATGCGTCTGCACTTTGAGACTTTACTACTGTTATTGATATGCTCTAAAGTATTAACATATTATTATTAGAGAAAATAATTAATATGTGTACATATTTTTAAGCTATCAACATTAGTTATAGTAATTTTTTTGAAGTCATTAGGTAACTCTATATGAGACTGCTTGGTAAGAGGCCTCTGTTATTATTCTCTACGCTTATACATTTTTAGTTTATGGTGGTTTATATTTGGTAGTTACATAAATACATTTTATGACTGTTTGTCCTTCATTAAACTGACATTGGTAAATCATATTAGTTAGGCTTTTAATTATTTTTTGTCATGGCCAGATATTCAACCTATACAAACAACAAGTATTAGTAATATTGTTAAGATTGTAATTAGTCAATAAGAAATAAAAGTATGTTGAGGTTCATTTTAAACGGTGAAGTTATAAGCACTTGTCACTTCTGGCTAACCAAGACTTATCTCACTTTAATTAATATACAACGAACTAAATACCATAGATAATATTTAAGTGCAAATCTTGATGAAAATTTAATAAAAATATATTTTATTCGCAGTAAAATAAAACGTCTGAGAGCCGAGAGTTAATTTGTTCCAAGTTGTTTGTCGTCACTAAAGCAGAGACCGCGTCCTCGGTAAAGAGCTGCAGCACATGACTATACTTTTTGTTCCAAATTTCACTTCACTTGTTATAAACTGGGGCTCATTTATTCTAGATTCCTTGATTATGCATAAAAAATATTGGTCAGCGGTTTAAGGTGAATGAGAAAATAACTCTTTTGTAAAAGTGTATCATATAATTTACGTAAACCTTGAAATAACTAATATAAATGGTTCATGAGAGTATCATAAGTGATAAATATTTATATTAAGATCACACGTTATGTAATAATGTAACAAACTAGTTAATGTGTTTCACGTCATTGAAATTGGTTATTTCGTTGAATAGATATTACATATATTGAATTAGGAACGTTTCATCTTTACTGTTTTATTGTGATACATAAATATGCCTAAGTGTCATACGATTGCCCTAAAAGTGAAGATCACTGTCTGGAATAAGATTTAGTACAAATAAAATATGACTTAAAATAAGACAGGCTACTTTTCACAGCGAAAAATACTTTACCTGTAGGAAAAACATAAGAAGGAAATATTTGATAAATAGACACAGTCATATTTACACGAGATAATTCTTACCAAATGACAAATATAAAAACCATTTTAAAATGGCAACAAACACTACAATAATCATACATATAAAAAATAAAATTAGAGGCTTTTAAAAAAGATAAAACACACAAAAATAGAAGCAAAACCTCTGCTCGATGGCAGTTTAAATATTTTAAAGTCGAACTGCAACAGAAAAATGTCAAGAGTTTAAAATATTTTTCATTTTTAGAATATTATATTTTTTTCATCAAAATATGTTATATTAAAATTCGGTATTGAAATAAAAATTTATGTTTTTTACATAAATAAGAGTTATATAATAGATATGTTTATATATTAATGATTTTAATTTATCATGTTCAATACTTTTCCCATTCCTTTAACTATTACCACTTCACTGATAGTATTTTCACGAACGAACTTTGTTCGTTCTGTCTTGTTTTCACTTTTCTCCGACGGATATATGGATGTCTGTGGATAGGAAAAATTTTCATTACTGTCAAGAGATGGCGCAGTTTATAATTTAGTGATTTAGTTTATTTTCATATTTATTAGAAGACTTATTCCCGCGGTATAATCTATTAACCACTATAGTCGCTATTCACTAATCACTAGCGACTTCACTTCTTGATACTAGCAGTTCCACGATACGAATGAGCTCAACTGACCAGCGAGTGACTTATATACCGTCTAGAGGCAAGTTTCGTAATAGCGGTGCTACCCTCTTTAACAATTAATCATGGCAAACTTAACGCATCAAGTATCGAGAATGTTACAAATACCCTCCGAAAGTACTGGCGATAACATCCGGCCTTCCTGCAACGTATTCGCCCTCGAATTACGTCTTAGTCTGATGTTATTGCTGAGAACTGTAATAATTAATAATAACACTTAGTAAATAATTCACGATTATATAACAATTATTCTTTTCCGAATGTTAAAATTGGATTCAGAGAGAATGTATAAAAATAATATGTGTCATAAGATGTCTCTATATGTCTGTGCGGTAATTAAGATCATTAAACCTTGGAAGGTCTTAAGTCACTTCTGCAGCACCATATTGACATCCTATGTTCGAAGCAAATACATTAGACATTCACCACATTACCAATATAGTAGTGTTCACAACGGATATCTACTGCAGAACCATGGTTTAGAATAGAGATGCCTGAGGCCACTCTAAACGTTTATCACCACATTACCGGTACAGTAGTGTTCACAACGGATATCTACTGCAGAACCATGGTTTAGAATAGAGATGCCTGAGGCCACTCTAAACGTGTATCACCACATTACCGGTACAGTAGTGTTCACAACGGATATCTACTGCAGCACCATATTGACAATCTTTAATCAATCTTTGATAACATCCGGATTATAAATCATTATTTCGGAAGGTCTTAAGTCACTTGTAAATCATGGTTTAGAATAGAGATGCCTAAACCACTCTAAACGTGTATCACCACATTACCGGTACAGTAGTGTTCACAATGGATATCTACTGCACCACCATATTGACGTCCTTTAATCAACCTTTGATAACATCTGGATTACAAATCATTATTTCCTAGTTGTATCCATGGTTTCATGTTTTCAATACATGTTGTGCTATTATATGGCCTGGTAATTTGTTCTGCTCCTTGCATATCATATACATTGTCTAGACACGAGCCAGCGTCTAACATATTCTGTTCGTCTGTAAATTTTATTTCCCAAAAGTTTGCCTCGGCCTCTCCTGATTGTAAGATATCTCGAATACTACAAATGCTTGGATCTTGTAGTTGTACGGAAAGTAACCAATCAGCCTGTGAGGTGATTTATGACGTATTTATTTCGTTTGTGATACTCATCAGAGCTGCTACTTGTCGAGGTACTGAATCGGTATTTGAACTTCATGTTGATGCTCTTCGAGATTGTCTATGGGTTTTCCTTTTTCGCTGAGGCATGGCGGTGGGCAATGTTTCACAACCACTTCTGATATTAGAAGACTTATTCCCGCGGTATAATCTATTAACCACTATAGTCGCTATTCACTAATCACTAGCGACTTCACTTCTTGATACTAGCAGTTCCACGATACGAATGAGCTCAACTGACCAGCGAGTGACTTATATACCGTCTAGAGGCAAGTTTCGTAATAGCGGTGCTACCCTCTTTAACAATTAATCATGGCAAACTTAACGCATCAAGTATCGAGAATGTTACAAATACCCTCCGAAAGTACTGGCGATAACATATTTAATCATATTACTATTTTGTACTATTATTAATCACACTTTTTTGTAACTTTTAGTAATTATAAATAAACATGTATTTAACATTTTCTTTTCTTCAATAAATAATAATAATTTTACATAAAAATCAATTGTTTTTTTATTAACACTTATTAATTTAATTAAATTAATTTTGTCAAAGTTCGTTCGGGAAATACCCTGGCTATTTGCATCTTCACTGGTCTATTGTTCTATTCAATCTATAAATATTTAAAAAAATATTATATGCATTTGTAAAGATCTTACTGAGAATTCTATTTGGTAATTGAACTAAACTAAAAGAATTAAAAAAAACGAAAAATATCGATATGAAGTAAATCATAGCCATACTCGTGATTACTTTATAGTCGTTATTATTATCGTAATAAACATAGAAACAAAACTTATGAAACCACATTATAAAATTATTATTATACATTATATTAACACAATTTATAAATCTTTGTATAATGTTTTCAATTTTGCTTTGCAGAATATAAAAGCAAAATCATTTTAAAACATGATTTCAAAAACAATCGCTACAATATATAATGCTTACACAATATATTTGTTCATAAAACAATCATTCTTTTCAACATCAGAAAGATGTTTTTAAATGTTACATAATAAAGGTATTATATTACATAAGGATATACACTTACTCGTAGGTGATGGTGCATCTTTGTGATGGTACAATATAATTAAGTTTAAAAACAATGTGTTAATTTTTTTAACTTTAGAATGTAAGAAGAAAAGCAATTTATTCCTCCTCACGTCTTCCTCATAGTGCTCACCCGGACAGACAAACTTAAATATGTATGATCAAATCTTTAAATAACTGTCTATTTTTTAATAGCAATAGTTTTTAATAATTTTGAATTATTTTAAACATAAGTATTATTTTAGTATTAAAGTATCATTAAATAATAAACAATATTGTAAATGTAACGATGTAAGTAAAGTGTCGTAATTTAAAAAGGTCAAACTTATTTAAGTATTTTAATTAAAAAGAAATAACCTTAAGCTTATAAAATATGAGTAAAAAACGTAATTGGATGTTTTACAAGGATAAAAAGTTACAAACTTCTAAGAAGAAACTTAATATCAACAATAGATAGGGTTCACTTCAGTATAGATAATAAGAATGACAAAGTGAAACGTACTTAAATAAATATTTTAGATTTTCTAATATCTGTGAACTCTTCACACTTCACACACATCTTTTTATGTGTATTATAATTTAATAATACATTTTTAAATACTTACAAAAATAATATTTTAATAGTGCTCTATACGAGCACTAGAAAAAGAATTCTTCTTTCTCTTTTAAATTTAGCAGATAATATAGTAGACAGAACATGTAGTAGATATCTAAAATAACAAGTAGTTAGTTCTTATTCTATCAAATACTATACTTATATTTATAAAAGCAATAACTTTTAAGTTTATTATTCAATTATCAGACTATACTAATTAATTGTACTACAATTTCATTCTATTGCGTAAAATTTAATTTTGGGCTGAAAACGCAATTTCGGTTGCAATTTAGGGCTAATTACACTCTTAAGTACAGAACCATTACAGAAGGGTCTTGGAAATGAAATAGATTACAATATAAGTGTAAGAGCATTCTAATTAGGATTGTTCATATTTAAGATAACAATTTCTACAATATTTATAAATTCTTCTATTAGTTACCGCACATTAGAGCAACATGTTATATATTATAACACAAAGATGTTATCAAGGTGATATTATTCTTACTTTTAATCAAAGTTTGTCTGTCAGTTAATAATGTTTTTCTTTCATTAATCTTTAACAGTTATAGTTTTCGGTTATAAAGTATTAAAGACACAGAATGTGTTGTTTTTGTATTCACAGAGATTTAACCTTATTAATAAATGAGACCGTGAGGTAGACTGCAACAGTATTATACAGAATATTTAATATATTTTAATTATTCCCTCTCAAAGTAGCGAATCGTATATTAGCATAGAAGTACTCAATTTAAATACTTTTTTTAATTTAAATAAAATGAATATATTTTGTAAGTATAGCTTATGTATGTATATTATGTATATTTTCACATCAGTAAAAACTAATGAGCCGATGAAATTTTCTTTTCATGGATTAAGTTTTGAAGATGTCACGGTGAGAATGAAGAAGAACGTGCTCAGGTGGTTTGGGCACGTCGAACAAGTGAGTGATGAAAGAATGGTAAAAAAGATTTATATAGGAAAAGTGAGCGGTAAGAGAGACAGGGGGAGACCTCGAGTGACCTTCGAAAACACAGTATCTATGATGCTGGAGGAAGGTCACGTAAAAAGCATGAGGACCCCCCGGAGGGCATGTATTGAGAGGTTGATGTCTGTGGCCAAGGCGAAAGAGGTATGCAGGGACCGTAGCGTTTGGCGCTCTGTCGTCTCTGGCTACCCCGCAAGGGATATGGCGTGAAGCTAACTATAAATATATAATATATAAATATAACTTTTCTTTTCATGGATTAAGTTTAGTTAAGTTAGAAATTTTCTTTTCATGGATTTTGTTAAGCAAACAAGGTAAAACAAAAACAAAATAGACTGTGCTATAATTTTCTCGCACAAAACTCTTAAATATTGGAGAAACTTTATTTAATCTGGTACTATCGAGAAACTAAGTTTTACATATTTTGAAAGTGTATAGTAGTTTTTTGTGTTTCAATTTACATAAAAATTTCTGTGTTAAAAAAGTAAAAGCACTTCAAATAAGATTAGCTTTATGTTTTTATATCCATTTCAATACTGAAAAAGAAAATGTGTTGTCCCTTTTTAGTGCTAATCTAGGTCGTTAGTAAAATGGTCGGAATATATAACGTTCTTTTATATTTACCTTTAAGAAGTTGCGGGTAATAATATAAAAGTTAGTGAATAATATATTAAAAAGATTATAATATAATATATATATGTATATATAAACGATTCGCCACCCACTGACTCATCACGAAATCTCCGAAACTATCAGTCCGATTAACTTAAAATTTTACATAATTACTTCTTTTGTGACGTAGACGTCAACTAAAAACGGATTTTACAGAATCCCAACGGATTTCTACTTTTTGCATTTCGCCAAGTTTTAAACCTGTAGGAGCTATACACTTACGAGTAACGTGGGGGTAAGAGTTACTATAGCAACGGTTACGATTACAACGGATAATATGACAAAGATTACCATAGCAACCTAAGTTCACACCCAGACTAAAAGTGTGCCAACGAAGCGGGACGGAATAAGCTAGTATATATAATGTTAACATGAATTCAGGTCAAGTGAACATAGTATTAATTTATCATCGTCTTTAATAAGTAACAATGAGGTATCTTATATTGTAGACATTTCCAATTATACCACCATCTTTGTACCACCCAAAGAAATAATTGTAATTTTAATTTAGAGAACCTGTTTACTCTTTTTAATTACTTCCATCCTATTAGTTCTGATATTATTGACACAAGAATATCCTTTTGTTTATAATTAATAAAATTTCAAGATATCAGTGTAAATATTATGCGTTATATTTCTATAGACAGTATAATAAAAATTAGGTCCGATAATTATTGTCACAAATAAAATTTCAAGATATGAGTGTAAATATTATGTAATATATTTCTATAAACATAGTATAATAAATCACGCAGACTTACTCAAAACATTGTCTTACTTTACGTAGATAATATTATAATTATATTTTTGATAGCGTTAAGCGATAGTAAAATTGAATAAATATTTATTGAAGGAATTAAAACAATGAATAATTGTATGCTCAGACCCGAAACAGAAAACATACAGAATGCTATTTTCCTTCCAATTTCGTTCATAAGTAAAATGGTTAGCAGATTACATGACCCGTTAATTCATTGTTTCTAAAACAATAAATTAAAAGGGTCATATTCAGAAATGAAATTATTTGTTACATGAATGCTTTCAATTCAAACAGGAAAGATTTAAAAATGCAAAAATAAACCATTGAAGACACTATTTGCATTATTAATTAAGAATCCTTGACTTTTTGTCAAGGACTATTGTTATTTTGTTAAAAGTGTTATTTAAATCAGTTTAGATTTAACTAAAAATCTGTCAAAATAACATTGAACTAATTAAAGATTATTTCTTAATAAATGGATTTTGTAATAGAACACCAGTGTTGATAAACATAAAAGCTGACTTTGAGTTCCTTTATAATTTATCATTAATAAATATTAATATTGTGTTTGTTCATCAACATTTCTACTTATTTAAAAAATATGTATAGTGGAATGTACTTTCACGTATTTTTTTGGTTTCCACTACCTACATGATTGTTTAATCGAATCTTTTAAGATTTTGTTTTATTATTATTATTAAAAAGCGCGGCTGTGCAGGGCTGTGAGAGCCCAGTATCACTGCGACCTGAGAGATCTATTGTGATCGCCACTGCCTACAGTTCACTGCATAGGTCTGCCACTCTGAGGTATTGCAGAATTTCCTTTGCAGTGAGGTGTCGGACATCCACTGGGTCCAGGATGTGTCTCCCCAGGATGTCGGTGCGTTTGCGCATCAGTGGGCCACACTCGCATAGCAGATGGAGCGGGGTTTCATCCGCCTCGTGGCAATATCTGCACACTTTTCCATCCACAAGATTTTGTTTTATTTGTATTTTAGTTTTATTAATGTTCATAGTTCGTGATACACTTCAACATATATTTTATATCACCCCGGGGCTGGTACACTGGATATATTAGCTTACCTCATGTCAACATATTTTGTGGGACCAAAAGTGTCGTCCTAAATAACGTGGTTAGTGGTTTTCTTTTCCTCCATAAGTTGCCGAAGATTTACAATCTATAACAATATATGGTCCGTATTGAATGCGGCGACTGCAAGTAATGTGTGTAGCGCAAAGTTCGGTCACAGACTCTCAAGGTGAGAACTGTTAGTTCGTAACTCAATAGAAAGACACCTTTAATCAAGATGTAACGTAATTAATTATACGGATTACAGAAATATAATCAAATATATATTGTGCCAATAGTCATATAACAAAATTGTTAAGAATTTTTATGACAATAATAATAACGTTTCCAAAACCAATTCTTGCTGCAAATGAGTTGGATGAATACTGATTTTATTAAGGCATTCCTCTTTCTTGACTCTAACATATAAGAACATACGAAACACAAATACAAAATTCGTTTTAGACTCCAACAATAGTTCTCAGAGTAATATAATAAGAACGGAATAATGGATAGAATACATAAAATACACTTTAATTAATATATTTCTTTGAAAGAAAATATTTATTTGATTAATTAATTTCTTATTAAATTCATAATTGTTAAGTATAATAACTGATTTTTAAATAATTGTTTGGTGACATTATCATTTTGTTAATAAAATAGTATAGATCTTTTGACATTTAACATTAAATGTTTTTAAACCCTTCTTAGATTATAAAATATGAAAAAACATCACGTTCTTCCATTTATAAGTTTAACAATAAACAACGCTGCTCTAGTTACTGGGTCTTAACTTGAGTGCTCTAAAACGCTGTACTGTTAAATACATTTTATTTGTAAAAGCATATCGGAATATTGAAATAGCCCTCTGATAGCTTGTATGGCTAATTTAGAGATGAATTAAAATATTTATAATTAACGAAGTCGGGTATATATTATAACTAGCTTATTCCCTCCCGCTTCGCTGGCACACTATTAATTTGTATGTGAACTTAGGTTGCTATAGCAACCTTTGTCATATCATCCGTTGTCATCGTAACCGGTGCTATGGTAACCGTTGCTATCATAACTGTTATCCCTACATTAAGTGTATGCCTCGTACAGGCTTAAAACTAAAATGCAAAAGTTAAAATCCGTTGTGATAGGAATTCTGTAAAATCCGTTCTTAGTGGACGTCTACGTCACAAAAGAAGTAACTATGTACAATTTTTAGTTATTCGGACAGACAGTTTCAGAAATTTCGTTATGAGTAAGTAAGTGGTAAATCGTTTATATACTCGTATATAGAAGTCACAGAATAAATTAAAAACCGATTGATAAAACTTGTCTGTCTGATAATACTTAAAAACTAGTAATTAAAATATGGTTTTCAATTTAGAAATGTTTAACATATACCGCAGGTATGGTGTGTTATGTTTAAAATGAACGAATAGAAGGTAAGTAATTACAGAAAAGCTATTTCCACGACTCATTCGAAATTTCCGATAATTGAAAGCAAACCGAATACTGCGGAGCGACATATTGGTAGTCAAAAGCCAACACGTTAAATGCAGATTTTAGTAAATAATTTAGTGTGTAAAATATATTTCGCTACAATTAACGCGTTCATTTTTTACTTTGAAAAAAAAAATATTATTACAATTTTTTCCGTGATAATTTTTTCCTTTTAATATTTATAATTTGAAATATATTTTGAGGGGAGTTTCAGAGGACATAATATTCCAAATTCTATTACATATACAATATAACTCATCACTTGTGAAGAGTGAAAGAATCTGCGGAAACAGGATCAAGAATACAATGAAGTAAAAAGCGTTTATTCATGTTTATCTATTATTTTGTGGGTAAATTAAATAAATTTTAAACGTAATACAAGCGTAACACAAGATTAAAGTTTTTATTTTCATGCAATTATATTAATTATTTATATTTTAAAGTAATCTATATTTTTAGTGTAAGTTATCGGTGTAATGTAAGTATTACACCGATAACTCTTCATTCCTTTAATATTATATGGTGTAATGTCTGTTATATTTCAACTTAGGTAACTCAGCACTAGTACGTATTATATGACACCATGAAATACTATAACAGACTTAGAAAAAATCATTAGTTATATATTATTTTATAACCACGGCTTTTGTATCACTCTGTACCATTTATAATTACTACTAAGACATGACTAAAGGTATGCACGACTACAATGTGTGACTCTTACCATTCAGCATTTTTGAGCTGAGCGTAAGCGAAGCTCTTAACCGTTTGGGAGACCTTTTTTTGTGCTTAGTTGTCTCCAGAATGCGACGAGATAATTAGCTTAAAATTTTCTCATGTATGTTTGAGCCGAACGTTGATGTTATAGCGAAAACAGATTGAAAAAAAGTTTAGCCATTCAAAAGTTATCAAGAAAAGAAGAAAGGAGAGGGATTCAGCTCAACAATCGCCGCGCGTTTGGCGCATCCTAGTATTCTTTATCTCATCCAATCTCAATCGTATTATTATTAGTAATATTTTGATACAAGGTATTTTATACACAATATTATGTTAATTATTTACACTATAATTTTTTTTATAAATTATTGAATAAACTATTTAATAAAATATGTTATATTTTAGTATCGCAATGTCATTTTTATAGTAAACTATTTTTTGCCTCAAAAAGCAAGGCAACATCTTTACTTATGGAAATTCGCATATATTTTTGGTATTTATTATAGGTTTGATTTATTTCTGAAAATTAGGAAGTATGTCGAAGGGAATTTAATTATATATACTTATTGACTTTCACTTCGGTAAAAAACCAATACAAATTAGGTTTACATATTTGTCGAGGAAAAAGAAACAATACTCATTGCAAATTCTACATTTTTAAATAATTAGAAATCAGATAAATAAACATTTTAAAATCTCTTGTTTTGACTTACTCGCCATACATGAACGATATTAATTATCGTTTATTATTTGGTACTTATTCTACCTCTTTGACTATTTTATTGTACACAGTAGTAGGGTCCAATATACAATATTACATGTATTAATACAATATATTTATAAAGGTAAAATATATATATATTTTTTAAAAGTTTGTTTTTTATAAAGTATGTTAGGTGTTATTTTCTTGTATGTATTACAATAACACATGAATTTCTTTTATAAAGACAAACAACTTCGTCACAAAATATGAAATGTTTATAATTATTTATAACTTATATTGCAAACAAACTTATTTAACGCAGTCACTGGCAATTAAACATTTATGTATACAGGGGCAGCTCTAGCTCGTGCAGCGCCCGTGTGCAACGAAATTCTAGCGCCCCCTAGGCCCCCCTCCCCCCGCCCCAAGCGGCTATAACTATTGATATAAGGTCTATTTCGAGTTGAAACAAAATGTCGGCGGCACCAGTGTGCATTGCATATCTCGAATATCTATTTTGAATATTGACTCTGCTCTGATTTGCGATTAAATTAAGTTTATGTTTATATACAAATCCATACATCATTTACAATCAGCGATGCCTATGAAGATGCACGTCCTCTGGAAATAAGTAAATATATACATAATAAAAAAAATATATTATTTTTGAAATTCGTAATGTTTTATAATTCTAACTCTTTATTTTTATATTGAAACTTTGACAAAAATGTATGTTTTGAATATATAAGAATACAACATAGCAATTTATTACTACTTACATTTGTCCAAAACATATTTCTGTGACTTTTATTTGCTTTTTTACATTTTAAAACGTAGTTAAAATAATAAAAAAATATTTTATTTTTCATATAATATCACTAGTTACAGTTTCCAACATCGTGTACTCGTCTAAGTACTGAGTACATTGTGACTCCTTCACAGAGCACTCTTAGTCCGAGTGTGTATGTTACTACACTGCACGAGCTGTGAATGGACCATTGCAACAATAGTGTCTAACTGACATGAGAGTTTAGTTCAGTATTCAGAGCACTCTCATATGTAAGTAATTTACATTTATGGTGATTATTGTTCTTTTGTGAAACTCATACAATTCATGTAAAATAATAATAATTTTTAAATTATTGTCATATTAAAATAAAACTAATTGCTATGGATATTGCAATTCATCTTCTTTTCTTTATATGACTTTACATTTAAGTATCGTCCCACTTTAACATGTAACTATTATTTATTTATTTACCTTCATGCCATATCCCTTGCGGGGTAGCCAGAGACGGCGGAACGCCAAACGCTACGGTCCCTGCATACCTCTTTCGCCTCGACCACAGACATTAACCTCTTCATACATGCCCTGTAACATGTAACTAACTCAATCAAAGTACAATTCCACTTGTTTTCTCTCCACATGTAATAAGTTTGTGACGTAATTACAAACAAAACAGTTCATCTGAAACCAACTACAATTAAATCACGATGTTCATTTACATAACAATTGCAAAGTGCTTGTGTACACTTATTTATTAATACTGACACGATGGATCAGTTAATAATTGTAATTAATTTGAACCATTAAAGTTATAAATGCTTTTCTTAAAAAATCTTTATATGTATATCATGATGTATTAATAATAATATAATTAATATTTTAGAATTTAAATTGCTACATAAAACGCTTAATTGAATTTTAAGTAAAGAAAGTGATGTAATAATAAGTGCCGAAAGAAACTTGTGTCTTCTATAGAGACTTCCTTGGGGATGGTTTCTGAGTAGGGTGAACTCAACCACGTTCAGTTTAATCCCCTTAAGACACAAGTTTGCGCGTTTAACAATAAGAACCCCATTTGTCGTATCACCGCTCTTCAAGAGAACCCCCTCATTGCCTCGCCAAGTATCAGAATATTGGGTCTCGACAGTCAGTTTCGTAGTCATCTGGAGAGCAAGGCCAAGTTGGCCTCGAAGAAATTGGGAGTGATTAATAGAGTGAGGCAGTATTTCAAACCTGGCCAAAGACTTGCGCTCTATAAGGCACAGGTCCGGCCACACATGGAGTACTGTTCTCAACTCTGGTCCGGATCACCCCAATATCAGCTTCTACCATTTGACCACGTACAACGGAGAGCCGCTCGGATTGTCGGGGACCCGGTGCTCTGCGAACGGCTGGTCTCTTTGGCATTGCGTAGAGACGTGGCTTCTTTGTGCGTCTTCTACCGCATTTACAACGGGGAGTGTTCCGAAGAACTTTTCGATCTGATGCCTGCCGCCGAATTTCATCACCGCACAGCGCGCCATCGACTTGTTTACCATCCCTACCACCTGGACGCCTGGCGATCCTCCACTGTGCGGTTCTCAAGGACCTTTTTTCCCACGTACCACTCAAACGTGGAACGAACTTCCTTCGGCGGTATTTCCAGATCGATACGACATGGGTACCTTCAAAAAAGGCATATATTCCTTTCTCCAAGGCCGGCAACGCTCTTGTGAATCCTCGGATGTTGCAAGAGTTCATGGGTGGCGGTGATCACATACTAACGGTGACCCGCAAGCTCGTTTGCCCTCCTCTTCAATAAAAAAAAAAAAAAAAGACACTACTATTGGAGCCTTCAGTACAAACTTCTCTAAAGTGATTTCGAATGAATATTCAGTGTAAATTTAAAATAAATCTCTTCTATCCTTCATGGAAGACGCTTTAGGACGCAGTTACTCTGATTGTTGTACTTTATTTGTTATAAAGCACAAGCTATAACAATACATATCTTTAAATAAAAACACTTCTGTATTTTATGTAATATTAATTATTTTCCCGATGAATGAAGACAATACAATTCTCTTTATACAGGATTTATTATCTAAATTGTAATGTACGAGTTAATACAAAAATATTGTCTTAAAAATACATTTAACAAATTCCCTAGAATTCCTCAGTGGCGGACCGTTGCTTCGCCAAACTAACTACAGTTAATCCACTGGGTTAAGGCTTGCACCTCTCAGACACTGAACCCCTAGACACCGAGCTCCAAATATATTTAAAAACACAAAAAAATATATTCGCATAAATATTAAATAAAAATGTTAATCTAAATTATTTTAAATATATTAAATAAAAATGGTAATCTAAATTCCGTTCAAATATATATTTATCTATATATATTTGAACGTTATCTATATCGTCGTAGAAAAAATATCAGAAATAAGGTTAGAACGTTGTAATGCATAACAGTAATACTCACAATTGCTTAATACTCCAGTCATGTATCTTATACATAAGCTGCATGGAATAATAACTTGGAAGAACATATTTATTAGTATACTTACAATTAAGCTTACATTTACATTTAAGCTTAACAAGTATTACGAACTGTGTAACGAACTGATCAGGAATAAATTTATAGTTAATTTGTACGATGTAGAAGTAGGAGCGAGAGGTATAACAGCAAAATCTCTCTACAACTTATTTAAGGATCT
Organism: Melinaea marsaeus rileyi; assembly: GCA_918358865.1. Lineage (NCBI taxonomy): Eukaryota > Metazoa > Arthropoda > Insecta > Lepidoptera > Nymphalidae > Melinaea > Melinaea marsaeus. Next base: position 2,804,439 of record OU911094.1, read on the forward strand.
CGGCCTTTCTAGAACGATCATCAGTTCATTTCTGGAACGTATTTCAAAGGCGGCTTTAGTAGGTTCTTACGATATTTGGTTAGGTAGGGACAGGAGCGTAAACAGTGAAGGTGAGCGTGTATGCGCGTAGTAAAGGGGCCCCTTAAACCTACATCTGGGTCGCAAGTCCCAGGCATTGTTTGCGCTCCTCTTCTTGCAACGCGATGGGCCCGGCACCCGCACGTTGAATTCATGGAATGCTAAGAAGCTTCGTTTCGTCTCTTGATTGTAGACAGTTTACACAAAAAAATTGTACCGGACCGACAACGAAGTTTATTCTTATCTTTGTTGTATTCATAGCATTTTTCGAACCTTCTCCATTCTTCTCTTCGACTGCCTTTTCTTGCTACTCTTGTAAAGTTCATCTATTTCTAAAATTCATTAAAATTCACAATCAGCTTTTTAATGCAATAGTTTATACTATATTTTGCAACAAAATTCTATAAAAAAAATGATATAATATTATGACAAAAATGCAAAGCATTTTCTTTTGTTCTTTAGCATTTTATTCTCTTATTTCTTTTGATGGGTTATTTTTATTCAGCATTTCAAAAACTTATAATGACTATCGTAGATTGTAATAGAAATGAGATAAAATTAAAAACATGTAATAGGTATAACATGTAGATGTTCATTACGTACACTGAAGAAGTGGGTGCGTGTAATATAACTATAAAAAAACCTCATACAATCGTACTTTAATCGAGGTTTTTATTCAAAAGAGTTATATTCAATTAATGTGTATATAATTAAGTAGTTCGTAAAGTTTACGTAACTTGGTTAAGCCATTGGCCTTGGAATTACTTACTGACATCATAAAAAGGAATGAATGTGATAAATAGACAAGAGTAACTAAATAAATGTAAAAATAGGTGACTTTTATTTAATAACATTTATAAAAGAAACGTTTTTAAAATTTTTAATGCAATTAATTAGAAAAATACTAACTACAGTGCATTGTCATATACATCACGTTTGCCTGAAATAGTATCAGGATGTTGGCTGCGGTTCCTTTTTTCTAATTAATTTATTAGTATAATAAAAGTGTATCACTGTAGTTTACTGTGGCTTTTAATATTTTTACCTCATTTCAAAAACATGTTACCAGAAAAGACAAGAGATTAAATGGATAGGTAATATTTGAGTTTATCTAAACAACAAATAATAGACATTTTAGGTACAAAGTGTCCTAGAGGACAAATTGCATTTTAGCAGAATAACGCACGCCACGTTACGTAAGCAATTGGGATTAAACTTGATTGCATGTGTCAGGTCCTGCATTAGGAATTTACACTTGGAAGTCCAATTGTAAATTGTTGTAACTTGTTGTTGATTCTATATTTTTTCCATTGTGAGGACGCGTCTGCCGAGCCTAACATAAGTTAATAATAATCATTATTGTTAAGAATAATATTAATAAAATACAACGGTTTCGACGCTAACCTAGTACAATCTTTTTACCATAATGTTGACGATGAAACAGATATTTATTAAACCACGTCTAATAATCATATTAATTTCACAACATAACTTGCAGAATATTCTGTAAAAAGCTCCAACAATTATATTCATATGAGAAAACGATAAAATCTGTTGAATAATAAGTAATAGGCAACCATTATTTACACCCAAGTTACTTTCATCATAACACTACCCGCATCGAGGTCAGGAGATGGAAAGGGTACGATTACCCTTTCCATCTCCTTAACAAATCAACTTAACAACTCGAGGTAACCCGATGGTTACCTACCTTGATTTGTTAAGTGAGCTTCCAAAGGGTTCGGTTTAATACAAACATAATTTTCTACGTTCACAAAAATGTAATTTAAAATCTTTGTTTATCTTATTGTATAACGTAGCAAAGTTGTTATATAAATTGTACTTATAAAGTAATTTTGTCTTCTAATAAAGCTGTTACAAAAATGTATACCTGGATTAATTGTAACTTTCCCCACAATCAGTTTTTGCAGTTTCCAATGAATATAAACTATTTTTTTGCAAAAAAAATCTTTTTTAGATTTATTTAATCCTATTCCGCTATCATATATACATGTCTTATTAGTATTTTATTACACCAAAAATATTTTTACGCAAGGATTTTTTTTTTGTTTTCACAAGGAATATCCGTATTATACGCATGCTTTAATACCTTCTAGTGTTGTTGATACCGTTTCAGTCCTTTCAATAGTTAATCGAGTGAAGAACTGTAATAAGTATCAGTGTGTGATCTGTGTCATTCGGAGATCATTAGTGCTTATTGTACGTACTCGAGTGACGTCACCTGCCATTCAACTGAAGTATTGGCACCGCCTTGGGAATGTGTAGTTCATTAATTATTATTCTAACCCTAATACCACGCTATAACTTTTGAATATTTTTTTTTTTTATAGAAAGTATAAGTCAGCAAATGTTTTAACTTTATACTATTATTACATTTAATAAAAAAATTACATTACAGTAATTTAACACGGTGCAACCGACAAAATAAAGAAGTGGTTGATACAATGAACAATCAACCGTATTATTAATTATACTATTATGTTAGTTTATAATGAGATTAACATATTTACATTTATGTTACACTTATGAATACAATAAGGCCTATTATCAAATTGATACCAGCGCGATATCTGATATTAAAATACAATAATAACTATTAAAATATTAATTTATTAAAGTCATTTTACCAAAAACAATGTAAATTCATGGAGATCTCTTCCAACCGATTCCTTTAACAGAACTGTCACTTTGACATTAGTGTCTGTGTCTGTTACAAGAATAACTTTATGTTGAATTATATTAATGTACTTCTTAGACAAAGGAAATCTTTATTTAGGAAATAATAGAACTTAAAATATTATCACAGACACAATGTATTAATGTTTAATTATCTTACAGTCAGAAGGGTGTAGTTTAATTATTTACAGATGATTGTCGACTGTTATGAGTTAGCTTTAATTTACTTCATTTAAAACAGATTTGATATAAAATAAAAATAATATTAAAAGAAATAATATATGTAAAATTAAATAACAAATGTAGAATACGTAAATTATAAGTTTAAATGTTTTATATTAAAAAAGGATTAAATTTTTTTTTTTGGAATATCATCAAGTAATACTGCCAACAAACGCATCATTGACTTCACTTTGCCGAAGCGTTAGTGAATAGTTGTTCCAGTAGTTGGTACGAACTGACTTACTTTAATATGCATGAGGTCACTCGCAGCGACTTCACACTTACAATTTACTATATGCATTTATTTTAAACGGTTTTTATTTAGAATTTTCTTTGTTAATAATATTATGTTAATAACATGTGCTATATTTTTATGTATTAAATATTCATATATTACAATATATCAGATATATTAAAAGGTTGGTGAATTTTATGTATTTATTTATAACCTTGCAAGGGGCTGCTTATTAAGCTACAATTAATTAAAATATACTCAATAATTTGGAGGGTATTTAAAATAAAAATTAGGATTGTGATAAATAAGATCAAAATATGCAATACAATATTAATATTATGTAAACAAGCATACGAGTATGATTATTTTAGATTTACAATCGTTTATACATCTTTTATAAAATGGTAATAATACAAAATCCATTGTAACAAAGTCATGGATTTGGAGGATATTCATGACCTCAATTTCACAATATATTTCTAATACCGGTTGATTTATTTTATTAAAAACGACACGTTAGTCTTTTGTCCCAAGTCATAAAAGCTAAAAGTCTAATAAAATCCCTTTTTATTTTCAAAAATGTTTAATCCGGGTCATCCATAACTCAGGTCCTGGCGTGTTCTCTGGATGTAGCTAATGATGGGTCATGTGTGTAATAAAGCAAGATATATTAAAAAAAACATTATAATAGATTAATTGCGAGAAATATCTGAAATAATTAAGGATAACGTTTAGTATGGACGGTGCGATACTTTGTTATTATTATTTTTTAGGTGGTAGAGCCTAGCTGTAGTTATCCGACTACAGCTCTTATTGGGCAGGCTCGACCGGGGAAGGACCACCCTCTCACAGAAGACCGACGTGTAGTAACCAAATTCATTTGGTTATGTTCCGTCGGTGAGTGAGAGAATCCGGAAGCCCACCCTCCCCCCCGCGCCAAACATGAAAGCGATGCCTAGAAGAAAAATACCCCAGGAGGGTACCGGCTTTGATGAAGCCGGGGACCCCCTCCCCGAGCAAAATCGGGGAAATTATTCTCGGATTTTGCTCGGGCTGCCCGTCGTATCTGGGGCGGGCAAAGTATCGCCTTTTGTGTTTTATGAGGGCAAACGACGAGTCAACGCAGCGGCACCCCGGCCCACTCTAAATGTGGACTTTTGCAACATCTGGGGACTTCATTCCAACTTGAACGCCGTCCATTATCATCTAGAGACGGCGCAGCCGGCCTTGTTGTTTCTGACGGAAACGCAGATATCTGAACCTAGCGACACAGCGTACCTGTCATACCCCGGGTATAAACTAGAACACCATTTTATACCACACGCCGGGGTATCTGTGTTCGTAAGGGAGGATATCTGCTACCGTCGCCTTCAGGTTTTTGAAGGTCGGGACCTGTCTATACTCTGGCTACGCGTGGACATGGACGACCATGTCAGAGTCTACGCGTGCCTCTACAGGTCCCATAGTGGTAATGCAGAAACGGATCAACTCTTGGGCCATGTTCAGGCGAAGATTGACGATCTGCTTTCACAGACTCCCTCCGCCGAAGCAGTAGTCCTAGGGGACTTTAATGCGCACCACGCCGATTGGCTAGGGTCACGTGCCACCGACTACGCGGGGAGATCTGTGTTTGACTTTGCTCTGGCAAATGGTCTGTCCCAGCTGGTAAAGACGCACACTCGTCTACCGGACGTGGACAGCCACACGCCCTCTTTGTTGGATCTTCTGCTGACTACACATCCAGAAAAGTACCAAATCACTGTCGAGGCTCCCTTAGGTTCCTCTGATCACTGTCTGGTACGGAGTGTAGTGCCCATTCAACGGTCGGCTCGCACAACACCTGCGATTCGACGCGTTTGGCACTACAAGTCAGCGGATTGGGATGGAATGCGGTCCTTTTTTGCATCCTACCCATGGGGGCCGATTTGTTTCCCTTCCGATGATCCTAGTGACTGCGCTGCCGCTGTAGCTGATGTGATACTACAGGGCATGGAACTATTTGTACCAAGGTCTGTGGTACCATTTGGTGGCAGATCGCGGCCTTGGTTTGATGCGTCTGTCAGGGCTGCAGCAGCTGGCAAACGGCAGGCTTATCAAGCTTGGGCCAATGCGTTAGTTACTAAGGATCCGAACTCTAGAGTTCTGAAGAGGAAATATAATCGTGCCTCCAGATTCTTCAAACGGCAAATCGCTAGAGCAAAGTTCAAGCATGTCGTCAAAATTGGGGATCAGCTGGAAAAGTACCCGCCTGGCACGCGCAAATTCTCTGCGCTTTCAAAGACCACTCTGGGAAACTTTAGCCAGCCGTCCCTACCGCCGTTGCACATGGGGAATGACTCTCTGGCCCACACGGCAAAAGAGAAAGCCGATCTCTTGGGCACTCTTTTCGCCTCCAACTCGACTTTGGACGACCAGGGGAAGACACCGCCTAACATCCCGCGGTGTCAGAGCTCAATGCCGGAAATAGTTTTTCGGCAGAAAACTATTAGGCAGTCTATATTTTCCTTGGACGTTCATAAGTCGAGTGGGCCGGATGGCATTTCTCCATTGGTGCTACGAACGTGTGCTCCTGAGTTGACTCCAGTGCTAACGCGTCTATTCCGGTACTCCTACCTTAAAGGCGTAGTTCGGTCACATGGAAGCGTGCCCTTGTCCATCCGATCCCTAAAAAAGGTGATAGCTCGGATCCAGCTAACTACAGACCTATCGCCATTACCTCTCTGCTCTCGAAAGTAATGGAGAGCATTATCAATAAACAGCTCCTAACCTACCTCGAGGATCACCAGTTGGTCAATGACCGGAAATATGGCTTTCGCCATGGTCGATCGGCTGGTGATCTTCTGTTGTATCTTACACACCGTTGGGCAGCTGTTATTGAAAGCAAGGGAGAGGGTCTGGCAGTTAGTCTGGATATGGCGAAAGCCTTCGATCGTGTATGGCACAAGGGGCTTCTTTCGAAGCTACCTTCCTATGGGCTTCCCGAGAGTTTATGCAAGTGGATCACCAGCTTCCTCACTGGGCGGAGCATACAGATCGTTCTCGACGGTTTTTGCTCGGACCCCAAGCCCGTGAACGCTGGTGTACCCCAAGGCTGCGTGCTATCCCCAACTCTGTTCCTCCTGCACATCAATGATATGTTGGATATTACCAACATACATTGTTATGCGGATGACAGTACTGGGGATGCGGTATATTCCGGCCGTGCAGGTCTCACTCGGGAAAACGTCGACGAGTGCCGAAAGAAACTTGTGTCTTCAATAGAGACCTCCCTGGGGATGGTCTCTGAGTGGGGTGAACTGAACCACGTTCAGTTCAATCCCCTAAAGACACAGGTTTGCGCGTTTACCACTAAGAAAACCCCATTTGTCGTATCACCGCTCTTCGAGAGCACTCCCCTCATTGCCTCGCCAAGTATCAGAATACTGGGTCTTAACATTTCGAGCGACTGTCAGTTTCGTGGTCATCTGGAGAGCAAGGCCAAGTTGGCCTCGATGAAATTGGGAGTGATCAATAGAGCGAGGCAGTACTTCAAACCTGGCCAAAGACTTGCGCTCTATAAGGCGCAGGTCCGGACACACATGGAGTACTGTTCTCATCTCTGGTCCTGATCACCCCAATATCAGCTTCTACCATTTGACCGTGTACAACGGAGAGCCGTTCGAATTGTCGGGGACCCGGTGTTCTGCAAACGGCTGGACTCTTTGGCATTGCGTAGAGACGTGGCTTCTTTGTGCGTCTTCTACCGCATTTACAACGGGGAGTGTTCCGAAGAACTATTCGATCTGATGCCTGCCGCCGAATTTCATCACCGCACAGCGCGCCATCGCCTCCAATACCATCCTTACCACCTGGATGCGTGGCGATCCTCCACTGTGCGGTTCTCAAGGACATTTTTTCCACGTACCACTCGAATGTGGAACGAACTCCCTTCGGCGGTATTTCCAGATCGGTACGACATGGGTACCTTCAAAAAAGGCGTTTATTCCTACCTACAAGGCCGGTCACACTCTTGTAAATCCTCGGATGTTGCAAGAGTTCATGGGCGGCGGTGATCACGTCCATCCGTGACCCGCCAGCTCGTTTGCCCTCCTCTTAAATAAAAAAAAAAAAAAAAAAAGAAATAAATAATTATGTTTTTTTAAACATTAATATTGTATTGTTAAACCTAATAGAACCACGTGTTTTTAATGAATGACAAATATTCTCAATATCGTCGTTTAATAGTATTATAACCGTTTTATATGAATCGCCTCTAAAGTTATGCATACATCTTAATCCAACCAAGCTCAGTGCAAACAGATCGCAAGCTCTTTGAAGTGCAGATTTCGGAAGTGTCTGTTAGTGTGAGACTGCTTTGAAATTATTAATGCAGATTTCACATTAAAGAGCCAAATAGGATTTTGGGGATTGCTTTAAGTATATTTCGATCTATTTCGCTGTTCTTATCTCAGCTATGTATTTCAATCTAATGTCGTCACTCATGCAAATGTATATGAACAATATTATCCGTTATTTCTACCAAAAGTAATGTTCCCGATAATATTTTACAAGCTGAATCTAAATTTTACAAATCAAATTTTAAAAAAAATGTATGTTACGACTATGACATTTATTAAGTATATTTTAAAGAATACCACCGGAAGTAGTGAGATACAATGGATAAAATAAATAAAGTAAATAAAAAGATGAATTTGAAAAGTTTTATTGAATCTTCTGAACAGATTTATGCCCTTGGAACGATGAAACAAGAGAATAAGGTTTCCTAATTGTAATGCAGGCCTACTTGATATAACTAACTGTGAATTAACTTGGTTTTGGCTAACATGATTATTTTAATTGTAATAATAATAACTCCTCCAGGCATAAAAGTTATTTTTAATTTTTATTGTAAGTTTTATTTTATACAGAAGTAGTACAATAACTATGAACTCAATACACTTTCTATAACTTCAATTAATATAAAAGTGTTCTATTCAAACTTACAGAATAAGTTAGCCTAATTAGTTCAGTTTTGTTCTCTTTTGTACTAAAGAAAAACTATTATTTTTACCATTAGTATATAATAAAAGTGACTACCTTTATTTCTATTTTTTATTGTTATTTAAATCTAATTTCTTAAATAATTATTTTTATTTCTCTTGCTGTTTTAAATGAGTATAACAAAAAAAAACAATTAAATTTTACATCATAAAAGCCGTGGAATCAAGTCTTATATAAAAAAATTATTAAGAATATGTATTGAATTGATAATATTAAAAAACCTGTCTATAGATTGTTAGAATTAACTTACAGATATTGAAATAAAAAATGCATTTATAAGTGGTTTTTAAATAAAACGACGCGAATAGTAATTGTGTCATTGTGAAAATTAATAATCCTAAATCTTTTTCGTTAATCTTTCTGGTTTTCATAAAACTTAAATAAGGTATAACATTGTTTCATTTAGCAGTATTTAATTAAATGGAATATAAAATGACAGTTGTCTACCGGCAGTGCAATTGAATCAATCAGAACAGACTGTTTTATTAATTAATTATTTATTAGTGTATATTATTTCTGTTGCGAGATTTCCTTTATTCAATGTTTTATATAAAAATATATTAATATTTAAATCATTGGTAGAAAACAAAAAACTTTGAAATGAGCTTATAACGTTTGTGAATGAATGAAAGGAAAAAGCAAAATCGTGTAACAAAAGACAGTTATTCTGTATCTGTGTGACACACAACAAAGTTGTTCCGTTGTTTTGAAATATAAAATGATTATCGAATCTTTCTTTTTATGTTTCATTTCATGAACTGTTATAAATAAAACATTTATATCTTTTAAAATATTCACCGACATTTTATTGATTTTGAATAAGTCCTATTATTAAATAAGTAAGTAAGATATTTTAAAACCATTGCTACATTGTTTCGTTAAATTAATATAAATCTTAGATCATATCAAACATAATGTACAAATTACATTATATCTTCACATTTATATTTATATTTTAATCAAAAATATGCAATCTTTCTTATACACATTGCAAATGCGGACTGGTTTTAAGCGTATTAAAACCTTTTACTTCTACTCTGAGGTTTAAGCATTTTAAATATGAACAAAGCACTAATGTACTATTACGTGCCCCCGGCACGTCTCGCCGCTACGCTTATTAGTTTCGTATTCAACTAAAGTAATTATACATACCGACATTTCTTGAACTTGCTTACTTTATTTAAAATTAAATGTATCTACATTTTTGAAAAATTTAATTTTAATTTCAAATTATCTCAGTCTTTAATAAATAAAAATTTATTCACAAAGAATTATAAAGTCAAGAAAATATTATAATTCCAAGTGTACTAACCGTAGACCCATTCTAAGTGGTTTTCTTTAATTTTCTTCATTTTCTACAAACAAAATTATGAGCTATTAGTGTATTATTTTTATCTTAACTTAATTTTATCTTGAAAAAACGCAAAGGCAGTTAGTTGGCCTTAATAAATCAGACGTCAGAATAGCAATAAAATGTTATATTATTATTTGGGATTGGATCAATTACAACTTGAAATATTTATTAATTTTATCTTGATCATCATAATTAAAATATTTTATTTGTAAATGTATTAATATTTGCAAATTGTCTTAAACACTGGTTTCATTGATTATAGTAAGTTGTTTAAAATTAATGACAACTTATGAATTTCGTTAAGAACTAGTAAATAAATAATTAAAATATTTAAACTGTAAATATATTGTAAGTATCTCAAAATGAACTACAAATTATACATTTTTAAGAAATATTCAAATCTAATACTTCAAAACATATATTATAAATACAATATTAGTATTATATAAATATTAGTATATTTATATAATACTAATATTGTTTACTTCATTTTGATCTCAAGTTATATTTTGATCTTTTTGCTGTTTTGTCTATAACAGTATTTATTTTTTTATCTTGCATTCTGTCAGCCATTGAATGGAAAGTGTGACTTCCAGTATTATTGATGAATGATTTCTCAGTCAAAATTATTGCCTATTGTCCTACTCATCCAATAGTTTAAAGATCATTAAATATTAATGAAGATTCTTTCTAACTCTTCTTTAGAAACCTATAACCTTGGAAATAGACTCAAGTGTCATAAACACAATATGCCTAAATTATTTAAAATGTGTTGACTTATTACAATGTCTCCGAGTGCTCACAGCTGATCAATTGCAAATCTTGTGGCTGCTTTGTCAGTTATGGCAGCTTTATTAAATAATATAATATTATTATTTACGAGTATTTTTGGGCCCGAACCCAACACCGCCGTCGGCAGCCACCACCCCGCGACAGCCGCGGAATACCACCAGGCTACGTTGGTGCCCCCGGAAGTATCCACGACTGCCTCCGAACCCCCGCTGTCGAGTGCGCCTCAACACCGCTCCCGGAGTGAGAAGCCCGGCCCTCTCGTCCCCGCAACCCCCAACCTTGCAGCCACGGGTTACCGCCCGGCGATGTTGGATACCTGAGGAGGCACCCGTGAATGTCTTCGAACCCCCGACTACCGTGCACGTCCCAACACCGCGCCCGGCAGCCCGAGATCCGGGCTATCGTCGGCTAGTAAAATACGAAATATAAATATTGTTATTGAGAAAAAATATATATTTATATGAAAATTTTAAATAACGTAAAAATAAAACCTTCGTTATTAAAAATAATAGTCATACGAATATTATATTATATAATTGTACAGAAGGTAAGAAAATGGTAACCGGTTTGGAGGTATGAAAAAATCTTTTTGCCAGTCGTTCTGCGGATTAAATATTTTAAATAGAAGCAAAGCACTCACCTACTGTTACGTGCCTACATCACGTCACCAATGCATTTGGTACCAAGTAAATATTAACTTTATATTTCACAATATGATATTAACATATATATGTACAATAATATCTCAATTTATACTAAGTAACCAATTAAAAGTTTTAAACTTAATGAATACCGATTTTTCATCGGAGAATAATAAATAAAACGACATATGTATAATATTAATGTTATGTTAGTTTCAGTGTTTCAATTGTACATAAAAATACAAAGACATGGAGACACTGATGTTTCATTCATAATCAAAGGCGCTTATGAAAGTGGGTCATATTTTCTGTTTGTTAATTTGTGTAATCTCAACGTGCTTTTTCCTGTTTCCTTTTAAAATATTCTGTTTATTCCAGTTGTTTTAACACAACTGTTTCATAAGTGTATATTTTGTAGAAAATATTATTAGATGGTATGTTTTTTTATGAATTACTTCAAATTATTTATAAGATTTTTTTTAGACGGTCTTATAAATAATTTAAATTCAGTTCTGTTTCAACATTTTTTGCTACAAATATCACAACACAAATATATTCTCACAAACTTTCGCAATAACAATATTAGTAGAAATGATTACTTTTTTTTAGTGAATAGTATTATAAGTTATGAAATTTAAAAGGTTTCAAAATATCTGCGCTTAAGTGAACTTAACGTTTGAAAATTTAGTTTATACCGAACCGACAGAATTTGCCACTAAAATGTTATATATTTAAAGTGTAGGAAAGTTCAATATCATTACTAACGTATTTGGAAAATGAGTTTAGAGATTTATATTTCCAACAGTTATTAAATTTCTATAAACGTTTTTAGGTCAGAAGCACTCATTAAATGAAAAGTAAAACTCTATTGTCGTCGCAACAGCAACTTGTAACACGGTAGTGTTATTCACGACCAAGCTTATTATGTTTCGCTTAGTATTATTTTTAACAAATTCAACATAAAAAGCACTCCGTAAATACACATAACCGCTATCATATAAATTCTAAAAAGGTTCAGAAAATAAAAAAATCGCACATCGATAATAATTTTCCTTAACGCTTCAAGTTTTTGTAGACCTTTTTAAAACTAATTAACAAATTGCTGCTGAAACCGACAAGCAAAAAATATAGAACAATCAAATATCACAAAGCGATTTTTTTTACATTGAATCATCGCTATAAATGTGCAAAATTTCATGAAGATCGGTAAAGTCGTTTTCATACCGACCCTGGACATGGGATGCAAAAAGTCTCACATAAGAAAATGAATTTAAAAAATACATAAATTACATCTTTAAATCTCTTATTCCTTGTTATTTTTAAGTTTATATTAGACAGCTCAATGTTTTGCTTTGCTTTACTTTGATGGTTATATTTTTTAAATAAATTTCGTGTTGTTTTGTCAACAACAATTATTGAATGAACAATTAATAAATGAAAACGAGATATCTTACTGCCATTTCTGAAATAGTCATAGAATTGTCTCACACGGAACTAATTAATTATTCACGGCACATGATACAGAAACAAGCGACGGAAACAGGAGACACCATTCAAAGCATAATGTTATGGATTGAAATTATAAACATCACAATACCACATGAAATAAAACAATATGGAAACTAATTACCCTGGGTATGTAATATACCTCATCTAGTAACATACATGTTAACGTAACCGTCAGCCACATTTTTTTTTATTTTCGTCAATACTGATATTTATTTAATTTCGTCACAAACATCATTACAATTGTCGCATAAATTATCTTCTCTAGTTTTTTTTTGCAACAAACTGTATTTTAATGATTGATTGATTAATGGTGATGATACTCACGTTATTAATCATATTACGCCAGGATTTTTTTTTTTTTTTTTTTATTTTTTTTTATGTTAGAGGAGGGCAAACGAGCTTGCGGGTCACCGTTGGTATGTGATCACCGCCGCCCATGAACTCTTGCAACATCCGAGGATACACAAGAGCGTTGCCGGCCTTGGAGAAAGGAATATATGCCTTTTTTGAAGGTACCCATGTCGTATCGATCTGGAAATACCGCCGAAGGAAGTTCGTTCCACATTTGAGTGGTACGTGGGAAAAAAGTCCTTGAAAACCGCACAGTTGAAGATCGCCACGCGTCCAGGTGGTATGGATGATAAAGGAGGCGATGGCGAGCTGTGCGGTAGTGAAATTCGGCGGTAGGCATCAGATGGAATAGTTCTTCGGAACACTCCCCGTTGTAAATGCGGTAGAAGACGCACAAAGAAGCCACGTCTCTACGCAATGCCAAAGAGTCCAGCCGTTCACAGAGCACTGGGTTCCCGACAATCCGAACGGCTCTCCGTTGTACGCGGTCAAATGGTAGAAGCTGATATTGGGGTGATCCGGACCAGAGATGAGAACAGTACTCCATGTGAGGCCGGACCTGCGCCTTATAGAGCGCAAGTCTTTGGCCAGGTTTGAAATACTGCCTCGCTCTATTGATCACTCCCAATTTCATCGAGGCCAACTTGGCCTTGCTCTCCAGATGACCACGAAACTGACAATCGCTCGAAATGTCGAGACCCAGTATTCTGATACTTGGCGAGGCAATAAGAGGAGTGCTCTCGAAGAGCGGTGATACGACAAATGGGGTTTTCTTAGTGGTAAACGCGCAAACCTGTGTCTTTAGGGGATTGAACTGAACGTGGTTCAGTTCACCCCACTCAGAGACCATCCCCAGGGAGGTCTCTATTGAAGACACAAGTTTCTTTCGGCACCCGTCGACGTTTTCCCGAGAGAGACCGGCACGACCGGAATATACTGCATCCCCAGTGCTGTCATCCGCATAACAATGTATGTTGGAAATATCCAACATATCATTGATATGCAGGAGGAACAGAGTTGGGGATAGCACGCAGCCTTGGGGTACACCAGCATTCACGGGCTTGGGGTCCGAGCAAAAACCGTCGAGAACGACCTGTATGCTCCGCCCAGTGAGAAAACTGGTGATCCACTTGCATAAACCCTCGGGAAGCCCATAGGAAGGTAGCTTCGAAAGAAGCCCCTTGTGCCATACACGATCAAAGGCTTTTGCCATATCCAGACTAACTGCCAGACCTTCTCCCTTGCTTTCAATAACCGCTGCCCAACGGTGCGTAAGGTATAACAGAAGATCACCAGCTGATCGACCATGGCGAAAGCCATACTGCCGGTCATTGATCAACGGGTGATCCTCTAGGTACGTTAGGAGCTGTCGGTTTATGATAATCTCCATTATTTTGGAGAGAAGGGAGGTAATGGCGATAGGTCTGTAGTTAGCTGGGTCCGAGCTATCACCTTTTTTAGGGATCGGATGGACAAGGGCACGCTTCCATGAGACCGGGACTACGCCTCTAAGGTAGGAGTACCGAAAAAGACGCGTTAGCACTGGAGTCAACTCAGGGGCACACGTTCGTAGCACTAATGGAGAAATGCCATCCGGCCCACTCGACTTATGAACGTCCAAGGAAAATAGAGACTGCCTGATAGTTTTTTTGGCGAAAAACTATTTCCGGCATTGAACTCTGACACCGCGGGATGGTAGGCGGTGTTTTCCCTTGGTCGTCCAAAGTCGAGTTGGAGGCGAAAAGAGTGCCCAAGAGATCGGCTTTCTCTTTTGCCGTGTGTTCCAGAGAGTCATTCCCCATGTGCAACGGCGGTAGGGAAGGCTGGCTAAAGTTGCCCACAGTGGCCTTGGAAAGCGCCCAGAATTTGCGCGTGCCAGGCGGGTACTTTACCAGCTGATCCCCAATTTTGACGACATGCTTAAACTTTGCTCTAGCGATTTGCCGTTTGAAGAATCTGGAGGCGCGGTTGTATTTCCTCTTCAGAACTCTAGAGTTCGGATCCTTAGTGACTAACGCATTAGCCCAAGCTTGATAAGCCTGCCGTTTGCCAGCTGCTGCAGCCCTGACAGACGCATCAAACCAAGGCCGCGATCTGCCGCCAAGCGGTACCACAGAGCTTGGTACAAATAGTTCCATGCCCTGAAGTATCACATCAGCTACAGCCGCAGCGCAGTCACTAGGATCATTGGAAGGGAAACAAATCGGCCCCCATGGGTAGGATGCAAAAAAGGACCGCATTCCATCCCAATCCGCTGACTTGTAGTGCCAAACGCGTCGAGTCGCAGGTCTTGTGCGATCAGGACGTCGAATGGGCACTACACTCCGTACCAGACAGTGATCAGAGGAACCTAAGGGAGCCTCGACAGTGATCTGGTACTTTTCTGGACGTGTAGTCAGCAGAAGATCCAACAAAGAGGGCGTGTGGCTGTCCACGTCCGGTAGACGAGTGTGCGTCTTTACCAGCTGGGACAGACCATTTGCCAGAGCAAAGTCAAACACAGATCTCCCCGCGTAGTCGGTGGCACGTGACCCTAGCCAATCGGCATGGTGCGCATTAAAGTCCCCGAGGACTACGACTTCGGCGGAGGGAGTCTGTGAAAGCAGATCGTCAATCTTCGCCTGAACATGTCCCAAGAGTTGATCCGTTTCTGCATTACCACTATGGGACCTGTAGAGGCACGCGTAGACTCTGACATGGTCGTCCATGTCCACGCGTAGCCAGAGTACAGACAGGTCCCGACCTTCAAAAACCTGAAGGCGACGGTAGCAGATATCCTCCCTTACGAACACAGATACCCCGGCGTGTGGTATAAAATGATGTTCTAGTTTATACCCGGGGTATGACAGGTACGCTGTGTCGCTAGGTTGAGATATCTGCGTCTCCGTCAAAAACAACAAGGCCGGCTGCGCCGTCTCAAGGTGGTAGTGGACGGCGTTTAGGTTCGAGTGAAACCCCCGAATGTTGCAAAAGTCCACATCTAGAGTGGAGCGGGGTGCCGCTGTTTGCCGTCGTTTGCCCTCAGAAAACACAAAAGGCGATACTTTGCCCGCCCCAGATACGACGGGCAGCCCGAGCAAAACCCGAGGATCATTCCCCCGATTTTGCTCGGGGAGGGGGTCCCCGGCTTCATCAAAGCCGGTACCCTCCTGGGGTATATTTTTTGGAGGCATCGCTATCATGTTTGGCAGGGGGGGGGGAGTTGGGCTTCCGGATTCTCTCACTCACCGACGGAACATAACCAAATGAATTTGGTTACTACACGTCGGTCTTCTGTGAGAGGGTGGTCCTTCCCCGGTCGAGCCAGCCCAATACGAGCTGCAGTCGGAAAACTACAGCTAGGCTCTACCACCATAAAAGGATAACTTAAGATCAACTTTAAGACATTACAGAGATAAGATACAAAGGCTACATCGATTTCACTTTGCACAAAGTGATTGTCAAGAAGTAGTTCTCGAAGTTGTCTACAAGCAGACTCTTTAATATTCATGAGAATGCGCCGGAGAGTCTACTTGAAAAACAGTTATTTTTATTTATACATTGCATTTGAGAACAGTTTTAGTATATTTTTATAAATAAACATACCTACAACGTTATTAAATTAGTTGTTATAAAGAATAACGAATTCACAGAAAATGTTAGTTATAAATTTAATTATTTTATTTTAAACGATGTTTTTTACAACCAACAACACAATAAATTGTTTTTTAATCAACCTCGTGAGTATTGTTATATTTATTTAAATATGCACATGCGCTGTCATGTAAATTCACAAGTTATCTAACATGGCTTTTAAGAAATATATAATTCCAGTCATCCATAAGTCAAGTTCTTTGGATTATGAATATGTCTTTAATATTTCTAATATCAACCGTTCAAACACTTCATACGTACAAATCACACGTGGTGTGTATATGACGAGTCTTCTCAAACTATGAGTTATATATAAATTTATTTTCAATATGTTAGCTATGTTAAGTTTAATTCAATGTTAAATACATACATGTTAAAAACAATATTTATCAAATTGACCTTCTGACGTGATGAATTTGTATGTTTTAAATTTATATTTCGAATTTCTAACCCATGTTTCTAACATTATTTGTATTTAAAAAGCAACGTTATATAATCTGTACTTTAAAGAGCCCATGGACTAGTTCAGCTTCACTTAGTTAAGTTGTATTAAGAGGACACTTTATGTATTAATTATTTCTTGAGATGCACTCTACGTGGCAAGATATTATTTAATAATTATTATTAGAGTAAATCTGTTAATCTTCACGTTTTATTATTAAAATATTTTTCTTGTATTTCTAAATACCTCTTGTTTTTAGATTATACTGAACTACTCAACTCTAGTATAATTTAAGCTTTTTCTACTATTTGATAAGTAATCACAGATCTATTACAATAAATGATCATTTGTATATTAATTCAGATACTTCGGAAATTACTATGAAAAGCTAAATAACTTCAGAAACATTACAAAAACATACCATTAAAAACATATTTGATATTTATTGAATAAAATATATTTTATATATTATTTAAAAAATATGAATGGAAAAATAGCATGTTTTATATTTTTTTATATTTTAAATCTACGTAAGTCACTTTATCAATAATTATCACAAAATATTAATTTCACATTACGTTATTTAAAATCAGTAAACTCAATATTGTTGTCTCGCTGTACTTTATCTATACTACGAGTACACACAAGTCATGGCGATTAAAATAATGTTAATAATTCAATTTAATTGTATTTTTATTATTAAATTTAGTCAGCTTATATTATTATTATTGTGTATATAAAAAATAAATCAGGTCAATCTTTTATTTCACACTCATTTTTGTAATCAAGATTCAGATTAAGATGAATATGGCCGATAGTTCAATATACTTTCCATAAGATAATTATTCCCCCGCTTTGTGAGATAGAAATAACAAGCTTAGCTTACCTTAAGCTATCATTAGCAGAGAAGTATCTACACTATATAATTGTCGTTCTGAAAATTCTTTAATCTAGATTGCATGTAGATTTATTTGGTTTCTTTTTGACCTAGACATTTTTATCATCCGTGGTGTTTAAATTTGTGCTATGTGGTGGCAATTGTCTTATTCATCTAACATTATATTCGTGAACACTGTTAAGTTTAAGCAATTTATCTCTTTAAAGTGATCCTTTACCGCAATGCACCAACTTACTCTTACATACCTTAAATATAAACTATTATTGTGCGATGATTGGAGTGTAATTGGAAAGAAGTAAATCTTAAATGTTTATAGTGTAGTGTAGTGTATATCTTAAATATTAAATGTTTATTTATCATAAATCTTGTTGTATTATAGAAATTTCGGGTGTCGTTTGCATGTTGAGTGAAGCGAGCCCAGTGTAATGACTCATCGTTTCCCATTGACTTCAATAGGATATCAGTTTTTTGACGATTATTTCTCAACGACATGACATTTTTCATTTTTTTTTATTGTCACCTAATGTATGTCTTTTTGATTGCAAAATTTCATTATTTTATGTCAAATAGTTTTCGAGCCTATTCGTGACAAAGAATGTGAAAAAGTCTCCAGTAGAGCGCTCCCCTCGCTTCGCTATGGTACTAATTAATACTTAGTATCATAGTAATTCTTTTAAGTTCAAATGGTACTTATAAAGTAGCAGCAATCAGAAAAAGAACTGAAGTGTTTTAATTTCTTCAATTTACTTTTAAGATATTCCGTACGTGAAAAATACATTATATAAGAGAATTTGTTATCGAAAAATGTAAAATGTAATCCAATATATTTTGTTATTTTATGAATTTTACGATATTCATAGTTTCCTACAGAGCGCCCATATTTTACTAGCATTTAGAAATATATTATCAGTTTATATATTTTGAAGTCGTATTTGTGAACAATATATTCTTTTTTATTTTTGTATAGTAAACATTATTTAATAATCTCGCCAAAACGCAAGGAGTCCGTTATGACTTGAAATGAAGTCAATTAAATTTCTTTGGTATTCAATATTTCTGGCTTAAACATGTAATATATAACTTGGAAGGAAATTAACATATTTATCTTATACTTTTAACGTCAACTTGGTACAACTAAGTTACTTAGTATTTATATGTAGCAACTTGATACAAATGAAAGCTTTAGTGATGTCAAAGGCCACTCTATTTGCACTTACACTCTGTAGTGTTTTGAAATGTACACCGATAGTATTACATTAACATTATCCACTATTGAGATGATGCTTTTAATATGGTTTAAGAGAAAATTATATACATAGGTTATACTTCATTAAGAAAAAAAATTGAAAATTGACGTACAACGTGATTCCAGCCACCATATATTTGTTTTATCTTACAAGATTGTTTAATCTAACCCTTCATGATTTAGTTTCATTTTATTGTTAATTTAATTATAAATAAAGTAAATTATTTATACATTATGCTAATAGATAATATGTTGATTATTCGTGTAACACTTCAACATATATCTTATATCGAACAGCTAGTAAACTTAATATTGTCTTACCTCATGTCAACATATTTTCTGAGACCAAAAGTGTCGTCCTAAATAACGTGGTTAGTGGTATACTTTTTCCCCAATAAGTTGCCGAAGGTTTCCAATCTGTAACAATATATTGTCGTATTGAATGTGTCGACTGCAAGTAATATGTGTGCCGCAAAGCTCCGTCACAGACTGTCAAGGTGTAAATTGTCAATTCGTAAGTCAATAGAAAGATTCCTTTAAGCAAGATGTGATATCTTTATATGGATTACAGAAGTACGAGATATAATATATATTGTGAGGATAGTCATATAACATTATTGTTAAGAATATTTTTCCCAATAATAATAACGTAAATACATATTGAAATTAACTTATTTTATATTGATTATTATTATATTGAACAAAATCTTGTACTTTTTCATAAAAGGGGTTATCGTTGTAAGTCACGAGTAACAAACTTTTTTACTTTGGTCATCTAGGTGAAGACTGCTTGCAGTTAACGAGGTCTCAAAAACACCTTTCATTGCACAATAAGGAACCAGACTAATTGTAATTATTAAAACTTATGATTTATAATGTCGACAATACCCAATATTATGTTTCATTATGTCACCTTTGACATTCATAATTCAATAGTAGAGAATATTTATAATAGAATATTTACAAAACGTATACATAGTAGTCGTCGTTTACATTATAAATAATTGCTGAGAAATTCAACTCAAATAATATTTTTGGAGCAAGCGATAAAAATTTATTTTACTAAAAAAGACGAAACGTGAAATCATTTAAATATCAAGATAATAAATTCAGTCGTATTATAAAAGGATAGGTCGGTATATTAGTTGAATAAGTAATGAGGTAATGGAGAGTTGGTGATCCTGTTTGGCCAACCTTCCTTTTACTCCTTATTCTCTACTCCCTCTCCCTCTTTTTTAATCCCTATCACCTCCTGAATCTTTCTTATTCAAGGCACGACGCTTCCAAAACCACTTTATGTTGCAAATGAGCTGGATGAGGATAACTGTTTATTATAATTTAAAGGCTTTTTCTCTCAACATATAATAATAAACCAAACCATACAAAACAGGTTTTTCCACTGCAATTAAAGTGCTCGAAGTGTTTTTAGCTAAATTTAAAACTGTAGACTTAAAAATCATACAAAAGATTAATAAGAATGGAACGAAGACCATCAATAGTTTAGTTTAATTTATATATTTATTTAAAGAGAAAATAAATTTATTTATAAATAAGGTTCTTATTATATTTATAATTTTTAATATTTATAAGTGATACTTGTTTAAAAAAAATGTTTTTTGTGACTGTGTTAATAAATTTTATAGAAATTTTTAAATTAAAGGTATTAAAACTCTTTTTAGATTATAAAATACGTAAAAATAGAACGTTGTTCCATTTAGAAGTTAAATATTAAACAACGCTGCTCTAGTTACAACTGGGTCTTAACTTGAGTGCTCTGAATTGTTTTTTTTTTGGAACCATTTACAGAATTACCATTTACATTTTTACAGAAGGGCTTATTTCGATACATACGATATCATAATAGGCCCTCCTGTCACCTCCATTTAACGTCCACAAGTGATCACAGGTATGGATTCAAAAATAAATAAACAGTAATACGTGTATGTAAAATATATTGCGTTGTTGGGTGACGTTTTTACTTTGAGATTTTTTTTTATAAATTATGCTTCTGTTAACATCTTTTGTTTTAATATTTATAATTTGAACTCAATTTTGAGGGTTTTTTGAAGAATGTAATATTTCAAATTTTATATATAATATGTAAATATATAACTCAACACTCGTGAAGAGTTCGAATATACAGATCACGAACACAAAGAAGTAAAATTAAAAAGCAATCATTCACATTTATTACTTTTATAGTAAAGTTATATTATTTTTAAAGCTACATTACGTTCTTGGAGCTGCGTAACAGATAATTTCAGTTGTAATTTCTGTCAGTATTAAAATATATATATATATATATATATATATATATATATACATATATTTTGAAACTTATCTCGTAAAGAATCCTGTGTATTTACATTATATAATAATTCATTCATTTTATATTTAATAATGTAATATCAGAATTATTTCAACATAAGTTACGTAGTAACTCAGCACTAATATATATTATACCATACTATGAAAACCTATAGTAGATTTAGAAGCAACTATGTAGATATATTTGTAAACATCACCATAGCTTCGTACCGCTCTGTACCATTTGCAATTACTACTAAGACCTGACTAAAGGTTGTGTTGCATGATTGTAATATCTGATTATTAAAACTCAGTTTTTTGTTTTGTATCTTATCCGATCTCAAAATCTTGATACTATATTTTGACTTTCTATAACAAATTTATTATTCTTTATAAAATTGCGTCGTTGCACATTTCTATGAATTGCGATTTGAATAATTTATATATTGTTTTTATATATTATGAGCGACCATTTTGTTACATTGTACCAAGAGACATGATAAATTTGTCTTTTTCTATAAGTATCTTTCAAACTCTTAACCGGTGCTTTTAAAATTATTTGTATTAAAAATATCAAAGTTAGTCATAAGCTGTACTTTAAAGAGCCCGTGGATTGTTTAACTTCGCTTAGTTAAGTCGGATTGGGAGGACACTATGCATAAAATATTTCTTGAGAGATATACTCTAAGTGGTCAGACATTATTTATTTATTACTGGAGTAAATCTCTTACTCTTCACGATTTGCTATTAAAATGTTTTTCTTGAAAGTGTAAAGCATTTTGAATATATAAAGATTATCTATCTATCCCTATAAGTCATGTTTGCTAACGATGCATTATTGGAAAACAATCTCGGATTAACTTCCAATCCAATCTTCGCAGTAAAGAATATTTTTAATAATCTCGCTAAAGCACAAAAGAGGCGGATATTGCTCGCAATTGGGTAAATATATATATTTTTTTCATTTAAAATTACTGTCTTGTCGTAATATATAATGTAAACGAAATTTAACATGTCTGTTGTATAATTATAATACCAAACTAGTTCTAGCAGAGTTTTTTATATATATATTGTAATCTGATACAAGCGAGGAGCTTTACTAATTACTCGTTACACTTATGTGATGTCAAATGCCACTCTACTATTATTATTACTTATACACTATAGAATTATATTTTAAATTAAATGATATTTCTCGTTATGAAGACGTAAATTATCCAAACACATAACAACCCATATTTAATAAGAAATATTAGTCAGTTAAATTAAGTTTTGCTTATTAACAAAGATATAATATAATAATGTATATATGCTAAGATAAGATATATTATAACAATGTGTATACGAGTATGATAAGATAAGATATATAATAACAATGTATATATGATAAGATAAGATATATTATAACAATGTATGTATATTAGAGGAAGCTGTCTGTCATGGTACCTATTGGCATGTTATGAGGAGAGATGAAAGGCATGTGACCAAAAGAGTGCTGGGTATGGTAGTGGAGGGATGGACAGATAGAGGAGGGCCGAAGAAAAGATGGATGGACTGCGTGAAAGACAATATGGAGAAGAAGGGATTTATTATTTATTTATTTATTTAAGGATATTTACAGAGATGACGAGTAACAGGAGAGTATGGAAGGAAAAAATATACTGTGCCGACCACAAAAGTGGGAAAAGGGCAGGAAGATGATGATATTATAATAATGTATGTTATTAACATGATAAAGTTTGGTTTTTCCAATTAGTTATTTTTAAAAAGTAGGCAATTCAATTGAATATATTTATATGCGCCATTAGAACTGGCTGACTATTGGTATATACCATTTAGAATGGAAATGGTTACGATCGATCAGTACCTAATGAAACATGGTTAGAGATAATTAAAATATTAAACATAAGCTTTATGAAATATCTTATTACATTTCAATTTATTTTTTACTTCAATATAATATGTAGGATAGAAGCATTTCTGATACTCTATTTATTTTTCGTCGCTAAACAAAAAGAAATGTTTTTCTCAACATTGTTAATAACATTATTATAAATGACAATTAGTATGTTCTTATAACAGATATATTTTACTCCATATTGTACAATTCAATAAATATACAGCGGTATTATCAGAGTTATATGAGTGTAGTGGTGTTATAAATCCCTCGATATATACAGTAGGGGCGCCAACAGACCCTCAATATTGAGTTTCCATATTGAGGGAAGCGAGTCCAGTATAATGACTAATCGTTTCCCATTGACGTCAATAGGATATTAGTTTTTTGACGATTATTCTTCAACGACATGACCTTTTTCAAAAAAAATTTTCTATAAACTATCACCTAATGTGTGTCTTTTTGATTGCAAAATTTCATAATTTTCCGTCAAGTAATTTTCGAGCCTATTTGTGACAAAGAATGTGAAAAAGTCTCAAGTAGACTGTTCCGCTCACTACGCTCAATTGTACTACATAATACTGTACAATACTTGTAAACACATCAACACGAAGACTAACGCTCGCATTTTAAATACCTTTAACGTGAAATAATTGTAAAATTCAAACTAATTACGAACCAGACTTCCTTGAAATGAACATGAAATCTAGCAAATTCAAGTTTTTAATATTTAAAATATTCGTATCAAGTCAGTAACCTCAAGGGTACGTAACCTTATTTAGAAGTAAACTCTATTTATATCTACTTCGCCTCAATAACCTTAATTGTGAAACTATGAAAAATCGCTTTAAGTAATTTCTCTATTCAGTGACTATTAATGTATACTAATTATAGTAATGACTTACTTACTTATTAGAATAGAATAGAAGTAGCATGAAATGAATTTTGTGGTTAGGAAAAAATATATATGTAATTTTTTTTATGAATATAAATATAAAACGACTCTTAATCGTAATCTTTATTACGACTACGGTAACATTTTGAAATAATATTATATTATATGATTGTACACTATGTAAAAAAAATGGGAACTGACTTAGGCATATAAAAAACTTTTTTCCAGTCAGTCCGAGGCTTAAATATTTAAAAAGAAGCAGAGCACCCATGCACTGCTACAGCATACGTAATATTACTCACATTTTTTGTTACTATAGCGATTCACCGACAACAAGCTTATGTATTTATAACTGCTTCAAATATTCTTTATGTAAATAAGATGCTGGGTAAATTATTTTACTAACGAAACGAGTTAACTTACTATTAATAATAACTTTTACATCTAGATTATGACTTTTATATGCAATGTTTGCCTTCTTAAAATATAAATGTTTTGGTAGGTATTAAAACAGAAAAAACTTATATAAAATATTAATACTACGTTACAGTTTTTAATCAAAAGTGTAATAATTGTACATAAAATAAAGCAAATATTACTCAAAGACGCCTCATGTCAGTGGGTCATATCTCCTGTTTGTTAATAATGTTTGACAGAATATTTATAAATACTAAAACTGATTTACCAGACACTTTACGTGCTGTTGATTACTCGTTATCTTTAATAATTTAAATAAATATTTATTGAGTGACATATTATAGAAAATGATTAATAAACTTTGAATGTCTCTGACACCAAAAGATTCCATATAGGTTATAAAATCGCTATCGGAGGGTATGTTTATTTGAGAACAATATATTCTCATAAAGTGAAATTTACGTATGTAGACAGAACGAGGAGCGCAGTTGAGTTTATCGATATTTCAAAGCGGCTGTCGATTCTGACTGCATATTTGACTTGATATCAAAATTTAGATTTTGACTGTTTATTTTGATTCTGTCTATAAATGTTGTATTAATAATGATATTTCAGAATACCTACCTTGATCAATTATGAAGTTATGTTTATTTTTTGTAATATAAGAGGAAACCAGTTTGAGAATTTCAAATTGCACTTATTCACGCCAACTATGCTATGCAATATAAGAAATCACAAGATCAGGACCAGAGGAATAATAAAAGCTTGGCCGGCCTTCATATATTTTGCAATCGAAGTACAATGAATCAATTGAATATTTATTGCTCTCAAAGTAATTTGATAAATTGCTCTGTTATTGAACAATGGGTTGAGAGAAGCACTGATTGTCAGTTGGATGCTTCGCTGCATTCTGTCTCTCTTTGTAATAACAGTGGATAACAAAAAGGGAAACTGTCCATTTGTCTATAGAAATAGTTCATTCTGTTTTCATTTAAAACCTAATAAATTATTCGGCAAAAATATTTGTAATCGGTAAAATACTTGAATTATATTACAATTCTATATTTGTTTCTCTTTTGGTTTTATTAACACATTTGTCGGGACTGAGTTTTAAGGTCTAATTTTTGTAATAATTATACTGAACCGAGGTATATTGGTATATGAGACATGCGACACAAATTTGGATGTAAAATTGGTGTATCAATTTGAAATGGATCTCATATTATTTATTATGGAATGTAATTATTAGAGATTGCAACGAGGAACACACACGAAGACTGCTGATCTTCAAATTCCCTTGACGGGAACAAAATGTGTATTATTATTTATTATATTATTATGATTGAGGTCGAAAGTCAACTTATTGTTAATACAAATATTACGAGTTATTTCAAAATTAAAATTCATATATAACAAATTACTTAATATAAGTCACTTTGTTCCTGTCATATTAAATTTGATGATGATTATATGGTACTTTTATTCGTTAAAATGGTTAATTCCTGTCCTTCATAAATCAAGCACTTCCGAGTCTTTTCAATGACACTGGAATTTTATACGTTGTTTGTGTAATATATAATAATTTATTATATAATATGTTTATTTGTTTTGTTTATTTGTTATTGTATGTTTGTATAACTTAATTTGTAGGAATATTATTGTTACTATTATAACTAATCGCTAATTAATTAGGTTTTTGTTAATTTTATAACAAAATTCATTTTAAATTATATACTTATTTAATATTGTAGAATAAAATGATTTAAATTTATGTAATCTGGGGCCTAAACTAACCGAAATTTAATTTCTCAGGTTGCGAAACCTTCATATCGGTTGTTACCTCAACTCCGGAGCACATATCCGAAACACGTTTGGGGAAATGTCATGTGGTTCTTCGACTCGGCAGCGCTACACTTCGTGCCTTGTGAAGGTCAGATACGATCAAAGTAACATGGCTAATTACCGAGTGGTTATCTGTATTAGGAATCAGCAAAGATAGATATATGGTAAATAATATATGATGTGCGATGTGCGATGTGTGATGTATGATATATGATATAAGTTATATGACAGGACATATTAAGAAATTGGTAATGTTCGTTGATTATCTAAATTATTTTCATTATTTGTTATATTTATAAACATTTGCATTTATATTATATTGCCACAATGCATTATCAAATAAAACAAATTAAATATACTTTATCTTATATTTAAGACTAAGCAACATTTCATACAATATATTATACAAGAATGCAGGAGAACGGTTGTACTTAATCCGTACTCTAAAGAGACAGCGAACTCGCTTAGCATCGCTTAGTTAGACTGCATTAAGCTTGGACGCTATATGCATTCATTATTACTTGAGAGACCCACTTTGAGCAGACGACCATTTAATATATACTATTGTAGAAGAGTGTGAAGTGAGTAATGTTTATGATTATTTTAAAATTGTGACTATTTTATTTAATATGTGGGAGAGAAACAAAAAAAATATTATGAAAATATTCCATTTTGTTAAGATTTTTAAGGCTTCATTTTTTATTATATTTTTCGTCATGTTTTACAACGCGATACAATACCTGCAATATAACATTTTTTGTATTTTAAATCGACCGCTGATAGATATGTAAATATATCAATTTAATCTTAATTTAAATAAGATACATATAAAATTGATTAAACAAGTGATTACCGACATATTAATAAATAAGTGTACAGACACACAAGAACATCAATTATAGTAATTGTATGTAAATGAACATTGTGATTTAATTGTAGTTGGTTTCAGCTGAACTGTTATGTTTGTAATTACATCACGAACTAAATACATTTGGAGAGAAAACAAGTGGAATCCTATTTTAAGTTACATGTTAAATTGGGACGCTATTTAAATGAAGTCATATATACAAAGATATTGAGAAAGAAGCTTAATTGCAATATTTAAAGTAATTATACTGTTGAGTAATATAATGAAATAAATTGAAGAACATAATACAAGGTGCTTTTTTTTGTTTCTAAATTCACTGACTTCAATATTAGTACTCGTTTTCCCTAAATTAAAGGTCGAATCGCGTGATTTTTATTACATATTGCTGTGAAACAGCAACCGTATACAGCAACAGCAAATAAGTTTTTATAAGAACGTGTTAAAATTAAAAATAATATGAGAAATTGAGGATTGCACATTTTTTAATTTGAAATCATTATGTAACAACTAAGTTAGATTTTATTAAATAATAGTTTTCTCAAAATTTTCTTTTACGAGAATTTTTTTTTTTTCGGATAAATTAAGTTCAAATTAGCTATATCTAAAAGTACTCATAAACTTTTAGAACTTTCAACTACTACCTACCATGAATGTTTTTTTTCTTTATTTCAGAAGACAATCACAAGTATAACATCTACAGACTTCTAAAATAACAATTATTTAACAAATATTATTGTCTTATATGAATTGTATGAGTTTCACCAAAGAACAATAATCACTATATGCATAAATTATTTTCAACATTTGAGAATGCACTGAACTGCATTCTCATGTCAGTTACACACTATTGTTCTCATGGTCCATTCACAGCTCGTGCAGTGTAGTAACATACACACCCGGACTAAGAGTGCTCTGTGAAGGAGTCACAATGTACTCAGTACTTAGACGAGTACACGGTGTTGGAAACTGTAACTAGTGGTATTATATGAAAAATAAAATATTTTTTATGTTTTTAACCACATTTAAAAATGTAAATAGACAAATAAAAGTATAAGAATTATTTTCTGTACAAATGTACGTAGTAAGAAATTGCTATGTTGTATTATTAAATAATGAGAACATACATTTTTGTCAAAATTACAATATAAAAATAAAGAGTTAAAATTATAAAAGGTTACGAATTTCAAAAATATAAATGTTTTTCTTTTTGTTGTCTATATATCTGCTTATTTCCAGATGACGTTTATCTTCATAGGCATCGCTGATTGTAAATGATGTATGGATTTAAATATAAATATAAACTTAATTTTATCGCAAATTGGAGCAGAGTCAATACTCTAAATAGATATTCGAGGCTTACAGAATGTAAAATTAAATTTTATAAAAAAAATTCACGTGTTATTTCCTTGTATTGTACTAGAACATACTTTATAAAAAACAAACCAAATTTAAAAAAAAACGACACTACTACTTCTATTACTACTATGTACAATAGCATAGTAAAAGTGGAAAAATAAATACCAATAAAAATTGATGTCTTTCCAGTATGGCGGCTATAAATATATAAACTTAATTTGTATTGGCTTTTTACCGAAGTGAAAGTTAATAAGTATATATAATTAAATTGTTTTCGACATACTTCCTAATTTTCAGAAATAAATCATATCTACAACAAATATTAAAATGTATGCGAATTTATATAAATATATATTGATGTTGCCTTGTTTTCTGATTCAGAGAGACGAGGAGCAGAGAAAGTCTCCGGCTGAAATTAGTTTACAATAAGAATGACATTGTGATACCATAATATAACACATTTTATTAAATAGTCTATTCAATAATTTATAAATATTTTTATAGTAAAAATACTAATTATTATGGTGTTTTTTTAACTTAGACCGAGCTTAACCATACCGTTTAATAAACGCAATGTTGTGTATAAAATACCTTGCATCAAAATATATTTTTATTTCGCACACATGATGTAAGCTCTCTGTATATCCTCCTATATATAAAAAGAAGTGCAATAACGCAATTTTATTGTTCTAAAAAATAATACAATTTTGAGATTGGATGAGATAAAAAATAAAAGTCTGTATGGTAAAAGTCACACATTGTAGTCGTGCATATATTTAGTCATGTCTTAGTAGTTATTACAAATACGAAAGACATGATGATAAAATAATATATAACCAATGACTGCTTCTAAGTCTGTTATAGTTTTTCATAGTATCATATAATACGCACTACTGCTGAGTTACCTAACTTAAGTTGAAATATAACAGACATTACATAAAATATTAAATAAATAAAGAGTTATCCATGTAATGTAAGTATAGCTTACAATAAAATATAGATCTCTTTAAGATATAAATATTTATATTAATATTATTCATTTTAATACTAAGACATGAAAATTAACATATTGTGTAACGGCTCTGCAAAAATATAAATTAGCTTTAAAATTTATTTAATTTACCCACATAATAATAGATAAAAATGAAGAATCAGTTTTCACTTCATAATATTTTTTATCCTGTTTTCCGCAGATTCGTTCATTCTTCAGAAATGATGAGTTATATTGTATGTGTCATACAATTTGGAATATTGTGTCTCTCAAAATATATTTCAAATTATAAATTTTAAAACGAAAGAATCATGACGGGAAAAATTTCTAATAATAATTACATTATCAAAGTAAAAAATGCACCCCTTAATGATAGCGAAATATATTGTACGTACTAAATTATTAACCAAAATAGTCTGCATTTTAAAGTTCAATAATTTTAAAGTACTATATTTTATATTTGTAGAAGTTCTATATCATTTCATATATACGGAAAGAAATAAAATTTATATATATAAAATAATATTAATATTAGTTGTGGTAAAAAAACATCATTATTTTTGTTATTTGATAACATTGTTACTATTGATCTTTACATTATAAATATATTTACATATTTTTTTATTTGGTTTATCAATATCTTACAATTAGTCTGACTCTAGGAGGTAATGGACGTTAGTTAATAATTATATTACCGGTGTCTTAAGTAAATAAGTAACAGACTTAGTTCAATAAATAATGAAGATAAGTGGCATTCAATGTATACAAAATGTTATTATTATTTTGATAAATATTCTTGACAATTATGTTATAAGACTATTGGCACAATATATATTTTATTATATTTCTGTTATCCGTATAGCGGCACTACATCTGGATTACAGGAGTCTTTATATTGAGTTATGAGCAGACAGTTTTCACCCTGACACTTGACGGAACTTTGCGCTACACACATTACTCGCAGCCGCCACATTCAATACGGACAATATATTGTTATAGATTGGAAACCTTCGGCAACTAATTGAGGAAAAGTATACGTAGTGGTATACTTTTCCACGTTATTTAAGACGACACTTTTGGTCTCAGTAAATATATTGACATGAGGTAAGCGTCTATATCCAGTTTACCAGCTCCGGGGTGGTATGAGATATATGTTGAAATGTATCACGAACTATGAACATTAATAAAACTAAAATACAAATAAAACTAAATCTTAAACGGTTTGATTAAACAATCATGTAGGTAGTGGAAACAAAGAAAATACATGAAAGTACATTCTCGCATTTTTTTTATCAAAGTATAAATTTTGATGAACAAGCACAATATTATTATTTTTTGATAATAAATTATAAAGGAACTCAAAGTCAGCATTATGTTTATCACTGGTGTTCTATTACAAAATGTTTTAATGTAATTTTATTGGGATATTTCATGACACATCAATTTATTAAGAAATTATTTTTAATTAGACCAATGTTATTTTGACAGGTTTTAGTTGAATCTCAACTGATTTAAATAACACTTTTTATAAAATAACAAAAGTCTTTGACACAAAGTCAATGATTCTCAGTTAATAATGTAAATGGTGTATTCAAAGGTTTATTTCTGCATTCTTAAACCTTTCCTGTTTGAATTGAAAGCATTGATATAACACATAATTTCATTTCTGAATATGTACCTTTTCGTTTATTGTTTTAGAAACAATGAGTTAACGGGGCCTTTAATCTGATAACCATTTTATTTATGACTCTGTTTCGGATCTGAATTTTAATATTATATGCGTGATGTAAAACAATGTTTAGAGTAAGTCTGCGTGATTTAATAGACTATGTGTATAGAAATATAAATACAGTACTTACACTCATATCTTGAAATTTTATTAATTACGAGCGTCAAACTGAAAGTTCTTAGAAAATCAAAAACTAAGCATTCTAGCAAGTTATTAGTTTTATTGTAACTTTTCAAAATAGCGTCCATTTACATCAATACATCGCTGCATTCGATGGAACCATTGAGAAAAGCACCTTGCCCACTCGGCCTTAGGGGTCTCTTCGACGGCGTTTTGAAACGCAGCCACTGCTTCTTCGGCGTCTATAAAACGTTTTCCTCGAAGTTTTTCTTTTATTTTCGGAAATAAATTAAAATCGCAGGGTGCGAGGTCGGGGCTATACGGCGGGTGACCAAGTAATTCCACGTCTGAGGTCAACAAATAGTCGATCGTTTGCCTGGCGGTGTGCGACGAGGCATTGTCGTGATGAAGGAGGATCCTGCTGCGAGGTCGTTTCTCTCGAACTTTTTCCAAGACAAGTGGCAAACAATTGTTAGTATACCACTCTTCATTAACCGTTTTCTGATCCTCTAAGACTACTGTCGCGTAATGACCTGTCTTTCCGAAGAACGAGGCCACCATCTTTTTTCCAACACTTCGACCTCTCTTCACTTTAGTTGGCAACTCTTCGGAAGGAAACACCCACTGAGCAGACTGTCTTTTGGTTTCCGGATCATAACAGTAAATCCAGCTTTCGTCACCCGTTAGTATGTCGAACACAGCATTTGAGTCACCTCCGTTAAATTTTTGGATCATTTCTCGGCACCAATCAACACGGCGGAGTTTTTGAGCCTCGGTCAAATTATGCGGTATCCAGCGGGCACAAAGCTTCCTGACCGCTAAATGTTCATGGAGGATTTTGTGCACTTGACTCATACCTATGCTTAGACTTGTCCGGATCTGCTGATAGGTCACTCTTTTGTCAGTCTCTATCATACGCCGCACAACACTGATGTTATCTCCAGTAGTCGCTAGAAGGCCGTCCCTCAAGCAAATCATCGGTGAGATTAGTTCGACCACGTTTGAATTCATTAAACCAGTTGTAAACTGTGGCACGAGATGGGGCTTCATCGTGAAAAGCCAATCGAAGTCTATCATAACTTTCTTGTTGACTTAAATGACATCGAAAGTCATAAAAAATCATTGCACGAAAATTTTCTCGGCTTAAATTCATTCTGACGTGCACAGACAATTTTCAATTTGCCGCCAAATCGTAAAACAAATGACAAATGAATGAAATGTACACTCAATAATATTGGTAAAGAGTTCTATTTTCAAAATTTAAACTATTTTTTTTAATATAATGCTTTTAAGTGGCCAGTTCTAAAAACTTTCAGTTTGGCCCTCGTATAAAGAAAAGAATATTATTGAAAATAATTAAAAAGAGTAAACAGGTTCTCTACATTAAGATTACAATAATTTATTTGGCAAATATAATATATGATTACATGTACACAGGTTTTATAGATTTTCACATGTGGTTCATATTGAATACTTTCTAGATATGCTAACTTGTTCTATCTGAATTATAACCCGACTTTTCAAATGGTTTGCAGTAATCGTGTTCACAGGAAGCCGAGATGAAGGTCACTTAAGGTGTCATTTGTCTTATTTCTTTTAAATAAAGGATCATGACGGTTTATTGAAATTTAGTATATATATATTTAGCTCTCTGCACTCTAATGGTAATGTGAGGAATATATTAATTAAATAATTATGGATCAGGTATTCTTAAAAAACATATTCATTTTTTATTTAAATCAATTTATTAAACTATTGATTCGCTTATGACAGAAAGTTTGAATAACAACAAGAAAAGATACTATAAAATACTTTAAAACAGTACACATCTAAGCTTTATGGGATGTATAGAATGGATGGAACTTGACTTTATTCATTAAGTTCTTTTAAATTGTTACATATATAAAAGAATTTTGTTATTTCATATTTTATATCTTCACTTGTTTGTGTATTTTAAATTACTTTACTTCTAACGCTAACCTTTTACTAAAAGTATTTAATTTATTAAGTACTTTTATGCTAATTTCTATCGTGGTTACATAATTTAATTATTTTGTCTCAATGAAAGTGTTTAAATATCATTAAAATAATCAATCATCAATATCAGGAAAGTACAAAAACAATAAAGAAACCAAATGTATTTTCATTGAAAACTAGCGCTTGGTCAAAAAAGCTTAAAATACGATAAAACAATATGAGAAAGAACTTCGCTACTTTGAGAGGGAATATTTAAAATATATTAAATATTCTGTATAATATTGTTGCAGTCTACCTCGGGGTCTCATTTATTACAAAGGTTAAACCTCTGTGAATATAAAAAACAACACGTTCGGTGTTTTCTAAACTTTATAACCGAAAACTATAACTGTTAAAGATTGACGAAAGAACAACATTATTAACTGACAGACAAACTTTGATTAAAAGTAAGAATAATATTATCTTGATAACATTTTTGGTGTTATAATAAAATATGTTGCTCTAATGTGCGGCAACTAAGAGAAGACCATAAATATTGAAGAAATTGTTATAATTAAATATTAACAATTCTAATTAAAATGCTCTTAAACTTATATTGTAATCTATTTCATTTCCAAGACCCTTCTGTAAAGGTTCTGTACTTAAGAGTGTAATTAGTTGTAAAATTGCGTTTTAAGTCTAAAATAAATTTTTAAAGTGTATTAATACGCAATAGAACGAAATTGTAGTACAATTAATGTGTATAGTCTGATAATTATATAATGAACTTAAAACGTATTGCTTTTATAAATCTAAGCATGGTATTTAGCAGAAGAATAACTGACTACTTGTTATTTTAGATATCTGTTACGTATTCTATCTATTATATTATTTGTTAAATTTAGAAAAGAAAAATTAGTTATTTTTCTAGTGCTCGTATAGAGCAATATTAAAGTCATAATTGTAATATTTTTGTAAGTATCTAAAAATGTATTAATAAATTCTTTAATTATAATACACATAAAATGATGAGTGGTTGCGCCCATAATAACAATTAGATTTATTAGACTTAAAAACTACTTGACGGAATATTATAAAATTTTGCAATCAAAAAGACACACATTAGGTGACGGTTTTTTTTAATTGAAAAATGTCATGTCGTTGAGGTGTAATCGTCAAAAAACTGATATACCATATATATCTATATATATCGTGTTAGTTTTGATTTGGTTAGGTTAGGTCTAATTTGATGGCTTGATGGTGATCGTGGTAATAGTTCACAGATATTATAAGATCTAAAATCTTTTTTAAAGTACGTTTCACTTTGTCATTTTTATTATCAGTACTGAAGTAAGCCCTATCGTTTGTTGATATTAAGTTTCTTCGTTGAAGGTCCTGATTCTTTGTTCTTGTAATACATCCAATTAGGTTTCTTACTGATACTTTATAAACTTAAGGTTATTTTCTTAATAAACGTACTTAAATAAGTTTGATTATTTTAAATTAAGATACTTTAACTCACATCGTTACATTTACAATATTGTTTATTATTTAATGATACTTTTATACTAATATAATACTAATGTTTAAAACATGGAAGGATTTACTTAATCAAGATTTTCCATGTTCCGTTGTATGAAGCACTCTGTACATTCAGGCTGTGTGTATTCTGCATTATATCTTTGATATATATCTCTTGATATTTAAAAGCGTCTATGTGAAGACTGGTCAGTCTCTAATAAGTATATGTCAGATTTATATTACAATGAAATAATATGAGAAAGTCAAGTATGTGGCATTTTTTTTTTTAGTATAATTCATCTTAATAATTCAAAGTTTTTAAAAACTATTGCTAATAAAGAAACGCCAGTTATTTAAAGATTTGATCATACTCGTATATATTTATCTTTGTTTGTCCGCGTGAGGACTATGAGAAAAATGTGAGGGAATAAATTGCTTTTCTTCTTACTTTCTAAAGTGGAAAAAAATAACACATTGTTTTTAAACTTAATTATTTTATATCACAACAAAGATACACAGTAAGTACAGATCTGGAAAATAATAAAATTTGAATAAAAATTTATTTTGCTCGCAGTAAAATAAAACGTCTGAAAACCGAGAGTTAATTTGTTCCAAGTTGTTTGTCGTCACTAAAACAGAGACCGCGTCCTCGGGGAGAAGCTGCAGCACATGGCTATAATTTTTATTCCAAATTTCACTTCACTTGTTACAAACTGCGGCTCATTTATACTGGATTACCTACGAGTAATTGTATATCTCTGTAACGTTATACTTTTATAATAATGTGTTTTTATAAATTTCGTTAATATGTTAATAACGACCATAAAGTTATCACGAGTACGGCTATGATTTACTTCATCGATCTTTTTCGTTTTTAAATACTCTTAGTTTTTTTCAATTACCAAATAGAATTCTCAGTAAGATCTTTATGATTAAACATGTCAACAATATGATATGCACTTGCATATCATATTGTTGACATGTTTAATCAGATTGGATATAACAATAAAATATACTATTAGTAAAGTCAATACAATAATATCATTACAATAATACATACCTATTATATAACTCTTATTTATGTAATAAATAGTTATATTGTCTTATTTCGTAACTTTATTTTAAGTGCATTTTGCATCCATTTTGCAATCTTAACTGACAGAGATTGCAACGCATCACACTAAAGGAATATATCAGATGTCAAATTATTTTAAATTCAAATTAAAAAATAGTAACATAACAAAGTTTTCAAACTGAATTTAAGTATAAAATATTTTGATGAAAAAAATATAAGATTCTAAAAATGAAAAATATTTCAAACTCTTGACATTTTTCTGTTGCAGTTAGACTTTAAAATATTTAAACTGCCATCGAGCAGAGGTTTTGCTTCAATTTTTGTGTGTTTTATCTTTTTTAATAGCCTCTAATTTTATTTTTATTTATGGCTCGGTTTTGGAAATTTATCACAAATTATCTTAAATTAATATGATTATTCTACTGTTTATTCAAATTTTAATGGTCTATATATATTTATCAATTTAGCAAGAACTATCTCGTATAAATATGACTGTATCTATTTATCAAATATTTCTTTCTTGTGTTTTTCCTACAGGTAAAGTATTTTCCGCTGTGAAAAGTAGCCTGTCTTATTCTATATCATATTTTTTGTGTACTAAATCTTATTCCGAGCATTGATCTTATTTTTTAGCGCAATCAGGCATATTTATGTATCACAATAAAATAAGTAAAAATTCAATGTTATTCAATTACATTTGTTCAACGAAATGACTAATTTCAATGACGTGAAACACATTTACAAATTTGTAATATTATTACATAAGGTGTGATCTTTATATAAATATTTATCACTTATGATAGTCTCATGATCCGCTCATTACACGCGGGTGCATTGTATCATGTTAAAATTGTTGTTTTTGTTTGTTTGTTACACTTGTTTCTCTGTTTCTTTAATTATAATTATATTTTATTTTATTCATTCTTGTCTCCAACTTGAGCAAGGATTTAATTTGTAAATTAAATATAGTTATTACATTTTAAGTTGATTTTTGCAAACCATTAAACAACCTTAATAATGGCTCTTGTAGATATATCAGTAGAACTATCTTATGGGCATTGTAGACGACTTAGTAGGATTTTGAGAGTAAAAAAAATACTATGAGATAACGACAACATACTAACAAAAGAAAACTATTTATATTAGTTACTTCAACAAGATTTACGTAAATTATATGATACTCGTTTACAAAATATTTCTTTTATTATTAGCCTTAAACAGCTGACCAAGATGGTTTCTCATGCATAATTTTAAAGGAATCCAGTACAAATGAGTTGCAGTTTATAACAAGTGAAGTGAAATTTGGAATAAAAATTATAGCCATGTGCTGCAGCTTCTCCCCGAGGACGCGGTCTCTGTTTTAGTGACGACAAACAACTTGGAACAAATTAACTCTCGGCTTTCAGACGTTTTATTTTACTGCGAGCAAAATATATTTTTATTCAAATTTATTATTTTCCAGGTCTGTACTTAAATATTATCTATGGTATTTAGTGAAGTGGGATAAGTCTTAGTTAGCCATAAATACTAAGTGTTTATAACTTTAACATTTAAAATGAACTTCAACATACTTTTATTTCATGATGACTAATTATCTAAACAATATATATATGTTGTACGTATAGGTTGAATCTCTGGCCACGGTAAAAAATAATTAAACGCCCAAAGAATATGATTTGCCAATGTCTGTTTAGTAAAGGACAAACAGTCATTAAAATGTATTTATGTGATTACCAAATCGCCATAAAGCAAAAATGTATATAACCGTAGAGAATAATAACTCGCAGAGCTGTCTTACCAAGCAGTCTCATATAGAGTTACCTAATGACTTAAAAAAAATTACTATAACTTACTACGAGTATTCCATAAATATCCTTTAAACTGTTTTAAAAAATACATATGAATATTAAACTTATATATATGACTCACATATTAATTATATATCTCAAATATTATGTTAATACTCTAGAAAAAGTCAATAACAGCAGTAAAGTCTTAAAGTGCAGACGCATGTGTAAAGCTTACACTAGTGTGGTTCGTCTCTTCATGACACACGGGTGCTAATAACATAATGATTGGTATACAACTACGAGCTAAAACGCAACAGTTAATGTTGCCTCGTGAATATTAAACAGATCAAGATTGTTATTATGTTTTATTATATTTTTTTAAATTTCTAACTACCTTTTCTCAGAGTTTGAAGTCGATCTGTAAATATAATGCAATATTTGTTTTTTTCACGTACTTTATAGCCTGTGAAAGTTTGGTATTCGTCAAAATCTAATTATGTTGCTTATATCAACAATAATTTAATTTTTATATCTCTATCCCAATTCCAGCGCTTCAGAAGTAGAATATACAAAAAGCCTTCCCTCGGTGCTTACTTACATTATTATAGAAAGCCTTGTGAAATAGTTTACTTAATAGACTGAAGGTACTGGACCTTCAGTGCCTACATGCAAATGATACAATTACTTAGTTATAACTTACGATACGTATAACCGTTACCAATAATAGTTTGTAGTAATAAGTTAATAGTTTGTGAAGTAGCTTAATCTATATTATTTAACTGAAAGTGAAACTTACATAACTTTAAAATCAGAAAAATATTTTATAAAAAGTTTTAAACGATATTTTAAAAACACTAATTAATAAAATAAGTTTGAAAAAAAAAATTGTAGCCTTATTAAAAAAAGAGGATTTTTAAATTAACCAACCTGATGGAACATGAAAGTTCCATGTCTGTTGCAATGACTAGTGCAAACTTGTCATCAGCAAATGCAGTTATTAAAGTAATGGTTGCCTTAACACAACTGAGTTAACAGTGGCTTGTATAAAACGTTGGATGATCAGTTGAGTTATATATGGTGGTATATCATTAAATAAATAATGCTCGTACATCGCTCACTAAATATATTGACGTTCATGTAACAGTGATCACAGTAAAAAAAAACCTGAGTTTGTTGTGTGTGTTGCTTTTCAGAAAAAGGCGCGTTAGGAACTCCCGCAGCCTTATTTTATGTTAGAAAGTGTCCTCACAGAAGGGTTTATTTCGATAAGTACGGTATCAAAATAGGCCCTCCTGACACTCCCTTTAGAAGCACACAAGTGATCACTGGTATTGATTCAACGTGAATAAGGTAAACATAATTTAAAAGTTGGTAAAAATGTGTCTATGACACTTTTTTCATTAATGAAGTAAGAAATAAGAAATTGTGTATTAAGACTTCTGTGTAATTACAAGTAAATTTCAGTTAGCTAAAGATACTGCAGGAAAACATTTTTGTTAAACGAATATTTGAAACCAAACTTATAGTTGACATCTATAATGTATAAAATACGTTTAAAAATATTGCTTAACATTGATTTAAGTAAAATTTAATATTGTAAACAAATGGGTCTATCCGAATTTTGTAATGAGTGGCTGGGTAAAGAGTTAATCATACTTTTCCCATATATATTGATAGTTATTTTCATATAAAAAGTCGTATTTTTACAGTTTGAAAACAATTCAGTCACAGCGTGTATTTACATACCAATTACAGTTATTTGTTCTTTCTGTGTCGTAATAATTGATTTATTGTATGCAATTAATATTATTTTCAATTTCATTCATACTAGTCGTTCTGTGAACAGTAGACCTCAGAACGTTAGGGGATGAGACAATGTTTTAAGTGCCTTTTGTAGTGGTACATAACTACCGAATGAAATTTGATCTCTTGAAAACCTCTTCATACATGGCATCAATTAAATTAACATCATCACATTGTTGTATTCAAAGGTATCACGTACAAACGCGAGCAACACACATACACACACACACACAAAAACAACTGCCAACTCTCATACATGAATGTCTGTAAATATAAGCTTACTCAAACATAAAAACCTTGTCTAAGTAGCGCATGGGGAAGATTGGATACTTCAACAATAAATATAAAACCATTGTAAGCAGTATCTTAGATTAACGCCGAAGATAAATGTTTTAAAGTATGCTGATTTTAAAAGCAATTTAACCATTCATTGAAGTGAGCAATCAACTAACGTAAAGTAAAGAAAGATGTTGAAAATATGTTTTTGGCTTTGAGAAAACTCAGACTAATATTATCTTTGCTTTCAGAATAAAGTCAATTACCAGTTACTATTGTTCTGGATCAACGAGATTGAAGCAAATAATTATTTGCGGCATTAACTTTTCCTAGATTAAATCAAATAGAATTAGTCACTAAATTAATTATCGCTGCAGTAGTCTCATATTTGTCATATTATTATGGATCGTAAAATAAACTACTAACAAAAACTTGACTACTTTTCACGTAATGTCCGAAAGCTTTGTAATATCTTAACTGTATTATAATTGCTATAATAATTATTAGAAGCATTTAGTTCAACGTATTGTGAATGAGCTTGAGTCGACGCTCAAAATATTTTATATTATTGTTAATACTTGTGAAATATTTAGAGCCTCAGTTCGATCGGTATATTTATATATCATTGTAAACTTGTTTTTAGGTAAAATATTTAGCTTGTGAGTATATTGAGAGAAAACGAACTTTCAACAATAATCATGAGTTTTACCTTAAAACTTTGAACGTAATTTTGTTTTTTTCTATAATATTTTAATAGATACGATTAATTTCAAAGTGAAAGCTGACATTCGGAGGACTTGAACATAATATACTATGAAAATCCATTCACGAACTTAAAAACCATCCGTTACTATAGTATTAATTAATTAAAAATATATTTTAATGATATAGCATACATGGTTGATATTTTCACCTAATGTTGTGTTTTATCAGGCTTTTATAACTTTAATTGATTTTCATTTTATTATTAAAATTTAAATTCCATAATATACATTAATAATTCACTGCATGTACCAAGAAATAACTAAAAAATTGTAAAATTAAGTTATTTACTGTTTTAGGTAGATTCCATAGATGAATCTACCTATTGCAATCGATGCGATGACGGAACCCAGACCCCAGAGTAGGGGCGCTACGCCGTTTATGAACTGGAGATTGAGAATCCGTCGAAAAAAAAAAAATTATATATCCCTCTATATATATATGTATATATGATCCATCAGTCCAAATTCATCGTAAGCGAAATCTGACTTCACAGGTCGATAGGATAAATTAGAAGGACAAACGTAGCATCTCGTTTTTTGGGAAAAAGTGAAAGGGGGGGCTGGGAGGGGGGGTGAAAGTGCAAACCTTTGGGACACGCTACAGGTCGCAAATATTGACGGAGGATTTTCAAACTCGGCATACACATTCTTAAGGACAAAATGAAGGTTAAGTTCTTAAACGGGGGAAATCGGTCAGGGGGTTGGGGGGCTGGGGCGGTTGAAAGTTAAGAACCGAAAAAAGTCACAGAAGGAGGCAAAATTTTACCGTCGGAAAAATCTTAGAAAATTAAGAAATTAAAAGAGGAAACTTTTTTGTCCGAAAAGTTTTTTGATGCGACCCTCCGTTTAGGAGATAGGAATGATGGGTGGTTCCAAGCTCACCCAATATATGCAGAGTGACCCGTCATAAGACTCGTAATGACCAGTAGAATACTGCTGGCTTAGTTTTTCTTTGTCGATCCGACCGACGGGAATCTACCTAACACGATCGACCCTGTCGAACGAGGTATTTTTAACTATAACCACTTGTACACATAATGACTGATTAGTAAAAGTGAATTATTAAAAAAATAACTAATTACTGTATAATTATTATTGTAATCTCACAAATATATTTCGAAATAAGAACGAGACAAGAATAAAATCACAGTGTTAATTTAATTAGTATTATTTTTTTTTTTAATAATTAAATAATTAACAACATCGTTAAGAAGTTAGTTCCTGGCATCTAATTGTGGAAATGCGGAGTCGTGAAAACTATTTCTAAAAACAGCTGCAATAACCTTTGAATAAATATCCTTAATATTTTTTTCCGTTTTATGTTTCTGTTTCTTTACTGTATTTGCATAATCTACAAAATGTGTGCTTGTACTCTGTAAGATATTAATTAAGAGCGAATTCTTCCCCTTTTGCTCATAAAAGACATGCCTAAAACATCCTTTATGTTACGGATATGGTAAAGCAATATCCAGAGGGGATAAAGATCGGGCTGGTTCCTTTGAGTTTTTTTGGTAACTGTTGTTAACAGGCTTTTTAGTAGGTTATTGATGATTTCAAAAGAAGGGCTATGGCTTTTATCAATCTATAGTTGGCAACGAAGATGTTTCGTAACGGTTGCCTTTTGTGGTGTCGTCAGTGACTATTCCTCCCTTATATCGACTACTCATCCTAAGCTAATATGTTAGTATAATAGGCGAGCTTTCATAGTGAGATGATGCGTGGTTCGAGGTGGCGTTTATTAAGCCACTTTCCCTAGAGAACGAGCAAACCCGTTGTAAGTAACAAATAGAGTAATGAATCATTGAAGTGCTGCGAGCAATCTCATCCTGTTTTGGTTTTAAGGCATCTTTCAGCTCTGTCGAGATGTCCTTCGTCACGAAATCGTCTGTAGCGTCAGAATG
Organism: Melinaea marsaeus rileyi; assembly: GCA_918358865.1. Lineage (NCBI taxonomy): Eukaryota > Metazoa > Arthropoda > Insecta > Lepidoptera > Nymphalidae > Melinaea > Melinaea marsaeus. The sequence goes on from OU911094.1 coordinate 2,847,085, forward strand.
ATCCAGGGACAATAAAAGTGACAGAACTATTTGTCATTGAAATAAACTATTTAATAAATATTATAGCATTTTGAAAACATTTTTTGAACTTCATATTTTATTCATACGTAGTTAAAGTAGGTGTATATATATATATATATATATGTTTTTATGTAGTAATATTTATTAAACATTAAATTATTATTAAAATTTATAAGAATTGAGCAGGGAAATAACAAAATACTTATTTTTATAAATATAAGAAGACCCTAGACTAATTTCGTACACTAAATAAATTCTCCCGTTTTACTTTGAAATTCATATTTATCTAAATTAAGTTAGAGTTATTCCTAAGTTGAAATTTTTAATACAAATGTCTAATTAATGTTCACAAACATGTCTGAACCTTGTATTGAAATTATATTTATCTCACAGAACTGTATTCAGCTTCTAATTAATATGAGAAATATACTTTCAACTATTTATAAACCGAAATTGTATCGTCCTTAATACGACATATTACACATCTTAAAATGTTGTTAAATGTGTTTTTACAAAATATAAATTGAGCTGTCTCACAATTTACTATCTAAATTAAATCTAAAAATTATAAAGAAAAATCCGTAATAATTTTTTTGTGATAACAAATTTCTGATCAAATATTATTATATATTTAAAAGAGAATATTATAAATTTCATAAGGTCTTCAAATTGTTTAAAAAAAAAAAAACAAGTTTCCTATTAACTAAAGTAAATCACAACAGCATGTCTTCAAGCCGCTTATATTTCTAGGAATAAGACTGCATTTATATTTCCCCTCCGACCATAATGAGCAAAACTCTAATTAGAATAATTTAAAACGAGGTCACGAGAACTTGCTTTTCTTCAATTAAATTATTTTAACTGAATACATTTTACATCTTACTTCCTTCAAAATAATTAACAAATTTTTATATAATTATTTATTGGTATAGAATTGGTTTTTATAATTTTTTGTTCAAAACCATACCGTTAAAATTTTAAACTTCAAAAGCTATGTAATCTAATAATAGTAATATTTTGGCGTGTATTTATATCCACTGAGAAACTGTTCGGTATCTGAAACTGTATTAGGCACTCCTTTATTGTGTTAGGCACACTTAACTCCTCCTACACAGGTTACATTAACAAACACACAAAATACAATATTATACTCCAACTCGACATCCTTGTATTGGAGTTGTAATATTATTTTTTTACTATATATAAATGTCCCGGCAGATATATAATAAAATAAGATGTAAAGCATGCTTTTGTTTTCCTTTTAAAATGCTTTACAATTTGTAAATGAGACGAAGCTTCTTAGCATTCCGTGAATTCACAGGGTGCTGCGCCCATCGCGTTGCAAGAAAAGGAGCGCAAACAATGCTGGGACTTGCGACCCAGGTGTAGGTTTAAAGGGCCCCTTTAGAATGCACATACACAAATATCGTAAGAACCTACTAAAGCTGCCTTTGAAATACGGTCCATAAATGAACTGATCGTTCTAGAAAGGCCGAGATCCTTAAATAAATTGTAGAGAGATTTTGCTGTTATACCTCTCGCTCCTACTTCTACAGCGTCCAAATTAACTATAAATTTATTACTGATCAATTCGTTACATAGTTCGTAATACTTGTTAAGTTTAAATGTATGATCTTTGGGTATGTTTGTTTCCCAGGGTACTGTAAACTCCACATGTAGCAGCTTCTTAGTTGTTTTGAGTACAGGAATAAGTCCGGCCTAGATGACGAAACACAAACATCCCCGGGGATTTTGTATTGCCTTTCATACGTGTCCATCATGAGAGTCCAATCAGGAGACGCGTCCAAGATTTAATAAGGTTTTAGTTTAGAATTTTTGGACAAACCTGTCTTTACGAACTCCACTGATATTTTGGTGGTTGTTATACAAGGGTATAAAGCGCAGAAGGCTGCGCTCTTGCTACAGAAAGAGTAACCGCTTCTCGTATGATTTCTAATACTTTATCGTGGCGACGCGAGTATTTACCTCTATTGAAAAGTACCCTACACCCTACTAGCAAGTGTTTCGCGGTTTCTACTGCCTCCCCGCAAATGTTGGCGGAGATTTTTCGGTGGCTTTGCCCCATCTTACTAAGTTACTCTGATCTGGGAGAGTCATTTGGAATGCGTTAAGATAAAATTTTAATAATGCTGGGGACCAATCATGAAGCAGGGTGCGCCATCTCAAAGCTAGTGGAATACAAAAATCTCCTATGGTCACCCATTCATTTTGCACTATTACTTACTATATTATATTTTTTTTAGAATAATGATAAAAATTAATAGACGCTGTAATTTTTACTAATATCAGACCAAGCAATGATATAATATACAGTTTTACATTTAATCTTATTATGAAATCTGTATTTTTATTAAGAAAGGAAAGCTTTTCTGATTGCTGAATGTATTTATGTAAATATGAAACAATAGTTATTTAAGCATTTCATAGACTACATATTTACAAAATCGTAATTACTAAGTACATATAAATTTTGAGAACAATTTTTATCAGAGGCATTATATATAGATATGAACAATCATTATTGTCACCTTATTCTTGATTGATAGTATTCACTATCAGATTAAAATAACTGTTGAATTGTAGGTGCAGGAATCAGTATTGCTTCATTATAGTGTACTATAAGTTTAATAATTATTGAGTATAAAATATTATAGCGTAATAAAAAGATTTTAAATTGGGTCGTTTCGAATGATATCTTTTAAGATACAAAAAAAGGAAATACCTTTGTTATTGTATTTGTAACGTTAGCAAGTTACTTTAATAGTACACATCAAAGTTTATTGTAAATGTAACAGCCAAGGTCCTGGATACTACAATATTATTGTGTAGTAAAACGTGACCCTTCACAATACAGACAACTCCTCTGATTGAACAGCGATAATTGAATATAAATGTAATAATAATATTAATAAAATAAAATAATTCTAATGTTACAAGAAAGAGAGAAGAGAGAGGAGTAAGATTTATTGAAATGTCTTATACATTTACGTTTAGAAGTTTTCTATGGTTTTTATTATATATTAATAATATTATATATAAAACAAAACAAACTTGTATACACAAGTCAAGATAATGTATGTTTCTTATCGCGACTGTACTTACATAGATACATCATACAGTCTTATGAAACGGAAGACATTAGATTTTCTATTTGTTTTGGAGTAATATAAAATCATCGGTCGTTTTCATTGCTTGCTGAAATTTCTGGTCTCCTGTACACAGGAACATTTTTTTCACATTTAAATATAATTAAACACTATTTATATTAATGATAAGTATACAAAAACAAGAGGATCGCAGTAAAAAGGGCACGACTTCTAATTGTCATAGCTAGAATTCAGTATTGGAGGTAAAATATAGACCAAAGTAGTCGATCACCGTATATTATAACTCCTACAAGTCTGTAAATTAATGTGGAAAGTGAAATCTTATTGAATAACGTTTCAAAATCAGCTTGCATGGTCTAAGACTTAGTAACCATTGCCAGTAAAACTATGATGATGATTTATAATTTTGAGTTTTAAACTCAGATTTGATTTCAAATGAGAATTTGCTAATCAAAAGCAAAGCCGTTGACTTATCAAGTTAAATTGTCAACAATATACTCGACTTCAATCCGTAAAATAGTTTTGTTAAAAGTTTACAGTTAAAGATATTACGTAAAAGAATTGTTTACTGGAGGGTAATAAATTGATTGAAAAATAACAGAGATTATAATAGCTCTAAATAATAAAAATGTCCTGGAAAAGTGTCTCTATAGATGTTTATGTTTACGGGTGTAAACTAAAATAAATCTCAGTTCAAATGTATAAAACAGATGGATGTAACTTACACTTATTTTTTTCTTAACAAAGGAAAAATAAAAATGGTTTTCTATCTTAACCATTAAAAATAAAATAGGTCAGAGATTTTATCGTTGAAATAAATTAGATGACAGTGACCGAGTCCACGAGAGACCGGATAGACTCAACTGTTCAGAATTGGATCGAATTTGTAATGAGACGAACGACCAATGTGAAAAAAGTGCTTAATTAGTGCCTTTTATTTTATATATGGAATGTGTTGGAATAAGATTATTATGCCAATTAAGTACCTTAAAGTATCTGTAAATGTAGAAGAGAAATAATAATCAATAGCTAATTTTTGTGCTTTATCAACGTTTAATATATTATTTCCTTGCCATCATATTTGTAACGTTGACTAATACATTAAGTTTCACGAGAAATTTTAGGTACCTAATGTTAAATAAAAAATTATAAAGGGTAGAATATATTGTCTGTAAAAACGCTACAAACAGCAAACGCGCTAACTACGTAATCTGTGATAAGTTAATTTAATGCGTGGTAGTGGTAGTGGTGGTAGCTATTTCTATATTCAGTTTATGATTCCGCTAAAGTCTGGTAAAGCACTTACAATAGTCACAAAATTATGCTATTAGGCAATGAATATAACAATAATAATAATATTGGTATAACTATATTTAAAATAAAATATTAACCTAATTCAATTTGACATATACAGTTGATGGCACCGTTCTCATGCACGGGGTTGGCTCCGTGTCACTCATTACACAGCGTGGCTCAGTCAGCTCGTAATTTCAACCAAAACTGGTTGGTAAAATTTTTTAAACCACAATATCTAATACACATAAATATACTCCTAGTTATTACATGAATTAAAAAAAAACGCTCAATATTTGTTTATTGTTCACTTTTATAATTTTAAATATTGAAGGTTTTTTAAAAACGGCTGAACCAAAGTAAAGATCCGTTTAGTGAACTCCACCAGCACATGAGATTACAATCAGTCAATCTATTTAGAACTACTATTAACGAACATGGACATAGACTTGTACATAAAAATATAACGATGGCAAATTTATGTTTCATCAGACTCTGTATATTGTAGATAAATTAAAATATCAGAGTATACTGCTACTCCGTTATAATAAATCATATAATCTGATAAATTACTATCCATTAGCGCTTGTCCTTAAAAGCAATTAATTAGTTCACTAAAGGCACAGGAAACTTATAACAACAATTTAGAAGGAATGAGACAACCATTACATTATTGTACCAACAAGAGACATCAATACAGTCTGTACTATTATTACTAACATGTATTATTGTAGTGACGTTGATTTGTTTGTCTTCATCGAGGCTGCCCTTTGCGTGGTAAGTTAGGTTGTTAAAATAATATCCGTCAATCGTGCGCGGAGGTTGTTAAGCTGAGCCCCTCTTCTTTCTTCTTTTCTTGATAACTTTTGAATGGCTAAACATTTTTTTAATCGATTTTCGCTCTAACAGCCGCGTTCGACTCAAACATTCATGAGAAAAATTTTATCTAATTATCTTGTCGTATTCTGGAGACAACTAAACAGAAAAAAAGGTGTCCGAAACGCTTAAGAGCTTCGTTTACGCTCAGCTCAATAAAACATTTTGTAATAATATTTCTTATAATTCAACAAATTTTCATTATTTTGTATATAGATGTCTGGATCATTTATTTTCAAATGGAACTATGTCAAAAATAAAACATTATTTATTTCGTAAATTGAATTAGTTTTTGAGTAAAAGAGCAATATATATATTAAAATGGTTCGAAGAATTGTAGAAGCTTGCTTTCTATTAAACGACGTTATGAAATATTTTATAATTTTGATTTAAGTAACTAGCTATACGTAAGCAAATCACGCTCGGCTTTAATTAGGTTACTTTAATTAACTTCACACCACAATATTACGATTTCAAAGATTCCTTTGTAATATATGGGAGCGGTAAATATATGACAGAAATGAATTTTCTATTGCAATGTTTGCATATTTTATCAAAAATTTTACCACAAACCAGACTCGTTAATCTCGTTACGAACTTATTACTTACGATATATTCTGAAGTCATAAGGGTCGCCCTAAATTACTTTCTTAGTGAAATTCTTTTACCGCAATAAGTTGTTAACGGCTGTTACCAATCTATACCAGTACATTGTTCGTGTTGTAAATGTCCTCGCCTGTAGGCAATGTACAGCCGCAAAGTTCAGTGATAAATTTTCAAAATAAAAATAGTTAGTTGTAAACTCAATAGAATAACCCTATAATTATACCGTTGTATTTTTGACGCACTTATAAATGTTAATAAAAAACAATAGATTTTTAAGTAAAATGTATATTATTTATTGAAGAAAAGAAAAAGTTAAATACATGTCTATTTATAATTACTAAAAATTATAAAAAAGTGTAATAATAATACAAAATAGTAATATAATCAAATATTAAAATAAAATAAATCAGTAAATTGTAAACAGCGTCATCTCTCGACAGTAATGAAAATTTTTCCTGTCCACAGAGATCCATACATCCATCCGAGAAAAGTGAAAACAATACAGAACGAACAAAGTTCGTTCGTGATGAAGTGTATGTTATTCATAGCAAATGCATGACTGTATATGCGGTACTTAAATAAAAAAACTAATTTTAAAATTTTTCAGTCTCTTTGTTTCCGCTAATTTTTGAAACGGCTGAACCGATGTTAACAGGACCTCCACTGTCTTATAGCTGATGTTATAAGGACTAGCTTGAGCAACTTTTATTTAAAAAAACACGTTCGAAAAAACGAAGTCGGAGACACAGCTAGTGTAGAATATAAATATTATATCTTTATAGTTCTCTCTAATCTTTAATAATACTTTAATACTGTGTAAGAATTATCAACATAATAAAAGTAGAACATTTTTTATTTCAGGTATATATTCCGCGGTCCTTAATCACCATACCTCGGGAGCGGCGCCATTGTTACACTGTACTTAACTCAGAGAGCATACATTATACATACATATTAACATTTAATAGGACATATTATGAATATAAAACTATACTATTAGATGTTTAACATCGTTTTTAATTATGGAGCTTGTGGGATTAAAATGCAATAAGTGAAGATACTTTTACTCTAGTTAAATAAATTCAAATATTTGTTTATGTTCAAAAGTCAGAGATGACAAATTTTATTGAAAATTTATTAAATATGAGTGTGGGGTGTGGTGTGAGTACAACACTCTCACTCAGTACAGACTTCAGTACAGTACAGTACATTTTTTATAATACAGTACTTTTTTAAAATAACTATATCAGATAATAAATAAAATAAAACTTCGGCAAACATACAGTGCTCTTACATTTTTTAAATCCTCATACATATGTCAAGGGAAATTCTCATCTTGTTTCGATCTTAAGATTATATATCAGTAATTCATAATATTTATTTTTTTAAAGTCTTTATTAAACAATTTTTTCACCAGACTGTATTATAGGAATTGAAAAGATGAAGTTAGTAAAAAATAAATACAGAACTTCTCAGAAGACTTTTAAAATTAATGAAGATTAAAAGCCTTTCCAGAGGCGGATGCTTATATATTTAATGTTGTGTATCGAGATGTCTACTAAAATATGTTATTAACTTAAAGTGAAGCCCTGAGAAGATATTAAGAGATAAACTCAATTTGGGAATTTTCAATGACAATGTGATCAAACAGTGGAATAACAGATACGCTATTTAATAATGGCTATATATCTTTAATAACTTTCAGTATAATCAAATCAGTCAATGTAGACGTAACGGTCAGTCCACCAACAGATAATACGTGAGTCCATTATACATATTATATTATTCACCGAATCAACGAAGTCTCCATCTATCATAAATAACTTCATTTATTATTCTGAATAAAAATGTTGCTCACGATAGATAGTTTATAGTATGTGGATAATTTAGATTATTTGATCATAATCAATATCAATAAGTTGAAATAAATATGTATAAATATGTTAAAATTAGAAAACAAACCCGTAATAAAGATAAAGAAAATAGAATAAACACAGTTAGAAACAAGCAAAATTTTGTTCGTTTGAACATTTCTGTATAGTGGCGGAGAATCTAATAAAAGAGAAGTCTTGAAGAACGCGTCGGCGCTTTATCTTGAAAATGCATTTTATTCACATTACTGATTCTAGAATTACATTCAAATAGTTAGTCTTATCATGTAACACTATTATATATTTGTTTCGTACAGCAAAAAATATTCAAATTTTATGTAATTTATAGTTAGGTGTCACTTGTTCAAAGTTAGAAACAAAAGTAGCTTTAATAAATGAAATTAATATTATAAGAATTAGAGATAAATAAAATTAAACACAGTTAGTTAGTTTTTAGAAAACCCTATAATAATATTTTCAGATTCTAATACGATATTGTTTAATATTTTTGCACCGATGTATCATCGATGCCGTAATATTAAAAAGTAGGATTTATAATAACTGATTAATTTGTTAAATTTTCAAAAACTAGAGGCCCCAAAATATTCTCAATTTTGACTCGCTGCGCTCACGAAATCTCGGGTGCCGTTTGCATATTGAGCGAAGCGAGCTCAGTGTAATGACTCATCGTTTCCTATTGACTTCAATGGGATATCAGTTTTTTGAAATGAAATTAATATATATATATATATATATATATATATATATATTAATTTCATATATATATATATATATATTTATTTATTATGTTTTTTTTTTTCAAACCATCACTTAATGTGTGTCTTTTTTATTACAAAATTTCATTATTTTCCGCCTAGTAGTTTTCGAGCCTATTCATGACAAAGAATATGAAAAGTCTCCAGTAGAACGCTCCGCTCGCTACGCTCGCTTCGCTCAATAAAAAATCTTCAAAGCGAATGGAGTTTGAAACTGTGACCTCTGAAAATACTAATATTTGTTTAACTAATGTATTACGAAAAATTTAATATTAATAGATAACATTGGAGTAAAGCAGTAAACTTTCAATCATCAAAGCATTCATATAAGTGTAAAATCTGTGTTTCATTTATTAATAATAATTTTCATCGTTTTCAATTCAATCAGTTAAACGTATCTACAAATAGCTCAGTTCCACTGCACTGGTGTGTGATCGTCGCTGATGGTATTAATGGCGGTGGTGCTAATGACCGACACATGTCTCACCTTACACGTGCTTATTATAACATAACTATGATAAAACAACTATAATTAAACATTGATATGTTTACTTTATATGTTAACATGTAAATAATTTCTGTATTCTTTAATTATGAAAAAGTTGCACTTTCAGAACTTGTTAAAATTTATTTAGTTTAGGATTATATATTTATTACTCGTGAAGAATTTTTCAAACGCCATATTTAAAATCGATATTAAATTAATTTTAATAAAATTGGCTCTGTAACTGGGTATATTTCTATTTATTTTAATTTAGACTTAGTCATATTTTGTCTGTTTAATAATTTCTTTAACATACTATACGTACTCGTATATACGCAATGTCATCCTTAAATACTCAACCGATTATTATAAAAACACTTTCTCAGGAGTACATAAGAGCAAAGAATACCTATCATACCGAAAAAAATATTACCAAATGGATAAAAGCAGTTATTTTTTATCCACACAATACGATAAAAGCTGCTATTAGAGCTTGTATTATTTAATTCAGGTTTGTAATTTATTTCTTTATTATGTACCATTATTTTAGGATACATTCGTATAAATACATTAACTTCGAGAACCGAAAGAATTTTTAAAAGTACATTACAAAAGGAACATTGTATTAGATGTCCGTATTACTCTTCACTGTGTCAAACACACGTCAGCGGGTTCCTGTAACACGGATCCAATGAATTGTAGTTTAGTTTGTAGATACACTAATACAAATGTGTTGTAAAATATATGTTCTTTATTTAATAAACGAATAATTATGAAATCAGTTCATTATTTTGAAGACTTACTAAACTATCAATACAAATTCGAATCATTACCAAATTATATGTATATAATAATAATACCATGATTTAATATAATAATAATGTATTAAATCATGGTAAAAAAAACACACGTACTAAAAATTCACGAATTCTAATCAAATTTAATTGATAAAACCAATATTGTTAAAGAGTGAAACATTGTGATATCTACAATATCTCATATGATAAGGGCATTGAAATAATAGAGGCACGTCTTTTAATAGCGGCTTATAAATATTACAATTTAAACAATTAAAATAAAAACATAGCATATTAAAAAATAAGAACATTTTCTACTCAGGTTAAATAAGTTATGAACCAACGTCAAAGTACCAAACGACTCTCTCCATCAAGTAAAAGATACTATCCTCTTTAAAGACCCAGTTCTTGTTTTCAACTGGAATATTATTTTATATAATACAACTAAGGAGATTAAAAGGCCATAAACTTTCATAAGATTTTCCGAGGATCAAACAAACAATGCACTTTTTTACTATCATGTATACAAGTCTGAGAATAGGTCAAATAACTCAAGTTCTTGTTTTGTGTATTTAGTTTTTTAAGTAATGTTAGTTACTTCACAAATAATCCATTAAAACCAACCTTGTTCAAAACAGAATTGTTTTACAGTAGGTGACGTAATTAAAGTTATAATTTAGATTTTATGATACTTGAATATTATTATCAGTTCGTTATTGAAAGCGCATTTAAGTGACTGTATTATAAATAAGAAATCACCTACTTGTGTTGTAAACTCAGCTATAATCTTTATTTAATTTTGATATCTTTTTAAAAACAAATCCAGTTGTTTATGTGAAATGAATCAGTTTGTAAATTTGTAAAAAAACGTTGAATAGAGTAGTAAATCATTCCGTTCCACTCGGCTTATATTGAGTAATTGAAACTGCGATATTGATGGAACCACAACCAAGCAAAGTCAGGAGAACAATATTATGTATTGATTTGTGTCTATACGTAAATCTTATGATACATAAATCAATATTTTTTATCATATAAATAATTATAATACCTAACTTCCAATAAGAATAAAATCAATTATCAAGTGGGTGTACCACTTGAAGTTGTGTTAAAACTTTAAATAAATAGATCAAATTCGGGCAAAATAAGCTCATACTTTCACTGTAATGTTTAGTTGTTTATGTACAATTGTCACTGTACATAACGGATATACTGAGAGATATTGGCGGTGAAGTTAGATTAGATCACGTACGAAATATCTGTCATTGTGAGATATTGAAAGCGAAGCTGTTCTGATCCTCTTTATGAGAAACATTTCACTTGTTCCGTGTTATTAAACATTCACTGAAAGGGTCCGCTGAGCTTTAACATTTTGTATCCAAAGTATTTTAAGGTATTTTATCTTTTGTTTACTTTTTACGCTACTTTTGAAGGCTTAATAATATCTTTAACATATGAAATTATCCAGATAGATTATAAATCTCAAATAGATATCTGCTGTAGATTTAAGACTGAAATATGAGGGGCAGCTAATAAGTAAGCGATGACTCAACTTTTCATCATGATAATTGCGGTACTAAAGGATAGTTAGTATGAAAAGGACCATTTCTTTATTTTATTCGTTATTTATTGATCTATCGTACTGAATAGAAAACTATTTCATCTCAGAGCTATTTTGCCGTACATGCTAAAACCATAAAGTACTGGAAAAATATTTATCTAAATAGTTCTTCAAAAAAGTTAGCAACAGCACATTCCGTCGTTGAGTGAAAGAACACGGAAGCCCAACCCCCCCCCCCCCCCCAAACTTGAAAGCGATGCCTCTTACATCAACATCATTTTGTACCACACTGGGAGTGTTCCGATGAGCTATTCGAACTGATGGCGTCGTCGAATTTCATCACCGCACAGCGCGCCATCGCCTTCAATACCATCCGTACCACCTGGATGCGTGGCGATCTTCCACTGTGCGTTTCTCAAGGACTTTTCTTCCGCGTATCACGCGAATGTGGAACGAACTCCCTCCGGAGGTATTTCCAGCTCGATACGATATAGATACCTTCAAAAAAGGCGTTTATTCGTACCTCCAATACTGGCAGCGCTCTTGTGACTCCTCGGATGTTGCAGGAGTTCATAGGCGGGGGTGATCACGTATCATCTGTGACCCGCAAGCTCTTTTGCCCTCCTCTTTTTAAACATAAAAAATAAAAAATAAAATTACATTTAGACAGTATTTTTGCTAATCTTTACTATAATTATATTCTGCTCCCAGAAAAAGAAACAAACTGACTTGAAACTTCATTATTAGTCAATAAATATATTATACAGAAAATGTTTATGTTACATAATAATTCAGCTAAACATTTCAAAATAAAGTATTTAAAGCTATAGAGGTATGCATGTATTTGTGTTTGAATTAAAACATACTAAGATTTCTCGACAAATTAATCACCACGTACTTTGTAATTACCAATACAAATTGCTATTTACATTCCTCATTTAAACACGCTTCAAGTATTTCAGTTTAAACATTTATGTAACATTACTCATAAATTTAACTAATATGTATCTTATTTGTTTTGTGAATGATTAGAAAAAATACTAGTATAACTTGTTTTTGATTATCTGACTATGATTGTTATTATTTGATATGTAGTTAATAATAATATACTAAAAAATTAAAAGAAGAAATAGCTAAGGAATCAAATGATACGGATTCGATGAACTTTTAAAATACCTCAATATACTATAAGTATTAAGTATAGTTTAAAGCAATTTATTATATAAATCATTTATTCTGAATAACTTATTAAAATAATAATTAATTTAAGCTTTAAACATTTGTGGTTTGTTGCAAACCATGATGAAATTGTATTTGCAATCTAATTGCACAATATACCTTAGTACTCACACTGATTGTTATAATTAGTTCAAACTCAAACATTTCAACAAACAAATTACGTTTGATTCATCGCAACATTCTGTATTTTATGTAAGCAATTTGACACTGATAATAAATTGTATTTTAGGCAATGGTTATTGTTTATGATCAGATACAGAAACACGTAATATACAAATATGACATATTTATCTTGTATGTGTATGTTTAAGATAATAATCCTGAGAGCACCTCAAAAAACATTGCGCTTATTGGAAAGACACAATTGAAAAGCTATTGAAAAAGGTAAAATGGGAGAATATAGTACAATATAATAAATAAATAAATAATGTAAGGAGAGAGGAAGCAGGGGAAAATTTTGGGAATCTCTGTCACTCTCACAAGAAGTATAAAACAAGTCGGTGATAATGTGCGGTAACTTCAATGTTGATATATTACAATTAACTTCATCTAGTTTACGTTTTATAAATTTGTTTTAATTTTATACCTTGTTGAACGTCTTTTCGGAAACTACTCGCATTACTGATATTTCTCCACAATTATCTGATATTTCAACACAATTATCCCTTGATTTCGACAAATGTATTAAAACTGGTATGTTCTCAGATTTGATGAAAAAAAAGTAAAGTAGTTTCTTTGTCTAAAAGTGACGATAGATAAGAACCCGACAATTATAGGTCTATCTTGGTTTTACCGATCTTAAGTAAGATCTTCGACAAGATTATTCTAAAACAGGTGAAAGAGTTTTTGTTTAGCAATGGGATCATGCAAAGTGAACAATATGCTTTCACCAAAGGCAAACCAACGATTGATGCAGGTGCCGCGCTTTTCAAGCATATTTATGAAGTTTTTTTTTTTTTTTTTTTTTTTATGGAATAGGAGGGCAAACGAGCTGGCGGGTCACAGATGATTTGTGATCACCGCCGCCCATAAACTCTTGCAACATCCGAGGATTTACAGGAGCGTTGCTGGCCTTGAAGGTGGGAGTAAACGTCTTTTTTGAAGGTACCCATGTCGTACCGATCTGGAAATACCGCCGAAGGGAGTTCGTTCCACATTCGAGTGGTGCGAGGAAAAAATGTACTTGAGAACCGCACAGTGGTGGATCGCCACGCATCCAGGTGGTAGGGATGGTATTGGAGGCGATGGCGCGCTGTGCGGTGATGGAATTCGGCGGTAGGCATCAGATCGAATAGCTCTTCGGAACACTCCCCGTGGTAAATGCGGTAGAAGACGCACAGAGATGCAACGTCTCTACGCAATGCCAAAGAGTCCAGCCGTTCACAGAGCACCGGGTCTCCGACAATCCGAACGGCTCTCCGTTGTACGCGGTCAAATGGTAGAAGCTGATATTGGGGTGATCCGGACCAGAGATGAGAACAGTACTCCATGTGTGGCCGGACTTGCGCTTTGTAGAGCGCAAGTCTTTGGCCAGGATTGAAGTACTGCCTTGCTCTATTGATCACGCCCAATTTCATCGAGGCCAACTTGGCCTTGCTCTCCAGATGACCACGAAACCGACAGTCACTCGAAATGTCGAGACCCAGTATTCTGATACTTGGCGAGGCAATAAGGGGAGTGCTCTCGAAGAGCGGTGATACGACAAATGGGGTTTTTTTAGTGGTAAACGCGCAAACCTGTGTCTTCTGGGGATTGAACTGAACGTGGTTCAGTTCCCCCCACTCAGAAACTATCCCTAAGGAAGTCTCTATAGAAGACACAAGTTTCTTTCGGCACTCGTCGACGTTTTCCCGAGAGAGACTTGCACGGCCGGAATATACCGCATCCCCAGTACTGTCATCCGCATAACAATGTATGTTGGAGATATCCAACATATCATTGATGTGCAGGAGGAACAGAGTTGGGGATAGCACGCAGCCTTGGGGTACACCAGCGTTCACGGGCTTGGGGTCCGAGCAAAAACCGTCGAGAACGACCTGTATGCTCCGCCCAGTGAGGAAGCTGGTGATCCACTTGCATAAACTCTCGGGAAGCCCATAGGAAGGTAGCTTCGAAAGAAGCCCCTTGTGCCATACACGATCGAAGGCTTTCGCCATATCCAGACTAACTGCCAGACCCTCTCCCTTGCTTTCAATAACAGCTGCCCAACGGTGCGTAAGATATAAAAGAAGATCACCAGCCGATCGACCATGGCGAAAGCCATATTGCCGGTCATTGACCAACTGGTGATCCTCGAGGAAGGTTAGGAGCTGCTTATTGATGATACTCTCCATTACTTTGGAGAGTAGAGAGGTAATGGCGATAGGTCTGTAGTTAGCTGGGTCCGAGCTATCACCTTTTTTAGGGATCGGATGGACAAGGGCACGCTTCCATGAGACCGTGACTACGCCTTTAAGGTAGGAGTACCGAAATAGACGCGTTAGCACTGGTGTCAATTCAGGGGCACATGTTCGTAGCACAACTGAAGAGATACCATCTGGCCCACTCGACTTATGAACTTCCAAGGAAAGGAGGTCTTTTCGGATGAGTTTTTGCCGAAAAACTATTTCCGGCATTAAGCTCGGGCACCGCGGGATGATAGGCGGTGTCTTCCCCTGGTCGTCCAAAGTCGAGTTTGAGGCAAAAAGAGTGCCCAAGAGATCGGCTTTCTCTTTTGCCGTGTAGGCCAGAGAGTCGTTCCCAGTGTGCAATGGCGGTAGGGATGGCTGACAAAAGTTTCCCAGCGTGGCTTTAGTCAGCGCCCAGAACTTGCGCGTGCCAGGCGGGTACTTTGCCAACTGATCCCCAATTTTGACGACATGCTTGAACTTTGCTCTAACAATTTTCCGTTTGAAGAATCTGGAGGCACGATTATATTTCCTCTTCAGAACTCTAGAGTTCGGATCCTTAGTGACTAACGCATTAGCCCAAGCTTGATAAGCCTGCCGTTTGCCAGCTGCTGCAGCCCTGACAGACGCATCAAACCAAGGCCGCGATCTGCCACCAAGTGGTACCACAGAGCTTGGTACAAATAGTTCCATGCCCTGAAGCACCACATCAGCTACAGCCGCAGCGCAGTCACTAGGATCATTGGAAGAGAAACAAATCGGCCCCCATGGGTAGGATGCAAAAAAGGACCGCATTCCATCCCAATCCGCTGACTTGTAGTGCCAAACGCGTCGAGTCGCAGGTCTTGTGCGAGCTGGGCGTTCAATAGGCACTACACTCCGTACCAAGCAATGATCAGAGGACCCTAAGGGAGCCTCGACAGTGACTTGGTACTTTCCGGGATGTGTAGTCAGCAGAAGATCCAACAAAGAGGGCATATGGCTGTCCACGTCCGGTAGACGAGTGTGCGTCTTTACCAGCTGGGACAGACCATTTGCCAGAGCAAAGTCTAACACAGATCTCCCCGCGCAGTCGGTGGCACGTGACCCTAGCCAATCGGCATGGTGCGCATTGAAGTCCCCGAGGACTACGACTTCGGCGGATGGAATCTGTGAAAGCAGATCGTCAATCTTCGCCTGAACATGGCCCAAGAGTTGAACCGTTTCTGCATTACCACTATGAGACCTGTAGAGGCACGCGTAGACTCTGACATGGTCGTCCATGTCCACGCGTAGCCAGAGTACAGACAGGTCCCGACCTTCAAAAACCTGAAGGCGACGGTAGCAGATATCCTCCCTTACGAACACAGATACCCCGGCGTGTGGTATAAAATGGTGTTCTAGTTTATACCCGGGGTATGACAGGTACGCTGTGTCGCTAGGTTGAGATATCTGCGTCTCCGTCAGAAACAACAAGGCCGGCTGCGCCGTCTCTAGGTGATAGTGGACGGCGTTCAAGTTGGAATGAAGTCCCCGGATGTTGCAAAAGTCCACATTTAGAATGGGTCGGGGTGCCGCCGCGTTGACTCGTCGTTTGCCCTCAAAAAACACAAAAGGCGATACTTTGCCCGCCCCAGATACGACGGGCAGCCCGAGCAAAATCCGAGAATCATTTCCCCGATTTTGCTCGGGGAGGGGGTCCCCGGCTTCATCAAAGCCGGTACCCTCCTGGGGTATTTTTCTTTTCGGTATCGCTTTCATGTTTGGCGGGGGGGGGGGGTTGGGCTTCCGGATTCTCTCACTCACCGACGGAACATAACCAAATGAGTTTGATTACTACACGTCGGTCTTCTGTGAGAGGGTGGTCCTTCCCCGGTCGAGCCAGCCCAATACGAGCTGCAGTCAGTTAACTGCAGCTAGGCTCTACCACCTACAGAAGAAGTCGCAGAATGCAGTTAGGGTGTTTTGCGATTTGTCTCAAGCCTTGATTACGTGAACCATCAAACGTTGCTATGCAAACTTAACCACTATGGTGTACGTAGCGCTACGCTTGATCTTATTGCCTCATACTTGAATCAAAGAGTTCAGAAGGTTGACGCAAATAATTCTAAATCGGCTGGTTCTCACCTAAAGATGGGTGCCATTCAAAAATCTATTACTGGCCCCTTTTTATTTTTACTTTATATTAATGACTTGTCTTTTTTCGTTAAAGGTCTGTGTGACATTGTTCTTCTTGCTGATAAGCGAGGTGTCTCGCTTATTTTTTAAGTTGAGCGTGATAGGACTAATTATGACGAAGTAAACAATACTTTGCCACGTGTTTTTCATTAAAATTAAAAGCTAATAAAATTAAAAGTATGGAGTTTACACTTCCTAATGTAAAAAGTAACAATTTTAACTTGCTCCTTAACAATGAAGTGTTAGAACTGATTGACTCGACAAATTTCTTAGGTATAACTTTAAATAAAAAGTTCCAGTGGAACCCATGAGGTATGGACCTCAACACTCGCAGGAAAACTCTTTATAATTAGAAAAGCTAACAAATAAACGGACGTTAATACGGCTCGACTTGTTTATAATTGTTACTTTCATAATACCTTATCTTACGGTATTTTATAACGGGGCAGTGGTGTCGAAATTAATTATAATTAGAGCTCCTGAGAATTGACCGGTAATGTTTCCATTTCAGAAAATATCGAATCTATTTTACAGATCTAAACTACTCACAATCTCTGATACATCTTATGAATTCCTAATTTGCTTATTATGTGGTTTTTAAAATGTACTTATATATTATATGTATCATGTATTTCAGTTAGTAAACTAATATCCTATCGAGTATTCTTGTTTTGATTTAAAACATTGTGGTCAAGAGACAAGTAAAGTTTGTAAGAGATTTGTATTACATAATATTTTTTTATAAAATTTACACAAGTCTTTACGTTAAACAAATCACAAAATATATCGTAAAATGCACTTTAGACAGCACAGCTGACCTATCAGTGTGGATTTAATAACGCGAAACAAGAGAAATCTCTTTCATACAAAGGACGGTGAGTTGTTCAGCTTTCAATATTTTACAATGGAAATATATATCGTATTCTATTCAGACACGTATATGACAACATTAATAAAACAGCATTATATTAAAATGCAATAAAAAAACAGTATACACAAATTTAAGTTACAATAATAAAAAGTATATAATCAGCTCTTCGTAATATAAGAATTCTGCATTATTATTTAAAAAAACTTAAAAAACGTACTTGGGTATTACTGGTTATGTTCGGTTTATGGCAGTAGAATCTTTTAAAAAAAAATCAAAACATATTTTAAATGTTTTTTTTTTCAGACCAGGGTACATTTGGAACCCTCGTAGCCTTATTTTAAGTTGAAGGTTGTTAGATTCGTACGCTATAAAAAAAAGACCCTCCTTTCACTTCCATTTGACCATAAATATAGTACATACATATAAATTTGTTACTTATTATTGTTTATTTTTAATGACAGTACTATTTCTCTAAGACACAATACGCTAAAAAATGTGGTCTTAAATTTTTTTTAATAAAGTTTTTTTGCTAATTTACATCGTCACTGTTTATCACATTGATAACTAACTAACATATATAAGTAATATATCAATAAAAGTCAAAGGTGTTTGCTAAAAATAAATTGTAACCGAGCATAAAATAATTTTTTGAAATAGATTCAGCTAATATGTCTTTTTTTCTGTTACCTTTTTTTTCCGGCTCTGTATCAGCAAATCGAATAGTCTTGTCACTTTAGTATATTCGATATATAGATATTGCATTCACTAAAGATCGCAGAATAACCTGCATTTGAAAACATTTACAAAAATGGAGAAGATCTGGAAAACATGGAGAAAATCTAACAAACAATTTATAGCTCTATTCTAAAGCATAAAAAGTTTAATTTGTACTAACATTGAATCCGCTTAATATTACGTAAATGTGTACTAAAAATTCTCAACACATTGCGGTTTATTGTGTTGGAAGAATGTCATGATATTGGAATAAGGTTTTACTCAACAATTTTCTATTTAAAACGATCTCAGCCTTTTCACTTTTAGTAAAGTAAGGTGCAATTATAAATACTTTTCGAGATATTCATACTTGTATATATTTTACAAATTAAGCAAGTAATGAAAAATTTCAAGTAAATAAAATTGATTTATTATTTTTCATTAGAACACAATTGTCGTATTGAAAGCTGTCATAGTTGCAATAAGTGAAAATATAAAATAAATACAAAGTAATATAACATTCTCGTAATTTTGTGTTCTTCTCTCCTCGTTATTACGAATATTAGGTATAATGATAATTTACATGAACAACTAATTAGTAAAGCGAATGTTTGCGTTATTTTGCCCCGGTTTTGATCAGTAAAATTGAAGATTTTAGCTCACGACGGCACAAGTCCAAGTGACTGTAATCACAATTTATAATTGTTATTGAGAGTTAGGTATTCTGATTATTTATTTCAACGTTAACAATATTTATTAATATATTATAACAAGCACTTATAGGTACAATTAAACACATGACAAAGATCTTCTCTCTAAGCTTTATTGTGCCTCCATCAATATCGCACAGCCTCTATTACTCAACATCAGTCGAGTGGAACGGAGCGATTTACAACTCCATTAAAGGAATGTGACTGCATTTGTGTAAAGTTATTACAATGATTAAGATCGTTAATTTAATGATCGGTGGTTACATTAGAGGCTTCGAAAATTATATAATTAAATCTGTATAATAACTATTGCGTCTTAATTTGAGAAGTGTTTTCTCGTCTGTCATTTTCTGCCGATTGAATAAGATTCAACGATCGACTATATTTGGTAATTGCGGGAAAATATCCCGATAATATAATATTTGTAAGTCACTTTTTAATGAATACTTTGAAAAAAATGATGTTTTTTTATTAGGTAATTTTCTATAAGTTATTTGCAAATTTTCATATCAGGAAATGGAGTGAAATACTGTATATTTCATGTTTATAGGGTTTAGTGGGTACACTAAACCCAAATAAACATGATGAAAAATAACGGGTACGTTATGTTCATTGTTTTAAGATCTTTTATTATTTATTTATTAGTTTAATATTATTATTTAATACAAAACTTCAAATTCGACAATGTTAAGGAATTATTATTTATTAGATAGATATATACTATAAATAACAGATTGATGTTACATTAAAAAAACGGATTCATTTTAAATAAAAAAAACTGGATTCATTAAAAAAATACATCGAAATAAAATAAAGATATTTATTAGAGAGCTGAGTTTTCAACACAATTAGATGATTATTGATATATAATACGAAGAGTCACTTCAATTCTCACTCATTAACGAACTGATAATAGTAATGTCAGATGAGCCGTCACGGAATAATGTATAAGTACCATAGAATATAAACTATAACTTCAACTACATTTTGCTACAAAGAAGTTATAAAACATTTTTTTTTATATAAAAAACTCAATAGACAAAACAAGGCGTTGAGTTATGTGACCTCTCCTCAGATATGTATACATGATAATAAAAAGGTCAATTGTTTGCTTGATCCTCGGAGAATCTTATGAAAGTTTACGGCCTTTTAATCTCCTTAGCTGTATTGTATAAAATAATTTTCCAGTTAAAAACAAGAACTGGTTCTTTAAAGAGGATAGTATCTTTTAATTGATGGAGAGAGTCGTTTGGTAAATTCCACATTGGTTCATAACTTATTTAACCTGAGTAGAAAATGTTCTTAATTCAATTAAAAGACGTGCTACAATTATTTCAATGCCCTTATCATATGAGATATTGTAGATATTGCAATCTTTCACTTTTTAACACTATTGGTTTTATCAATTAAATTTGATTAGAATTCGTGAAAAATTTTAATACGTGTACGGTCATTTTGTTACCATATTGTGTATAATTTTTCCGCCGAATTTCATTACCGCACAGCGCGTCGTTGACTACTTAGTCAACGACGCGCTGTGCGATAATGAAATTCGGCGGTAAAGTTACCATCCCTACCACCTGGATGCATGGCGATCCTCCACTGTGCGGTTCTCAAGGACCATTTTTCCACGTTCCACTCACTTCTGGAAAGAACTCCCTTCGGCAGTATATCCAGATCGGTACGACATGGGTACCTTAAAAAAGGCGTTTACTCTTATCTTCAAGGCCGGCAACACTCATGTGAATCCTCGGATGTTGCAGGAGTTCATGGGCGGCGGTGATCTCGTACCATCTGTGACCCGCCAGCTCGTTTGCACTCCTCTTACATAAAAAAAAAAGAATAACCTACAAACTAAACTCCAATGCATTGGATCCGTGTCATGATATACGAACCCGCTGGCGTGTGGTTGAAACCGGTGAAGAGTATGACACGGATATCTAATACAATGTTACTTTTGTAAACGAAAGAATATATTTTATTATAAATAACATATTAATCTACTTTTAAAAATTCTTTCGGTTCTCGAACTTCAATAAATTATACGAATGTATCCCAAAATAATGGTATATAATAAAGAAATAAATTTCAAACCTGAATTAAATAATACAAGCTCTTAACAGCAGCTTCGATCGCATTGTGTGGATAAAAAATAATTACTGTTGTTTATATCCATTTGGTAATACTTTTTTGGTATATTAGGTGATCTTTGCTTTTTATGTACTCCTGAGAATGTGTTTTACAATAATCGGTTGAGTATTAAAGGAGTAAATCAGATCTACGCATAAATAGATGACATTGCGTATATATGTATAGCATGTTAAAGATTATTAAACAGAGAAAAAATTACTAAGTCTAAATTGAAATAAATGGAAGTATACCCAGTTACAGAGACAAATTAATTTAATATCGATTTTAAATATGGCGTTTGAAAAAATCTTCTCAACTTATAAATATTTAATCCTAAACTAAATAAATTTTAACAAGTTCTAGTCGCGCAACTTTTTAATAATTAAATAATACAGAAATAATTTACATGTTGACATATAAAGTAAACATAGCAATGTTTTATTATAGTTGTTTTATTATAGTTATGTTAATATTAGTAAAACGTGTAAGTTGATATGTGTCGGTTATTAGCACCACCGCCATTAATACCATCAGCGACGATCACTCACCAGTGGAGTGCAACTGAGCAATATGCAGCTACATTTAACTGATTGAATTGAATATAGAGAAAATTATTATTAATAAATGAAATAGATTTTACATTTATATGAATGCTTTGATGATTGAAAGTTTACTCCAACCATTATAATCTATTAACATTTAACTTTTCGCAATATATTAGTTTAACAAATGTGAATATTTTAAGAGGTCACAATTTCAAATTCAAATTTGAAACATATATAAAGTGTTGAAGTCTGTACTGAGTGAGAGTGTTGTATACACCCTACTCTCATATTCAGTAAATTTCCAATAAAATTTGTTATCTCTGACTTTTGAACATAAACAAATATTTGAATTTATCTTAAAGTTACTTATTATTTGATTTCCTAATAATATAGAACACTTACACAAACATCAATTCGGTCACACAACGATAATATCCTTTCAATACGGTGAAGCAACGAATTGCATATTATCAGTAATACCATAGTTGAAATGTTTCATTGTAACTATATTCTGTGTTTTGACATGTAATTGCTTTGATAATGTATCGAAATCTAAATATTAATTTTGTCTATTTTTGGTTATTTAGTTATAAAGTGGTCCTTTTAAGTTATTATACCCAGTTGGGTTTGTAATCCTACATTTCTAGGTACCTTGTAATGTAACAATTAGTTATGACTACACACACTTTACACATGAATAAGCGCGTAACGTGAAATTGTAATTTTTCTGATAGAATCAGTCAAAGTTGAGGAGGCTGTTCATATACTCTTATCAACTAGAAACTGTCATCTTTGAATGGCTGAATAAATGTTAAGAGTTAGATGAGTAATAAGATTCACATCGTGTTTTAATGAAATAATGTTATATCCATAACAAAACTGTGTAAATGAAGTAGTGACCAATAACGGCTATACTAATGCTACTATATTTTTATTACAATTATACAAAATTGTTATTAGGAATTAATATATAGAAAGTAACATTAAGTATGTTTTTAGTAAAATAGTAATTATGCAGGTTTCTGTTGTAGTTTACTGTTTAGTCAACTACATTTTTCTGATTAGTAAGAAACTAAATCAGCTTTAAACAATCTTTAAGGAAAATGATAAAATTCCTTATACAAAACGGTACAAATTGGCATTGCATTGGATTGCAGGGTTTTTGTCTTGTAAGGCTTCTAAAGACTCCGCATTTCCTTTCTTTTATTGTCATATATCTTACAGAGATTCCTTTTCGTCTCAAACAGACTGAGCGGAATAAAACATTACTGAAGCAGCGAGATAGAAGGATTTTGCATTTAGAGAGACTTATTATTGTTGAGATGGTTTGTTTTTTTGCTACAGTGTTATGTCATTTGAATGGTTAACATAAACAAATATATTAATATTTATTTTATTGACAGAAAATTATTCATAAATTTTGTGAATAAAGTTACCAATAACAATATATCTTCCGTGAGAGGGTGGTCCTTCCCCGATCAAGCCAATCCAGTCAAATAACTACAACTAGGCTCTTCCACTTGGCTTCACTTATGTATTTTCAAGTATTTTATATTAATTATTAACGATTTTCTATTATTGAGATAATGCATTTAAGTAATATATGTATAGATATAAATAAAACAACTAGGAGTAAAAAAATGTTGGCCATAGTTTTTATTGATATGAAATTGTATTTATAATAATTAAAAAACACTTTGTGAATTGCACATGATTATAAATTCATAAAACTAACTAGTTTAGGCTAAGGAAGCTGAAAGTAGCGATCTTAGATCAGAAATAACAGATATTTACGATAAACAGATATCTTGTGGAGGATTCACATCAAAATCCAAATATAATGTGTCTAACTCAACTAATTATATTTTAGCCCAAGAAATGGTCCAGTTGTTGGTCTTAATCTAAATTAATGATCAAAATAGCAATGATAATATTTTTGTTGTATACAATATTTCATTTTATCATATCATCAAAAATGGTAAAAAATCTTTAACTTAACTATGCTACGTATAGAATAAAATTTACTAATAGTAAGTTTACTGGAAACATTAAAGTTTATTGTAAATGTAACAACTGAGTTATTAACACTTAAGTGTTATTAGAACTTAAAACGTGACACTTCACAAAACAGGGGAAATTCTTGTTTCCGACATATCTTCTTTATCGATAATTATAAAAAATATTAAAGTAAAAAAAAAAACATGCGGTCTTAGATCTAAATATTTCACATTAATTTTACTTTAATGTGTATTTTTTTGAAAAACGGGCAGTTTCAAGATATTATTTTCCTTTTACAATCAACACAGACTGATATTCTTTTTGCTCTCAGTGTCAATCCTTTATATTGATTCAGATAAAAACTTTCAAATAATATAATATATAAGTAACATTGTTATGATATTTCAATGCTTATATAATTTACAACGTAAGTTTTATTTTCTTACTTTGCCCCTAAATGCTGTTAAACATACTTAAAACCAAAATATTTAACGAAGGGATTGCTTTAAACAAATATGTATTTATATTTAATATCTTAACTCTTACTTAGTTAATCCTAGAATTATTACTTAAAGTTACGTAACAACCTTTAAACTTTAAGGCAATTTACACTTACAAAAAATATCCGAAAGTTTTCTGTGTACGAGTATGTTATAGTCTAAAGTCGAAATAAGGCCTATAGTGGCGAGCTTGGTTTATCTAACCGAAGCATTTCACAAGATAATCTGATTGTAATTTCAGAAATTTATCTTAATTTGAATAGAGTTGTTGTCGTAAATATGAGAAACAAAACCGTTTATTTTTACGAAAGTTCTCTGATATTATTTAAATCAATAAATTTAATGTCTTTTTGTCCCTTCCATTAAAACAAATAAACAAAAAATATTCTCAACTCTTCTTAGTAATATTAATATAATCACTGCCATAAAAAATATGAGTTATTGATTTAAAAAATTATGAACAAATAATTATTTTAGCATCTTAAGACCCGTCTACAAACTTTATAGACTAAGACTATAATAGTTTAGGTATAATATTAAGTTTTGTGTCGTTAAAGAAATAAAAACATATTACCTTGATAAGTTTCATTGTTGGTTCGAATTGGATTTGAATAAATTAATTAAATAAAACAAATTTTAGTCATAGATGTGTATCTAAAAGTTACTTAATATATTGACAGATTACTTTTAACTACAGTAAAAGTATCTTCACTTATTGCATTTTAATCCCACAAGCTCCATAATTTATAACGATGTTAAACATCTAATAGTGTAGTTTTATATACATAATATGTGCTATTAAATGTTAATATGTGTGTATAATGTATGCTCTGTGAGTTAAGTACAGTGTAACAATGGCGCCGCTCCCGAGGTATGGTGATTAAGGACCGCGGAATTAATACCTGAAATAAAAAATGTTCTACCTTTATTATGTTAATAATACTTACACTGTATTAAAGTATTATTAAAGACTAGAGAGAGCTATAAAAAGAATATTTATATTCTACACTAGCTGTGCCCCGTACTTCATTTGTTTGTGTTTTTTAAAATAAAAGTTGCCCAAGCTAGTTCTTATATCTTTAGCTATTCGACAGTGGAAGTCCTTTTAAGATGGGTTCAGTCGTTTTAAAAATTTGCCGCAACAAACAGATAGAGAAAAATTTTAAATATAGATTATTCATGTAAGTACCGTATATACAATCATACATTTGCTATGAATAACATACACTTCATTTTT
Source organism: Melinaea marsaeus rileyi (assembly GCA_918358865.1). Taxonomy (NCBI): domain Eukaryota; kingdom Metazoa; phylum Arthropoda; class Insecta; order Lepidoptera; family Nymphalidae; genus Melinaea; species Melinaea marsaeus. The sequence continues at coordinate 2,872,986 of OU911094.1, forward strand.
ATTGATATGTATCGATTAACATATTTTAAAATGAGAGAAAACGGACAAACACACACACACACACACACACACGCACACACACACACACACACGTGTGTGTGTGTGTGTGTACACACACACAGCAATCATAATGATCAATCAATCCAACAATTAATGTACTTACACATACTGTTAAATACTAAGTATGTTTAAGCTAATGGTGGTTTTGTATTTTGTATTTTATTAATGCTATTGAATTGAAACGAGATCTCGTAACGAGATTAACGAGTCAGGTTTGTGGTAAAATCTTTGATAAAATATGCAAAAATTGCAATAGAAAATTCATTTCTATCATATATTTACCGCTCCCATACATCACAAAGGAATCGTTCAAATCGTAAAATTGTGGTGTGAAGTTAATTAAAGTAACCTAATTAAAGCCGAACGTGATTTGCTTACGTATAGCTAGTTACTTTAATCAAAATTATAAAATATTTCATAACGTCGTTTAATAGAAAGCAAGCTTCTTGAAAACAAAATTACACACTCACTCACTCCTCTTATTTATTTACTCTTTATTTTGGAATGTCTTTGTTTAGAAAAAATTATATGAGACCAACAGAAGACCGATGTTTTAAAATCAAGAAATTCATCTGCTCCCCTCCCTCCTATAAAGCTGTTAATCCTCACATAAACTGTATATAACATTCATATTCTTCTACCTCAATATAATTTTCTTAGAAAGTCAATTTAGTAGTTTTTGCAAATTGGCAATGCTTTTTCAGTAATAATAAGTGTAGCGATTTTATATTGAATGTTTGACCCCAAAATAATATTTTTATGTACATATTTTATTCTATTGTAGTTCGTTATTAGTAAGAAATTATTAAAACGATTCGTGTGAATAATATTCTAACAATGTATTAAAAACTGGGCTTATACTAAAACAATTGTCATCCTAAATGAATTTTGCTTATTACATTTCGTGTTTGATTGTAAGTTATTTTTGCTATTTTTTTAAGAAAAATAGATCAGTAACTCTCTACAGTATTACACAAAGAGTGCAAACAAATCTATTAACCCTTTCTAAAACCGACATCAAAACTTTTCAATTATTTATTTAATTATGCCAATATTTAATGCTCTTTTACTCAAAAACTAATTCAATTTATGAAATAAATAAGTTTCTTTTGAAAATCAACGATCCAGACATATGTATACCAAATAATGAGTATTAGTTGAATTATAAGATATAATATTATGTTGATATGTTTTATTATTATTTTAACAACCAATTTATATCTAACTTACTTTGCAGAGAGCGGTCTAGATGAAGACAAACAAACCAACGTGACTACAATAATACATGTCAGTAATAATAGTATATTGATCACAGCACAGACTGTATCGATGTCTCTTGTTGGTCGACTATAATGTAATGGTTGTCTTATTTCTTTTAAATTGTTCTTATAAGTTTCCTGTAACTGCGTATAGTGAACTAATGAATTGCTTTTAACGGCAATGGCTAGTGATTTATCAGCTTTTATGATGTTTTATAAATGAGTAGCTGTATACTCTGATAATTTAATTTATCTACAATATACAGAGTCAGATGAAACATAATTTGTTATCGTTATATTTTTATGTATAAGTCTATGTCCATGTTTGTTAATAGTAGTTTCTAAAAAGATTGACCGATTGTAATCTCTTGTACTGACAGAGTTCCCTAAACGGATCTCAACTTTGGTTCAGCCGTTTTTTTAAAGCCTTCAATATTTAAAATTATAAAAGTGAATAATAAACAAATATTGAGCGTTTATTATGTAATTCCAAGTAATAAGTAGAAGTATATTTGAGGACTTTCTTTAACCGGCTAGTGACATATATGTGTGTTGTAGATATTGTGGTTTGAAAAATTTGAGCAGTTTTTCATCGACAATATATTTTGGTTGTTACTACGAGCTGCCTGAGCCACGCTGTGATGTGTGTGTCTAATGAGTGACACGGAGCCAGACCCGTGCATGAGACCGGTGTCATCAACTATATAAGTCAAATTAATATAGGTTAATATTTTATGTTAAATTTTGTTATAACAATGTTATTACTATTGTTATATTCATTGCCTAATAGCATAATTTTTTGACTGTTTAAGTAAGTGCTATAAGTGCTTTACCAGACTTTAGCGGAATCATAAACTGAATATTGAAATAGCTACCACCACTACCACTACCACGCATTAAATTAACTTATTATAGATTACGTAGTCAGCGCATTTGCTGTTTGTAGCGTATTTAGAGACAATATATTCTACCCTTTATAATTTTTTTATTTAATATTAGGTACCTAAAATTTCTCGTAAAACTTAATGTATCAGTCAACGTTATAAATATGATGGCAAGGAAATAATAGATTAAATGTTGATAAAGCACAAAAATTAGCTATTGATTATTATTTTTCTTCCACATTTACAGATACTTTAAGGTACTTAAATTGGCATAATAATCTTATTCCAACACATACCATATATAAAATAAAAGGCACTAATTAAGATAAAACCGATGAACTGTTTTTTTCACATCGGTCGTTCTTCTCATTACAAATTCGATCCAATTCTGAACAGTTGAGTCTATCCGGTCTCTCGAGGACTCGGTCACTGTTATCTATTTTATTTCAACGATAAAATCTCTGACCTCTTTTATTTTTAACGGTTTAGATAGAAAACCATTTTTATTTTTCTTTTTTGTTAAGAAAAAATTAAGTGTAAGATACATACATCTGTTTTATACATTAGAAATGAGATTTATTTTATTTTACACCCGTAAACATAAACATCTATAGAGACACTTTTGCAGGACATTTTTATCATTTAGATCTATTATATTCTCTGTTATTTTTCAATGAATTTGTTATCCCGCAGTAACTAATCTTTTTACGTAATATCTTTTTTCTGTCAATTTTTGACAAAACTATGCGGATTGTAGTCGCGTAATTTGTTGATATTTTAATTTTAACTAGATATTTCAAACGCTTTGTTTTTGATTAGCAAATTCTCATTTGAAATCAAATCTGAGTTTAAAACTCAAAATTATAAATCATCAACATAGTGTTACGGGCAAAGGTTACGAAGTCTAAGGCGGTGCAAGCTGACTTTGGAAAGTTATTCAATAAGATTTCACACTCCACATTAATTGACAGACTTGTAGAAGTTATAATATACGGTGATCGACTACTTTGGTTTATATTTTACCTCCAATACTGAATTCCAGCCGTGACAATTATAAGTCTTGCCTGATCCTCTTGTTTTTAATATACTTATCATTAATATAAATAGTATTTAATTAAATTTAAATGTGAAGAAATGTTCCTGTATACAGGAGACAAGAAATTTCAGCAAGCAATGAAAACGGCCGATGGTTTTATATTACTCCAAAACAAATAGAAAATCTAATGTCTTCCGTTTCATAAGATTGTGTGATGTATCTATGTAGGTACAGTCGCGATAAGAAACATATTTTTTCTGGACTCGGGTGTACAAGTTTTGTTTTATATATAATAGTATTATTGTAATTATACAATATAAATCATAAAAAAACTCTTAAATGTAAATATATAAGACATTTCAGTAAATCTTACTCCTCACTCTTCTATTTTGTTTTGTAGTATTAGAATTATTTAATTTTATTAATATTATTATTACTAAAAGGTACATTTATATTCAATTATCTCTGTTCAATCAAAGGAGTTTCATGTGTGTTGTGAAGTGTCACGTTTTATTACCCAATAATATTGTATTGTCAGGACCTTGGCTGTTACATTTACAATAAACTTTGATGTGTACTATTAAAGTACACTTGCTATCGTTACAAATACAATAACAAAGGTATTTTCTTTTTTGTGCCTGAAATAATATCATTCGAAACGTGATCTAATTTAAAATCTTTTTATTACGCTATAATATTTTATACATATAATGAAACCATACCGATAACTGCACCTACAATGCAATAGTTATGTTTAATCTGATCGGGAATACTAGCAATTAAGGAAAAGGTGACAATAATTATCGTTCACGTCTATACATAATGCCTGTGAGAAAACTGTTGTCAAAATAAATATGTACTCAGTAATTAACATTTTGTAAATATGTAGTGTATGGAATGCTTAAATAACTATTGTTTCATATTTACATAAATACATTCAGCAATCAGCAAAGCTTCTTACTTTCCTTACTTAATGATATTCATATAAAAAATACTGATTTAATAAGAAGATTAAATGTAAAACTATATATTATAATATCATCGATTGGTCCAAATATTAATAAGAATTACAACGCGTGTTAATTTTTTTCATTATTGTATTAAAAAATGTTATAATTTAGTGTATTTACAATTTGTTAAGTATTTTAAAAAGACAACAAAAGCATGCTTAACATCTTATTTTATTATATATCTGCCGGGACTATTATATATAGTAAAAAAATTATATTCCAATTCCAATATAAGGATGCTGAATTGGAGTATAATATTATATATTTGTATTTTGTGTGTTTTGTTAATGTACCCTGTGTAGGAGGAGTTAAGTGTGCCTAAGAGACAACACAGTTTCAGATACCGAACAGTTTCTCAGTGGATGTGAATATACGCCAAAATAGTACTTTTATTAGATTACATAGCTTTTGAAGTTTAAAGTTTTAACGATATGGCTTTTGAATAAAAAATAATAAAAACCAATTCTATAACAATGAAAAATTATATAAAAATTTGTTATTTATTTTGAAGGAAGTAAGATATAAATTGTATTCAGTTAAAATAATTTAATTGAAGAAAAGCAAGTTCTCGTGACCTCGTTTTAAATTATTCTAATTAGAGGTTTGCTAATTATGTTCAGAGAGGAAATATAAATACAGTCTTATTCCTAGAAATATAAGCTGCTTGGAGGCATGATGAATTAATTAATATTAGTAAATAGGAAACTTGTTTTTTTAAAACGAATTTAAGACCTTATGAAATTAATAAATTTTGATAATATTCTCTCTTAAATACATAATAATATTTGATCAGAATCACAGATAATTGATTAAGGATTTTCTTAATAATTGTTAGATTTAATTTAGATAGTAAATTGAGAGACAGCTAAATTGATATTTTGTAAAAAGACATTTAACAACTATTTAAGATGTGTAATATGTAGTATTAATGATGATACAATTCTGGCTTAAAAATAGTTGTAAGTATATTTCCCATATTGAATACAAACTGAATAATTACAATTTTGTGAGGTAAAGACAATTACAATACCAGTGAAGATGCAAATACCCAGGGAATTTCCCGAACGAACTTATATTATAAAATTATAAAAGTATGATTAAAAATAATACAAAATAGTAATATAATTAATAATGAAAATAAACTCAATCAGTAAATTATAAACAGCGCCATCTCTCGACAGTAATTAAATTTTTTCCTGTCCACAGACATCCATCCATCCGAGAAAAGTTAAAACAAAACAGAAAGAACAAAGTTCGTTCGTGACAAGGTCCACACAAGTTTATGGACATTACTACAGCATTTCAATACGCATTTGTACTAACAATTTTAACTTAGGGATAAATCTAACTTAATTAAGTTTAAATATAAATTTCACAGCAAAACGGAACAATTTATTTATAGTTTATGAAATTAGTGTTGGGTCTTTCAGCATTTATGCTACAGCTAAGATATTACAAAGCTTTTTGGACATTACGTAAAAAGTAATCAAGGTTTTGTGAGTAGTTTATTTTCCGATCCATAAAAATATGACAACTATGAGCCTACTGCAGCGATAATTAATTTAGTGACTAATTCTATTTAATTTAATCTAGGAAAAGTTAATGCCGTTAATAATTATTTGCTTCAATCTCTGTGATCCATCCAGTTCATTATGATAACTGGTAATTTTTATTCTTAATTCAAAGATAATATTAGTCTGAGTTTTCTTAAAGCCAAAAGCATATTTACAACATTTTTCTTTACTTTACGTTAGTTGAGTGCTCACTTCATTGAATGGCGAAATTCTTTGGAATTCAGCATACTTTAAAACATTTACCTTCACTGCGTTAATCTAAGATACTGCTTAAAACAGTTTTATATTTATTGTTAAAGTACCATATCTGCTACTACTCAGACGCGGTTTTTATATTTGGGTAAGCTTATATTTACAGTCATTCATATGTGAGAGTTGGCAGATGTGTGTGTATGTGTATGTATGTGTGTTTGTGTGTGTGTGTGTGTGTGTGTATGTGTTTTGCTCGCGTTTGTACGTGATGTCTTTGAATATAACAATCTGATGATGTTAATTTCATTACAAGGCCTTGAAGATAATAACTGTTCGTGATAATTATTCAATATTAATTTAATTACTCAAATGAAGATTATAAATTATTCCCCTAAAGAAAACGTAATCAATGTAAATAAGAAAAGTACTTATAAATGAAACAAGTGTCATAGACACATTTTTACGACCCCTTTTAATTATTTATGTATAGCTCATACACGTTGAATCAATACCTGTTATCACTTGTGTGCTTCTAATGGGAGTGGCAGGAGAACCTATTCTGATACCATACATAATCGAAATAAACCCTTCTGTGAGGACACTCTCTAACTTAAAATAAGGCTGCGGGGGTTCCAAATGCCTTTGTATGAAAAAAAAACACACAACAAACTCAAGTTTTTTTTTATTGTGATCACTGTTACACGAATGTCAATATACATAGTGAGCGATGTATGAGTATTATTTATTTAATGATATACCAAAATATACAACTGATAATCCAACGTTTTATACAAGCCATTGTTAACTCAACTGCAACTGCGTTTGCTGATGACGAGTTTGCACTAGTCATTACAACAGACTTGATGTTCCATCAGGTTGGTTAATTTTATATCCTCTTTTTTTTAATAAGGCTACAAATCCTTTTATATTTAAAACTTATATGAATAATTTGTATTTTTAAGATATTGTTTAAAACCTTTTTTTAATATTTTTCTGAAACTAAAGTTATGTAAGTTTAACTTTCAGGTTAATAATATAGATTAAGCAATTTTACATCAATCTATTAAATAGTAACATTTATATGTACGTTATGAATAATTGTGTTATTTGCATGCATGTACTGAAGGTACTCTGCCTGTTATGTTAACTATGTCACAAGACTTTCTATAATAATGTATATAAACACCGAGGAAAGGTTCTTTATATATTCTACTTCTAAAGCGCTGGAAAACACAAACACACACACACACACACACACTAGATACAAAAATAAAAAATAAAAATTGTTGATATAAGTAAATGTACAACGGACTAAGTACTATAGATAATATCTAAGTGCAGATTTAGAAAATAATGAAATTTGAATAAAAAAATATTTTACTCGCAGTAAAACAAACCGTCTGCAAGCCGAGAGTTAACTTGTTCCAAGTTGTTTGTCGTCACTAAAACAGAGACCACGTCCTCGGGGAAAGCTGCCGCACATGGCTATACTTTTTGTTCCAAATTTCACTTCACTTGTTATAAACTAGAGTTCATTTAATCTGGATTCCTTCAAAATTATGCATCAAAAAATCTTGGTCGGCTGTTAAAGGCTAATAAGAAAATAATTATTTTGTAAAAGACTAATATAAATAGTTTTCTTTTGTTAGCAAGTTTTCGTTAAATCTCATAGTATTTTTAAACTCGCAAAAAACCTATTAAGTCGTTTATAATGCCCATAACAAAGTTCTACTGATATATCTACAAGAGACGTTATTAAGGTTGTTTGTTTGTGAAAATCGGTTACGTTCTAATTACGTCACAACCGGAGGATTCAAAAGAATACAAGTGACAACTTAAAATGTAATAATTATACTTAATTTACAAGACAAGAATGAATATAATAAAATAAATATAATTAAAAGAATACAGAGAAACAAGTGTAACAAACAAACAAAAACAGTCTGTGATTTTAAGATGATACAATGCACCCGCATGTAATCAGCGTCTCCACGGCTCATGAGAGTATCGTAAGTGATAAATATTTATATAAAGATCACATGTTATGTAATAATATAACAAACTTGTAAATGTGTTTCACGTCATTTAAATTGGTAACTTCTTGGTTGGTTGAACAGATACAATTGAATTATGAACATTTAATTTTTACTTCTTTTACTGTGATACATAAATATGCCTGAGTGAGTGTTATACAATTGCTCTAAAAGTGAAGAACAGTATTTGCAATAAGATTTGGTGTTCAAATAAAATATGATCTAGAATAAGACAGGCTACTCTTCACAGAGGAAAATACTTTACCTGTAGGAAAAATAAGAAGGAAATATTTGATAAATACAGTCATATTTATACGAGATAATTCTTCCTGAATTGACAAATATATAGACCATTTTAAAATTCAAACAAACACTAGAATAATCATATTAATTTAGGACAATTTGTGATAAATTTCCAAAACCAAGCCATAAATAAAAAAATAAATTAGAGGCTTTTAATACACACAAAAAAATAGAAGCAAAAACTCTGCTCGATGGCAGTTTAAATATTTTAAAGCCAACTGCAACAGAGAAATGTCAAGAGTTTGAAATATTTTTAATTTTTAGAATATTATGTTTTTTTCATAAAAATATTTTATATTAAAATTCGGTATTGAAATCAAAAAAATTATATTTTTAGTATCAAGTGAAAAACTTTGTTATGTTACAATTTTTTTATATGAATTTGAAATAAATTGGCATCTGATATATTCCTTCAGTGGTGCGTTGCATTTCTCTGCAAAATACACTTAAAATATAGTTATAATAGTATATTATGTACGAAATAAGACGATAGAACTATTTATTACATAAATAAGAGTTATGTAATAGGTATGTTTCTTTATTAATGATTTTAATTCATCATATTCAATACTTTTCCTATTCCTTTAACTATTCCCACTGCACTTATAGTATATTTTATTGTTTTATTCAATCTGATTAAACATGTTAAAATATGATATGCACTTATAAATATCGTACTGAGCATTCTATTTGGTAACTTACAGCCGTATTCGTGATTACTTTATGGTCGTTATTAACATATTAACAAAACTTATGAAACCACATTATAAATTATTATTATACATATATTTACACATTTAATAAGTCTTTGCATTATGTTTTCAACCACCATATAATTTGTAGATATTTATCTTAGCAGAATATAAAAGCAAAATCATTTCAAAACCTAATTTTAAAGAAATCGCTACAATATATGTATAACGCTTGCAGAGTATATTTGTTCATAAAACGATCATTCTTTTCAACATCAGGAATATGTTTTTACTCAATATACATAATATTGGTATAACGTTACAGAGATATACAATTACTCGTAGGTAATGGTGTATCTTTGTAGTTGTACAAAATAAGTTTAAAAACAATGTGTTAATTTTTATTCACTTTAAAAAGTAAGAAGAAAAGCAATTTATTCCCTCACATTTTCCTCGCAGTCCTCACACGGATAAAGAAAGATATTTATGTTGACTATTTTTTGATAGATTAAGTAAATATGAAACTTCAAATAATTCGATTGTTACTAAAACAACACAGTCCTCATATAGACGACGCTTTTTAATATCAAGAGAAATATATCAGAGATATAATGCAGAATACACAGTCTGAATGTTCAAAGTGCTTCATACAACGGAACGTGGAAAATCTTGATTTAGTAAATGTTTTTATGCTTCCATGTATCATTAAATAATAAACAATATTGTAAATGTAACGATGTAAGTTAAAGTATCTTAATTTAAAATAATGAAATTTGTTTAAGTATTTTAATAAAAAAAAATATCTTTAAACTTATAAAATATCAGTAAAAAACCTAATTGTTTGTATCACAAGGATACAAAGTCACGAGTAGTCAGTTCTATTTTTCTAAATATTATACTTATATTTATAAAAGCAATACGTTTTAAGTTTATTATGTAATTATCAGACTATACATATTAATTGTACTACAATTTCATTCTATTGCGTAAAATTACACTTACACTTTAAAACTTTATTTTAGACTGAAAACGCAATTTCGTTTGCAATTTACAGCTAATTACACTCTTAGGTACAGAACCTTTACAGAAGGGTCTTGGAAATGAAATAGATTACAATATAAGTGTAGGAGCATTCTAATTAGGATTGTTAATATTAAAGCATAACAATTTCTACAATATTTATAAATTCTTCTCTTAGTTACCACACATTATAGCAACATGTTACATATAATAACAAACAAAGATGGTGTAGTGTCTCCATAATAATTATTTCATTTCTACCCACGGTTGGGTAATATTATTTTACTTTCAATTCGTATAAATACCCGGTCATTAGCTCGGCAAGGGCAGTGTAGCAACAACCACGGGAGTAGTAACACAGGCTAGTGTGAAGTGATTCTGTGTGGATAACTGAACAGTAAATAGAAGTAAATGTTATTATGTGATTAATATATAATGAATTATTATTGCAGATGTTTGATATATAGTTATTGGGAATATGTAGAAGATAAGGGTATTCTATAGATGGTATCAAGGCAAGTTATTCTTACTTTAAATCAAAGCTTATCTGTCAGTTAATAATGTTGTTCTTTCATCAATCTTTAATAGTTATAGTTTTTTGTTATTAAACTCAAAAGACACAGAACGTGTTGTTTTTGTATTCACAGAGGTTTAACCTTTTTAATAAATGAGACCCTGAGGTAGACTGCAACAATAATGTACAGAATATTTGATATATTTTAATTATTCTCTTTCAAAGTAGCGAAGGTCAATACTCTCCTATATTGTGTTTTCTTATTATAAGCGCTTGTGACCAAGCGCAAGTTTTCAATGAAAATACATTTGGCTTTTTTATTATTTTTGTACTTTTCTGATATTGATGGTTAATTATTTTATTTAAATTATGTAGCCACGATACAAATTAGCATAAAAGTTCTCAAAAAATGAATATATTTTGTAAGTATAGCATATATATGTATATTGTGTATATTTTCACATCAGTAAAAACTAATGATCCGATGAAATTTTCTTTCAATGGATTGATAATAATAAAAGAGTAAGGTGCGTAAGAGGATACTGCTTTACATGTAAGGTATACTTACATGTCAAACGAATAGTAGTTAAGCAAACAAGGTAAAACAAAAACAAAATAGACTGTGCATCACTCATATCATTTTCTCACATAAAACTCTTAAATATTGGAGAACCTTTATGTAATCTGGTACTATCGAGATATTAAGTTTTACATATTTTGAAAGTGTGTAGTAGTTTTTTGTATTTTAATTTACACCATAATTTCTGCGTTAAAAAAGTAAAAGTAATGCAAATAAGATTAGCTGTATGTTTTTATATCCATTTCAATACTGAAAAAGAAAAAGTGTTGTCCCTTTTTAGTGCTAATCTAGGTCGTTAGTAAAATGGTCGGAATATATAACGTTCTTTTGTATTTACCTTTAAGAAGTTGCGAGAAATAATATAAAGGTCAGTTAATAATATATTAATAAGATTATAATACAATATATATATGTATATATAAGCGATTCGCCACTCACTGACTCATCACGAAATCTCCGGAACTATCTGTCTGATTAACTTAAAATTTTACATAATTACTTCTTTTGTGACGTAGACGTCAACTTAAAACGGATTTTACGGAGTCTCAACGGATTGCAAGTTTTTGCATTTCGCCAAGTTTTAAACCTGTAGGAGCTATACACTTAACGCGGGGGTAAGAGTTATTATAGCAACGGTTACGATGACAACTGATATTATGACAAACATTACCATAGCAACCTAAGTTCACATCCAGACTAAAAGTGTGCCAACGAAGCGGGAGGGAATAAGCTAGTAATATGTAATGTTAAAATGAAGTCAGGTCAAGTGAACATAGTATTTGGTAACGCCACCATTTATGCGCTTTTTACGCTATTTACGCTTGCGCTATTTACGCTTTATATTATAATAGTGAATGAGTCAATTATATGTGACATCGCAATCCATTTCCTTCACTCTTCCTTAAACCATGCACACCAGCGCCAACTGCGGCGCCCGGTCATTCAAGCATTGGATACAGCACTAATCGCATCGGCAGAGGACGAAGCCCTACAACTCTTATTAATTACTTTCATCCTATTAGTTCTGATATTATTGACACAAATAATTTGTTTCAAATTTGTAAAACATTTTGTTTATAATTAATAAGATTTCAAGATATGAGTGTAAATATTACGTGTAATATTTCTATAGAACATAGTATAATAAATCACACAGACTTATTCAAAACAGTGTCTTACATTACGTAGATAATATTATAATTATATTTTGATAGCGTTAAGCAGTAGTAAAATTGAATAAATATTTACTGAAGGAATTAAAACAATGAACAATTGTATGCTCAGATCCGAAACAGAGTCCATAAAGAATTCTATTTTTCTTCCAACGTCGTTCATAAGTAAAATGGTTAGCAGATTAAATGACCCATTCACTCATTGTTTCTAAAACAATAAACTAAAAGGGTCATATTCAGAAATGAAATTGTGTTATATGAATGCTTTTAATTCAAACAGGAAAGGTTAAAGAATGCAGAAATAAACCATTGAATACACCATTTAGATTATTAATTAAGAAACATTGACTATGTGTCAAGGACTATTGTTATTTTGTTAAGTGTTATTTAAATCAGTATATATTTAATTAAAACCTGTCAAAATAACATAGATCTAATTAAAGATCATTTCTTAATAAATTGATGTGCCATGAAATATCCCAATCAATAAAACATTAAAACATTTTGTAATAGAACACCAGTGTTGATAAACATAGAAGTTGACTTTGAATTTCTTTATAATTTAATATTAAAAATAATAATATTGTGTTTGTTCATCAAAATTTCTATTTTTATATAAAAATACGTATTGTGGAATGTACTTTCACGTATTTTGTTGGTTTCCACTACCTACATGATTGTTTAATCAAACCGTTTAAGATTCGGTTTCGTTTTATTGCTAATTTAATAAGAAATAAAGTACATTTTTTACGTATTATGTTATTAGATAATATGTTGATTATTCGTATGATACTTCAACATATATTGTATATCAACCCGGAGCTGGTAAACTGTATATAGGTTTTTGCCTCATGTCAATATATTTTGTGAGACCAAAAGTGTCGCCACAAATATCGTGGTTAGTGGTATACTTTTCCCCAATAAGTTGCCGAAGGTTTCCAATCTATAACAATATATTGTCGTATTGAATGTGGCGGCTGCAAGTAATGTGTGTAGCCGCAAAGTTCCGTCACAGACTGTCAGGGTGAAAACTGTCTGCTCATAACTCAATATAAAGACTCCTGTAATCAAGATGTAGTGCCGTTATACGGATAACAGAAATATAATAAAATTCAACCAACCTGCAACCTTCTTTTTCACCTTATTTTCTACTTCTTTTCAATCTATACTACCTGTTTAATGTTTATAGGACGCTTCCAAAACCACTTCTTGCTGCAAATGAGCTGAGTGACCATTATTATTTATTATTAAGGCTCTTGACTCTAACATATAGGAACAAATTAAACCATATAAAACACGTTTTCAATTCCAATAATAGTGTTCTTGGTAATATAATATGAATGGAATTAAAGACATTAATAGTTTAGATTTTAATTAATATAATTATTTGAAAGAAAATATTTAGTTAATTAATTAATTTTTTAACAAATTCATAATTTTAATTAAAAAAACTGATTTTTAAATAATTATTTGGTGACATTACCATTCTGTTAATAAAAAAGTTTAAATTTTTTCACACTTAACAGTAAATGTTTTTAAACCCTCCTTAGATTATAAAACATGAAAAAATATCACGTTGTTCCATTTGTAAGTCTAATATTAAACAACGCTGCTCTAGTTACAACTGGGTCTTAACTTGAGTGCTCTGAAACACTGTACTGTTATATTTTATTTGTAAAAGGTTATATTAAAATAGCCCTCTGAGAAAGTAGCTTGTATGGCCAAATTAAAGAAGAATTACAATATTTGTTACTAACGAAGCCGGATATATATTATAACTAGCTTATTCCCTCCCGCTTCGTTGGGTACACTATTAGTTTGGATGTGAACTTAGGTTGCTATGGTAACCTTTGTCATATTTTCCGTTTTTGTCGTAACCGTTGCTATGGTAACTCTTACTTAGGGAATAAAATAATTAATAATTATAATTACTCTTCTTCTTCTCCTCTTGTTAAGTGTATATCTCCTACAGGTTTAAAACTTGGTGAAATGCAAAAAGTTGAAATCCGTTGGGATATGAATTCTGTAAAATCACATCACACAAAAGAAGTAACTATGTAAAATTTTAAGTTAATCAGACAGATAGTTTCGGAAATTTTGTGATGAGTCAATGAGTGGTGAATCGGTTATATATATATATATATATATATATATTATCTGTATATATATATATATGTAGATATCAAAGAATATATTAAAAATCGATTGATAAAATTTGTCTGTCTGATGACACTTGAAAACTAGTAATTTAATTATGGTTTTCAATTTAGAAATGTATAACATATACCGCAGGTATGGTGTGTGTGATGTTTAAAATGATCGTATAGGAGGTGAGTAATTACAGAAAAGCTATTTCTACGACGCATTCGAAATTTCCGACAATTGAAAGCAGACCGAATACTGCGGAGTGACTCATTGGTAGTCAAAAGCCAACACGTTAAATGCAGATTTTGGTAAATAATTTAGTGTGTAAAATATATTTCGCTATAATTAACGCGTGCGTTTATATATAAATATTTCGAGGAGAGTTTCAGAGGACACAATATTCCAAATTCTATTACACATACAATATAACTCATCACGTGTGAAGAGTGGACGAATCTATGGAAAACAGGATCAAGAATACAATGAAGTAAAAAGCATTTATTCATATTTATCTATTACTTTGTTTGTAAATTTAATAAATTTAGAAGCTAATTCATATTTTTGCAGCGGCGTAACACAAAATTGAAGTTATAATTTTCACATATTAGTATTAAAATAATAATATATTAATATAAATATTTATATTTTAAAGTGTTCAAAATTTTGAGTGTAAACTATACTTACATTACACGGATAACTCTTCATTCATTTAATATTTTATGTTTTCATATTTCAATTTAAGTTAGGTAACTCAGCACTAGTGGGAGGGTAGGGTGAACCCTCCCATCGGTCATATGCCTACAGTCGTGTAGGTGCCTTCCGTTAACCCGGGGCATCCCCATAAGTGTGAAGATTTCACCGAGGCGTCACGGTAGCATGCGCAAGCGATCCCGTGATGCTTCACAATGGCGATGAGGGTAACCGTTGGGTTTTTTGGGAAAAAAAAGGTAACTCAGCACTAGTACGTATTATATGATACTATGAAAAACTATAATAAACTAGAAGCAATCATTAGTTATATATTATTTTATCACCATGTCTTTCGTAACGCTCTGTACCATTTGCAATTACTACTAAGACATGACTAAAGTCGCACATACGCACGATTACAATGTGTGACTTACCATTCAGATTTTCTCATCCAATCTCAAAATCGTATTATTTTTTAGAACAAAATTGCATTATTACACGTTTTCTTTTAATGAATTGCGGGTTCTATACACTATGCAAAGAGTTACACGAGCGCGAAATAGAATTTAATAAAAATATTTTGATGCAAGGTATTTTATACACAATATTGTGTTTATTAAATGGTATGGTTAAGCTCGGTCTTAGTTTAAAAAATCCCCACAAAATGTTTATTTTTTTTACTATAAAAATATTTATAAATTATTGAATAAACTACTTAATAAAATGTCTTATATTATGGCATCGCAATGTCATTATTATGGTAAACTAATTTTTGCCGGAAATTTTCTCTGCTTCTCTCTTTGACTCAAAAAGCAAGGCAACATCCTACCACACACTACAACACCTACTTTCACTCCCATGTCACTATCTCTCATTCCTGAATGTAGATAAGACGAAGGTTCTGATATTTGAAAGAAATGAAGAAAGAACAGAATGTAAGATCAACGTGAATGATAAGATAATAGAACAAGTGAATGAAGTGGTATATTTGGGAAGTATGTTTAGCAGAGACGGAAGATACGAAATGGATGTGAAAAGATGTATTGCTGCCGGTAACAGAGTCAATGGTGCTTTGACTGCATTGTTGAGACGGCAAAACGTCAGTATAGCTGCACGTTTGATTGTACACAATGCAGTTTTGCTACCGACGCTGTTATACGGCAGCCAAACGTGGGTAACACAGAAGAAGAATGTAAGAAAGATGAATGCTGTGGAGATGAGATCTCTTCGCAGAATATGCGGAGTCAGTCTAGCTGATCGAATCCGCAATGAAGAGATCCACAGAATGTCAGGTACTAGCGAAGATGTCACGGTGAGAATGAAGAAGAACGTGCTCAGGTGGTTTGGGCACGTAGAACGAATGAGTGATGAAAGAATGGTAAAAAAGATTTATATGGGAAAAGTGAGCGGTAAGAGAGACAGGGGGAGCCTCGAGACCTCCGATAACACAGTAGCTACGATACTGGAGGAAGGTCACGTAAAAAGCATGAGGACCCCCCGGAGGGCATGTATGAAGAGGTTGATGTCTGTGGCCGAGGCGAAAGAGGTATGCAGAGATCGTAGCGTTTGGCGCTCCGTCGTCTCTGGCTACCCCGCAAGGGATATGGCGTGAAGGTAAATAAATAAATAAATAGTTACAGTTGTACAGTAAGTACATTGTGACCTCCTTCACAGAGCACTCTTAGTCCGAGTGTGTATGTTACTACACTGACACGAGCTGTGAATGGACCATTGCAACAATAGTGACTAACTGACATGAGAGTTTAGTTCAGTATTCAGAGCACTCTTAGTCCGAGTGTGTATGTTACTACACTGACACGAGCTGTGAATGGACCATTGCTACAATAGTGTCTAACTGACATGACAGTATAGTTCAGTATTCAGAGCACTATCAGATGTAAATAATTTACATATATGGTGATTATTGTTATTTTGTGAAACTCATACAATTCATATAAGAGAATAATAATTGTCATTTTAGAATTTTCTGTTAATGTTATACATGTAAATGTGTTCTGCAATATAAAGAATATTCACGATAGGTAATAATAGGTATATCCAAGATATAAAGTAATTGTTATAGATATTGCAATTAACTTTCTTTCCCAATATCTTTGTATTTATGACTTTTCATTCAAATAGCATCCCAATTTAACATGTAACTTAAAATATAATTCCACTTGTTTTCTCCCTAAATGTAATTAGTTAGTAACGTAATTACAAACATAACAGTTCAGCTGAAACCAACTACAATTAAATCACAATGTTCATTTACATACAATTACTATAATGGATGTGCTTGTGTGTCTGTACACTTATTTATTAATATGTCGGTAATCACTTGATTAATCAGTTTTATATTTATCTTATTTAAATTAAGATACAATTTTAATATTTATATATCTATCAGCGGTTGCTTTAAAACACAAAAATGGCATATTACAGGTATTGTGTTGCGTTTTAAAACATGGCGAAAAATATAATAAAAAATGAAGCCTTAAAAATCTTAACAAAAAGGAATATTTTTATAATATTTTTTTTGTTTCTCTCCCACATATTTAGTCACAATTTTAATATAATCATAATCATGACTCACTTCTAGAATCTTCTACAATAATATATATTAAACGGTCACTGCTCAAAGAGTGTCTCTCAAGTAATAATGAATGCATAAAGCGTCCAAGCTTAATGCAGACTAACTAAGCGATGCTAAGCGAGTTCGCTATATCTTTAGGGTACGGATTAAGTACAACCGTTCTCGAGCATCCTTGCATAATATTGTTTGAAAAGGTTGTTTAGTTTTGTATATAAAATATAGTATATTTTTTATATTTTATTTGATAATACATTGTGATAATTGAACTGAGCGTAAGCGAAGCTCGTAACCGTTCGGGAGACCTTTTTTTGTATTTAGTTGTCTCCAGAATGCGACGAGATAATTAGCTAAAAATTTTCTCATGTATTTGAGTCGAATGCGGATGTTATAGCGAAAACAGATTGAATAAATGTTTAGCCATGCAAAAGTTATCAAGGAAAGAAGATAGGAGAGGGGCTCAGCTCAACACCCGCCTCACTCGGTTGGCGGGTCCTAGTATAGTTTATATAATACGAATGCAGATGGTTATAAATATAACAAATTATGAAAATAGTTTAATAAATCAATGAACATTATTAATTTCTTAATATGTCCTATCATATTATATATCTATCGTCATATCTCTGGCTAACCCGCAAGGGATAGGGCGTGAAGATAAATAAATAAATAAATGTTAAATCATTTGCGTTGCACATCAATAAATTATCAAGTCGTTACTCACCTCGATGGATGTTGCGTGTTAGTGTCTAATTGTATAACAAGGAGTAATGCAAAGACTAATGTTTGGTACATGTAATATTATTACATACTACTATTTTTTTTCTCGTTTTATAAAGATTTTTTTTCTCGCTTTTTTCAGTATAAAAGTTTAAAAGTGTCAAATTCATTGACAAACATGACTTTCTCATTTATCGGTGGTTTTGACGTTAGAGCTCAAACTTTGATTGGTTTTCGGTCTTTGGGATGTTTGAGAGTTTTTCTAAGGAAAATATGATTCTGAGAAAAATACTTTTAAAGCTATTATTAGACTTTGCTAATTCCTAATACAGAGAACCACCCGGTAATTAGCCATGATACGTTGGGCGTTTCAGATTTTCATATGGCACGAAATGTAGCGCCGCCGAGTCGAAGAACCACATGACATTTCCCCAAACGTGTTTCGGATACGTGCTCCGGATTTGAGAAGATTACCGAAATGAAGGTTTCGCAATCTGAGAAATTGATTAATCCCCAGATAATTTTACATAAATTTAAATAATTTTATATATTTTTTTAAATATTAAATAACTAGATAATTTTAATTGTATTTTGTTATATAATTCTACCCCATAAACTAATTGATAAAACAAAGAGTAAGAGTCAACGACTCTTATTCTGATTGGTCCCTGACCATTACCGGAGTCCCGCAAGGTGGCGTGTTGTCTCCACTCCTTTTTTCTGTATTATTTAATTCAATTACCACTAACATTTCTTCTCTCTATCATACGTACGCAGACGATCTGCAAAGTTATTGCCATTCTCAAATCTCCACTTTGCCAGAAACAATTAGCAAAATAAATATAGATTTGCAATTTGTTGGTTGGTGTAAATCCTTTGGTCTCAAATTTAATCCCACTAAAACCCAATCAATTATTATTGGTAGTTCCAGACTTTTGTCTAAAATTGACCACTTGAAACTACCACCAATAATATTTGATGGTGTTCCAGTACCATTTACGAATACAATAAAAAATCTCGGTGTTCTCTTTGATCAGAACCTTTCCTGGGGACCATAAATTACTGAGGTGAGCAGGAAAATGTTTGCCTCTGTTGCTTCCTTAAGGAGGTTACGTTATTTTCTCCCTATTTCCACTAAAATTGCCCTTTCTCAAACCCTTATCCTACCCATTCTTGACTATGTTGACGCTTGCTATCTTGATGTTACTGAAGAGCAGCTAAACAAACTTGAGCGCTTACAAAATTTATGTATTTTTAGGTTTATATTTGGTTTGAGTAAATATGACCATGTTTCTCTTTTTAGCGAAAAACTCAAGTGACTGCCGATTCGCTTTCGCAGAAATACTCATATGCTTTGTCTTTTCTACTCTATACTGTTCAACCCAGTTACTTCTTCCTACCTAAAAGAACGATTTGAGTTTTTAAAAGACTCTTATAACCGCTCACTTCGTTCCGTAGACAATTTATTGCTTAAAATTCCTTCTCACTCTACTACCTTCTATACAAACTCCTTCACAGTCCAAGCTTCTCGTCTCTGGAATTCTTTGCCCCTATATATTCGACGCTCTCAATCCCTGTACATTTTCAAAAGCGCTGTAAAAAACATTTCTTTCGAAGTAATTTTCTCCTACCTATAAATCCATTCTTTATAGTATACTATTGTTATCTTTTTAGTAATACGTGTTGATGTGTTATATCTCAAATATATATTTAATATTTATTATATTGCATTACGTATTATGTATATGTTGTATTCATATTATTTTGTCAGTTGTACACCTCTTCCGTCTTTATTTGTTGTAATTTCTTTGACGTTGGGGTTACCTGGAAGAGATCGCTTATAAGCGATAAGGTCGCCTTTTGTACATTTTTTTTAAATTTTGTTTTTTTCTTGCTGTTATTATGTATTTTATTACTTTTTGAGGATGTGCAATAAAGAATATTATTATTATTATATTATTATTAGCGATCAGTTATAATTGTTACCATAATATTCCCAAAATTAATATTTACAAACAATGTATAAAATTCCAGTGGCATTGAAAAGACTCGGAAGTGCTTGATTTATGAAGGACAGGAATTAACCATTTTAACGAATAAAAGGTATTTTCTGAGACCTTTGGTTTTTTATGGCGTATGAAAAAAACCCAAATTTATATAATCATCATCAAATTTAATATGACGGTAACAAAGTGACTTATATTAAATAACTAGCTTATTCCCTCCCGCTTTGCTGGGATTGTTGGATTTGAATTTAGATGTCAACTTAGGTTGCTATGGTAACCTTAGTCATATTTTCCTTTGTCATTACGATGACAAACCGTTGTAACCGTTGCTATGGTAACTGTTGCTGCAGTAACTCTTACTCTCTCCGCCTTAATAAGTTAGTTACATTATAAAAATATTTAATTTAATTTTAATTTTATTTGGCCCGTCATTGTTTCTATCCAATGTTTCTGAATAGAACAATGAGGGCGATCTATGATTGTCTTCAGAATGCTGTTGCTGCTGGCCCTCATGCGCCGCAACAGAGACGATGCTTTTTTACGCAAAATTGCATGAAATCCGTCAACCAGTGCGTCTGCGAACATTGCTGAGGCGCTGCAAAACCATGGTGGTCGCAACAGCATTCTGAAGGCATTGTTATACTGCACTCGTAGAGTGCTGTAGACTCGACGCGAGTAGCTCACCCACAGGCCACCCGAGTAAAAAAACAGGTTTTAAAAAGATGTACAAAAACTTTAAGGGTTATAGAAAATTATTATCGATGTGCGATTTATTATTTTGTGAATCATTTTTGAATTTATATGATAGAGGTATTTTTATTTTTACTAGAGTGCGAAATATTTGAGAAATGATACAAGTAGAAGTAATCGAAGCTATTCATTTTAGAATTTTGATGTATAATTAATGTTTCATTTGAAATTGAAACACTAATTCTATTTCCGAATTTGTAGGTTGTGATAAATTATCATAATGTGTCAACTTATATATTTTGTATTTACCAACATAACTAAACTGTTTGAAAATTAATTCGATGTTAAAGCTCAGTAAATCTTTTTAGATTTTTAACCGATTACAAATATTTTTGTCAAATTGTTTTTTAATATTAAAATTAAAACAAAGAAATATAAATCTAAAACAAACGGATAATTTCATTTTTTGTTGAAAACCACTGTTACTACAAAGAGAGACAGAATGCAGCGAAGAACTCTTTTATTGACAATCAGTGCTTCTCTCAACCTATTGTTAAGTAGAATTAAATTTATTTTATTACACGCACAATGTAGGTATATATAGCTATCGTATCCATAAAAGAGGGTCAATGGAGTAATTTGCTTGTATTTCTTCATGATCCTATTAAACCGTAACTGGTGATTCAAAGACGTGGTAACTCAATTGAATCAAAATCTTTGTATTCACAATAATTACAAAATTTTAATTCCAGGATATTTACTATGGCATTGTTTGGCCATGGTTGTATCAATGCCCATAATAGTTATATGCAAATGGCACGCTTAAGAAGAAGCGGAGACTAAGACATTTCATGTGTCTTAGTCTCAGAGGCAGAGACAGTTTTATTATACACTGATTTTATATTGGATTAATTGAGTTTAACTACTATTTGACATATTTACAATATCTTGTTATAAATTTTCTATATCAGTAGAAGTATCTCTATTATTAGTAAGGTAAGTAAGATTATTATTAAGTTCTAAACCTTTTTGTAATCAGTTGTTATGAAGGAACATAATTTAAATTAATTCATAAAAACGTAGCATCTAATAATATTTTCTACAAATTATACACTTATGAAACAGTTGTGTTAAAACAACTGGAATAAACAGAATATTTTAAATCATCATCATCATCATCATTATCAGCTGTCATGCGTCCACTGCTGGACGTAAGCCTTCCCCATTGACTTCCACCGCGATCGGTCCAAAGCGGCCCGCATCCATTGGTTAGCGGCCCGCATCCATCCGCAAAAAAAAAAAAAAATATTCTCCCCTTTAAATATTTTAAATGGAAACAGGAAAAAGCACGTTGAGATTATATGAATTAACAAACAGAGAATATGACCCACTTTCATAAGCGCCTTTGATCATGAATGAAACATCAGTGTCTCCATGTCTCTGTGTTTTTATGTACAATTGAAACACTAAAACTAACATAACATTAATATAACACATAAGTAGTTTTATTTATGATTCTACGATGAAAAATTGGTATTCATTAAATTTAAGACTTTTAATTAGCTACTTAGTATAATTTGAGATATAATTGTACATATATATGTCAATATCATATTGTGAAATATAAAGATAATATTTACTTAGTACTAAATGCATTGGTGACGTGATGTAGGCACGTAACAGTACATGAGTGCTTTGCTTCTATTTAAAATATTTAAGCCTCAGAATGACTGGCAAAAAACTTTTCATCCGTCCAAGGGTAGTTACCATTTTCTTACCTTGTGTACAATTATATAATATAATATTCTTCTGACTATTCTTTAATAACATTACCGTTAGCGATGATTTTATTTTTATATTATTGAATTCTCTTAAAAACTAAATTTATATCATGCACAGATTTTCGTTGAAAAAAATCTTTACAACCAGGACGTATTTTACTAGCCATTGAAGAGAAAAGTTATTTAAAGCGGTTTCTCAAAGTTAAATTTGATGTTTAATGAGACAAAGTAGTTATCATTTGAGAGTATACTTTAAAATAAAGTTTCGTACTTACTGACTAGACGCGAAGATTTAAAAATTACTTAATTAATAGCATGCCCCCGGAGTATGCTTATTTACTTTCTCTTATAAAGTTTGTAGCCTCGCTTATGGAAGTTATTTTAAATTAAGGATCAATCTATGCATTCAATTTTTGTTATAAAAAATATTGTTACGTACATATTATTACAAAAAAAATCATAGCTTATGAAGTATTTGTCTTTCTATTTCTTTGTTATTTTATTAAAATAATGTATATTATTGAATTCAGTCCGTATTATCATACATATACTTCTCTACTAGTGAAGATATATATATAAAATATAGATTAATAAATAAATTCATGAAACAAATTCTAATTTTATCTACTTTTATGGTGACAAATATCTAATAATTACAATGGATATGCATTCAATATAGGATGTATGTAAACTGTAGCAGAAACTTATTATCACAAAAAACCAATTCATTCCAATTCATTTGAACACTATGGTCTAGCTATAAATAATTTAGATCATAAACAAATAAAACACAATCGGTCACATGGCTATTGTTCTCTTTGACAAAGGAATGTGGACGGACGGCCGTGGTCTGTGGATTTGTGGTTATTCCGCAAACAATGACATGTGAGGTAATTTTCTCCCTAAAGCGAGCCATTTTATGGTTTCACGGCTACCATTGTCATTGTAGGCAAGTATATTATTACGAAAAACTAGTATTAGTATTTTACTGTGTATTTTAATTTACTTTCTTCCTTTAAAATATTACTCCGTATGCTCGTTTAGCAGTTTAGACGAAAAGTTATTTAGCTTACTGCGCAAGCAATGCGCTCGTCATACTCACTTCCTTTATATATATATATGTATTTCTTGATATGTAAGTTTGTATATTTGGTTATTGCATTATAAGCATACATAAAATTAATATTTATTATTTATTTTTCAACATTAATTTACCCACCTACTAGCGTTACTTACAATTCTTTTACACTAAGGGATAGCTGGAAGATATGTCTTCTAAGAGAAAGGCTGTCCCATCTACAACATGTACATTTTCGTTTAAGTATCCATGTAAAAATAAGTTACATCAATATACAAATATAAACAACATTACAAGTTCGTAATATCATTACTATTTTTTTTGTATTTCACCTGATACGAATATATTTTTTAAAATGATTTCCATACTTAAATTAAATATTATGTCACAGTTTTCTTTGAAAGCCACAATAAAGTTGTTGCGGTGAGATGAGACTCAGATAACAGCATGGTGTAACGTTCACGTTGTTTATTAAAAATATTCAATCCTGAGACTCGCTTGGAAATAAGTTTTAAAATATCGTGTGTGCAAAGAGGATGCATTATTTCTAAGTAACGATATTTACTTCAGTAGAAGAAAACGTATTTAAAAATAACGATATTGCTGTTAGAAGTAAGTTGAATAGCGATTTGATAATAGTTATCCTTAAAAATGTTCCACAATGTACTGATTGAATGTGAACTATTATACAACATTGCAAATGGAGAAATGATATTGCAAAATTTTAATTACAAAAATAAGTATTTTCAATTTTAATTATTATTTTTTAACGAACTTAATTGTCAAAATCGAACTTGTATAGGTATATTAATAACATGCGTTGTTATAATACATATTTGTTAGTTAGTGAAACTTGACAACACTCCAATTGTACTGACGAATGTTTGTTCATAGCCGTGGGTTATGGGCTGGATAAAGTACGTCGTCAAAATTATTTAGCAAAAATTGTTGTATTTATTTTCTTGTAGATATAATCTGTGCAATAAATATAGCAACTATTCATAAACCGTTTGGGCCCAGTTGAGTTGTTTTAGATAAAGATTAAATTAAAACTATCTTACTGATTTACAAACACAATATGTACTAGATATTGTGTGTGTGATACATTTCTCGTAAACGGAATAAAACTAAAATAATTATAATTAAAATGTTATAAAACATTAAATTAATCATCATTTGACCTGAAAACTATTTAATTTAATCGGAAGTAGATATTTTATTGTATTGATATAAAATTTATTATATGAATATATTCTTATATTTTTGTATCAGCGAGTAACGTAATAACAGGTCACGTACACCTTTACTTAAATGTTTTGAAATTATTAAATCATTACAATTCAGTTCTACCAGTTTTTAATTCTTTAGCAATTTAAAAGGTAATTTCTTTATCAATTTCATTAAGTAAACCTTTTTTTTTATAAAGAGGTTCAAGCGTGCATAAAACAATTGTACTATGTAAATCTTATATACGCATAATTTAATTAATTAAAAAATTATTTAATATATTTTAATGATGACAATTTAATTTCAAGATATCTTTATTTAATTTTTCTTGTCTAATGTTACTTGGCGAGTGTTCAAAAGATCATTCTAAAACCTTATCTATTCTACGATCTTATATTATTTGAAACAAATTTTACTCTTATTACTATGTATGAAAAATAATTAAATATTATATATAATTTATGTTTTATTGTTTTCGATAAAATTGACTTCAGTGCTGTTATAATTATTGTCCGATAAACTACATTAAATGCAGCAAGTCAATAATTGGATAATGTTAACGAAATTCTATTTGTACACATTTCAAAACCTTATAGTGATTCACTTAAAGTAGAGTAGTATTTGACATCACATAAGAGGTAGTAATACCAAAGCTAAACGCATTATTCATGTTACTATTTATAAATTCTAAAAAGCTCTGCTAGTTCATGGTTTGTGTTGACAGTAATCAACAGAATTATTAAATTCCATTCGAACTAAGGAATTAAGACTGTATACTACACGTTTAAGTCAGTAATTTCGAATGCCAAGAATATTTAATTAACTTATTTCGAGCAATAATAGTCTTTCTTGCGTTACGAGCAGATCATTAAAGAATGATAAATCCATAATGCTCGGACATGGGATTTAGCACGAAATTGCATTTAATAATAAATAGATAACCTAATATGTACTATTATAAATGGTTCTCAATTTCATGTTCAAGCTATAAATATAATATCGTAAAAGTCATAAAATAACAGAATGTTCCATTTTATCTTTTTCAAAGACAAAATCTCCTATAGACTATATTTTTCACGTACCGAATATTTTCCAAGTAAATTGAAGAAATGAAATTACTTCGGTACTTTTTGTATTCGTACGTTTTGCTGACTCTTTTGTAAGTACCTTATTTTATTAAGGAATACGCTTTCATATTATATTATAGATATTAATATATACATAATAAATTATTATGTAACGTCTAATGAGAAAAAATATTATAATATATGAAGGCAAAGAAACATTTAAGATGATATTTATTCAATTATACCACATTATATACGCTTACGAATTCGGTTTTTATTTAAAGTATACAAATATATTACTATAAGAATCACCACCAGAGATGTCCCAGACAGTATTGACGATGTCAGATAAAACCAAATAAATACATATGTAAATGCTTTAAGAATATTGGTGACGAAAATTAAACGTTGTGTGATTAAGAAAACCTTAAATTATACTAGCATTTAGCACTGAAATATTATTATTAGGAAACGTTAAAGATTAATATACAAACAACGTATACAAGAAAACTATTTTCATAATAAACCGTGAAGTAGAGGAACAGATTTACTTCAATGATGAATATCTGACCACTTGGAGTGTATCTCTCAAGTAATAATTTATACACAAAGTGTCTTAACGACTTAACTAAGTGAAGCTGAACTAGTTCAGTCTCTTACAAGCTCATGAATAACGTTGCTATTTGATAATAAGTATTGGATAAGAATTCCAAAGATAAATATAGAAGCTGACGAGATCATCACATCAGGAGGTAATTGTAATAAATATTAATTTTAAACTGTTTAAATTAAATGGAAATAAATCATAACGTGACTAATATGTTTAAATATAATTTAAAATATTTATCACATTTCGAGAGATCTCGTCATTGTTTTATCCAGTTGTGATTATAGTATAAATTTTTATTTAGTTTTTAATACATTTACTTATAGTATAGAGTATTTGATCGCTCTTAAATAAAAAACATCATGATACTTTAATAAAAACAGATTCAAGCAACAAATTCATATAAACTTCATATTTATATAATAAATACAATTGTATTGATTGAATTGTTAAGAATATCAAAAAGAAATATCGTCTATTTATTATATTACTAACATTTTTAATGGATACGTTTATAAAAACTATTTTAAAAATGCTATAGTTATGTTTCTTTTAAGTATTTTTAAATAACATAAGGAATTAAAAAATCCTCAAATTAAATATATATATAATAATAGCTGTGTTTCAAGTACATTCTCAGTCTCGACCTCATGAATACTAAATGTGTTGTCTGCTCGTAGACAACTTCGGGAACTACTTCTTCACAATCACTTAATGCAAAGTGAAGTCGATGTAGTCTTTGTAGCTTATCTCTTATCTCTGTAATGTAAAGAACTGATCATGCAATAAGTAATTACATTTTAATAACAGATTACAATTTATGCTTTAGTTTTTATGATGTTTGTTACGAAATTATATATTTTTTTTAATTTAAATAATAATATAAATGTATCTTACTGTTACGTTAACATATATTACTTAATAGTATTCCATATTCCAGGACAGTTCGTTTCCACGTTGTTATATTAGTTGTTTAATATTAATAATTATAATCTGTAACACTGTGCTTTGAGTGTCTCCTGTTTTCGTCTCTGGTTCCTATATCATGTGCTGCGAATTGTTAATTCCGTGTGAGACAATTCTATAACTACTCCAGTAGTAATCAAATGGTATTAAGATATATCTCGTCTCTAGCATTCAATAACTATTCATATATAAACAGGTTATATACAAAAAACAATACGTAATTTAATCAAAGTAAGTTGGTTCACTGACCTGTCATAATGGCGACAAAAGCGCGTTCTCTACAACACCATCTCTACCAAAGAGCATGTTCATATTTACTGTACACGAAAACAATTATGATACCTAAAGTGTGGTAAGACCGATACAAAACACTGATGTAAACTTAAATGTATGATCTCGTTTCTCTGAATGTTATATTTGTTAATAGATTTGAAATTGTTAATATTTATCTTTAAATGAATACAACAAAAAAACATAGAGACAGAACATTTGGACCTTTTAAGTAAAACTTATTAAAGAACTTTATTATATTTAATTTTTTTATATTAAAATTGCCTTTTTTATGAATGTTTCTAATGTAGAAATTTTTATAGAAATTTAATAACTATTAAAAGCAATTATTAAAGTTATGTTATTTTATAAATTGCTTTTAAAAAATAATATTAATATGAAACTTTCGTTCGCTTTAATTATATAACACTTTAGTGGCGACTTGTGTCGGTCTGTACTTACGGAGTTTTCTAACGTTAAGTTCGCTAAAGTGCAAATATTATAAAACCTTTTAATTTTCATAATGTGTATTACCATTCATTAAAGAAAGTTCTCCTAATATTATAAATGTGAAAGTTTGTGAACATGTATGTATTTTATTACTTTTTCGTGACATAACAGCAAAACATATTTCGATGTCATTCAGATCAGACTACAGTTTTGGAAAATACGACCTCATGGAGTCTCGTAGTTTAAGAATGTTGTAAAAATATATGAATTTTTCTTTATTTTATTTACTATATTACATAAATGGTAAATATTATTGAGCAGAGAGAGCGGAGCGCTCTATGTGAGACTTTTTGCATTCCATGTCCGGGGTTGGCATGAAAACGGCTTTACCTATCTTTATGAAATTTTGCACATTTATAGCGATGGTTTATAAAATAAAAGTAAAAAAAAACTTATGTCATTCAGAATTATCATCAAAAAAAGACAGCCCCATAGACTGCAATAAAAAAAAATTATGCTCAGTTATATTTGATTATTCTATATTTTTTGCCTGTCCAGTTGAACTTTACTGAGATTTTGCGAACGCAGCTAGTCAAAATCGAGGTCCGGTCTTAGTTTGAAAAGTATTTTAACATAACACCATACTATAATATAGAATAATGTAGTTTAGAAACGTAGAAACAGGAAGAAGCATGTTGAGTTTACATGAATTAACAAACAGAAAATATGACCCACTTTCATAAGCGCCTTTGATTATGAATGAAACATCAGTGTCTCCATGTCTCTGTATCTTTATGTACAACTACTACACTGTCGGAGCGAAGAATAGCTTGGAAACTACGACATAATATTAACATGATAAGTCCTGTTATTACTATTTTTTTTTTCAAAAAATTTTATTTCTGAGTCCTAAATTTCATTTATGAATATTCACACTCTAGAATCGAAATTTAAAAGTAATGGGGTTTGAGATTGCTAAGAATGGCTGAACTCGTTACGCCAGTATGAATAATTTTCCATGTATCTTTTTAATGCTGGTTGCATTAGTAAAATCCTAAGTTTGTTGTCAGTAACTCACCAATAACTGATAATGAGGAAAATATTATTCATACCATAACTATTAATTTAATTAGATCCTACTGAATTCAATATGTTTGGAACCTTTAATTGGTTATTCAGTATTAATTAAGATATAAATGTACATATATGTTTATATCATATTGTGATATATATATATATATATATAGTAAATAATATCTTTGAATCAAATGCGTTGCGGTGCGGTGCGGTGCAGTACTCGTGTGTGAGTGCTTTGCTTCTATGTACAATATTTAAGCCGCAGAACGACTGGCAAAAAGGTTTTCATATTTCCAAAGCCAGTTCCCATTTAATTACTTTATAAGGTTTTACTGTATACTGTATTTATATTCATATTCTTAAAAACTTTGTAAACATATACATTTTTTCTCAATAACAAAATTTATTTTATGAGTCTGATTTTCGTGTAAAGAAATTTTCACATCACCAGGATATGTGTGAAAAGTTATTTAGCGACAGGAAAAAGGGAAATAGAAATAGGTGAAGTCAACAAAATTTTAGAAAAGGTTTCTTTATCTAACATCTTTATGGGAGTAAAGTACAATAAGACATTTAACAAACTATGAAGTATGTTTTCAATAAAACCGTTTTTAAATATCTTACATTTCGAACAATTCATTGCTTAAAATAAACAATGACAAATAAGCTCACTTTTAAAAATAAATATTGTCAAAAAATAACTTTGATATTGTCACTCACATTCAGGCTCGCTCGCATCTTGAAAAACATAGAAATTCACATCCATCTTGATTTTATATAAAAATTGAAATGTTCACCCCCCGTAAGGGTTGTTGAGGGGTGTTAATGGGTGATAGAGGTCTTAAATTTATTTTTAGTAATCACTTTCGGTTCCAGCATCCCAAAAAATTTTAAAATACACATCTATCTTGATTTTATAGAAAAATTGAAATTTTCACCCCTTAAGGTAAAGTATGTGTGGTAAGGGGGTGATAGTGGTCATGAATTAATTTTTAGTTACCATTTTCGGTTTCATCATACCAAAAAACGTAGAAATACACATCTATCTTGATTTTAAACAAAAAAATAAATTTTCATCCCTTAAAAGGTAGTAAGGGGGTGCTAGCGGGAAAACGGGCAATTAAAATTAGATTTTATTATCATATTCGGTTTTAGCGATTCCAAAAACCTAAGAATAATGCGGTCTCCATTCTGGTTCATGTTTTTTTTTTGTGTGCCTGTGTAATAAACTGTCGTAATATCATTGAGTAAATGAGTTTTAATACAGTTTGTTATAAGAAATATTAGTAGAACAAACAATTTATGCTATAGTTGTGATGTATGTGATGAAATTAAATAAATTATAATATTGAAATAACAATAGATATGTGGCTTACTGTTACTTTATCACTCATGTTATTTCAATATATTCCTTATTCCAGTTTAGTTAGTTACCATATTGTTGTATTTGATGTATCATAATATTAATAATTATAAACTGTAACATTATGCTTTGAATGGTGTCTCCTGTTTCCGTCTCTTGTTCCTGTATCATGTGCTGTGAATAATTAATTGTTAGTTCCGTGTGAGACAACTATATAACTATTTTAGTAATAGACAAATAACAGAGATATATCTTGTTCATTTAATAATTGTTATTGATATTACATGTAGAGGATCCAAAAGACAAACAGCAACTAATGAAATAGTGTGAAACAATCCGAAATTTGATAATCAACGCAAACATTGGTTCATTGAACTTTCATAATCTCTACAAAACCATTTCTCTAAACAATATCTTTACGACACCATCTACACTCAGCAGCACGTTCATATTTATTGTAAACGAAAATCAATTGCTACATCTAATATTAAGTAACACCATACCAAGACATTTATACAAATTTATAAATACTAAGAAATATAGTAGTACAAAGAGCTGCAAGAAACTTGAAAGGTGAGAAACGTTTCTCTGAATGATAGTTTTTTTGTTTGTAGAAAATCACAATAGATTTAAGACAATTGTGATTAATCTCTGACTTTAAAAATGCATCTTCACATTGACTATTCTTATTTTTATCTTAATGGTATGTTTTATATTGTATAAATTAAATATAGTATGTCACTGACATTGTTGTTATTTTAGATATCATTGAACTGAAATTAAAATATATAAGTTGTACAATTATTTTACCAATATATATATGACATGGTTAAATATACTTTAATGTATATTTTTATATTTCTGAATTGTCCAAATCGTTTTTTACTCTCCTAATAGAATATTTGTTTATATTTAAACCTGACATTCAGTCTAATAACATTTATAATTACTACTGTAATAAGGTTTTAAAACTGTAAATGTTTTTTTATTAAATTACTAGCAGACCCGGTCACGCGTTGCTGTGACTATTGTTTTTGATATATTACATTGTAGTAAACTATTTAAGGGGTAACGTTTAGAGTACTTCTGTCATGAAAATCATAATGTTTTCTTATAGTCGATATTAAGAAAAAATCAAAACAAAATAATTATAATTATTTTTTTACAAAGTTTTTAGTAAATAACTTGGAACACTAAACTTACGAATGAGGTAGGTAGGGTAGATACCTCATTCGTAATTACTCAATCCAGTCAATAGATACCGCCATCTTTTAGAATTGTTAGGAGCTAACTGCAAAATGATAAACTAATAATTTGCAATAAAATAATACTGCGACTATGAATTGAGTTGAAAATTATTATATTTTTTAAGTTAGGTCAAACTGTACGTGGTGTGTAAATTTATTAAAATCAGTTAAGTAGTTTAGGAGTCCATCGCGGACAAACAACGCGACACGTGATTTATATATATTAAGAATTCTGGTGGATTTTTTTATCATTTAATATTTTAAATAATATAATAAATAAATCGTAAAATTATCCTTTTTTTAATATGTTACTTTATCATTTTATTAAGATGTCCATAATTAAAAGTATTTGGTGGTTTTTACTAATACATACAATGAAAGTTAAACTCAAAACATTTAAATTTTAAAAGATAAATCATGAAAAATGATTTTTTTTTTTAATAAATACAACAATTTTTATACAACTCGGCAGACTTCGTTCTGTCAAATAGATTTGGAATGTGGCAGTTTATATTTCGACCTTAAGACGTTTTTACTCTGCTGATCCTCACACATCGCCCTATCATCATGGTGACGGTTCTGTTCAGGAGAATTAAAGAAAAAGGTCTGCTCGGGTGACTTAAGTATCTTAGCTTCCACGAACTTTGGTCACCCTTTTGAGACCCACTAAAAACCCCGATTGGGATGTCTGCCAGAGGGCTTCAAACCAAGAGGGGAACTTAAGGTTCAAACCTGATTGAAAAATAATCTAAAGGGATAGTGGGAACCTAAAGGTGACAAATATTTATAAAGTGGGTGCTTCAATTACAAAGTATAGAGATAATTAATTATTTATTACTATTATTATTAACATAGGGTTCATAACCGATGAAATAAAAAATAATGAAATAAAACGTATATAAATATTTTCAGTAATCGCGTTATTGTAAATCAAGTGAATCATAATTATTAACAAAAATCTGTTTTATTTTTATTGTAGTGCTTTATGATACACAATGTTTTTTGTTTGACTACCTGGTGAATATATAAATAAATCTGATGGTTTTCCAACACGGGAACAGGCAACATACAATTGACCATGTGAGAAACATGGGTTTTCTAGATTAATACCACAAACACCTAATGATTGCCCCTGGGACTTATTTATGGTCATAGCAAAAGCAAGCCGCACTGGAAATTGTAGTCGTTTAAATTCAAATGGTACATCAGTCGGAATCATTGGGATGCGTGGTATCAAAACGTCTTCTCCTTTATACTTTCCTTTCAGTATAGTTGCTTCTATCACGTTGTTCAATAATTTTTTTATCGCTAACCGTGTGCCGTTGCAAAGACGCGGTTGGTTGATATTTCTCAACATTATTACTACCGAACCAACCTTTAATTGAAGATTGTGAGGTGGCAATCCTGGTAAATCCAGCGAGTTTAAAAATTCAGGCGGATAGTTAACGACATCATCTTGGTTAGTAGCCGAATCAACTGATTTATATATCCTCAATTCGCCTGTAATTTGTTCTTGAATTTTGAAATTTAATTCACTTACATCTATGTTTTTTGCAGCCAATATAGCCCGTTCGCTCAACCAATCATGGTTTCTATAATTTTGAGCAACATCTGGAAACACCTTTTGAATAAGTTCATCTTTTGATCTAGTTAACTGACAAAAACCTTGAGGAAAGTTAATGCAACCAGTCAAGGTGGCTATAGGAAATTTGCCATTACCAATGTCAATGAGTTGTTTAGAGAATATGTCTCCAGATTTGTCATTTTGCAACTTGATACGCATATTCTTGCTTAAGTGTAATACCTTCACATGTTTCCACAAATTGGAGGACTTTAAACAGGCATTAAGTTCATCAGCTGGCGTTGATCGTGGAACCACTGGCAATGTTTGACGAAAATCTCCTGCTAATAACAATACAAAGGATAACCGTCATTACCAGTGATTGTTTCAGATATTAATGTCCGTGGATATCGCTTTGAACATTTACCATCCACCATACACGGTGAATTTTGATTAAGAGTTCCACAGGGACCATGTATCATGTTTTTAATAACTACCTCATGCAATCCAGGATCTACTTCTACATTAGGAATTTCAGCTGATAATACTGCATCAACTTCATTTGGCCTTATCTTTTCAACTAACCAAATCAAAATGTGTGCATGTGGCAATCCCCGTTTCTGCCACTCCACAGAGTACATCCAGCAGCGTGTCTCTCCAAACACATAATGTTTCACAATGAAATCCATCAAAGATTTCAACTTTTGTCTAAAGACTCTGGCTGTAATATCATGACGATCAATAGGTGATTGCCCAGGGAATAACTCCTTCTTGATTTCTATCCAGTGTGGATTGCATGTAAATGTGATGAACGAATCTGCTGTACCATAATGACGAACATATGACATGGCATCTTGAGCATATTCATGCATTTGTCGAGGGCTTCCGATGTATGTTGCTGGAAGAATAGTCATCCGACCAACATTCTGTGCATTTCCATCAGTATTAATCGCATCTCGAAGGTGAATATACTCTTCAGATCTGAGTTTGGTCTGATTCAACCTGATGAATGTTAATCTCTCCGTTTCAATTTTAACATACATGTCTACAACATACTTGTGATATAATCGCCGACATTTGAGTATGTGATTGTCTTCATTTTCACGAATCATTAGGCGGTAGGAATAATAGTTCATTGAACTGACTTTTTTGTTGGTTTCGGAACCTGAAAATAGATTTTTGTTTTCATAATATTGAAAATTAAAAAATAATAATATAGTGACTGATAATATAGCTCCATAGCTAAACTAATATTTTTTATTACCTGTAATGGGATTTATCATCTTGTTTGAAAAATCATAGCCATCTTCACCTTGCCAAAATATAATGGGATATTGCAGTGCGTCATATGAGCGGTGTGTTTCCTTTATACGTTGTAATTGATCATTCCGACGATGTAAAACAATATCACGGGATTCCAAGTTTTCTCCAACTACAACGATGGCAACTTCATCAATAGTTGGTGCATTAAAACGTCTTGCATGTTGGCCAACAGGTGTTTTATCAGCTCTGATTACAATTTTGTGATTATCAGATGGCATCCGATCCAGTGCAGTTTTAAACAACATAACCAATTGATTGTACTCATGAAATAAAGTTTGTAATTGTTCTACAATAGACCTCTTTAGTGAATTGTTATGTGAACAACGCATATCAATTTCTCGTGGTGAATTGCCCATGAAATAAATTTGCAGAAATTTGTAATTGCTATCTGACACTGGTAACAGTGAACCTGCTCTATGATATATTTGGCCTTGTATCTGTAAATTAAAAAAAATGATTTTTGCCAAATAGAAATAATATTTGTTCCTAAAAAGTATATCTGTCTCTTAATTTGAATCACCAAATAATAATTGATATGCTTAGGTATGTCAATATGTAATAATTAGTTGTAACTAATATCCATCGTCAAATAATTATATTGTGTTTCAAAATAATAAAAGTGTTGCTAATACTGAATCACCAAATAATATAATGACTAAGTAATATATGTTTTGGGGTTTAGGAAACTGAAGGTTAATGACACATATTTACTTAGTTAACAGGAAATTTTGTTCATTAAAATAATAATGATTAACTGGTATAATACATACCTTAAAAGTTGGCATGAAATTTTCCCGAACTACGTTTGTTGCCCCAAATGATGTCATTTGAAAGCAATTGTTATATTGTTGAATATTTGACAAAAAGTGTATGGAATCTGGTTCTATTCCTGAAACCAATGAGTACAATGGCTCTGGTGGTGGATCCAATGGTATCAATTTCACTTTCCCATTTGCGCAACACAATCCATTTGCTTCATTTTTGTATTTCAATGCCTTACAATAAGAGCAAACCAAGTTCATAGATCCAATAGCAACACATTGGTGGTTACTGTAGTCAATTGACAAATCGTAATTGAAAGCAGCTCGATTCAAACTTTCGCGATTATTAGTTGAATCTCTCGCTCTCGCTTCCCGCGTTCGTGATATACGAATTCTTTCGCGTTCATTTCGGTCGTCACGTTCATGTGCAGTATGATAAGATCGGTAATTCATTTGGTTTGTAGCATTTCGGGTTCTTCTACTTAAATTACTTCGTCTTAAAGGAGGCATATCGTATATAATTACCTAAATTTATTCACATGAAATAATTATTAATCACAGGTATTTATACAATCAAAATTAATTATTAAATATTATAAACGCTTTTTAACGCAGTTTGTTTGACAGATGTAATGACGTGAAAACTGATGACAATTTATGTCGCATTCCAAAACTAAAACAAAAGAAAGAATATTCCAAGGCCAATCAAATCTTACATTTACTTTTTTTTACTTTTCAATTTGGTCGGGTGTACACATTCATTTGATTAAATTTGAACGTTGTGTAGCGACAATAAAGCGCGAATTGACTCTTTGACGTTAGCAAGACACCTACATTGTTTAGACAACAATGAGTGCTTGTAATTTAATATCAACTTTATTGAATAGCAATACAGTTCAAATTGACTCTACATTTAGTTATTTATTCTACATTTAAAATATTTGTATAGGAAAAAGAAAAGGGCTTTTTTAGGGTTTCCCTGGAAATTATTCAAATTTTTCTCGCTGTTAGAGCCATCCTTGGACTTCAAGGAACATTTAAAAAAAAGAATTGTTAAGATTGGTCCATGCGTTGTTGAGTTATGCGCTTACCAACACATTTTGCGATTCATTTTTATATAATAAATAGAAGATAACTCTCGGTAAGGTCACTGAAATAAATCAAGTCAATCCGATTATATTCCTGACCTCGATGTGAATAGCGTTATGATGATATTAACTTGTCGTGTTGTATTACTTTATATTTTATGCTCTTTATTTGAAATAATACTGAATAATAATTACTTTATATATTATAATACATTATTGAAAAAATAAAAATATATATTTCTTACAATAGTGGTATAATGATTTAACAACTCTGACGAGATAAGCAATTTTTAAATTGCATTAAACTTTAATTTGATATTGTAATTTTTATTGATTTTTTTAACATTTTAGAACGAAATAAGAAACTACATCAAACACGAAACCTAATATACAATCGATATAATATTATGAACCAAGAAAGGTAGAATACAAACAAAATACCACCGCAAGGTAAGACGAGACCCGGCACCTCATGGCACTAATGGCACTTTGGATCGTTGAAAAACTTCAACTTAAGACTCCTTTAGAATTCCTTTAAAATGGTTTTTAAATTGCATTGGTTAAACAAAAACTCATGTCGTTGAGGAATAATCACCAAAAAATTACAGTCCCATATAAATTTTCGCTATTTGATATTTGATTATTCTATATTTTTTGCCTGTCGGTTGCAGCTTTGAATGCTGAATTAAAGATGGGTTACTCCCTTTGCTCAATTCGCTGAACCCAACCGAGATTCTGCGAGTGCAGCGAGTCAAAATCGAGGTCCGGTTCGCGCCCCTAGTTTATTTATAATAGATAGTGATCTGTTCCAGGTTACCACATTATCGAACATGACGACGCTGACAGACTGGGAATCGCAATACATGTATAACTTATAATGAAATAGATAAATTAATGTAATATTACACCTACTAATATAAAATATATATATATATATATGTATATGTATATATAAGCATATAGTTAAATGTATGAATAATTGCAGCTATTGGATGTTTTACAGTGATAGATAGTATTGCTTGACTCCGATTCTGAAACCCGTCAGTGTTTAAGAGAGTCGTATTTAAAGGGGAAGTGAATTCCACAGAGTTGCTGTACTGTTAATTTAACGATCGATCGACATTTCAACGACCATCGATTATCAACAAGAACACTAAGGATCACCATTCACTTGACTCACCCTTGCCAGGTCTCTGTGATGGCTTATCTTCAGTTAAGAGCAACTGTTTAATAAACATAATTATGGAATACTATAAAATATTTAAGTAAGGTAAAAAAAAAACTTTGTATAAGTTCTATATCTATACAGCTATTCATATATATAAAAGTTAAGTGTCTCTTTGTAAATTACATATAATAATAGTATATAATAATAATAATAATATTCTTTATTTGACATCCTTATAAATTAAAAATACATAGTACCAGCAAAAAATACCAAAATATATAGATATGCAATACTAAGAGTAATCTATAATAAATCAGAAATATGTTTTTTTAGTTATCGTAGTAAATTTGTTATGTATGATAATTGATGGCTGCGCTCGAAAAAACTAATCTTATTCTTAATGAATTTTATGCAAAAGTCTATATATAATTACAATTTAAAACTTTGTGCAACGTTATTACAAAGATGAAAATCATTTTCTTTTGTTCCCTCGCTTTTTTCTGTTTTCTTTCTTTTGCAGGCTCATTTTTATTCAGCAATTTAATAAGTGTACCTTGAAGATCGTAGATTGTAGAACTGAGAAAAAATATATACCTATAGATTATATATTGCACGTTGATATTTAGGAATACTGCATAAAATAGGTGAGTATAATAGTAATTAACTTATCATAAAAATTTATGACTATGATACATACACTTCAATGATTAAATGATCAGATGATGTCAAAAAATGTTATTTTCATTTAATAACTTTTACTAAAGAAACGTTTCAAAACTTTTAATGCAATAATGTAGAATGCTGAAAGTTCTGCCAGACCAACAAGTTAACGTTATCCAATTTGTATGTCAGGATTACTAATTAGGGCCAGTGGTTTGAAAGTCACGTCATTAGTTCACTTACTATAGCTTAAAGAGATTTGCAGCTTTGGAATGAAGACTCCTTTCAATAAATTAACTTTAAAAATACATTAAGACTATTTTAACTACTAAAGATTAATGTCTATAAACATGATAGTCGTTTTAACTTTAATGACATTTTTAAATAATATGATATAAAATAAACAACCTGCGATCTCTGTCATACCGTTTCTATTCCTCTACTCTGAGTTGCTCTGTCGTAGTGACGCTTTATCGAAGTTAAGTCATGTCAACAAATCTTTCGAGATGTACTTGTCTAAACACCTACAGCTCTCATTCCATCAACACGATTGCTTCAAAGCATTTGATCGTACATGAAATATGTAACCAATACTCACGAGTTACATCCGTAAAATTGTTTTATTTAAATGTACTCGCTTAAGTCTTAGAAAACATCACCCGTATCCACTTCTTTGTAGATTATTGAAGTGCATATTTCTTTAATCTGTATGTCTTCTTTCTTAAAAAATAACAAATAATGTTGGTATTTTAAACAAATAAAAAAAATTAAATATAACTAATTGGTTTCGGGTTTCAACACTGAGTGATACAACGCTAGTTTTTTGTTGTGTAAAAATAGTGAAGAGTAATTTGTTGCGAACTTGTTTTTGGGTAATTTGTTCTGAACACGACTTTCGGAGTCACGAACGCGGGCTGCTTTGTTATTTGTAATTTTCAGTGTTACTTATAAAAAACATTAAGAGTAATGTGTTTGAGGATTTTTTGTTTATATAATATTAATGACAAACAATTTACTGCGTTTTTTATGCTATAACAGCCGTAATCTTGGCATATACTTTATGATTTCTTAAGTATATCAACTAAGTAACTTGTTTCTGTATTTAAAAAAAAAGATTATTAATTCGATGCTTAAAAATAAAATCAATAATTTTCATAGCAGTCAAACAAACACTAAAAATATTTCATGTATAACGATGATGATGAAAGAAAAGATCACAAATATTTTCAATGATTTTTTTTTTAATGTGCTTAATGTATTTCTTAAAATATATTTCGTATTTAAGCTCTAAATAAAATCTATTTTAGGTGACTTTTGGCCAAGAAAAATAAAACGGCAAACAAAGAGGGTGTAAATGTGTTTATTAAGTTATAATAAAGTGTTACTATAACTAATAATGAATTAAAGATGGTTTTATTACTGGTTTTAGCTGGAGTGTTCTAATATTATAATATAAATGGCCAAACCATTACTTTATATATTCTCAACTAGCTTTTCCTCATGTCAATAACATGTTACCAGAAATCTAGCAGACTTGAGGTTAATTGGATGGACTATAATGGAGTTTATGTGAGAAACAAATAGCAATTTTATGTGCTGAAAACAAAAAACAACCTGGAGAGGAAATTAAACTTTTAGAAGAATAACGTATGCCACGTTCCACAGAAGCAATTTGGATTAAAGTTGAGTCAGTTCCTGCATCAGGAGTTCACAAATGGAAGCCCAATTGTAAATTATTTTACCTTTTACCAAATAGTAGATGAAGCTGGGACCATATTTTATATTTTTCTATTTTAAATACAGCACAACGTCTGTCGAGCCCGCCATCTACTTAATAATAATCATTCCTTTTCAGTTAAATATAAACAAAGTACAAGGGTTTCGACGCTAACCTAGTACATTTTTTTGATGATTGTTGATAATGAAATAGATATTTATTAAAGCACGTCTAAAAAACGTATAAATTTTATATCTCATAATATAGTTTTTTTACTTAGGGTAAAAATAAGTGAACTTAAATCTTTTAAGATAACTTACAATATAAAGTAGTTGTGTAATAAAGTAAGCGAGTCGAAATTGAGGATCTGTTGGCACGCCTAGTTATATTCATAGGAGGAAAATATAAAATCTGTTGAATAATAAGTAACAGCCATTCGTTATTTAGACCCAAGTTACTTTCATCATAACTCTGCCCTCATCGAGGTCTGGAGGTGTAAGGGTAATCGGGCTACCGTGATTTATTAAGTGAGCGTCCAAAGGGTTCGGTTTAATACAAACTTAATTTTCTACATCCCAAAAATGTAATTTCAAAAAGTAATATTAAATCTTTGTTTGTCTAATTGTACAACATAGTAAAGTTGTTATATAAATTGGGCTTATAAAGTAATTTAGTTATCTAATAGAGTTGTTACAAAAAAACTTTTACCACAATCAGTTTTTGCAGTTTCCAATGGATATAAACAATTTTTTTGCTAAAAAATCTTTTCATAATATTATTTGATACTATATGTGTTAAACACATATTTTACTTACAGATCGTGCCGCATATTTGTATTTTACAATAACAAAAAAAAATATGCAAGGAGAATAACTTTTTTTATTTTTCACTAGGAATAACAGCATTATAAGCATGCTTCAATACCTACTAGTGTTGTTGAAACCATTTCAGTCCTTTCAGTAGTTCATTAACCAACCAACGAGTGAGGTATTGTAATAAGTATCAATGTGTAGATCTGTGTCATCCGGTGATCATAAGTGCTTATTGCACAGTACTCATGTGACGTCACCTGACATTCAACTGATGTATTGACGCCGCCTTGGGAATGTGTAGTTCAGTAATTATTGATTTAACCTTAATACCACGCCATGACTTTTGACTAAAAAAATAGGGTGTCACTGAAAAAAACTTCTTATTAAAACTGTAAGTTAGATTTTTTTTATCTATATACTATTATTAAAGTTATTAAAAGGTACACTACAGATATTTGTTTGACCTCCAGTACAGTCAGTACACAGCAGTTGCAACCGGCAGAATATGTAAAAAGAGGTTGCTGATAAAATGCATAACCACCTGTATTATTAATTATATTATTGTGATAGTTTATAATGAGGGTAACATTAACGTTAGACTTATGAATACAATAAGGTCTATTAACAAATTGATTACCAACATGATACTTGATATATAAAATACGATAATAACAATTTAAAATTTAATTTGTTAAAGACATTTTACCAAAAACAATGTAAATAAATTTTTCGGAGAGCTCTTCCTACCAATTCCTTTAACAGAACTGTCACTTTGACATTAGTAACTGTCTGTTACAAGGATAACTTTATGTTAGTTATATTAATAGACTTCTTAAACAAAAATCTTCAATTATAAAATTAATACATCCTAAGATACATCACACACAGTACAAGACACACTGTACGTCTGTTTGTTATCTTTACAACTAGAAAATGTATTTTAATTATTTACAGAACTGTTGTTGAGTTACCTTTGATTAAAGGCATTTGAAGACAGCTTCTTTGTTTTAAAAGAAAACGAATATTAAATAAATTTATTAATATAAATATATAATTCACCAACAGTTTCACGAACAAGTAAATTATAAGTTTAATATAATATTATAAATAAATCACTACAGCTTGTTTTAATATAGATAATTTGTTAATAATTGTTGAAATTTTATCAAAACATAAGTCACCTCTTATAATCTTTAATATTAATAGTCTTTATCAACTTTTATCAATGATATATTCTATTGATGTATATTTTTTAATTAAAAACAAAACGTGTAAATTTTAATTGCTATTCAATATTCTACATTATCAGTAGTAATGCCAACAAACGCATCATTGACTTCACTTTGCCGAAGCGTTAGTGAATAGTAGTAGTAGTAGTCCAGTAGTTGGTACGAACTGACTTATTTTAATATTCATGAGGTCACTCGCAGCGACTTCACACTTACAATTTGGTATATGCATTTATGTTAAACTGTTTTTCTTTCGAATTTTCTTTGTTATTAATATTATATTAATAACATGTGCTATATTTTTATGTATTAAATATTCATATATTAAAATATATCAGATATGTTAAAAGAGGTTTGTAAATTGGATTCACAAATTCTTTATAATTATGTTGTATGTTGAATAATTTCTTGAAGTATTAAACAGGAACAATTAGCCTTAATCACGAAGGAAGGTGAATTTTATGCATTTATTTCTGATCTTGCAAGGGGCTGCTTTTTAAGCTGCAATTAATTAAAATATACTGAATAATTTGGCGGGTATTTAAAATAAAAATTAGGATTGTGATAAATAAGATCAAAATATACAATACAATATTAATATTATATAAACTAGCATATGATTATTTTAGATTTGCAATCGTTTATACATCTTTTATAAAATGATAATAACACAAAATCCTTAGTAACAAAGTCATGGATTTGGAGGATATTCATGACCTCAAATTCACAATATATGTCTAATACCGGTTGATTTATTTTATTAAAAACGACACGTTAGTCTTTTGTCCCAAGTTATAAAAAGCTAAAAGTCTAATAAAATCCCTTTTTATTTTTAAAAATGTTTAATCCGGGTCATCCATAACTCAGGTCCTGGCGTGTCCTCTGGATGTAACTAATGATGGGTCATGTGTGTAATAAAGCAAGTTATATTAAAAAAAAACCATTATAATAGATTAATTGCGAGAAATATCTCAAATAATTAAGTATAACGTTTAGTATGAACGGTACGATACTTTGTTATTATTAAGAAACAAATAATTCTGTTTTTAACTATTAATATTATGTTGTTATATGATACCGATGGTAAAACTAAATGAAATTCTAATGACTATATATTTTACCTGAAGAGCCACTCCACATTTTCTTGCTTAGTATTACCCACATATTCCTATTTTACTTTTATCTAAGACTCAATTAGTAGTTTTTATTATTTGTATTATCGGGACTCTTGAATGCAACATTTAATAAAAATATAACATTATTATTTATGTATTTATCAATGATAATATTTAATTAGATCTTTGCTCAAGATTAAATTGATTGATGTTATAATTATTCAATATACAATTTTGTTAAAAGTGTTTTCAATAATTTGTGGTCGAATTAGTTCTGACAAACGAAATAATTAGTCAATTCCCTAAAAAAAATCGGTGGTTTTAATGAACGATAAATCTTCAAAATGTTCTCATTTTTTGCTTAAATTTAACACATGACAGATAATTTAGTCGTTTAACAGTATTAAAACCGTTTTATATTAATTGCCTCTAAATTTATACATAAATCTTAAACCAACCGAGCTCAGTGTAAACAGTTCTCAAGCTCTTTGAAGTGCAGATTTCGGAAGTGTCTGTTAGTGTGAGACTGCTTTGCAATTATTAATGCAGATTTCACATTAAAGAGCCAAATAGGATTTGGGATTGGAATTAAATATATTTCAATCTATTTTGCTGTTCTTATCTCAACTGAGTAATTCAATTTTATTTCGTCACTCATGCATAATGAATAATATTATTTATGCAAAAGTAACGTTGCCAATATTTTTTTACATATTAAATACAATAATATCATAATTACGATAATTACGATATCATAAACTATGAAATATTTTTAATTAAATTTTAATGAAATTTTAACAAAAATAATAGATGAGTTTTAATTACAATAACTGATACTTAATTTTAATTCCATGTATTATTAATATTTACGCAGTGACATCAACTATGGCTCTTTAACTATTAGCCTTTAATTTACAAAAATAACACTTTAGATAGCAAATTGT
This sequence comes from Melinaea marsaeus rileyi, assembly GCA_918358865.1. NCBI lineage: Eukaryota > Metazoa > Arthropoda > Insecta > Lepidoptera > Nymphalidae > Melinaea > Melinaea marsaeus. Next base: position 2,917,670 of record OU911094.1, read on the forward strand.
ATCTAGAACTGCTATCGAAAAATTTCACATATTTTAATATAATTACTAACGTCGAGAGACGGTCATACGAGTACTAAATACAAGTCACTGAATATGCTCAAGGGTTAACATTACATGAAATTAATACATATTAATAAGAAATAATTAAGGTATCCATAAAATTTTTTCTTCTAAAGTTTGTTCCTACTTACTGAAACTTGAGTCTGCTTTCATAAGCGCAATAAATTTAAACGAAAATCTTCAATTTTTGAATATAAAAAATTACGGATGACTCTTACGAAATTATAATCTTAATCCGAAGATCATCAGCAAGAGGTGCTGGGTCACAAGGGCTCCCTTCTGCGAGCAAATTATTACTGCAAATGAAGCCTCAGAACGGGTCAGAGAGCTAACCTCCACCGCTGACCCGCTCCGAAGGATAGTCTGGAGAGAAGGTCGCAGTAATATGCCCGCCGCTTATTTGTGGTGCCTAGCTGTGGTGCATTGCTGGGAAGGAAAATTGACCTCTCTTACCTACTATATATAAATATAAAGATAGACACTACTTTTGAACCTACACTACAAACTTCACTGAAGTAGCATTGGCTTTAGATTCAATGTATATTTTAGAGGAATTCCTTCTATCCTTCATAAAAAACGCTTTAAAACACACCTGCTCAGATTATTACACTTTATTTGTCTGGGTAAATAATATATTCTTAGTACTTAGTAAGAACTAATAGTAATTGAAAAAGTTTTGCGATTGTTAGTATTGTCATTAATACCAATTTAAATTCATAAAAATATAAACACAGTAAAACTATGGTAATATGAGACTTGATTGGTCACAGAATTAAGAAAATATGACAAAATGTTTATCGTAAAATATGTCACTAAACAATTACCTATACTTAAACAACACTATATATTTATTCCTAAATAAACTTAACTTTATTCATAGCTCGAAAACCTCGCCTTTGGAAATGGCCTTTTAATTATTCGAGAATTCTTTTATGCTTTGTCACTATGGAGCTATATTTTATTTAACACTATATATGTTACATCAAAATGTTATAGTTATATGTGGAATGAACTTCCTTTTCCAGATTTACACGACACGGACATCTTCACAAAGGCATATACTCTCTTCTCCAATGCAGGCAATGCCCTTGCTATTCTTGAGATGTTGCAACAGTTCGTGGGCGGCGGTGATCATTTATCACACGTACGCTCATTTACCGTCCTCCATCTTGAAAAAGAAATTTAATTATAAATTATTTTTACAGTAAAATAATTATGACATAATTAACTTCGTAATGTGTTTGATATATTATTGTTTGGTTCAAATACAATATAAAAATTACATACAATATAGCATATATACTTTTAAATTATTAACTGCTTAAATACTGGAAAAGTGTATAATATATTATCAAGCAGCGCTGAAGCAAGGTCGCTATTAAATTGTTTAATGTTCCTCATTTAACATTGAATAACGTCGGATAACTAATTGCATGAGGAAATACTTGTTTTAAACTTCAGTCTGAAAAGATTTATCTTTTATTTCTATAAAGATATTTTCCTCAGATATACTACTTCAATCTAACGAAGAACTGTTCAATCCAAGAAATAATAATAAGAATTTCCTTAATACGAATGTTACGTCAACAAATATTAAAATTTACAAAGTTTTATTCTTAATAGATGAAAAGGGGTCACCTTTATATAGAACATATAGTACATTTTGTTTGGCACACATTTACTTAGTATCTAGATTTATTTTATCTCACTTAAATATCAATATATATTTATATTTATTCAGTCGTAGTCTGATGAAAATGGAGATTCTTTCTTTGGAACTATGTCCATTAAGGTCAGTCTCAGAGTCACTTTTACCTCACCTACTTGAATGAAAACTTATTTAAATTAAATCTACATAGTTAGTTATATGTAGTGGTTTGAGTTGTTACGTGACATTAAATAAGAAAGATATACGGATATGTATTTTAAAATATTTTAATACAATTACTCAAATGGAGGGGAGAACAAAAAGAGTAAAACTTCAAAGATGTTTTAAGGTATGTGCAAAACGTAGCTGTATCTTACCTGTCTATGACAACATTCTATATACTAGAGCTCGTGAGAATGAGATCATCAGCCATGTGGCATATACAGGAAATACACCGTTGGAAGGACTAAGATTCGATGAAGTATAGACGAAATATATAAATTAAAACATCAGTTAAGAAAATGTAAGTCGATTTTCTTGTCGGCTTTTCTGAACAGATCCATTCCTTTGGTACCATGTGACAAGAATAAGGTTTCCTAAGTGTAATGTAGGCCTCGAAAAGACTAACTTTGACTTAATTTGATAAATTGAAAATAAAAATTAATACATTGATATGACCTCCTTGTATAAATGTTATTTAAATGTCTATTGTGAGTTTTATTATATAGAGTTACAGTGAGAAATATTAAAATAACAATGAACGCAATACACTTCCTATGACTTCAATTGTTATAAAGGTGTTCTGTGCGAAAACAGCACCAAATTACAAAAAAATCTTTGAGAATAAGTTAGCCTAATTAATTCAGTTTTGTTCTCTTTAGTGCTAAAGAAAATTTAAAAGGGGCACCAAATGACCCTTAATTTCGACTCGCTGCGCTCCCGAAATCTACGGTGCCGTTTTAGGAAAGCGAGCCCAGTATAATGACTCATCGATTCCCATTGACTTCAATGGGATATCAGTTTCTTGACGATTACTCCTCAACGAAATGACATTTTTATTTTTTAACTTTTACCTAATGCGTATCTTTTTGATTGCAAATTAATTTGAAATTTGAACCTTTATTGAATCAAAGGTAATATCTTTCTTTAATTTATATTTACTGTTATTTAACATAAATCTAATTTCTTAAATATTTTGTTTTGTTTCTTGTCGTTTTGTGTAAATATTTATTTCATAATTAAATTTTATTTCTCAGGAGCCGTAAAATAAAGTCTTATATAAAACTTTTGTTGATAATATATATTAAATTGTTTTTATAAGAACCCGCTATACATAAATGGAACAGCGCGGTTAGTCAATGTTTCATTGTGAAATTTAAATATTTGAAATCTTTTTCGTCAATGTAATTTTTTTGCTAATGGTCTTAAAATTAATAAATGAACTATAATACTGTTTTATTTAGCAGTACTTAGTTGAATGGAACTTAAAATGAAAATTGACTCCAGCCAGTGCAACTGAATTGATCAGAACTGACCGAGACGTCTGCAGCGAGTTTTAAAGTTTTTACAAAATCCACTGGACGTGTTACAATATAACACAATTTTATCCCATAATAATTATAGACCTTGAATAATTAATCGCATCTCAATATGTCTCCTATCAGATATTCTAATCTGATCGGATCAGCTTTGAATATGGTGTATTGATTACTATCTTATACAATATTATACGACAATTATACGACAGGGCTCCCGATATCAGGTGTGTCTTGGCATTAATACATAGAAAACTAATAATGTAGCTCTTAGGTTATAAAGTAAATCTCCACAGAAGAGTTGCGAATTAAAAATATCTAAGTATCTAAGGACGTCAAAAAGATTTTCTTTATTCAATGTTTTTATGTAAAAGTATAATAATATTTAAATCATTGGCAGAGAACAAACTTGGAAGTGAGCTTACAACGTTTGTGGATGAATGGAAGGAAAGAGTAAAATCGTGTAACAAAGGACAGTTGTTCTGTATCTCTCTGACTACAACAAAGTTGTTCCTTTGTTTTGAAATATAAAATGATTATCGAATATATCTTTTTATGTTTTATTTTCATGAACTGATATAAATAATACCTTTATATCTCATAAAATATTCACTGACATTTTACTAATTTTGAATAAGTCTCAATATATTTACTCTAAGTATTGGTATACAGTATGTAAAAGATCTTTAGCAATGAAATATAATGTGCAAATGAAATAATATTGTAACTTTTTACGTTTTACATACGTTTTAAATAAATATGTTTTATTGATATGGAACCTTTTAAAGACTAACAATAGTACACATGGCTTGAGATGCTTCTACTTACACATAGCTTCAAGTAAGCTTTATATTAAAGATATATTGTTCTTTTCTATTATTATAATATCTTCCTCTGTGTGTTTGTAAAGAGTATTCAGTTATGTTTTGAAGTATTTTTTTATTAATAAAAGTAATTAGGTAATATTTTTTCACTGATAGAGTTTTCTATGGATGTTGAGACGTTTTAGTATTTTTATTAAAAAATGTAGGATTATAATGAATAAATATATTTTTATGGAAACAAAAGATTAAAAATGTATTATTTACAATAAAGTAAGCTAATTATCTCCTAAAATAAAATACACAGTCTATAATGAGAGATACAACAATACTATTATATTGTTAATCAATTATTTATATCATGTTATTTACATATAATTATAACAACAACATCTAATTTTCATTACTTTAAGTTGGAGAGTGTAAAGACACTCTTTTAATATCAGATCTCGGAATTAAATCCAGGAATGGATATTAAATATTCATTATATCTTTTCCACTGACACAATATCAGTGTACGTCAAATGGGAGTATCAGGAGTATTGATACTATAATTATTAAAATAAGTTCTGTAAAGACACTCCAGCTTAAAATAAAGCTACGTATTCCTAACTCGCTCTGAGAAGAAACAAACTCTAGGTATTTCTTTATTGTGATCGGTTTCACAAACGAACTAGAATCACCAATCTATAATTAGTTCATAATTAATATATTCTATTGGCATAATAGATAGATATAGATAGATAGACATAGATAGACATAAGTAATGAAAGTATATCGACCTGTAACGTAAAATGTAACGGAAGAATTGGATTCCTTCCAATGTAATGTTTGTATTGAAGTGGTCTAGACTGAAGTGATTCATATTAAATACTATCTCTATGGGGAGTTAATATATTTAAAATATTGATCGTCTTTTATTATTATTATTACTAGTATATAAATACGGTGTACTAAATTGAATGTGAAAATATGTTGTCCTTGTCTAGCCTCAACTTTTCAGACCCCTATAAAATCTATCGGATGACTTCTATTAAAGCTGCGTTTGTAAAATTAATGCTATTACTACATGTACTATTAGTAATACATGTACTAGTACATGTATTACTAGTAATACATGTACTACTGCATGTACTATTAGTAATACATGTACCACTACATGTACTATTAGTAATAGATGTACTACTACATGTACTATTAGTAATACATGTGCTACTACATGTATTATTAGTAATACATGTAGTAGTACATGTACCACTACATGTACTATTAGTAATAGATGTACTACTACATGTACTATTAGTAATACATGTACTACTGCATGTACTATTAGTAATACATGTACTACTGCATGTACTATTAGTAATACATGTACCACTACATGTACTATTAGTAATAGATGTACTACTACATGTACTATTAGTAATACATGTACTACTACATGTACTATTAGTAATACATGTACCACTACATGTACTATTAGTAATACATGTACTAGTACATGTACTATTAGTGATACATGTACTACTACATGTACTATTAGTAATACATGTACCACTACATGTACTATTAGTAATACATGTACTACTACATGTACTATTAGTGATACATGTACTACTACATGTACTATTAGTAATACATGTACTAGTACATGTACTATTAGTGATACATGTACTACTACATGTACTATTAGTGATACATGTACTACTACATGTACTATTAGTAATACATGTACTACTACATGTACTATTAGTAATACATGTACTACTACATGTACTATTAGTAATACATGTACTACTGCATGTACTATTAGTAATACATGTACTACTACATGTACTATTAGTAATACATGTACTAGTACATGTACTATTAGTGATACATGTACTACTACATGTACTATTAGTGATACATGTACTACTACATGTACTATTAGTAATACATGTACTACTACATGTACTATTAGTAATACATGTACTACTAAATGTACTATTAGTGATACATGTACTACTACATGTACTATTAGTAATACATGTACTACTACATGTACTATTAGTAATACATGTACTAGTACATGTACTATTAGTGATACATGTACTATTAGTGATACATGTACTCTCAAAAATCATTTTTCATGTTTGATATAAATAAACCTTTAGCTATTTCTATTTGATTTAGCGTATGGAGTAAAATAATATTACTTACTTGTTCTGAATTTCTCCAAGTAACATTTTAAAATGTTAGTGCAACAGGGAACATGTTAGTTCGTATAAAAACATAAAACGCAATAATCTAACTAACATAAATAAAGTAGTCATTGAATTTTCAGAATTAATATCTTATTTTATTTGGTCTGTTGACTCCAAATATACATATAAATAATAAATGATACTTGATTGATTGATTATTTTATTCTGATCTCAAATAAACAATATATATAGTACTAAATAAAACGTTTTTATAACTCAATTGCAAAATATACAAAGACAGACAAAGCTTTTCCTATTTTAGGCTTTTCTCTCCTTTACCAAAATATAAACAAATTCGAATGACGTCTACTTCATAATCTATAAAAAATATTATCAATATAAAAGACGTATAACATTTATAGTATCGAGATAAAACACTACAAATCTATAGCTCGATATCAAATCAAATATGCAGTCAAAATTAAGTATTCGCTTTGAAATGTTGATAAACTCAACTGCGCTGCTCGTTCTGACTACATACATGTTACATTAAACTTTGAAATACAATTGAGTTGTTGATCGATCGTACAATATATAGGTCTTAAGTAAACATAATCTCTGATAGCTATTTTGTAACTTACTGCAAAGCTTTTGGTATAATGTATAATAATATTGTAATATTAATATTAAAGACAACGAGTTATCAATCAGACCGTAGATGTTTATACATGAATGTGGTTTTTTGTAAAAGTTTAGACTAATATATATAATATTTGGATTTTATATATAACGTAAACTGAAACGAAACATAACTATGTAACTACTTAAATTGATTTAATTAAAATTATTGGAATGGTTTTAAATGAGGAAAAACCATAACAAAGAAAAAATGTATGTTTTAGTAGCTTAAACAATAATATCACATCGGTGTTTAGTTATGTAGAAGCTTGTACGTGTGCAACTTTCAGGGAACTCATCAGTTATTAATATGCAAGATTTGTGAGGATGTGAGTTCTCGGCTGACCTCACAGGAATTATGAATTGAATCATTTATTATTCGTCTCTTATTTACATAGTACTGTGTTCCAGCGATTAAGAAGAACAAATATATGTGTACATGATATAGTATGGTAGCGTTATCTTCTTTTAGACCATAATTTTGATGAAACAGAACATGAAATGTGTTAATATAACTTGTTGATCACTGTCAATGCTAAAATATTTATTTAATTAGATATACCCACGCCTATGAAGCGTCAGTTACACGGTTCAAAGGCCAATATTTATAGAAAAACTTAAAACAACATTTTGTACATAGGCTACCTTATATTACATATAATTATTTATAAAACATAACGACTACATACGGGCCTATTGTAAGATATGAATTATTTTAATACATATATATGTAATATATTCTCTTAAAAATATATATATTTATAACACAATTGTTGAAATAACTGGAAGGAACAGAATATGTTAAAAGTAAAGTAACATTAACAAACAAACAACATGACCCACTTCCATGAGGCGACTGTGTTTGTGAAGGCGACATTAGTGTTTACATGTCTCTTTATTTTTCATGTACAATTACTACACAGTCGCACAGTGTTTCGTGTAGAACATGCTAGGTGGACAAAATTATTTTATGTTATATAACAAGGCTTTTACTATTTTACATATAGGTAGTCATGTTTTTGTAATAAAAAACGAAAAATTGGTATAAAAACAGAAAATATATTCAAAAATATTATACAAACAACAAAAATAAAATTAAAAATACTAAACATTTTATTGTATAAAATAAAACAATACCTATAAGCTCACTATAAACTATGAAATACAACTAAGATTTTTGTTGTGAAAATCTTGAACTCTTTGTGTCCAATACCAACTCAATAGAGGTACAATTGTAAGAATTTACTTTCAAGTTTGGAAAATTCATACGATTTCTTACTTGTTATCTCTCATACAGTGTGTAGCCGCGCTCATAGAAGTTGTTATAAATTGAAGTGTAATCTATACATTCATTGTTTATTGTACAAGTTATGACGTCATGATACTACAGTTTGTACAATGTTGATCAAGTATTCATAGTTTATGAATTATTTGTCTTTCTATTTGTTTGTTATTTTAAAAATATATGACTAATGAATAAATAGTTAGTTAAAGTATGTTGTTGAATTTAGTTCGTATAATACTTCCCTTGCAACTAATATATATAAAGTCTAGGATATGAAATAATTCACGAAACAAGCACTTAACTTATTCACTTATATAATGACAAATATTTATTTAATAATTATATATGATTTATGTAAACTGTAACAGTAACTTATTATCACTGCAAAACCATTTTAAATAAAATAAAGACTATGGTCTAGCTTTAAATAAATTAGGTCACAAACGTAAAAGAATAATTGTCGTAGAGATTTAGTTCTCTGTCACACAGGACTGTTGAAGGACGCCTGTGGTCTGTGGAACTGCGGTTATTCCATGAACCAGGACATATGAGGTAATTTCTCCGTAAAACAATCTACTTAATGTTTTGAAGGTTACCATTTGCATTGCATTGAGATACATCGATACGAGAGACTACCTTGGTACTGAACTACAATAAATACCTGACTGTACGTACTATTATAATAACCTTATTTCCTTGAGTCAACTTTACTGCGCCTGCATTGCATTGTATTTAGTTGAATAATATCAACATTCAATTATTCTTTACAATGAAATATTCTTAGCATAAAAATACTTTAAAACTGCAAAAAAGTATTTATATACAATTATATAAATATTTAACATTAAGTACTTATAAGTTTTCAATACGTTTTCCAACTGTAATGAAGTTGATGTTTATAAGACTTTAAATACCTTATGTTAAATATAAATATTAGTATTAAAATGTAATCGATCATTTAAATAATTACTTCATATTTGATATTATAAAAATTCAGAACATGATGAATAAATAAAGAAAAGATTCAACGTGTTATTCCACATAAGAAAAATGTATATTGAGGTTAGGTGTATTAGCGAGGAGGAAAATGTAAGCTGCTTTTGTAAGACGATTAATTATACATCATACGAGGCATTACTGACTGCATGTTTCAATTTACTTCCTCGCATAAAAATGTTATTCAGGATGTTCGTTTTGCTATTTACAGAAAATTATTAGAATTTCGTTATATATAATCACTACTTTTATTTGAATTTTATGTCTTATGGTAAATGAGAAAGTATAATTTAATGGACAAAAAATATTATATTATAATTTGATTTGATAGAAATAATATCATTGTTGCGTTGAGATGTGACTCAGACAGCATGATACAACGTACACGCTGACTTTATTTAAAATTATTAAACCTGGACTGTCTTGAAAATAACTTTTTAAACATCATGTATGCAAAACACGTGCTAATGTTTTCTATAAGAGTATTAATAAATGTATATGAACCTCTCTTATTCTATTGTACCGCTGTAACTTACTCTCAGGTCACGTTCTTCTTAACACAGGTACTTTAACTTCTCATGTCACTATTGACACGTTCAAAGTGTTAAAAGACATTTCTTTACCAGTTATATAATGCAGAGCTTTACTATTTAATAAACATGAAAACATACAAATACTAATAATACATATATACATATGTATACAATGCGTAGTTAAAGTTATTGTTAGTTTCGAAGACAAATAATTTGATTATTTTGGTAATGAAAATTTTTTTTTAAGATTTCTGTTTGAAATGCCTCTGCTGTAAAGTTTCTTTAGCAGAAGCCCAGAATATATTACTAAAACCTTACTTAACCATCTTCTGATATTCTGTGAAACTATTATTTTTTATATTAACCTATGTATGTATTTTCAATAACTCAAATCCAAATAATCATTTAAATAATAAACATGGTCGTTAAAGAATGCTTTTACTTTGAAGATCTGTTATGTGACTTAACCCGCTATTGCGTTGTATGTAAGTATGACTTGTCATAGCAAATAAATAAACTATTTGTTATATACTTTTAAATGGTTGTCAATTTCAAAAAAAAATTGTACTTACTATAGATGCAATACAAAAGTATATTATATAAAATCGTAAATGTCATAAAGTAACACAATGTATTGGGTTTCATTTTATCTTTTTCGAAGACTAAATATACAATCATATAGGATTGTAGGAGATTTTGTCTTTTCTTCTCCGTTTGGAACATTTTAAAAGTAAATTGAAGAAATGAAATTTTTTCGGTTCTTTTTCTGTACCTTGCAGTTATGAAACAATTACTAGCAGTAGTAAGTTCGTGCGTTACGGTAAAGGCTTGCTTTAATCTATAATATATATAATGAATAATCTGTGAAATTTAAACACTAAAAAGTTAAACGAATTCCTAAGCCGATAATGTTTAGGTCAGAAAGACTCCACACAAATCCACAAGATATAGACTAAAATATTTATAACGAAAGTTATAGGAGTAGATATGCTTTCTGTTAATGATAGCTCAAGGTAAGCCGTACAGCCTATTTTTTATGCGTAACTAAGTAGGAGAATAATTGTTTTAAGTAGAGTATACTAAATTCGTCAATAAGAAACAACTTTAATCATATTTCCTGGTTAATCTTATTACAATAATTAAGAATGAGTTCATATCTGTGGCAGGCATCTTCACATATAAAAAAAATATATAAGTAATTTTAAATTAATTAGAAGCTTATTTCCTCGAGTTCAATCAATTATTCGGCGAAAGGGAAATGAGAAGGATGCTGGGGAACGAAGTCCAGGCTTTGTGATGCTTACGATGGCTTAATTTGATTCTGATACTTCTTTTAGATTTTCTTTCCTTTATAATTCTATATCTACAATTTCTTTATAAAACATCTTTCGAAGAAAATTATAAGCTTATTTAGCTTTTAGAGATAATTTAGTTGAAATAAAATTTAACTTATCATGTATTATGAAAGATATTTAAAACATTTTTCGTCTATTGAGAAAGCTTAAATTATTAATCAATCCTAGTATAATTTACGATGCAACGAAATATCGAATCATTACAAAACTACAAAGGTTAAAGTCTAGAAACAAGAGGTATTTAGAAATACAAGAAAAATATTTTAATAATAAATCGTTAAGAGTAACAGATTTACTTTAGTAATAAACATTTAATATTGTCTGGTCACTTAAAGTGTATCTCAAGAAATAACTTATGCACAAAGTGTCCTCTTAATCCGACTTAACTAAGTGAAGCTGAACTAGTACACGAGCTCTTTAAAGTACAGATTATATAACGTTGATATTTTAATACAAATATTGTTAGAATCGTTTGTTAGAAAATGGATAGATATATATAAAACAGATAAATTCATCACATCAAGAGTTCAAAATAATGTTTATTTATTTATTTAAAAACTTTACTGAACAACAAAATTTATACAAATGACGGACCCAATGCTAAAGCATTCTCTACCAGTCAACTAAACTATAATAGAAAGAAAACAAACAAATACATACAACTTATGTTTATAACATTCAATAAATATATATACTGTTACTGCATATAAATATATTATATGCATACGTATAAGATACATACATGTCTAGGGCGATAGTAAGACGATGATGTCTATATAAAATATTGTTTTTAACCTGTATTTATATAAATTTGAAGTAACATAATATGTCTAATATTTACAATCATGTAATATATTTTACAATACTTCTTTGTTTACAGCGCATTTTGTATTTTAAACAAATACCAACACCATTGAGCAGGTTGATATCAAACAATATCATTATATAGTGAGTTACACAAACTACCATTAACATGATATAGTGTAGTTAAAATAACTAGTTGTATTTATAACTAACATTTGTTGTGAACACGTTTTTCTTAATAACAACTAATTAAAAAATGCTATAAGTTATGTTTATTTAAATCATTATGCAATTATAAAAACTCCTCAATTGAAAATAACTGTGTTTTTCTAGTACATTCTCAGTCACGACTTCATGAATATTAAAGAGTCGTCTGTTCGTTGCCAACTTCGGGAACTACTTCTTCACAATCACTTGGTGTAAAGTGAAATTGATGTAGCCTTTGTATCTTGTCTCTGTAATGTCTTAAAGGGTCGACCTTGCTAAAAGAAATAAAATTTAAACTGTCCAAATATCACAAAGCTTCAGTTGTTGTTTCTAACGAAATTAAATAAATTTGAATATTGACAGGAATCGAAAAGACATGTTACTTGATTGTATTCCATATTCCAGCCTCGTCAGTTTCCATATTGTTGTATTTGATGTGTCATAATATTAATAATTATAAACTGCAACACTATGCTTTGAATGGTGTCTCCTGTTTCCGTCGCTTGTTCCTGTATCATGTGCCGGGAATAATTAATTGTTAGTTCAGTGTGAGACAATTTCATAATTGTTAGTCATGTTTTATATAGAAGGTCTAAAAAAAAATCCGAAATTTAATGAAATGGTTTAATAATCAACACAAAACATTGTTGTATTTACCTGTCATAATGACGACAAAAGCGTTTTATTAAACATTATCTTTACTAAGTAGCGTGTTCATATTTATTTTAAACAAAAAACAATTATGATATATATGTAGTAAGACCAATACCAAAACATTAATATGAACTTATAAATAACAAGGTACATACTCGTAGTAGCTATTACAAAAAGCTGCAAGAAACTTGAAAGGTGAGAAACGTTTCTCTGAACGTTATTTTTTTTATTTGTAGCAAATCACAATAGATTTAAAAGAATTGAGATATATATTTTCCTTTAAAAATCCATTTTCATATTGACTATTCTTATTTTTAACTTAATGGTATGTTTTAAATTGTAAAAAATAAATATTGAATTTTGTACATATATCACTGAAATTGTTGTTATTTTATATATCATTGGACGGAAATTAAATACGTATAAAAATATATAAATTGTACAATTATTTAAACAAAATACATATGACATGTTAAATATACATTAATGTATATTATTATATTTCTGAATTGTCCAAATCGTTTTTTACTCTTATATTTAAACTTGACATTCAGTCTAATAACATTTATAATTAATGCTGCAATAAGGTTTCAAATCTATATATGTTTTTTTATTAAACCAAAACTATCGGTAAACACTCTGAAATAAATCAAGTCAATCCGATTATGTTCCTGACCTCGATGTGAATAGCGTTATGATGATATTAACTTGTCGGTAATTTATAATTTATGAACTTTATCTGAACTATATTGAATTATAATTACTTTATATAATATAATACATTATTGAATAAATTGAAATTATTTTTATCACAATCAATTCGTATCTAGTAATTTATTAGAATAACTCTAAAAAGAACAAGAATTTTTTTAATTGCATTTAACTTAAATTTGATATTGTCTTATAATGCCTTTTTCTAATATATTATTAGAACGCAATAAGAAGCTAAATCAAATAAGAAACTTAATATAAATCGATACAGTATTATGAACCAAGAAAGGTAGAATAAAAACAAAATACAACCGCTAGGTAAGACGAGACCCGGCACCTCATGGAGCTTTGGAGCTTAAAATATTTCAACTTAAGACTCCTTTAGAATTCCTTTAGAATTGCATTATCACTTTTAATAGTTCCATTTAAAATAATAACTAAAATAAGTCTTGAAAAGGTTATAATTTTACAAAAACTTTAAGCTTCAGAGAAAATAAATATTATTATTGTATGCATCTGAATATATGAAGTAATTTTATTGCTTACTTTTAATTGTGTGTCCCGATTTTACATTCACTTCTATATATTCCCATTTACTTTATTGTATAAAAATATTATGAGATTTTTTTTATTTTGTGGACCATTGTTTATTTCTTATGACCGTCTGCCAGTACATTGTGAATCAGACATATATGTATTTACCTTGTAATTATTTATTGAGCGAAGCGAGTGTAGCGCTCTATGTCAGACTTGCATGTCCGGGGTTGGCACGAAAACGGTTTTACCGATCTTCATGTTATTTTGCACATATATAGCGATGGTTATTGCAATGGTTTATAAAAAAAGTGAAAAAAATCTATCATTTCGTAGAGGAATAATCACCAAAAAATAACAGTCCCATAGATTTCAATGTAAAAAATTCGCTATGTGATATTTGATTATTCTATATTTGTTGCCTGCCGGTTTCATCTTTGAACGCTGAATTGAAGATGGGTTACTCGCTTCGCTCAATTCACCGAATTCTACCGAGATTTTGCGAGCGCAGCGAGTCCGGTTCGTGTCCCTAGTTTATTTATAACAGATATTTCACAATCAAAAAAACAATACGCGATCTTATCACTAAAGTGATCTGTTCCAGTAACCCACATTAACGAACATAACGACACTGACAGACTGGGAATCGCAATGTATATATAACTTATAGTGTAATAGATAAATTAATTAATTAATATTATACTAATATAACATTATACATACATTTAACATAAGTTAAATGTACATAAATGTATGTGTGAATATTAACTTAGAATGACATATTTATAAACATATTAACAATACAGTAATTACAATTTTGTTAAATATTGTTTGCAGGCATTTTCCTGCAGCTGCAAAAGCACAAAACGAAAGCACTTATAAAGATGAAGCGTGAAAATTCTGAGAGAGAAAGGGATGAAAGGTTGACAAACAACTTCCGGGAAAACACAAAGCTTTTCTGGCGAGAAGTTAGTGGTTCCCGGGGTTGTTCGGTAACCTGTAGAATGAAAGGGGTGCTTTCAAAAAGCGGTGAAATTTTAACTGAGCAACACACGTTTTGCAGCGGTGGGCGGAATTCTACAAGGAGATGTATGAACGTGAGGACGTCTCGGTCTGGACTACCAGCGTAATGCTGAGTCCAGATGTAGCCGATGGTGAAATCAGTTTGGAAGAAGTGGAGAGCGCGATTCGAAGTCTGAAATGTGATAAGGCTGCGGGAGCAGATGAAGTTACTGCCGATATGATCAAATATGGTGGGCCACGTGTCGTGGACTTGTTCTGAATTTTGTGCAATTTATGCTGGAAATCAGGAGAGGTCCCAGACGATTGGCGAGGTGCAGTCATCGTACCTTTGTGTAAAGGCAAAGGTTCACAGGTAGAATGTGCAAGTTATAGGGCTATCAGTTTGATTAGCTTGAGCGGTAAAGTTTATGCTAAAATATATTAGAGAGAAGAACGCAAGAAAGATCTGAAAGGCTGTTGTGGGAGGCCCAAGGAGGTTTTAGACCTGGAAGAGGGTGTATAGAGCAGATCTTTTCCCTCCGCATGATCACGGAAAAGTTTTTGGCCCTAAACCAAAGGGTTTTCTGTGCTTTTGTGGATTTGGAAAAGGCGTTTGACAGGGTTATGAGAAAGAAGTTATGGGAGATACTGCCCCGATACAATGTGAACGGACCCTTGCTACAGGCTGTAAAATCTCTTTACAGAGATCACTCAGCCTGTGTGCGAGTAGGAGCTGGCATATGGCCCTGGTTTGACATCCAATCGGGTGTTAAGCAAGGTTGCGCTATGTCAGCTTGGTTGTTCAATTTGTATTTGAATAGTTGTCTCCAAGGCGAGAAAGACAGTGATATGGGAGTGAAAGTAGGTGACCTTAAGGTCAATTGCTTGCTATATGCAGATGATGCAGTAGTCATTGCATCATCAGAATGCGATTTGCAGGCATTGGTCACCACTCTGAAAGATGGGTGTGAAAATAATGATCTAAACCTGAATGCAGATAAGACGAAGGTTCTGATATTTGAAAGAAATGAAGAAAGAAAAGAATATAAGATCAACGTGAATGGTAAGATAATAGAACAAGTGAATGAAGTGGTATATTTGGGAAGTATGTTTAGCAGAGACGGAAGATACGAAATGGATGTGGAAAGGCGTATTGCTGCCGGTAACAGAGTCAAAGGTGCTTTGACTCCATTGTTGAGACGTCAAAACGTCAGCATAGCTGCACGTTTGGCTGTACACAATGCAGTTTTGCTACCGACGCTGTTATACGGCAGCCAAACGTGGGTAACACAGAAGAAGAATGTAAGAAAGATGAATGCTGTGGAGATGCGATCTCTTCGCAGAATATGCGGAGTCAGTTAAGCTGATCGAATCCGCAATGAAGAGATCCACAGAATGGCAGGTACTAGCGAAGATGTCACGGTGAGAATGAAGAAGAACGTGCTCAGGTGGTTTGGGCACGTTGAACGAATGAGTGATGAAAGAATGGTAAAAAAGATTTATATGGGAAAAGTGAGCGGTAAGAGAGACAGGGGGAGGCCTCGAGTGACCTTCGAAAACACAGTATCAATGTTACTGGAGGAAGGTCACGTAAAAAGCATGAGGACTCCCCGGACGGTATGTATGAAGAGGTTGATGTCTGTGGCCGAGGCGAAAGAGGTATGCAGAGACCATAGCGTTTGGCGCTCCGTCGTCTCTGACTACCCGGCAAGGGATACGGCGTGAAGCTAAATTAATTTTTAAATTAAATTAAATTATGTAATCTTAATTAAGTCACGGACTGTTATTATTTACTGACATCATAAAAAGGAATGAATGTGATAAATAGACAAGAATAACTAAATAAATGTAGAAATACGTGATTCATTTATAAGAGAAGCTTTTTAAAATTAAAATTTTTGCAATAAATTAGAAAAATACTAACTAACATACAGTGCATTGCCATATACATCACGTCCGCCTGAAATAGTGTTTAGGATGTTGGCTGCGGTTAATTTTTCCTAATTTATTTATTAGCATAATAAAAGTGCCTCATTCTAGCTTACTGTGGCTTTTCATATTTTTTCCTAATTTCAATAACATGTTACCAGAAATCTAGCAGACATGAAAATAATTGGATGGACAATAGTTAAGTTTATCTGAAAAAAAAAACAGTAAATTTAGGTGTTGTAAACAGAAAACAACCTTGAAAGGAAATTTAATTTTTTGCAAAATAACGTATGCTACGTTCCACAGAAGCAATTAGGATTAAATTTGTTTCAATTCCTGCATCAGGAATTTACAAGTGGAAGCCCAATTATAAATTCTTTAACCATTTACCAAGTACTATATGAAGCTGGGACCAGATTTTCTATTTTTTTATTTTAAGTATAGAACAACGTCTGTCGAAATCGCCATCTAATTAATAATAATCATTATTGTTAAGAAAAATATTATTAAAATACATCGTTCTTGACGCTAACCTAGTACAGTACATTTTTTTGAGGCTAATGTTGACAAAGAAACAGATATTTATTAAACCACGTCTAATAATCATATAAATTTCACAACATAGTATTTTACTATATGTGAAAAAAATTAAGCTTAAATCTTGTAAGATAACTTACAAAATAAAGTGATTGTGTAATAATGTAAGTTTATAAAACTTACATGAAATGTAACTTGCAGAATATTCTGTAAAAGGCTCCATTAATTATATTCATATGAGGAAAATATAAAATTTGTTGAATAATAAGTAACAGCCAACCGTTATTTAGAGCCAAGTTACTTTCATCATAACACTACCCGCATCGAGGTCAGGAAATGGAAAGGGTAATCGGGTTACCTTGATTTATTAAAGTGAGTTACCAAAAGGTTCAGTTTAATAGAAACTTAATTTTCAACGTTCCCAAAAATATAAATTGGAATAGTAATATTATTTATTTTTATGCAAGGAAAATAACTTTTTAGTTTTACACAAGGAATAATAATAGTAGGTATTATAAGCGTGCTTTAATACCAACTACTGTTGTTGATACTGTTTCAGGTCTACCCAATAGTTACTTAACCAAGCAATGAGTGATGTATTGTAATAAGTATTAATGTGTGATCTGTGTCATCCGGTGATCATTAGTGCTTATTGCACCGTACTCGTGTGACGTCACCTAACATTCAACTGAAGTATTGGCGCCGCCTTGGGAATGTGTAGTTTAGTAATTATTATTGAATCCTTAATACCACACTATGACTTTTAAATAAAAAATCGAGTGTCTATGGAAAAAAAATAGCTTATAAAAACTGTAACTTAACAAACATTTTAACTACATATATACTATTGTTATATTTATTGAAAAGTATGTCACGGAAATTGGTTTTACCTCGAGCACAGTCGAGACAACAATAACAACCGACAGAATATGTAAAAAGAAGTGGCTGATAAAATGGATAGTGAACTGTATTATTAATTATATTATTGTGACAGTTTAGTCTATTAAAAATTGATTACCAGCACGATACTTGATGTATATGTAAACAATAAATTAACGATTTTAATTTCATTTCGTCAAAGACATTTTACCAAAACCTAAGGATAACCAAAACAAAGAACTTTTTTACTTAATTATATTAATGTACTTCTTAGACAAAGGAAATCTTCATTTAGGAAATAGAATATATATATATATAAATAGAATAAATAACAGAACTTAAAATATTATCACAACTACACTGTACGTTTGTTCAATTATCTTTACATTTAAAAAGTTATAATTTAATTACTTACAGATAATTGTGGACTGTTCAGAGTTAGCTTTAATTTACGGCATTTGAAGACAGATTTGACATAAAGTAAATAGAATATTAAAAGAAATTATATATATAAAGTTAAATAACAAATTAAGAATAAGTAAGTTATAAATTTATTTAACATTAAAAAAAAACAACAAAGTGTTTAGATTTCAAATGATTTCAAATGCTTTTCAATATTCTACATTATCAAATAGTAATGCCAACAATCGCATCATTGACTTCACTTTGCCGAAGTGTTAGTGAATAGTTGTTCCAGTAGTTGGTACGAACTGACTTACTTAAATATGCATGAGGTCACTCGCAGCGACTTCACTCACACTTGTATATGCATTTAATTTAAATAATTTTTCTTTAGAATTTTCTTTGTTATTAATATTATATTAGTAACATATACTCTATTTTTAGGTATAAAATATTCATATATTTTAAACTTCAGTTATATTAAATAGAGTTTTTTATTAAAATGTTGTATGTTGAATAATTTCTTGAAGTATTAACCGGAAACAATTAGTGTTATTACAAAAAGCGGGTGAAATTTATGCATTTATTTTGTAATCTTGCAACTAGAGAGTGCTTTTAGAGCTTCAATTAACTAAAGCAAGAATACATTGCATACTCAATAATTTACTCAATAATTAGATCAAAATAAATATAATATATCGTTAATATTATACGTATATACTAAATATTATATATACTGGTTTTAGATTTACAATCATTTATTACATTTACATCTTTTATAAAATGGTAGTAACACAAAATCTATTGAAATAAAGTCATGGATTTGGAGGATTTTCATGACCTCAAATTCACAATATATATTTCTAATACCGGTTGATTTATGAAATTAAAAATGAAACGTTAGTCTTTTGTACCCAAATATAAAAGCTAAAAGTCTGATAAAATCCCTTTTATTTTTATAAACTGTTTAATCCGGGTCATCCATAGATCAAGTCCCTCGTCCTCTGTATGTAACTAATGATGAGTCATGTGAGATGAAGCAATATGTACTTTTTTATAAGACACATTATAATACATTAATTAGATACATTTTTAAATAAATATGAATAACATTTAGTATGAACGGCGCGATGCTTTGTTATTATTAAGAAACAAATTATTAACAATGTTTCGTTTAGCGAGCTTTTAACGAAGCTTCAATATTTATATATTTTACTAGAAAAGCCACTCTAACTTTCTTGCTGAGGAAAACCTACATTTTCTTATTTTACTTTTATAATTTCAAAAAAATATTTCCGCATATTTATCTAATACTTAATCAGTTTTTATTTTTTGTATCATCGGGATTATTGAAAGCAACACTTAATAATAATATAACATTATTATTTATATATTTGTTAATAATATTATTTAAATGGATCTTTTCAAGTAAATTTAATGATGTTATGATTGTTCAATATACAATTTTATGGGAAATGTTTTCTATAATTTTAATGAC
This sequence comes from Melinaea marsaeus rileyi, assembly GCA_918358865.1. Classification (NCBI taxonomy): domain Eukaryota; kingdom Metazoa; phylum Arthropoda; class Insecta; order Lepidoptera; family Nymphalidae; genus Melinaea; species Melinaea marsaeus. Next base: position 2,937,924 of record OU911094.1, read on the forward strand.
GCATTAGTTTGGACAGACGAAATAATTAGTCAATTCCCATTTCCCTAAAAAAATTCAGCTGTTTTTAATGAACGATAAATCTTTAAAATATTCACATTTTTTGCTTAAATTTAAGATATGGAAGCTAATCGTGTAGTTTGATAGCAGACGTTAAACAGTATTATAATTGTTTTATATGAATCGCCTCTAAATTTATACACAAAACTTAAACCAACTAAGCTCAGTGGCAACAGCTCGCAAGGTCTTTGAAGTGCAGATTTCGGAAGTGTCTGCTAGTGTGAGACTGTTTTGAAATTATTAATGCAGATTTCACATTAAAGAGCCAAATAGGATTTGGGGATGAAATTAAATATATTCCGATCTATTGCGCTGTTCTTATCTCAGTTATGTTTCAATTTTGTTTGTCACTCATGAATAATGAATAATATTATTTATGCAAAAGTAACGTTACCAATATTTTTTTACATTTTAAATACAATAATATATGTTACGATATCATAAACTATGAAATATTTTGAATTTAATTTTAATGAAATTTTAACAAAAATAATAGGTGAGTTTTAATTACAGTAACTGATACTTCATTTTAACTCCATGTATTTTTAATATTTACGTAGTGACATCAACTATAGCTTATTAACTATTGCCCTTTAATTTACAAAAATAACACTTTAGATAGCTAATTGTATCTAGAACTGCTATCGAAAAATTTCACTTATTTTATTATAATTACTAACGCCGAGAGACGATCATACGAGTACTAAATACAAGTTGTTGAATATGCTCAAGGGTCAGTACTATATGAAATATTAATATATACAAATAATAAATTATTAAAGGTTCTTCTCCTACTTGCCTTGCAACTTGAGTCTGCTTTCATAAGCGCAATAAATTTCAACAATAATCTTTAACTTTCAAATATGAATATATTTATAAAAAATTACTGATGACTCTTACGAAATTATAATCGAAAGACCCGAAGATCATCTGAGAAAGGTGTTGAGTAACAAGGGCTCCTTTCTGCGAGCAAATTATTACTTCGAACGAGGCCCCAGAACGGGTCAGAGAGCTAGCCTGTACCGCTGAGCCGATCACTGGGATAGTCTGGGGAGGAGGTGGCAGTAATACGCCCGCCACTTCTTTGCAGTGCCTTGCTGGGAGGGGAGGTTGACCACGCTCACCTACTTTATATAAATATAAAGACAGACATTACTTTTGCAACCTACAGTACAAACTTTTCTAAAGTGATTTCAAATAAATATTACAGTCATTTTCATTTTCGCTAGCATTGGCTATATTTAGTGTATATTTAAAATGAATTACTTCTATCCTTCATGGAACACGCTTTAAAATGCACTTTCTCTGATTATTATTTTTTTTTTTTTTTTTATGTTAGAGGAGGGCAAACGAGCTTGCGGGTCACCGTTGGTATGTGATCACCGCCGCCCATGAACTCTTGCAACATCCGAGGATACACAAGAGCGTTGCCGGCCTTGGAGAAAGGAATATATGCCTTTTTTGAAGGTACCCATGTCGTATCGATCTGGAAATACCGCCGAAGGAAGTTCGTTCCACATTTGAGTGGTACGTGGGAAAAAAGTCCTTGAAAACCGCACAGTTGAAGATCGCCACGCGTCCAGGTGGTATGGATGATAAAGGAGGCGATGGCGAGCTGTGCGGTAGTGAAATTCGGCGGTAGGCATCAGATCGAATAGTTCTTCGGAACACTCCCCGTTGTAAATGCGGTAGAAGACGCACAAAGAAGCCACGTCTCTACGCAATGCCAAAGAGTCCAGCCGTTCACAGAGCACTGGGTTCCCGACAATCCGAACGGCTCTCCGTTGTACGCGGTCAAATGGTAGAAGCTGATATTGGGGTGATCCGGACCAGAGATGAGAACAGTACTCCATGTGAGGCCGGACCTGCGCCTTATAGAGCGCAAGTCTTTGGCCAGGTTTGAAATACTGCCTCGCTCTATTGATCACTCCCAATTTCATCGAGGCCAACTTGGCCTTGCTCTCCAGATGACCACGAAACTGACAATCGCTCGAAATGTCGAGACCCAGTATTCTGATACTTGGCGAGGCAATAAGAGGAGTGCTCTCGAAGAGCGGTGATACGACAAATGGGGTTTTCTTAGTGGTAAACGCGCAAACCTGTGTCTTTAGGGGATTGAACTGAACGTGGTTCAGTTCACCCCACTCAGAGACCATCCCCAGGGAGGTCTCTATTGAAGACACAAGTTTCTTTCGGCACCCGTCGACGTTTTCCCGAGAGAGACCTGCACGACCGGAATATACTGCATCCCCAGTGCTGTCATCCGCATAACAATGTATGTTGGAAATATCCAACATATCATTGATATGCAGGAGGAACAGAGTTGGGGATAGCACGCAGCCTTGGGGTACACCAGCATTCACGGGCTTGGGGTCCGAGCAAAAACCGTCGAGAACGACCTGTATGCTCCGCCCAGTGAGAAAACTGGTGATCCACTTGCATAAACCCTCGGGAAGCCCATAGGAAGGTAGCTTCGAAAGAAGCCCCTTGTGCCATACACGATCAAAGGCTTTTGCCATATCCAGACTATCTGCCAGACCTTCTCCCTTGCTTTCAATAACCGCTGCCCAACGGTGCGTAAGGTAAAACAGAAGATCACCAGCTGATCGACCATGGCGAAAGCCATACTGCCGGTCATTGATCAACTGGTGATCCTCTAAGTACGTTAGGAGCTGTCGGTTTATGATAATCTCCATTATTTTGGAGAGAAGGGAGGTAATGGCGATAGGTCTGTAGTTAGTTGGGTCCGAGCTATCACCTTTTTTAGGGATCGGATGGACAAGGGCACGCTTCCTTGAGACCGGGACTACGTCTCTAAGGTAGGAGTACCGAAATAGACGCGTTAGCACTGGAGTCAACTCAGGGGCACACGTTCGTAGCACTAATGGAGAAATGCCATCCGGCCCACTCGACTTATGAACGTCCAAGGAAAATAGAGACTGCCTGATAGTTTTTTGGCGAAAAACTATTTCCGGCATTGAACTCTGACACCGCGGGATGGTAGGCGGTGTCTTCCCTTGGTCGTCCAAAGTCGAGTTGGAGGCGAAAAGAGTGCCCAAGAGATCGGCTTTCTCTTTTGCCGTGTGGGCCAGAGAGTCATTCCCCATGTGCAACGGCGGTAGGGAAGGCTGGCTAAAGTTGCCCAGAGAGGCCTTGGAAAGCGCCCAGAATTTGCGCGTGCCAGGCGGGTACTTTGCCAGCTGATCCCCAATTTTGACGACATGCTTAAACTTTGCTCTAGCGATTTGCCGTTTGAAGAATCTGGAGGCACGGTTGTATTTCCTCTTCAGAACTCTAGAGTTCGGATCCTTAGTGACTAACGCATTAGCCCAAGCTTGATAAGCCTGCCGTTTGCCAGCTGCTGCTGCCCTGACAGACGCATCAAACCAAGGCCGCGATCTGCCGCCAAGCGGTACCACAGAGCTTGGTACAAATAGTTCCATGCCCTGAAGTATCACATCAGCTACAGCCGCAGCGCAGTCACTAGGATCATTGGAAGGGAAACAAATCGGCCCCCATGGGTAGGATGCAAAAAAGGACCGCATTCCATCCCAATCCGCTGACTTGTAGTGCCAAACGCGTCGAGTCGCAGGTCTTGTGCGATCAGGACGTCGAATGGGCACTACACTCCGTACCAGACAGTGATCAGAGGAACCTAAGGGAGCCTCGACAGTGATCTGGTACTTTTCTGGACGTGTAGTCAGCAGAAGATCCAACAAAGAGGGCGTGTGGCTGTCCACGTCCGGTAGACGAGTGTGCGTCTTTACCAGCTGGGACAGACCATTTGCCAGAGCAAAGTCAAACACAGATCTCCCCGCGTAGTCGGTGGCACGTGACCCTAGCCAATCGGCATGGTGCGCATTAAAGTCCCCGAGGACTACGACTTCGGCGGAGGGAGTCTGTGAAAGCAGATCGTCAATCTTCGCCTGAACATGGCCCAAGAGTTGATCCGTTTCTGCATTACCACTATGGGACCTGTAGAGGCACGCGTAGACTCTGACATGGTCGTCCATGTCCACGCGTAGCCAGAGTACAGACAGGTCCCGACCTTCAAAAACCTGAAGGCGACGGTAGCAGATATCCTCCCTTACGAACACAGATACCCCGGCGTGTGGTATAAAATGATGTTCTAGTTTATACCCGGGGTATGACAGGTACGCTGTGTCGCTAGGTTGAGATATCTGCGTCTCCGTCAAAAACAACAAGGCCGGCTGCGCCGTCTCAAGGTGGTAGTGGACGGCGTTTAGGTTCGAGTGAAACCCCCGAATGTTGCAAAAGTCCACATCTAGAGTGGAGCGGGGTGCCGCTGTTTGCCGTCGTTTGCCCTCCGAAAACACAAAAGGCGATACTTTGCCCGCCCCAGATACGACGGGCAGCCCGAGCAAAATCCGAGGATCATTCCCCGATTTTGCTCGGGGAGGGGGTCCCCGGCTTCATCAAAGCCGGTACCCTCCTGGGGTATACTTTTTGGAGGCATCGCTATCATGTTTGGCAGGGGGGGGGTTGGGCTTCCGGATTCTCTCACTCACCGACGGAACATAACCAAATGAATTTGGTTACTACACGTCGGTCTTCTGTGAGAGGGTGGTCCTTCCCCGGTCGAGCCAGCCCAATACGAGCTGCAGTCGGAAAACTACAGTTAGGCTCTACCACCTTATTGTACTTTATTTGTTCTGGGTGAATAGTATGTTCTTTGTACTTACTAAGAACTAATATTAATTGAAAAATTTTGACCTTGTTAGTATTATCATTAATATCAACTTATATTTATAAATTTAAGATGATATTAATTTGCCACCAAATAAAGACAATACGACAAAAATGTTTAACGTGAAATACGTCACATTAAACAATTAAGTACTCGTATACTTAAACACTATTGTACATTTGTTCTAAAAGGAACTAAAATTCATTCTTAACTCAAAACCTCGCCTTTGGAAATGGGCTTTTATTTATTTGAGAGTTTTTGTAAGTTTTGTCACTATGGAGGTATTTTTTATTTAACAAAATACATTTTACGTCGAAATGTTATAATTATATTTGGAATAACCTTCCTTCGGAGGTGGTTCAAGATTCATACAAAATGGACATCTAAAAAAGGTGCGAGTATATACTCCCTCCGTCGAAGCAAGCAAGGCCAACAGTTCGTGGGCGGCGGTGATTACTTACCACACGCACGCTCCTTTACCGTCCTCTATCTTGAAAGAACAATTATATTAAAAAATATTTTCACAGTAAAATAATTATGACATAATTAACCTCGTAATGTGTTAGATATGTTATTGTTTCGTTCAAATACAATATAAGAATTACATACAATGTAGCATATATACTTTTAAAATATTAACTGCTTAAATACTGGAAAAGAGTATAATATATTATTAAGCAGCGCTGAAGCAAGCTTGCTATTAAATTGTTTAATGTTCCTCATTTAACATTGAATAACTTCGTATAACTAATTGCATGAGGAAATATTTGTTGGAAACTCCATTCTGAAAAGATTTATCTTTTATTTCTATAAAGATATTTTCCTCATATATATATTACTGCAATCTAACGAAGAACTGTACAATCTAGAGAAAGAATAATAAGAATTTCCTTAGTACGAATGTGACGTCAACAAATATTAAAATATACAAAGTTTTGTTCTCAATCTTTCAAATGGGGGTCGTATAGATCATATAGTACATATAGTACATATAGTGTAGCACACATCTACTTAGTGTCTAGATTCACTTTATCTCACTTAACTATCAATAAATATTTAGATTTATTCAGTCGTAGCCTGATGAAAAAGGAGATTCTTTCTTTGGAACTAAGTGTATTAAGGTGAGTATCAGAATAAATTTTTGTAAAATTGATTCTGAGCCTCACCTAGCTACCTAGTGAATTATAAATGAGTTTTTATTCATATTAATATATACAATATTTATATGTTTATGTAGTTTGGGTTGTTACGTGATATTAAATAAGAAAGATATACGGATATGTATTTTTAAAATAACTCAATACACTTAATTAAATGGAGGGGAGTAGAATAAGAGTACAACTTCGAAGATTTTTTAAGGTATGTTAAAAACGTAGCTGTTTTTATCTTACCTTCTATGATAACATTCTATATACTAAAGCTTGTGAGCATGAGATCAGCAGCCACATGACATATACAGAAAAGACACAGTGCGAAGGACTGAGGTACGATGGAGTATAGACGAAATTATATAAATTAAAACATCAATTTAGAAAGTATAAGTCGACTTTCTTTACAGATCTTCTTAACAGATCTATTCCTTTGGAACAAGATACTAAGGTTTCCTAAGTGTAATTTGATTAATTGAAAAGAAAAATTAAACATTGATATGACCTCCTTACACAAATGTTACTACATTTTTATTGTAAATTTTATTATAAAGTTACAGTATGAAATATTAAAATAACAATGAACTCAATACACTTACTATAACTTTAATTGTTACAAAGGTGTTCTGTGTAAAAAAGCAACAAATTACAAAACAAACTTAGAGAATAAGTTAGCCTAATTAGTTCAGTTTTGTTCTCTTTTGTACTAAAGAAAAATTAATAATTTTACCATTAATATACGATGTAACTGAACACCTTTATTGAATAAAAGATGATATTTTTTTAATGTTATTAAAATCTAATTTCTTATTTTTTTTTATTTTCTTGCTGTTTTGTGTAAATATAATTAAATTTAATTCATAATTAACTTTACATCTTAAAAGCGTGAAATCAAGTCTTATATAAAACTTTTTTTAAGAATATATATTAAATTGTTTAAATAAAAACCCGCTATATAAAAATGGTTAGAATACATTGTAAGTTCGTAAGTCGTTATAAATATATATAATAAATAATGAACATATACGCCTGTCGTAGATAGAACAGCGCGGTTAGTAATTGTTTAATTGTGAATATTATATATTTGAAATCTTTCCGGTTTTAAAAATAGTGAAATGAACTATATTGTTTTCTTTAGCAGTACTAAGTTGAATGGAACATAAGATGAATATTGACTCCAGCTGAACTGACCGAGACGTCTGCAGCGAGTTAAATATACGTTACTTCTATATCGAGTATGTTTTAAATTAAAGTTTTAACAAAGTCCACCAGCCGTGTTACAATATACCACAATTTAATCCCATAATAGTTAGACCTTCAATAATTAATCTCATCTCAATATGTCTATCTCCTATTAGACATTTTAATCTGATCGGATTTGCTTTGAATATGGTGTATTGATTTCTACTTTGAACACTAATTATACGACAGGGCTCCCGATAGTAGGAGTGCCTTGGAATTAATATATAGAAATATAATAATGTAGCTCTTAGGTTATAAAATAAATCTCCCGAGAAGAGTTTCGAATTAAAAATATATATTGTAAAGATGTCAAAAAGATTTTCTTTATTCAATGTTTTGTCTATAATATAATAATATTTAAATCATTGTCAGAGAACAAACGCCGAAGTGAGCTTACAGCGTTTGTGGATGAATGGAAGGAAAAAGCAAAGTCGTGTCATAACAAAGGACAACTGTTTTGTTTTTCTGTGACTACATAACAAAGTTGTTCCTTTGTTTTGAAATATAAAATTATTATCATTTCTTTTATGTTTCATTTTCATGAACTGATATAAATAAAACCTTTATATTTCTTAAAATATTATAATAAGACAGGAGATATATGAAACCTGAAACAACTTATTTGTAAAAACAACCTAAATCAATATAATAACACTTTGGTTTCAGTTGGATAAATAGTATTTATAAATATTTTATATATATCCACAGACATGTACATTATTTTTAATATGTTTTTTTATTAAACCTACAACAAGTCATAAATGTAACAAATATCAACTGTAGAATACAACCTTCATCTATAAAGTTTTAACTACACTCAAGCTAAGCTGTATTCTGCTCTTAATAGATATTGGTCGGAGGTGATCTAGTTGTTGTTCCATACGCGCTCGTCTGTAACATATAGGCTGTTGTGTTTAATATCGTATATCTTTTGTATACAATAGACACGTCATTATATCCCAAGAGGTGAAACATACTTGATTTATATTACAATAGTTTATGTGACCATGCGAGATGGAAATAATTTTTATTTTTGTATTCGCAGTGGTCGTAAAGGTCCTGGCTATTACTCCACCTGGAGGGCTGCACCTGCAGGAACACACGTTGGACTTACACACACTTACCCTGTTTGTTTTTCAATCAATCAATATTTGTGAAAACTTCGTGACGCCAATCAAATAAATGTTTTTCTTATATTAAGTGATTCATAATATCAGTGTTAAAAACTGTAGTTACAAATCAGTTTTAAGATTTTTACTTCTATTCAAAATTCATTAAGTAAATTTTTAGCGTGATGTTTAAACTGTAGAAGAAGCAAGAAGTATCTCTAAACTCGTACAATGACAGTGTGAGAAAAAACACTTGAGAAACAAAAAAATAGAAATTAGATCAAAATAAAAAACACTAGAAATTTTTCTCATTTGATAAAATTTTCACTTGTCCATTATCAATATTAGAAAGAAATATATTACAATATACCAAAATATTACTTTTCTTTTTTTTAGTAAGTTCCAATTTCACGGTGTCATTTCAGATATGTCAAGAGTACACATGAAACACGTCATATTATTGTGATCAAATAGCTGTTACATCAGCCTGTAAAACGAACTGTTCTGAACGAATCTTCCTTAAATAACATTTGTTCTGTTTGATTTCATATCATAAATTTACTTTGTTAATAAATTTATTGTTATGAAGACATTCACAATGTTCTCGTAGACGATATTGTTTTAAATTAATGTATGAATAATAAGACACTCTTTAGAAAACTAGAAATACTACATCGAAATCAAACTGAGTTGAAAATACATTTTACTTTCTGGATAACATTTGACATGATTATTATTTCTCATTGCTTGCTTTCATCTTGTATCTATTGTCAAATAAATTATAAGAACAATTATAATGTATCTTACTTCTGTAGAAATCGTATTCTAAATATATATTATAATATAAATCAATTGTTCATAATAAATATATAACAATGCTAACATATACAGTAATCCCCCTATAACAAGGTACTTTTATAACACGTTTTCATATAACGCGATTTCAGTCCCTCGTAAAACACGTGTTTTCTGCCATATAACGTAGGGATTTGCTATGTTAAATTGCTATACTATGAATTTGTAATGATTTCGTATGATTCATAATTAATTTTGCTTACCGTTGCACATTGTGGCAATTGTGTTGTTATAAAATTAAATTTAGTTAAATAAAACTTAAATTAAATTAAGTTCTTTATTTATCTTAACATAAATAAATACAAACATAATAGCAGTTCATCTTTTTATATATATAAAACTTTTAAAACTATTTATGGCGATCGGATTATATGTTGGAGAACACAAACTGACTCAAACAACAATATTATTATAAGCATTACAATTTTGAGATTGGTTCTTGTTAAGAAGAAATCTGTGTAGTATTCTCAAAAAGTATTTTGTTCAATGATGTTTCTGTCCAATGGCAATATAAGTTGAATTAAGATCCCTTGTTTTGCAATTCATAATTTCTTTCTTAAGATATAACTTCTTAGGTAGATGTTGTTTATAATTTGATTTAAGAAACCTAAATATTTCTTTCACAGTAACTTATTAACGGAAACATACTACAGAAAAATAAGACTTATATGTGGAAAAATACTATGTTATTTAATATATACATATATAATTGAATTCAAAAATGTTTAGATAATCATTTTAATTTTGCAATGAGTTAGTAACTGATAAATCAGCTGAGTGTGTCGTTGAGTCGTACATCATGTTAGATTACGCTCTGACATCACATTAGTACTCCAATTACAAACGAATTAGTAATACTATTAATACATTATGTATTAGTATTGACATACGATGTATTGTTGGTCCTCAACTATTCAGTGGATATTATTAATATATATAAGTAATAAAATAAAGCTTCTTTCTTAAAAGTTAGAGGGTATATTTCAATTTATATAAAGAAATCATGCTCTAGTTTAAATTAAAGTATGTAGATTTAATTCATTCCTCCGTATCTGAGATACGAGATCACTTTGTTCTTTTGTGCTGGACCAGCTGCAGCTGCGCTTAGCAATTTACATCCAAAGCCAATATCTCTATTTTTACTTTTTAAAATTTTATCTAAAATTGATTTTTTTCTCTCTACTTTAGATTTTTTATTTAGAATGTGTTTTGAGTTGCTTTTTCTTTTTAATTAATGTTATTATTTAATATGACAAGATAAATAACATGTTATACTTCTTCTTCTTTTTCTTAGTTTTTTCTTTCTTGTTATTAGTTTAATATTATCTACAAATAAGCGACAGATACTTATAGCGATACTTTACAAAGGAATCGTTCCAATTGTGTAGGTAATTGTATCAATTTATATGTTTAAAAATATATTGTGCTGTCGACAAAATTTACAAATAATAAATACTCTTAATGTTTAAATAATAGAAATATTAATTGCTCAGCTGCCCGTTGCCGTATGCCGTGTGCCGTGAGGGGTATTATAATGTAAATCCTGCAAAACCAACAAGTTGATCCAATCCGTATGTCAGGATTACAAAATCTTATCACGGGTTTGAATGCTACGTCATTATTTCACTTAGGAAAGGCTTAAGGAGATTTGGAGGTTCGAATTTCGAAATAATTATCACTTTTAGTCAACTAACATTGAAAATACATATAATATTTAACGATACATTCTGTATCTAGATCTTTTTCAATAAAACTAATGATTAAAATGGTCTTTAACATGTTAAGATATATTAAGAGCATTATTTTATATAAAGTTATATAAAATAAACAGTTAAACAACACGGGCAGGTGTTGAACCTGCGGTCTCTGGCATCACCGTCTTCATTGCTCTCCACTGAGCTGCTCTCTCGTAGTGACGTCTTAGCGAAGTAACGCGTCAATAAATATTTCGAGATGTATTTATATACCTACATCTCTCATCAAACTGATCGCTTCACAGCATTTAAAATATTCGAAAAATTGCTTTACTTAAATGTATATTCGTTTATCAGAAAACATCACCCGTATCTACTTCTTTGAAGATCAAATTTTTGTTGATTATAATACCAATATTTAAAGTTTTATTTATTGTCTACGGGACGTAATCCCGATGGATGATTTGTTTTTTTGTGTATAAAATATCTTCCTTAACAACAAAGATAATGTCTTCTCCACCTGAAACAAATGTCTTAAAGTGAGGAGTAATTTGTTTGGAACTTGTTTTTGTATAATTTGTTGTGAACACGGCTTTGTGAGTTTCAAACGCGAGCTGTTTTGTAATTTGTAATTTTCTGTGTTACTTATAAAAAACATTAGGAACGATGCTCTTTGAGGCTTTTGTATTTATATAAAATTAATAACAAACAAATTACTTCTTTATATATATATATATATATATATATATATATATATATATATTAATATTTAATTGAAAAATAAAAAAGTAATAAATAAAAAATCAAATCAAACCAATCAAAATTGGTTGCGAACTTGAATTTCACGTATTTGAAAAATAAATAAACATAATTTTAAATATTTTTTTCAAAATTTGTCCTTAGTTATATGAGGCCTAATGAAGGCCTAATGTGGCCTAGAAACTTGAATTGGTTTACTCTAACAAGATTTGCCCCGTTGAGCTTAATTGGTGGCACATTTCCTGGTAGTCTGTTACCAGCTTTGAAGACCAGGTAATCCCTCTTCTTGTTATTGTACATCAATCCATGCACTTCAACATATGACTCGCAAAAAGCCATCACCTTTCTTATAACACTGACTGAGAGAGCCGGCAGCACCATGTTATCTGCGTAACTAATATTATTAAAACAAACGCCACCGACCGATTCGCCACCCATGCCGCTGAGCCCCTCCATCAGCACATTGACATAGTAGTTAAAAAGCTTAGGGGAGCTCAACCCTCCCTGTCTCACTTCACATTCCAATCTATACGGCTCCGAGTACTCGTTTGCCCACTTCACAAAGTTTACTTGAGTATCATACCAATATTTAAACAAAGAAATAAGTTCTGTGGGCATTCCCACTTGTTGTAACTTTTCCCACAAGATATTGTATACGAGCAGATCGAAAGCTTTAGACAGGTCCAAGAAGCAGGCATAAACACAGGAGTGCTTCTTTTCATGTAATACCTGAAATAATTATAACATAATCAATAGTTAGTAAGATTTTGTTGAATTTAATTAACGTCCACCGAGCACGTGGTCGCCTGCACACTTCTTTACGTTGAGAAGTCAATTGTCAGTTATTGCATATGGCCGCCTTGCCAGTGTTCGTTGTGAGGTTGACGTATGATCAGCTGCTGGTTGCTCATGACACTGACGTTAAAGAACGTGTGCGCCTATATATATATATATATATATATATATATATATATATATATATATATATATATACACCCAATGTAATAGCAATATTCTAAAAATTTCGGCTTTTTTTTATCAGTTCTTTGGATATTCTGAATACTTTAACGAATATTCCATGTTTTTAATATTGACAGAAAACATTTTCAAAACATAAATTGATAATATTGATGTTCTGGTAGTATTACATTTCAAACAGATCTAATACCATTGATCAAACTCACTATCAAAGCATAATTACGTATCACATCACACACTTCACTTGCTTCATCAGCTTTGCTATTTCCGATCGAAACAATATATATCACATTTAGTAAACACACGATTTAACATATTCTATGTAATTACACAAAGAGTATATTGTAAACTTATGCATTGAATCGGAAGTACACGTATCGAAATGCAATAGATATTACAAAGATTAACTAATTTATAGTAGGCTATATTATTGCTTTATTTAGAAGAGCATAACTTTGTAATATTGACAGTATTATTTTTAGTCTTTTAAAAATATAATTTAATTATTCAAAACATAGATTCGTAATATTTTAACAGATTATAAGGTTGTATACTTTCATCTTGCGGTAGTTTTAGTTCCGGAGAACAGTTGTTTATTGTATCACGTGTTTTGTGACATTTTATGTAAAATTGTGCTTATATTGAATGTCTTGATGGAACACAATAATATTAAAATTAAATATATAAACATAAATGAATAATAAAGGCAATATGATCGTATGATATAATGAGATACTAGCCTTTAATACATTGAACGTTTATGGTGACACGTAAAAAAAGAGAAATCTTAAGCTTTGTTCTCATGTGGATACTATGGCTCATACAATCGAAATATTATATGCTCTGTTATATCTTTAAGCTTCGGAAGTCCTAAATATATTAATATAATAACAAACACTAAAGCATTAACAATATAAAAGTGATAAATAATACTGCTTTTATTGTTATATTATAAAATACAAAATAGTAGATATGGCAAAAAGTTTTAGAAAAGATAAGCCTTTGTGTTACCAAAGTTATATGACTTAGCTTAAAGTTAGTAATAACTTGCTTAACTAACTTACACTGCCTTTGTTGTGTATTAAAATACACGCCTACGGACTTCTTCTCTTTCGCATCCTAAGGTTAGCTGGTACAGAATGCCTATTAGCATTAAGCCCGCCTTTTGTACACTATTTTATATTGTGCAATAAAGATTTAAATAAATAAATAAATAAATAAAATATATCGTGAAACGGTACATTAATAAAACTATTTTAATTACAATCAATACTAATTAAAGTTATAGGAATATTTCTGATAATCTGAAAGAAAGTTAAATTACTCGTAAACACAGGTGTATGTGAATAGCGAAATATCCTATTATATATATAATTTCACATAAAGAGTCTCCGCGTTGTAATGTAATTGACAGATCGTCTTAAGATTACTCAGCAGTTAAAGACAAGTTGGTGTTTTTGTTGGTACAAACGTGACTTTGACTTATAGTTACCATTACTTTAATGTGTAGAATAGTATCACGGCGACTTTTCAGGTAGTTTAATTTTGTTACGCTATAATGCAAACTAGTTTTTAAATACTCGAGATAAGTGAGATACGTTGATTCGCGAGCTCGCGGATGTGGACGAGGAATCTTGAACCGTCTCTGCGAGTGTCACGTAATTGTAATGTTTTGTTTCCTTAATTGCTCTCATCTGTCACATCGTATTTACCGCGTTATATAAAAATTTTTTTTGGTAATTGGTTAATATCCACCTTTGCCTTTATAAAGAAGGTTAAACCTTCTAATAGTTTGAACTCATCTACAATTGGGTTCGTAACTTTTACATGATGTAACCATGCAATATAAGTTCGTAAGCAAAACTTCTTCTGTTTATGTTTTAAGTTATCTTATAAGGTTTTTGTTAACCTGTTACCTGTAATATATTGCCGATTCTTACAATTAATGTAATTATAAGCAAAGACAATATATTACCTGTAGTCATATAAAATGGACAATTTGCGTACCCTTTTTAATTTACACATGTTAAAATTCTAGAGATAATTTGAATGTACTAACCTCACTCACCTTTAATAAAGTTTGTTGCGATTGTTAACAATTTATAGCAAAAGATAATATGTTCAAGTCCGTTAAGAAGTTGTGCACAAAAGATACTTGAACAAAGTGAACTGGAATTGGTCTCCATAACTTAGTGAGTAAATTAGTAAGAAAGGCTTCGTAACTTTCATATTCGCCGTCAGTTTCCTGCAAGAACTTCCTAGGCTTCTGTACTAATTACCTGTATTGAAATTGATAAGTTGAACTTGCTGACTACTATATATCAATTGCTAAGTGCATTTCTATAACTACTATATGTGTTCTGGATTCTGAAATAGTATTTGAAATTGTTTATTATTACGTGACGATTGGCCAGTTATCAAATAGTATAATTATTTAGACCTATATCATTCTTCTGATTAGAATCTTTTATAATTGTTAATATGAAAGCGCCATGTACATTACGATATAAATTATTGACTGAATGCGCCCACCACACACACCACTCCGCTCAGGCGAAATATGTTTTCTAAGTTACTTCTTGTAACATTAGATATCCGGCACTGAAAGTTCCATTAAAATAGATCCAGTTGTTATAAAAATTAGCAGAAATGAGAGGTCAAGGAATAAGCAACTACTGTATAACTCTAGCGACTCAGTCTTTCATTGCGTGGATGAACATTTAAATAAGAATTATTGTGGATTGATTTAAGAATTTTGTAGATCAGTGTGCTTTTACCAGTTAATGTTATTGGTACTTTAACATACTAGCATGTTAAATACAATTTAATTCAATTTTATTTAATAAAGACATAAATCATTTTTTTTATTGTTTTTTCAATCTGTGTGTCTTTTTTTTTCACTTACTGAAAGTTCTATGATCAGAATTGTATATAAAGATGGCATAGTGGATAAAAATAATTTTATAATATATAACAACTGGGAAACTACAAATCATTATTTCTTCATCAATTTGTTCACTCGGAGTGTGGTCGGAGAAACATGTTTCCTTCCTCCATTCGCTTCTATCATCTCATCAACTCTGCTTCAAATTTTCCTACGTCTTTTTTGCCTTTATTCAAACATCCCTTTTCTTTTAAACCCATTACTGGCATAAACCATTCATATTTTATGCGACAATCCTAAAAAAATATAAGACTGAGAAATCAAAAATGTCAAAGAAACTTTTTTCTTTCACTCTATAATTTAGTTTCCGGACTTCCGCTATTTCACCCATTCGTGCGTAAGTACTTTATGCTTTGACGCCTGATTAGAGCACGCTATAAAGGTAAGCCAATGAATACTTATGATTCAGTGATAAAAAATGAGGATTTAATTTATTATTATATAGAATGTTAAGTATTATATCAAAGCTAACAGAAAATTTATTCATTAAAAACTTTTATGAAAGATTAACGAAATTAATTTGTCCCAAAATATTACGTAAAATTAATAATAGATAAACTGAAAGCAAGATTTTATCCATCTTTTATATTTTACTTTATTACATAACAAATATAGTAATAGATCGAATCCAAAAATTGCCGTGGCAGTGTCACCTTTCTTAGTTATAAAAGAAATGCTCCCTCGCTCGGCTTTCATGAAATAACAAATACAAAATACAACGATATTATCTCAGAATGGGTTAAATATACTAAAAAAGCATTTAGAGTTTTTAACAAAAAATTACATAAATATACGAATTGTCTTCAACTAAATATACTTTGTGTTTTCTAGATGTCTATCATCTATTATTCCAAAAAAAGCAACGTTCTTTAAACAAACAGTTGAACAAAATCTTAATGAACTAAAATGCAAAGTCTTACTTACGTTTGATAAAAAATCTGTGGACAAAAAAGAATAATATTTAATTAAAATTATAACATTTTAAATTATTTACTGCAACATCAAATATTTTCCTAAAATAGCGCTACAATATTTTTGTTACAACATTTTAAACGTATTTTGGTTAAAATTAAATGATTTAGAATTTAGAATAATATTTTGTAGCTGAAAATATTCCATGAATAAAAACGCTGCTACTCGTATTTACATTTTAGGATCCTTTACTTTGGAAATATGATTTCCTTTGACCTTAAACTGATATTATTGACACCGTATTCATAGGCAGTTAATTAGTTACCTTTAAGTTAAACCTTTAAACTAAGCTCCAGTCTGAGCGATTACAATAATTGATAAAAGTTAAATAAGTAATGTTCTTAATATTGTTCATATTCTTCGTATTTCCAAATTAGTAGCGTTTCACTTTTATTAAGGCTACTTTTATTAAATATATATATTACAAGGGAGTGAAGTCGTGAGCACAGCTAGTATATTATATATAGGAAGTGGATCTACGAGTAGGTACAAAATTTTATAAAATAACAGCAAGGTGAAGTCTGCAGGCACATGATTTTATTTAACCCTTAACTGTGGACGCGCGGTCTTACAGACCGCTTGCAGTTTATAATTTTTGTGTTTACCCCTTTCCCCTTGCTCCCCGCGTTTAATGCGCTCAGTAGCTTTAGTTTTAGTGCCGAAACGTGTGTTGAGATGAGAGGTGGTGTCGGCGGCCACAAATTAGGTGAGTTATTTTACTTTATACTTTAACCGCGGTCCGTCGGACCGCACGTCCACGTTTCCTGTGTAAATAATAGAAACGGTGATTTTGTTTCATTTGATTGTTTTAGGTTATTTTCATTCAAAATGTCAAAGAATATTGATCAACGAGCATCCACATCAAAACGAACGTCAACATCACAGCTCGAACAGCGTGCGAGTAAAATATGGCGAGTTGAAAACCCTTCTTTTGAAAAAGAAGTGTATGATTTACTTTTAGAGTCGGATGAGTCTGATAACAATATAGATAGCATTACAAATAAACCCGAGATTATACAATTCTACAACTCCACTAAAGGAGGAGTAGACGAAACTGACAAGAAGTGTTCCCTTTACTCAAGTAGTCGACGAACAAGAAGATGGCCTGTGGTCATTTTGTATCGCATTCTTGACTTGTGTGGTATAAATGCTCAAGTACTACACAATGAGCATCAGAGCAAAAAAATAGAAAGAGGAGTATTCCTTAAAAAAATAGCCCGATCTTTAGTCGTTCCGCATATGCAAAGACGAGCAATAAAACCAAATATATCAAACGAATTGAAAATGACAGTGAGGCGTGTTTTAGGGGCAGATATGCTCCTAGATGAAGCCCCTAACCAGGAGAGCGATTCATTAAAGCGAAAAACATGTCGTTTTTGTCCACCAAAACTAAAGAGAAAGTCCAATTATACTTGTATAAGTTGTAGGCAGGTCATATGTTTACAGTGTTCCAAACCCTTGTGCAAGGACTGCAAATAATTTTAAACAATTGGACCAATGTTAAAAATTTTGTATTTTAATTTGAGAAGACTTTTATTCGTTTTTATATTAGGTTAAACCTTAGATTTATAGTTTTGATTGTTATTTTTTCTAAAAAGTTTAATTCTTTCAAGTTTTTCGTCCTAAAATTGATCTCTAGTAAATGTATGCCAAAAAGTGCCTTTAACTGTTAGTATGCGTTATTTTATTTACAAATAAAGAAAGATTGATTAAAAGCCTCGAAATTACTTAATTTTAATATACCTAAAAAACATTAAATACAAAAGTGTACAATTAGAATTAATATTTACATAATATTTGGACTTCAGAACATAGCGGTCCGAGAGACCGCGCGTCCATGGTAGTGTGACAAAAAAATGACGTCCATAGTTAAAGGTTAATAATCAAGTAATATGATTTCCGAGGCTCGCTAATGAATCTGGTTTCTGTTTCAGTCGGTGACACGGAAACTGTGATTTTAAAATCAACATTATTATACGAAAAATCATAATAATTGAGCAATTGATTTAGTGAGTCATGTGACACCATCACACTAACATTACTATGAAGAGTTGGAACAATTAATGACTATTATGAAGTTAGCATTATTCTAACAAATATTAGATGTTAGTTTTGTGTTTTGTTCACAACTTTCTAATAACGTGTGTAGAGGATACGGAGAGTAAAGTGATTCATTATTTAAACGGCATTTAATGGTTATTATATAAACCCAAAGATAACAGTACTTTTAACCCACATGAGAAATAATTTTAATATTATAATTAAAATGTTTTAAATTCGGATCATGTCGCTATATTTAATTATGTTTATTAAATAATTTTGAATAAATGACATATGAGAAGCTTATATCTGTATAATATTTAGCAATAAAGTTAAAGTTGAGACTAGCCATAACGAATCCTTCTATCTTGTTCCTCGGAGACAGAGGTAACAATTTATTGTAAACAACTTATATAATAAGAAATAATTCCGTACATTGTTTTATCTATTCAAGTTGTCTCGGATTTAAATTTAGATTTTTTTAAACAAATGCTTAGATTTTTCCCAATTTTATAAATATTATCTCTTAGCATGCTATCTATACCAGCTTGGTATCTACTGTATAAAATTCTTTACTTCACATGCAAACTATTATCTGCAGTAGAACTATAGTAAACCTAAAACTTAAAATTAGTTTGAACTAAAAAGCAATATTGAAATAATCCGCTTATGCTTTTAGCGGATATTGCTTCTACATTTTATCCGTATCTTGACTCCGAGTAACTTAATGTTCGCGGCGCGAGTATGGAATGTGTCTCACTGTGTTTTATTTAAAAAAATGAATGATTATTAAAAAAAAATGAATTTAAACAGTAACTTAACAATTATTTGTATTCTATTGACAAGTTATGTTTTTAGAGAAACTTCAGCTAAAAAAATTACTCTTTTGAATTAAAAAAAATTATAACAATGTTTGATCGTAATAGGAATTACGTACTTGCTAAAACTGTTAGAGTATATAAGCTAGGTTAGAATTTTCACATATTTTTGTAAATTTGAGGAGTAATTAAAAGTTGCCGAGAGTGTCCAGGTCAAGCCGGGTTTGAACTTGGTCCAGCCGCAGCCGACGTTGTACGTTTCTCGTCGCAGGAGGTTTAACATGACTTACTAATTGTACTGTAATAACCTCATTACAGTACAATTTGTAAGTCATGTTAAACTCATTTCACTTGTAACAGGTGCAAGTTATCTCGAGTCATGCAATATATATTATATTGTTTATATTGGCTGATTAGTTTCATTTGACTGCAGGACCATTTTAAAGACAGTACACCCTCCTGCTGTAGCTGCCCTCGCGGCTCGATCGCAGTAGAGCTGCACGCAGTCCACCATTCCGCGACGCTCCGAGTTCATGATTAAAAATTCCAAAAGGATTCGAAACTTTGTTTCAACTAAAATCCGTTTTAATTAATGTGAACACAGTCATTAAAAAAATTATCATAGTAACTGTGGATTTTAAAATTATTTCTCATGTGGGTTAAAAGTACTGTTATCTTTGGGTTTATATAATAACCATTAAATGCCATAAAAAAATTACTCTTTTGAATTAAAAAAAATTATAACAATGTTTGATCGTAATAGGAATTACGTACTTGCTAAAACTGTTAGAGTATATAAGCTAGGTTAGAATTTTCACATATTTTTGTAAATTTGAGGAGTAATTAAAAGTTGCCGAGAGTGTCCAGGTCAAGCCGGGTTTGAACTTGGTCCAGCCGCAGCCGACGTTGTACGTTTCTCGTCGCAGGAGGTTTAACATGACTTACTAATTGTACTGTAATAACCTCATTACAGTACAATTTGTAAGTCATGTTAAACTCATTTCACTTGTAACAGGTGCAAGTTATCTCGAGTCATGCAATATATATTATATTGTTTATATTGGCTGATTAGTTTCATTTGACTGCAGGACCATTTTAAAGACAGTACACCCTCCTGCTGTAGCTGCCCTCGCGGCTCGATCGCAGTAGAGCTGCACGCAGTCCACCATTCCGCGACGCTCCGAGTTCATGATTAAAAATTCCAAAAGGATTCGAAACTTTGTTTCAACTAAAATCCGTTTTAATTAATGTGAACACAGTCATTAAAAAAATTATCATAGTAACTGTGGATTTTAAGAGTGTAAATACATCCACATTATGATTAATATATTACAAAAAAAACCTATCCAATAATCTTAGAGACGGCTATTTATGTTAGATCATAAATTAATACCATAACTAAGAAGAAGAACAAGGCAGAACCTTCGATTATGTCAGACAGTTATTTGCGAGTGCGAGTTTACGCTTATATTGGTCATTGGAAAATAATTTCATTACGTGTTTATGATGCCATAAAAAGTTTGTAACTTTAAGCTCAATATCCAAGGAGCGAATCGTAAGAAGTTACAGATGGAAAATATGACCATGTTTTTATGAATGTTGGAATCTTTTTCTGGAGGAGATGGCTTGTGACAATTCAAATAAGAATAAAATACGTTTAATATACTATTGTTAATATAAATTATTTCTTACTAGTATTTAATACTGATGCTATCTCTCAATACCTAATAAATAGCACCTCATAACAAGTAACAAGCCGAGTACTGTTATAAGACATTTGATCAAAATACAAATAATTCAAATTATATAGTTACGTATCTCTCATATATACAAAAATAGCAATGAATTACACATTATCTTTCTTGATATGCAGCAAGTGATCTTGGCATTTTAAAAGCTCTGTCAACTGAGTAATTCCCAGGTGTTCATAATAAAAGCAAAAAGAAAATTTATTATATTTATATGCATTTTTATTAATGATCTGCACTTTCATAGACCATATTGTCAAGTGTAAATGCGTTAATTAATATAATTTATCTGAAAAATAATTACGAGCGACAAAATATAAACAGAAATTATCACTGTTACTCTGACATTCTCTTCACTCATTGAATAAATAAAATACCAAACGTTGCCATAGCTCTCTGTTACACACTTCCGCCCTCTTCACGAAATCACTCCTACAGATTGCAGAGAAGTGGAAGGAAAAATGGCGGGACAATACGAACATAAAGCGAGCCGATAGGAATATCCTACATGTTTATATCGGTTGATACACTTGAGCGTGTACAAAATATGAAACAATAAATTGTGGCCTACAAGAATAAATATTAAAGATGTTACAATTCTGATCCCATTGATTACCGCAAAATATCTATAAATTCTAGGTACTTTTAGCCATTTACCTAAATTGTAAGAAATTTAAATAAAATTTGCTTACCTTTAAAAATTGTACCTATAGTTATATTTATAACAAAACCAAGTATTTTTTCATATTGATTCACAATTTCTGCTTTGTTTTATACAAAATTGACTTATAATATAGTTAATGTTTATAAATGTTCAATTAAGTCGTGTCGTGCCGCATTTCGTGTCCAATGTAGATTGGAATAATGAATGAATATGACCTAAGGGTGGTTTATTATTATTATATGCTATATATGAGATTATATTCGATGAGCATTCTTTAAAGTGCCACTAAGGTAGTATTGAAAATATTGATAATTGACATAATTAAAAGTCATTGTGCGTAATATTTACACTAATTTACATGTTTGTACTGTATGACGTCTAATAAATAATAAGTTGTTCCAATAATTTTGATTCCCAATGTTTTAACAGTAATGGTAGTGTTATTAACCTGTTTGCAGTACTTCATTATGATAAATGAACCTGACAGGTATTGGTCATACAAATGTGTGCATAGCAACTGCAGCAACCATTGCTCATAATACTCGTTACTCATAGTGACACTGCATGAGGGATTAAGGTCCCCAGCTGTTGTCTGTCGGATAATAATAATGTACTAACGTCCGTCATAGATAACTTAGGACAGTGAACTGTAAGCTTTGTCTCACCGCGTATGTTGCAGTAATGAAATTAATAATGGTTATTTTACTTTATTACTGGGTACTGGGTGTTTTAATTAAATAGTAAAATTGTTCCGTACACTATCAATTTTTGAATGAATATCCGTAGTTTTTAGTTATAAATAAAGGAGATCTTAAATTTTAATACGATTAAACTAATTTTAGTTTCTTATATTATAACATTATTGAAGTGAACTGAACTTTAAAGCACGACCCGTTTTCAAGTTGAATATCCAAAGTTTAAGCCCGACGTGTTACGTGGTGACACGTACGACTGTCTACAAACTGTTCTCTTTACAGGAGTGTCGCTTCAATTACAATATTGATTAAAATGTCAAAATTGTGAACACTTGAGTGAGATGCTTCATGAGTAGGGTCAGTAAGTACTGCACTGATGTTAAAAAAATATTTCATTTTCAAAAACTATACAGATTGTAATGCAATAGTACATGTAAATCCTGGATTGTCCTTCATTCACACCAAAATTCTGTTATCTTTTCATTTTCATGCAAACCGTTGAAGGCCCCTTTAAATAATGAACCCCTTTTCTCTTCTTTGTTCTGTGATTTGAACGAAAGTTGGAAGCTGTTGAAAGTTGAGCGACCTGTAACTAGCGGAGTAACATTCTGTTGGAATAATGATAACTTTAGAGTATTATATTCAGCACTTTTAACGACGCCACGAGCAAAGTCGGTCATGTTGGTAACAATTGGCTTATAATTGACTTCTAGAACGGATATATTTATTTTTTATTAATATTTTGAGTAGAAATACGTAACTAAAGTTAGTCTATCACATACAGTACATATAACTATCTCTCCTATGTACATTGAACATGAGCCCAAGTAGATAATGTATTGATATATTGTGATGTGAGAGGTCACTGTGTGTGTGTACATTGTTCATAACTTAACAAACATATCAAAGGTTGAGGTGAAAGCTGTTAAGAAGGTGAAATAGTTAAGCCATTAAATGAAAATTACATTTTGAATTCATAATTATTTGAGTAAATATTTTAGTTTTTAGCTTTTCAAACTGTAAACTCAAGATCGAAATGAAATATTTTGACAACTAACTTATAAAAAGTGATATCACTTTTCATTATTTACTATTATGAAACATAATTTATAAATATTATTATTTTTAGCCTTTTACCCTAATTATTCCCAATTCTCAAACGTACTACAGAAAAAGTATATATTGAAAAGTTTTAGTGTCAAAAACATTTTTATTTCAGTCAATACTTGAGCGGTTGGTTTGAAACAAATATAATAA
This sequence comes from Melinaea marsaeus rileyi, assembly GCA_918358865.1. Lineage (NCBI taxonomy): Eukaryota > Metazoa > Arthropoda > Insecta > Lepidoptera > Nymphalidae > Melinaea > Melinaea marsaeus. Next base: position 2,961,612 of record OU911094.1, read on the forward strand.
CGTTTTCACGATACTTTACTAAATTAAATTTGTACCCACTTTTCTTTGACATAACAGTAAATATTTATACTAGTTTCAACTCGTTTTTTTTTTAAATCAATGCAAAACTTAAACTACACAAAATAAATATAACATTTTGTTAGACCATAATAATTGTTTTCATATTCATTAAACGTTTCTTAATCCCATAATACATAAGGGGGCAAAGTTATGTTTCAGTGCAGTGAGAACGGACCACCGCCACATCGAAGTATGTATGATTCTGCGTCCTCAATCCAGAACATCGTCATCATGACAGTTCACCGCGACGGTGGCGTTAGGCTTTTACAACATCTAATTCGACAATCTTGTCGTCTTTTAGGAGTTTTAGAATCTATCTGACGTCTTTATCCCCGCTACCTTGCACCTCGTTTCGTACAAAATAAATCGTTTACAATATTATATAATATGTATATTATATAATATATACGCGATTTTCCGATCTTTCTGCTTGAATTGCGACGTCATGTTTAAGGAAAACTATAACTATGTTGATTTCAAAGGTAACTACGTTAAATGCACGCTGTGCTGTCTCTAGTATGTAGATGATGGAAGGGTTCGACCGAGACAGCCCGCTTACGATTACTCGTATAATGTGACAACCGTATCAGTCTAAGAAGTATTATAACTATCATTACTTCGGTGTTGTTTATGGATATATAAATATTTCTAATGTGTAAAATCCTTTGTTTTTTTATTTTTGAATTCCTCTATATAATATAAGTTTATGTAAAGGATATTGTATGATTTTCAAGTTCATATTATATATTTGAAACAATAAAATACATGTGTAAAACTTCGCTATAACAAATGAATTTACACAAATTTTCTGCTCTGAGAGAAGGCACAAAATAACAGTAAAATTATTGTTATTGTCTCCAAAGATACAATAAATCGTCACGATTCAGTGAACTACATTCATATCGAAAAATCACTATCAGCGTTTCAGCAAAACCGATTTCAATAGTTCGGATTTCAGGTAAAATTCAAAGTATAAAAACTTTTACAGTCCAATACACCTTTTTAGTTTTAGATATAGCAATCAAGGGTTTATTGTTAGATTTGATTTTAAAGTAAAAAATGTGTGAATTTTAAAATAGTTATATGTTAGTTGTCTGTGGTATATTGAAGTCTAAGTCATCGATATTATTATTTTTTTTGTAATTTATGACTGTTGTTAGAGCATTTGGTTTTTTAAGACTTACAAAAACATAACGTAAAGGATACCCGTCGTAGCGTTTATTAAAAAAAATAAGATGAATTTTAAAAATATTTCCGAATAATCAGATTAAATAATTAAAATCAAATACTTCTGGATAATTGATTTATCAAATTAATCGAATGTTGGCGACTTAACAAACAACTTTGAAATTGAAAAAATGACAATGATCTCTCATTAACTGCAAGCTTAAGTTGCAGATGCTTTGGCACTTGTAATATCAAAACAAAACATTCTACGTATATTTTATAACAACAAACTTATTTCTTATCATTTCATTGTTTCTTCTTTACTTACAACTCTTATAATACTTCTATACTTCTATGTAAACGGAAAAGGTTAAAGGTCAGGAATATGTTACAAAATATTATAACACATGTACGAGATGTAATACTTTTAAGGTCTATACTTCGAGGCTCGCTATCGAGTTAAATATGCAATTGAAGCTGACGCGACGTGTCTCTTTGGATTATTTTTAAATTCATTCTTAGCCTGTGTTTATAGAACTAGGTTAAGAGGTATGCTTTACCGTAAAATTGTCGACTTCTTGGTTTGTTTCTTTGCTACGTTTAATAAATTCTTATATGAATAATATTTACTTAATAAAAATACAAATTAAATAGAAAAAATATTTTTTTTTATATAATATATTCTTATATTCTATAATTTTTTTTAATGATGTGAATATTTATTTATATATAATAGTCCTAACTGGTTAATTTTGTTGGTTATGTTTGCCTTTATGGAAATAATATTTCACTTTAGTCCTATTCTTAGCCTCATAAACTGTTCGCATACTTATGCATTTCCTGATATTTGGTTAAAGAGATTTAGTTAAATTTATGTATTCCAGAACATTTCCTAAATTGTAAAAATAAACGAGTCTGTGTTATAAGTGATATTAAAATAGATTAATAGCATTATACATCTTGTGAAGTTGGAAAATCATATATAGGACAATGTGAAACCCTAGTTAAATACAAAAAAAAGTATGTTTTTATCTTAAAGAACATACGTGTGCTTAGTGATATGTCAATTAAAGAAATCAAATAAAAAAAACCGAATTTATATCAAAATCAGTGAAAATAACACTTAATAATTTGAACTGTGAAGTGAACTAGAAAGTGTAATAGATTCAACAATAGTTATAACACAGAATAAAACATATTTAACGTAAAGTTCTATCTGAGGATTAACTAACTAAAAACATAGCGTCGTCTATTTATTAATTTGCATATAGTTATATTAAAAAAATTGGAAACAACTACAATCCATACTCGCAGAGCTGCTGCCATTTATTACAGTTATTAAAGCTGCAGTAAAAAAATACACTTTGTAAGCAATAACTAAAGAAGCAAGAGGAATACGAATTGGAAATGATGCAAATATACAAAAAAAATACTCAACAGATTTCCACATCACCTATGAGGTACTGTGTGTTGGCATGTGTTCCCGTTATGTAATGTGGCGGGATCCCTATGTAGGCCTACATCTCGAAAAAATTGCTAGCACGTAACTAAGGACAAATTTTGATTTTTTTTTTAAATTATATTTATTTATTTTTCAAATACATCAAATTCAAGTTCGTAACCAATTTTTTTATGCCCTTGATTTTTTATTTATTACTTTTTTATTTTTCAATTAAATATAAATATATATATATATATATATATATATATACATATATAAAGAAGTAATTTGTTTGTTATTAATTTTATTTAAATACAAAAACCTCAAAGAGCATCGTTCCTAATGTTTTTATAAGTAATACAGAAAATACAAATTACAAAACAGCTCGCGTTTGAAACAAGAAAGCCGTGTTCACTACAAATTATACAAAAACAAGTTCAAAACAAATTACTCCTCACTTTAAGACATTTGTTTCAGGTTGGAAAAACGATTATCTTTTGTTGTTAAAGAAGGTATTTTATACACAAAAAAACAAACCATTCATCGGGATTACGTCCCGTAGATAATAAATTAAACTTTAAATATTGTTATTATAATCAATATAAATAATTTATTATTTCTTAAGGAAAAAATACAGATGAGACTAATAGCACTTGAATAATTTGATCTTCAAAGAAATTGTTACCGTTAATGTATTCTAATAAACGAGTATACATTTAAGTAAAGCAATTTTTCGAATATTTTAAATGCTTTGAAGCAATTATGTTGATGAAAGATGTAGGTGTATAAACATCCACATCTTCACTTCGCTAAGACGTCACTACGAGAGAGCAGCTCAGTGGAGAGAGCAATGAAGACGGTTATGACAGAGACCGCAGGTTCAACACCGGCCCGTGTTGTTAACTGTTTATTTAATATTACATTATATATATCTTAACATGTTTAGACCATTTTAATCATTAATAATAGTTTTATTGAGAAAAATCTAGAATGCATTATTAAATATTATATGTATTTTCAATGTTAGTTGACTAAAAGTGATCATCATTTCGAAGTTCGAACCTCCAAATTACTAAGTGAAATAATGACGTGGCATTCAAACCCGTGATTAGATTTTGTAATCCTGACATACGAATTAGATCAACTTGTTAGTTTTGCAGGACTTACATTGTAATACCCCTCACGGCACACGGCAACGGGCAGCTGAGCAATAAATATTTCTATTATTTAAACATTAAGAGTTTTTATTATTTGTAAATTTGTCTACAGCACAATATATTTTTAAACATATAAATTGATCCAATTACCTATATACTTGGAACGATTCCTTTGTAAAGTATCGCTATAAGTATCTGTCGCTTTTTTGTAGATAATATTAAACTACGAACAAGAAAGAACTAAGAAACTAGCTAATTTATTATCAGGTTATATTAAATAATAACATTAATTAATAAGAAAAACCGACTCTAAACCTATTCTAAATAAGAAATCTAAAGTGGAGAGGAAGAAATCAACTTTAGATTACATTTTCAAAAGTAAAAATAGAGAAATTGGTATGGACGTAAATTGCTAAGCGCAGCTACAGCTGGTTCAGTACAAAAGAACAAAGTAATCTGAGATAAGGAGGATTAAATACATACTACATACTTTAATTTAAACGAGACCATGGTTTCTTTATATAAATTAAAATATAATATAACTTTTAAGAAAGAAGCTTTATTTTATAACATATATATTGAATTTAAAAAAAAAACATTATAATATCGCTAGTTGACGCTGAATAGAACAAAATTGTCATATAATTATTTATTAGTACTAAAACAATATCCATTAAATAGTTGAGGACCAACAATACATCGTATGTCAATACTAATACATAATGTATTAATAGTATTACTAATTCGTTTGTAATTGGAGTACTAATGTGATGTCAGAGTGTAATCTGACATGATGTACGACTAACGACACACTCACTTGATTTATCAGTACCTAATTGCAAAATTAAACTGATTCTATAAACATTTCTGAATTCGGTGAACTTATATATATATATATATTTAATAACATAGTATTTTTCCACATATAAATCTAATTTTTCTGTATTATGTTTCCGTTAATAAGTTATAGTGAAACAAATATTCAGGTTTCTTAAAGCAAATTATTAACAGCAACTACCTAGAAGTTATATCTTAAGAAAGAAATTATGAATTACAAAACAAGGGATTTTAATTCAACTTATATTGCCATTGGACAAAAACATCATTGAACAAAATACTTTTTGAGAATACTTAAAGAGATTTGTTCTTAACAAGAGTCAATCTCAAAATTGTAATGCTTATAATAATATTGTTTTTTGAGCTAGTTTATGTACTCCAACATATAATCCGATTGCCATAACTACTTTAAAAAGTTTTATATATATAAAAATATGAACTGCTATTTTGTTGTAATTATTTTTATGTTTTCCATATCACATCAATGTCAGTTATAAAAATAATAAAAGTAAAAAGTAAATAATTAAGTATTGAAAAAAGCCTCTTTGTATTAAGCATTTTTATATATTTATTATGTACAATTGATTTGTATAATATACTTAATAACTATAATTGTTCTTACAAATTATTTGAGAATAGATACAAGATACAAGCAAGCAATGAGAAGTGATAACCATGTCAAATGTTACTAACAAAGTAAAATGTATTTTCAACTCGGTTTGATTTCGATGTAGTATTTCTATTTTTCTAAAGAGTTTATTATTCTTTCATTAATGACTTTTATGAACACATTAATTTAAACACAATATCGTCTACGAGAACATTGCGAATGTCTTCATAACAATTTTATTAACAAATTAAATTTATGATATGAAATTAAACAGAAAAATGTTATTTCGTAACAATTATTCTCAAGATATATTCGAATTACGTCTGCTGTAATAGTTCTATATGTAGGCTGATACCATTATAAAACCATTATAAAAAGATATAAAGGAATCCGTTTAAATATCAATCGTTATTAAAATTGTAATTTTAACAAATTAAACATTGGTTGGAGATTTTTAATATATTTCTGTACAACTATTATAAAAGTACTAGTAATATTAACCGTTACTGATATTGTCATTCTAACAAATTAAACATTCGCAAGTAGGGTTGGCGTCAGGCAGGCGGTCGGCCGTAAAACAAAGACAAAGACAAATCTTTTAGCAGTATGGTAATACCGGTGCCACGCGTGCTAGCCCGGAAACAAAGGAATGTAAGACTGAGGTGTGGAAGTTGGAATGTTGGTACGATGACTGGAAGAGGAAGAGAAATTGCGGACGTGTTGAAAAGAAGACGAATAAATGTAGTATGTTTACAGGAGACGATCATTTAAAAGCAGAGTAGTCGGATTAACTAAAGATCTTAGAAATGGCATCATTATTAATATTGGGAACTAATGATTATATATTTACAGCATAATATAATATAATAATAACGAAATATTTACTTTTGTAATTCTAATTAATGTTTTAATTGTAAATATTACATTATAACTGACGTTTTCGTCAAAATATATTATTAATGTAGTAGTTATTTAACTAAATAATGTAACCATAAATCATATTCCATATTATAATATTGTTTGTATAATTACAAAGTAAGTGAAGGTAGTTGTCCAAATACACCAACTCGTGTTGTAAGAGTGTGTATGTAGTTAATACGTAACTCAGTAGCTGAGGGTTGTAAGAGTGTGTGTGTAGTTAATACGTAACTCAGTAGCTGAGGGTTGTAAGAGTGTGTGTGTAGTTAATACGTAACTCAGTAGCTGAGGGTTGTAAGAGTGTGTGTGTAGTTAATACGTAACTCAGTAGCTGAGGGTTGTAAGAGTGTGTGTGTAGTTAATACGTAACTCAGTAGCTGAGGGTTGTAAGAGTGTGTGTGTAGTTAATACGTAACTCAGTAGCTGAGGGTTGTAAGAGTGTGTGTGTAGTTAATACGTAACTCAGTAGCTGAGGGTTGTAAGAGTGTGTATGTAGTTAATACGTAACTCAGTAGCTGAGGGTTGTAAGAGTGTGTGTGTAGTTAATACGTAACTCAGTAGCTGAGGGTTGTAAGAGTGTGTGTGTAGTTAATACGTAACTCAGTAGCTGAGGGTTGTAAGAGTGTGTGTGTAGTTAATACGTAACTTAGTAGCTGAGGGTTGTAGATTGTTCTCCGGAGCTGACCTCGCGGTATTTGGAATACATCCTTTACTTTAACCTCTCATTTACACACTGCATTTATAATATATGTTTTAAAGTTAACTTACTGTTCAATTATAGGATGTCTTTTTAACTATTAACGAAATTTGTAGGTTGAAATTGACGCATTCACTATTTATCACTCGGATCCGAGGGGGGCAGGCCATTTTAGCAGTGCCTCTTACTCGGCCCCGCCGTGAAGGACGAGTGCTTGTAACGAGTAAACTTTGTTCTGTGTGACAGCAGACGTGTTAATTTTGTAATACAATCATCAATATAATGAGTATTTAAGTCAGTTTGCAAATATTAGTATATTTACAACTGAAATCTTCTGATTAATGATGATGAAAATAAAAATAATAAAAATATCAAGTTGTAATGGATAATCCAATACCAAGTAATGATAAAATATTTTATTGTTAATCTAACGTGCGATATATTACATTCATCTGCTTTCTTGTTATTCTCAACATTTTTATTAAGTTAAGATAAAAATAATAATAGCTAATTACATTGTTTGTAGAAAATGTAATATTAATTAAAGATACACCTAAAATTAGTCTACGGTTAGTAAAGTTCGAATTATAATATTTTCATAACTTTATTATTCTTTGTTAATTTCTATTTGTTACCGTATTAAGAAAAAGTTTAATTAAAATTAAATGTTTCAAAAATGTAGATAGATTTAATTTTAAACAAAGAAGTAAGTTCAAGATATTGAGTATGTATAATGACTTCAGTTGAATACGAAACTAATAAACGTAGTGGCGAGACGTGCCGGGGGCACGTACTAGTGAATTAGTGCTTTGTTCATATTTAAAATACTTAAACCTCAGAGTAGAAGTAAAAGGTTTTAATACGCTTAAAACTAGTCCGCATTTGCAGTGTGTATAAAAAAATATTAAATATTTTTAAATTTCAAGATATTATGTTATTTTAACATTATTTTTAAAATAGTCTAATATTTATATTAATTTAACAAAACAATGTAGCAATAGTTTTAAAATATATTGAGACTTATTCAAAATCAATAAAATGTCCGTGAATATTTTAAGAGATATAAAGGTATTATTTATATCAGTTCATGAAAATGAAACATAAAAAGAAATATTCGATAATCGTTAATTATTTCAAAACAAAGGAACAACTTTAATATCTAGGCACAGAACAACGAGAGAAACAAAACAACTGTCTTTTTTACACGATTTTGCTTTTTCCTTCCATTAATCCACAAACGTTGTAAGCTCACTTCGAAATTTGTTTTCTACCAATGATTTAAATATTATATTTTTATATAAAACATTGAATAAGGAAAATCTTTTGAAGTCCTTAGAATATATATTTTTAATTCGAAAGTCTTCTCGAGATATTTCATTTATATAAGAGCTACATTATTATATTTCTATGCGTTAATTCCAAGGCACTCCTGATATCGGGTGCCTTGTCATATTATTAGTGTTCAAAGTAGAAATCAATACATCATATTCAAAGTAAATCCGATCAGATTAAAATGTCTAATAGGAGATAGACATATTGAGATGCGAATAATTATTCAATGATTAGAACTATTATTAGGTAAAATTTTGTTATATTGTAACACGTCTAGTGGACTTTGTTAAAACTTTAATTTAAAACACTCAATATAGCAGTTATGTATATTTAACTCGCTGCAGACGTCTCGGTCAGTTCTGATCTTTTCAGTTGCACTGACTGGAGTCAATTTTCATTTTATATTCTATTCAATTCATTCTACAATATAGTTTATAGTTTATTTATAGTTTAATTCACTAATTTTAAAACCAGAAAAACTCCAAATATTTAATTTTCAGTTTTCCTTTTGCATATTATATATATTAATATGAATAAAAACTCATTCATAATTCATTAGGTAGATGAGAGTTGCAAAATTTACTCTAAGACTGACCTTAATGGGCTTAGTTACAAAGAAAGAATCCCCATGTTATCAGGCTACGACAAAATAATTATAAAAATTTATTGATAGTTAAATAAGACAAAATGAATCTAGACACTAAGTAGATGTGTGCTACAATATATGTACTATATGTACTATATCACCCCCTTTACAAAGATAAGAATAAATCTTTGTAAATTTAAATATTTGTTGACGTCACATTCGTATTAAGGAATTTCATATTATTCTAAAGAGTTCTTCGTTAGATTGAAGTAATATATATAAGGAAAATATCTTTATAGAAATAAAAGATAAATCTTTTCAGACTGAAATTTCCAACAAATATTTCCTCATGCAATTAGTTATACGACGTTATTCAATGTTAAATGTGGAACATTAAACAATTTAATAGCGAGCTTGCTTCAGCATAATATATTATACTCTTTTTCAGTATTTAAGCAGTTAAAAGTTTAAAAGTATATATTCTATATTGTATGTAATTCTTATATTGTATTTGAACCCAACAATAACATATCAAACACATTACAAGGTTAATTATGTCATAATTATTTTACTGTGAAAATATTTTTTAATATAGTTGTGCTTTCAAGATAGAGGACGGTGACAGAGCGTGCGTGTGGTAAGTGATCACCGCCGTCCACGAACTGTAGGCCTTGCTTGCTTCGACGGAGGGAGTACACGCCTTTTTTAGATGTCCATTTTATATGAATCTTGAAACACCTCCAAAGGAATGTTATTCCAAATATAATTATAACATTTTGATGTAACATGTATTTTGTCAAATAAAACATACCTCCATAGTGACAGAGCTTAAAAAAGTCCCAAATAAATAAAAGATCATTTCTAAAGGCGAGGTTTTGAGTTATAAATAAAGTTGGCTTTATTTTAGAATAAATATATAGTGTTGTTCAAGTACAGTTAATTGTTTAACGTGACATTTTTCATATTAAACATTTTTGTCGTATTTTCTTTATTTAGTAGAAAATCAAGTCTCAAATTACCATAGTTTTACCGTGTTTATGGTAAATTTTGGAAATTATAAAAGTAACATAAGAAAATGTAGTTTTTACTCTACAAGAAAGTTACAGTGGCTCTTGTAGTACAATATATAAATATTGAAGCTTCGTTAAAGCTGGCTAAACATAACATTGCTAATTATTTGTTTCTTAATAATAACAAAGTATCGCACCTTTCATACTAAACGTTATACATAGTTATTACAAAAATGTATTTCAAATAGTATATTATAAAGTGTCTTATAATAAAATATATATTGCATCACTAACATACTCACATGACTCATCATCCGTTAAATACAGAGGACGCAGGACTTGATCTATGGATGACCCGAATTAAACATTTTTGGTAATAAAAAGGGAGATTATTCGACTTTTAGATTCTTATAACTTGGTACAAAAGACTTAAATAATTCAATCAGGACTAGAAATATATTTTGTGAGTTTGAGGCCATGATGACAATCATGTTATTAATGATGTGTTAACGGTTGCATTTAATTTTAATTTATAGTTAATTTAATGTATGTTATTAATAATTTATAACGAGATCATTTTCTCTATTATAATCTTTATTTTGATCTGAAATGCCTCTGACATTTTTGAGTAAACATACTTTAATTAATTGAATCACAAAAACCCTTTTTACCTGCAAGATTATTAATAAGTTTAATAAATAAAGTTTAATATTCACCACCGTCTAGACTAAGGCTAATTGGTTTTGTTTAAAACTTTAAGAGTATACAATTCCTAAGACATCCTTATTTAAAATTTACGAACCAAACTGACAACATTTGTAAATCCCTTAAAAATAACTGAAATATTATTAATATGAATATTTAATACATCGAAATTCAGTATATATATTTATATAATTTTAATAACAAAGAAAATTCTAAAAAAAAAACCAGTTTCACATAAATACATATAGTAAATTGTAAGCGTGAAGTCGCTGTGAAGTGACCTCATGAATATTTAAGTAAGTCAGTTCGTACCAACTATTGGAACAACTATTCACTAACGCTTCGGCAAAGTGAAGTCAATGGTGCGTTTGTTGGCGTTACTACTTGATAATGTAGAATATTGAACAGAAGAAAAAGATAATTATTAAAGAACTGTCATAGTATAGATTATAAAATGTAGAAAATTATTTTTATCAAAATATTGTTTTTAAAATTAAGTAATTAACCACAAAATGAGTATACCATTAAAATAAACTTATTATTTACTTATTCTAAATTTATTATTTAATTTTATTTATATTATTTATTTTAATATTATTTTTATTTTATGTCAAATCTGTATTGAAATGCCGTAAATTAAAGTTATCTCAGAACAGTCGACAATTATCTTGAAATAATTAAATTACATTTTTATAAATGTAAAGATAATTAAACAAACGTACAATGTGTCTGTGATATTATTTCCTAAATGAAGATTTCCTTTGTTTAAGAAGTCCATTAATATAAATAAACATAAATTTATCCTTTTAACAGATACAGACACTAATGTCAAAGTGACAGTTCTGTTAAAGGAATTGGTGGGAAGAGAACTCCATGAAATGAATTTATATGGTTTTTGGTAAAATGTCTTTGACAAAATGAAATTAAAAATGTTGGTATTGATTTTTTACTTATATATCAAGTATCGTGCTGGTAATAAATTTGATAATAGGCCTTATTGTATTTATAAGTCTAACTTAAATGTAAATATGTTACTCTCATTATAAACAATCATAATAATATAATTTATAATACAGTTCATTGTCCACTGTATCAACCACTTCTTCACTCTGTCGTTTGTAACTGCTGTGTGACTGTGCTGGAGGGTTATCAAATTTCCATAGTTAAGAAATATAACAATAGTATAAAATTAAAATATTTTCTATCTTATAGTTCTATAATCTAGTTTTTTCCACCAACAACCGTTTTTGTAATCTAAAAGTCACAGCATGGTATTATTGTTAGATTAATAATTACTGAACCACACATTCCCAAGGCGACGTCAATACTTCAGTTGAATGTCAGGTGACGTCACCCGAGTACGGTGCAATAAGCACTAATGGTCTCCGGATGACACAGATCTACACATTGATACTTATTACAATACCTCACTCATTGCTTGGTTAATTAACTATTGAAAGGACTGAAATGGTTTCAACAATAGTAGTAGGTATGGAAGCAAGCTTATAATACTATTATTCCTTGTGAAAAACAAAAAAGTTATTTTCCTTGCATAATAATAAATAATATTACTATTCCAAATTAAATTTTTGGGAACGTAGAAAATTAAGTTTGTATTAAACTGAACCTTTTAGATACCTACTTTAATAAATCAAGGTAACCCGATTACCCTTTACACTTCCTGACCTCGATGAGGCAGAGTTATGATGAAAGTAACTTGGGTCTAAATAACGGTTGACTATTACTTATTATTCAACAAATTTTATATTTTCCTGATATGAATATAATTAATGGAACCTTTTACAGAATATTCTGCAAGTTACATTTCATGTAAGTTTTAAAAACTTACATTATTACACAATCACTTTATTTTGTAAGCCATCTTACAAGATTTAAGCTTAATTTTTTAAGTAAAATACTATGTTGTGAAATTTATATGATTATTAGACGTGGTTTAATAAATATCTGTTTCTTTGTCAACATTAGCGTCAAAAAAATGTACTGTACTAGGTTAGCGTCAAGAACGATGTATTTTAATAATATTTTTCTTAACAATAATGATTATTATTAATTAGATGGCGATTTCGACAGACGTTGTCTTGTACTTAAAATAGAAAAATAGAAAATCTGGTCCCAGCTTCATATAGTACTTGGTAAATGGTTAAAGAATTTATAATTGGGCTTCCACTTGTGAATTCCTGATGCAGGAAATGAAACAAATTTAATCCTAATTGCTTCTGCGGAACGTAGCATACGTTATTTTGCTAAAAATTTAATTTCCTTTCAAGGTTGTTTTCTGTTTTCAACACCTAAATTTACTGTTTTTTGTTTTTCAGATAAACTTAACTATTGTCCATCCAATTATTTTCATGTCTATTAGATTTCTGGTAACATGTTATTGAAATTAGGAAAAAATATGAATTAGGAAAAAGCCACAGTAAGCTAGAATGATACACTTTTATTATGCTAATAAATTAATTAGGAAAAAGGAACCGCAGCCAACATCCCAAATATTATTTCAGGCGGACGTGATGTATATGGCAATGCACTGTATGTTAGTTAGTATTTTTCTAATTTATTGCAAAAATTTTAATTTTAAAAAGCTTCTCTTATAAATGAATCACGTATTGCTACATTTATTTAGTTATTCTTGTCTATTTATCACGTTCATTCCTTTTTATGATGTCAGTAAATAATTCTAAGTCCGGTGACTTAATTAAGTTTACATAATGAACTTTTATCTTTATTAACTACTAATTTATATTCACATTAATTGAATATAACTCTTTGAAAAACACCTCATGTACGTTTGTATGAGGTTCTTTAATAGTTATATTATACTCAGATATTTCTTCAGTGTACGTAATGTATATCTACATGTTATAATATATGTTTTTAAGTTTATTTTATTTCTATTACAATCTACGATATTCAAGATATCCTTTTCAAAAACTGAATAAAATAACTAGAAAAAGAATGAAGACAATAAAACGAGAACAAAAGGAAATGCTTTGCATTTATGTAATAACGTTATTTAATAGAATTTGCTGCAAAATATAGTATACTCTATTGCATAAAAAACTCTATACTCTTAATATAAAGTCATTATTCTCAAGTGCAGCTATCAACTAATTAGAATACGACTATAATAACTCAATTCAGCTTTCTTGAATACTGGTTTGTATTTCAAATCTTATTATATAATATGAAGTATCGTCAGTGTTGAAAGCAAGGATGAGTTGACTAATTTCACTCTAATTATATGGTTTCTTCCTGTATGTGTATGTATGTTATGATGAGGAGATTTTCATTTATTGACTTCTGAAAATATTTATTAAATGCGTTAGCGTTTGTCAAAATTGTATTTTTTTTTTTGCACCATACCATTGCTGCCATATTCGATACAACTGCTCCATTCTCAAAGGTTGTCTGGAAGAAATCGCTAGTTAGCGATAAGACCGCCTTTTTGTACTCTACTATGTTAATCATTATTTTGTTTTTTTTTTTCATTGTGGTGTGCAATAAAGTATATTCTATCTATCTATTCAAAAATTATAGAAGTAGAGGAATTTTAAAAGGGAAAGCAAGAAAAAACAGTCAAAGAAAAGAAGGGAGAAGTTTTGACAAATGCCATGAATACAACAAAGATAATAATACACTTCGTTGTCGTTTCATCATAATTTTATATGTAAAATGCCTGTAAACAAGATTTAACAAAATTGTGATTTCTGTGTTGTTAATATGTTTATAAATATGTCATTGTAAGTTAATATTCACACATACATTTATGTACATTTAACTTATGTTAAATGTATGTATAATGTTATATTAGTACAATATTAATTAATTAATTTATCTATTTCACTATAAGTTATATATGCATTGCGATTCCCAGTCTGTCAGTGTCGTCATGTTCGTTAATGTGGGTTTCCTGGAACAGATCACTTTAGTGATAAGATCGCGTATTATTTTCTTGATTGTTAAATATCTGTTATAAATAAACTAGGGACGCGACCCGGACCTCGATTTTGACTCGCTGCGCTCGCAAAATCTCGGAAGAGTTCGGTGAATTGAGCGAAGCGAGTAACCCATCTTCAATTCAGCGTTCAAAGCTGAAACCGACAGGCAACAAATATAGAATAATCAAATATCACATAGCGAATTTTTTACATCGAAATCTATGGGACTGTTATTTTTTGGTGATTACTCCTCAACGAAATGAGAGATTTTCACTTCACTTTTTTTATAAACCATTGAAATAACCATCGCTAAAAATGTGCAAAATAACATGAAGATCGGTAAAGCCGTTTTCATGCCAACCCCGGACATGGGATGCACACGCAAGTCTGACATAGAGCGCTCCACTCGCTTCGCTCAATAAATAATTACAAGGTAAATACATATGTCTGATTCACAATGTACTGGCAGACGGTCATAAGAAATAAAAAATGGTTCACAAAATAAATAAATCTGATAATGTTTTTATATACTAAAGTAAATGGGAACATATAGAAGTGAATGTAAAATCGGGATACACAATTAAAAGTAAGTAATAAAATTACTTCATATATTTAGATAATAATAATAATTTTCTCTGAAGTTTAAAGTTTTTGTAAAAATATAATATTTTCAAGATTTAATTTTTGTTATTATTGTACACAGAACTATAAAAAGTAAAAATGCAATTTAAAAACCATTTTGAAAGGAGTCTCAAGTTAAAATATTTTAAGCTCCAAAGTGCCATTAGACAGCCAGGTCTCGTCTTACTTTGCGGTGGTATTTTGTTTTTATTCTACCTTTCTTGGTTCATAATACTATATCGATTTCATATTAGGTTTCGTGTTTGATGTAGCTTCTTATTTCGTTCTGACATATGTTAGAAAAAAGCGTTCTGACATATGTTAGAAATAAGGACAATATCGAATTTAAGTTAAATGCAATTTAAAAATCGCTTATTCTCCTCAGAGTTTTTGAATAATTATAAAACATACATACCCGACAAGTTAATATCATCATAACGCTATTCTATAACTATGAATTATAAATGTTATTATACTGAATGTCAAGATTAAATATAAACAAATACTTTATCAGGAGAGTAAGAAACGATTTGGACAATTAAGATATATAAAAATATACATTAATATATATTTACCCATGTCATATATATTTTGTTTAAATAATTGTACAATTCATATATTTTTGTACGTATTTAAATTACAGTTCAATGATATCTAAAATAACAACAATTTCAGTGACATACTATATTCAATTTATACAATATAAAACATACCATTAAGATAAAAATAAGAATAGGTAATATGAAAATGCATTTTTAAAGACAAAGATTAATCACAATTCTCTTAAACTTATTGTGATTTTCTACCAATAAATAAACTAAGATTCAGAGAAACGTTTCTCACCTTTCAAGCTCTTTGTAATAGCAAATATATTTCTTGGTATTTATTAGTTTGTATAAATGTCTTGGTATGGTGTTACTAAATGTTAGATGTATTAATTGATCTTCGTTTAAAGTAAATATGAACACGCTGCTGAGTGTAGATGGTGTCGTAGATATTGTTTAGTAAAATGCTTTTGTAGAGATTTTGAAAAGTCAATGAACCAATGTTTGTGTCGATTATTAAATTTCGGATTGTTTCACACTATTTCATTAATTGCCGTTTGTCTTTTGGACCCTCTATATGTAATATGAATGACAATTATTAAATGAACAAGATATATCTCACTGCCATTTGATTATTACTAAAATAGATATAGAATTGTCTCACAAGGAACTAACAATTAATTATACACGGCACGTGATACAGGAACAAGCGACCGAAACAGGAGAATGGTGTCTCCTGTTTCCGTCGCTTGTTCCTCCAAAGCACTGTGTTACAGTTTATAATTATTAATATTAAGACACATCAAATACATCATCAAATATGATAACTAACTAATAGAAGTGACATGGGCGATGACGTAATAGTGAGCCACATTTCTATTGTTATTTCAAAATTATAATTTCCTTAATTTCATGACATACATAAATTGTTTGTTCTTCTAATATTTCTTAGGACTAACTGTATTAAAATTCATTTAATAAATGATATTATGACAATTTATTATTAATGGCTTTTTGCAAGAACAATTCATTATGACATTACATATAAGAAACAAACATCGATTTCACTTTGTACAAAGTGATTGTGAAGTAGTAGTTCCCGAAGTTGACTACGAGCAGACGACTCTTTAATATTCATGAGGTCGCGACTGCTAATCTACTTGGAAAACACATCTATATTTATTTTATTTCAGAAGTTTTTTTAGCAAATTAATTAAAATAAACATACCTACAATGTCTTTAAAACAGTTTTTATAAAAAAGAACGTAATCACACAAAATGTTAGTTATAAATTCTACTGGATTATTTTAATAAAACTATATAATTTCAATGGAAGTTTTTTACTACCTATAACATAGTGAAGAGATTTTTTCATAACATAGTTAGTTCTAAATACTCGTAAGTACAATAGCACTTATTTAGAATTGCTACATTCGCTGTCATGTAAAGCCAGAATATTTTTTAAATGGCTTTTAATAATTGTTTAGTTATCCAAAATTCAAACTCTTACAAGTCCAGATTTGAGTGACAATATCAAAGTTATTTTTTGACAATATTTCTCTTTGACATTATTAATTAGTATTATATTTATTATATAAATAAATAAGTAACTTCAAATTGTTGTTTAAATATATTTTTAATATGCTATTCTTATTGAGCGAAGCGAGCGGAGCGCTCTACTGGAGACTTTTTCACATTCTTTGTCAGGAATAGGCTCGAAAACTACGTGACGGAAATTTATCAAAAAGACACACATTAGATGATGGTTTAAAAAAAAATTATAAATGTCATGTCGTTGAGGAATAAGCGTCAAAAAACTGAAATCTCCTACGTTACCGACATTGTCCACAACGAAGAGTCATTATACCGGGCTCGCTTTTCCCAATATACAAACGGCACCCGAGATCTCACGAGCGCAGCGAATCGTAATTGAGGGTCGATTGGCGCCCTTAGTCATTTTAGGTTCTTACTTTGGTAATGTTTCAAAAATTAACTTTATAAGTAATAATTTATAAAATAAGTAAGAATTTACATCATCAATCACACGTCCTTGGAAAAAAGATAAGATCTCTCGAAATCTTAACAATATTGGAAATTTTATTAAGATATGTTGATCGTGTTATGCTTTACGATAATTTTTATGATAATTTTTTTTTTTTTCATACATTTAAATAAATGTATGAAAAAAAAAAATTATCATAACGACTCCTTGACGTGATGAATTTGGACATTTGAACTTTTAACCAACGCTTGTAACATTCATTGTATTAAAAACGTTTCTAACGTTATATAATCTGTACTTTAAAGAGCCCGTGAACTAGTTCACCTTCGCTTAGTTAAGTCGGATTAAGAGGACACTTTACGCATGAATTCATTATAATATCATATATCCCGATTCTCAGAATCCAAATCCACAGACAACAGATTTACCTTAACATTCCTCGGCAAAACAGAAGAATAGTCACATGACACATTGGGCTTTGTTACTTATGTAAAATTAATAGATTTTTTGTTACTATGTTTTTATTTACACTACATAAATAATATACTGTATATATCTCGATTGTAATTAATAAATAGATATTTGTTATTATATAAGTACATAAAACTATTACTTGTTTCGTGAATTTACTTCTTATCCTATATTTTATATATATATTGGGAGGTAAGTATCACACGGACTGAATTCAATTAAATACTTAAACTAAATAAAATTTCGTAACAATCATTTTCATTTACTCCTTAGTCATTTATTTTTACAATGAAAGACAAATCAAAAGACAAATACTTCGTAAACTTTGATTTTTTGAATTTGAAAAATTGAATGCATAGATTGGGCCTGAATTATAAATAAACTTCTATAAGAGCGGCAACAAACTTTATAAGAGAAAATAAGCATGCGAATGCCTGGAATTTTTGCCTAAAATTTAACCTGTATTTAAATTGATATGAACACCTGCACACACACACACACACACTCTCTCACACACACACACACCCACACACGTACACACGTACACACATACACACACGTACACACGCACATACACACACACAGGGCACACAGCGTTGAAAATTAAACTGAACTTTCACATATAAGCTCAGTAGTATTTCATGGTTTTAAATTGACCTTATTTGTCATTGTTTATTTTAAGCAATGAAATGTTTGAAATATAAGATCTGCAATCCTCTTTTCTGTCTCTAAATAACTTTTCACACATTTCCTGGTTATATGAAAATTTCTTTCCACGAAAATCAGACCCATAAAATAAATTTTGTTATTGAGAAAAAATATATGTACACAAAGTTTTTCAAGAATATGAATATAAATACAGTATACAGTAAAACCTTATGAAATAATTAAATGGCAACTGGCTTTGAGAGTATGAAAACCTTTTTGCCAGTCGTTCTGCGGCTTGAATATTTTACATAGAAGCAAAGCACTCACACACGAGTACTGTTACGTGCTACGTCTCACCGCAACATATTTGATTCTAAGTTATTATTTACTTAACATATAATCATATATATGTACAATTATATCTCACTTTACACTGAGTAACTAATCACAGGTTCTAAACATATTGAATACTTATTTTTAACCGAGAAATATAAATAATCTTAAATCGAGTTATAATTCAGTATCTAATTAATTAATGGTTATGGCATGAATAATATTTTATTCATTTTCAGTTATTAGCGAGTTACTGACACTAAATTTAGGATTTTATCTTATGCTGGTTTAAAAAAAATTAATTGAAAATTATTCATACTGACGTAACGAGTTCAGCCACTCTTAGCAATCTTAAACCCCATAACTTTTAAATTTCGTATCTAGAGTGTGAATATTCATAAATAAAATTTAAGCCTCCTTGAAATATTTTTTTTTTTTAAATAAAATAATAATAACAACACTACTTATCATATTAATATTATGTCGTAGTTTCACACTCACAGTGTAGTAATTGTTAATAAAAAGACACGGAGACACTGATGTTTCATTCATAATCAAAGGCGCTTATGAAAAGTGGGTCATATTTTCTGTTTGTTAATTCATGTAAGCTCAACGTGCTTTTTCCTGTTTCCTTTTAAAATATTCAGATTATTCCAGTTGTTTTAAAATACGCAATTTTTTAATAAATGTATATTTTTTTAGAAAATATTACTATATTTTGGTTGGCGAATTCAATATATTATGTATAAATAATATATAAATGTTTATATATAAAAAGAAATGGTATATTATGGTATGGTGTTGTGTTAAAATACTTTTCAAACTAACTAGGAGCGCGAACCGTACCTCAACTTGAGTAGAGTTCGCTGAATTGAGCGAAGTGAGTGAAAACTGAAACCGACAGGCAAAAAATATAGAATAATCAAGTATCACATAGCGAATTTTTTTACATTGAAGTATATGGAACTGTGATTTTTGGTGATTATTCCTCAACAACTTGAGATCTTTTTTAACTTTTTTTTTTAAACTATCGCAATAACCACCGCTATAAATGTGCAAAATTTCATGAAGATTTCATGAAGAAAGCCGTTTTGATACCAACCCAGGACATGGGATGCAAAAAGTCCCACAAAGAGCACTCCGCTCGCTCCGGTCGCTTCGCTCAATAGTATTTACCTTAACTAACACATATATTTTTATAACATTTAGACTACGTGACTCCATTAGTTGGTTTGTACTAAAACTGTAGTCTATATGTTATGTTGATATATAAACAATATTGCTGTAAAATTTCAACGAAATCTGTTTTGTTGTTAAATCACGATAAAGTAATACAATACAAACATACTCACAAACATTCACATTTGTAATATAAGGAGAACTTTTTTTAATGAATGCTAATACACATTATGAAAATTAAAAGGTTTTATAATATCAGCACTTAAGCGGTTTTAATGTTAGAAAACTCCGTAAATACAGACCGACACAAGTCGCCACTAAAGTGTTATATGATTAAAGCGTAGGAAAGTTTCATATTAATATTAATTTTTAAAAGCAATTTATAAAATAACATAACTTTAATAATTGCTTCTAATAGTCATTAAATTTCTATAAACATTTCTCCATTAGAAACACTCATAAAAAAGGCAAATATTCTCATTAATTAAATATGATAAAGTTCTTTAATAAGTTTTACTTAAAAGGTCCAAATGTTCTGTCTCTATGTTTTTCTGTATTAATTTAAAGATAAATATTAACAATTTCAAATCTATTAATAAATATAACATTCAGAGAAACGTTTCTCGCCTTTCAATGATACAGGAACAAGAGACGAAAACAGGAGACACCATTCAAAGCACAGTGTTACAGTTTGTAATTGTTAATATTAAACATTCAGTACAACAATATGTAAACTAACTAGACTGGAATATGGAATACAATTAAGTAACAACATAAAAAAAATATTATAGCAAACATTATAAATACTATAGCATAAATTATAATCTGTAATTATTGCATGATCAATTCTTTAAGACATTAAAGAGATAAGAGATAAGTTACAAAGGCTACATCGACTTCACTTTGCATTAAATGATTATGAAGAAGTAGTTAAATTAAGTAATCTACTTGAAAACACAGCTATTTTTATCTATATATTTAATTTAAGGAGATTTTAATTACTTATGTTATTTAAAAATAATTAAAATTAATATAACTATAGTATTTTTAAATTAGTTTTTATAAAGAAGAACGTATTCAGTAAAAATGTTAGTTACATAATAAATACAACTAGCTTTCTTTCACCGATACTATGTAATGAAATGTAAGTTTCATATAACTCACAATATAATGAATGTATTTCTTTTCATATCAACATGCGCTGTCATGTGAGTCAGGGGTTTTGTAAAATGTTTTATTTGGTATTTGGGTATCCAATACTCTATACTATAAGAAAATGTATTAAAAAATAAATATAAATTCATAGTATAATCACAACTGGATAAAATAATGACGAGATCTCTCGAAATCTTAAAAATATTTTAAATTATATTTAAATATGTTAGCTACGTTACGGTTTACTTCCATTTAAAATAAACAGTTTAAAATTAATATTTATTACAATTACCTCCTGATGTGATGATCTCGTCAGCATCTATATTTATCTTTGGAATTCTTATCCAATACTTACTATCAAATAGCAACGTTATTCATGAGCTTGTAAGAGACTGAACTAGTTCAGCTTCACTTAGTTAAGTCGTTAAGACACTTTGTGTATAAATTATTAATTGAGAGATACACTCCAAGTGATAGATATTCATTGAATGGTTATCATTGGAGTAAACCTGTTCCTCTAGTTCACGGTTTATTATGAAAATAGTTTTATTATAAACCTGTTATTTCTATATTAATCTTTAACGTTTCCTAATAATTTGATATTTCAGTGCTCATTTCTAGTATAATTTAAGGTTTTCTTAATCACAAAGCGTTTAATTTTCGTCACCAATATTCTTAAGGCATTTACATAAATATTATTTGGTTTTATCATCAATATTGTCATCAATATTGTCTGGAAAATCTTTGATGGTAATTTGTATAGTAATATATTTAAAAATTTAAATAAAAACCAAATTCGTAAGCGTATATAGTTTAGTATAATTAAATAAATATCATCTAAAATGTTTCTTTGGCTTCATATATTATAATCATTTTCTCAGTAGACGTTACATAATAATTTATTGTGTATATAATAATATCTACAATATAATACGAAAGCGTTAGTAATTCCATAAAAAATAAGGTACTTACAAAAGAGTCAGCAAAACATAGAGAAAGCACCGAAGTAATTCCATTTCTTCAATTTACTTGGAAAATGTTCGATCGTGAAAAATACACTCTGTAGGAAATTTTGTCTTCGAAAAACACAAAATGGAACATTCTGTTATTTTATGACATTTACTATTTTATATTTATAGCTTGAGCATGAAATTGAGAAGCATTTAGTATATATTAGGTTCTGAATTTATGATTAAATTTGCATACAATGTATTATTGCAATGCAATTTCGTGCTAAACCCCATTTTGTCCGATCATCTTAGATTCATAATTCTTTAATGATCTGCTCGTAACGCAAGAAAGACTATTATTGCTCGAAATAAGTTAATTAAATTTTCTTGGCATTTGAAATTACTGAATTAATTGTATAGTATAGTATCTTAATTCTTCAACTTCAATTGAATTTAATAAGTCTGTTGTTAAACGTTAACTCAAACCAGGAACTAGCAGAGCTTTTTAGAATTTATAAATGGTAACATGAATAATGCGTTTAGCTTTCCTATTACTACCTCTTATGTGATGTCAAATACTACTCTACTTTAAGTGTAACGCTTGAAGGTTTTGAAATGTGTACAAATAGTATTTCGTTAACATTATCCAGTTATTGACATGATGATTTTATTGTGGTTCATCGGACAATAAAATTTAAGCAGCGCTAAAGTCAGTTTTAACATAGGTTATATATAATATTTTATTATTTTTCATATATAGCAATAAGAGTTAAAACTGTTTCAAATAATATAAGATCGTAGAATAAATAAAGTTATAGAATGATCTTTTGAACACTCGCCAAGTAACATTAGAGTAGAAGAATTTAATAAAGATATCTTAAAATTAAATTGTCATCATCAAAATATATTAAATAAATTTTCCTAAAAATTTGAAATTGATTAAACTACGCATATATAAGATATACATAGTATAACTGTTATTTGCACGCTTGTACCTCTTTGTAAAAAAAATAATGTTTACATAATGAAATTGATAAAGGAATTACCTTTTAAATTGCTAAAGAATTAAAAACTGGTAAAACTGAACTGTAATCATTTAAGAATTTCAAAACATTTAAGTTAAGGTGTACGTGACCTGGTATTACGTTACTAGCTGATACAAATCCCTTCCCTTCCCCTCCCTCCCTTATACAATCCTATATGATTGTATAGATTTAGTGTTCGAAAAAGATAAAATGAAACCCAATACATTCTGTTACTTTATGACATTTACGATTTTATATAATATACTTTTGTATTGCATCTATAGTAAGTACAATTTTTTCTTGAAACTGACAAGCATTTAGAAGTATATAATAAATAGTTTATTTATTTGCTATGACAAGTCATACTTACATACAACGCACTTATTGTAACGCAATAGCGGGTTAAATCACGTAACAGATCTTCAAAGTAAAAGCATTCTTTAACGATCATGTTTATTATTTAAATGATTATTTGGATTTGAATGATTTAAAATACATACATAGGTTAATATCAAATAAATAAAAACTTCACAGAATATCAAAACGGTTGGTTAAATATGGTTTTAGAAATATATTTTGGGCTGCTGCCAAAGAAACTTTAAAGCGGAGGAATTTGAAACAGAAATGTTAAAATAAAATTATCATATAATATTTTTTGTCCCTAAAATTGTCCTTACCTATGGAAATCTTATTAAATACTATATTCATATCAATTAAAATAAAAAAGTAATTATTACATATGACAAAAATCTAGTACCATTACTAGATTTTTGTTGTTTTTTTTTGTTAGATACCATTATCTAAATAGCAAAACGAACA
Organism: Melinaea marsaeus rileyi; assembly: GCA_918358865.1. NCBI lineage: Eukaryota > Metazoa > Arthropoda > Insecta > Lepidoptera > Nymphalidae > Melinaea > Melinaea marsaeus. The sequence goes on from OU911094.1 coordinate 2,985,839, forward strand.
TCTTGAATAACATTTTAATGCGAGGAAGTAAATTGAAACACGCAGTCGGTAATACTGATGCCTCGTGTATAATTAAATACTTTACAAAAGCGGCTCACATTTTCCTCCTCACTAATACACATAATATCAATATACATTTTTATTCATGTGCTGAATTTTTATAAAATCAAATATGAAGTAACTTTTGTTTGAATAATCGATTACATTTTAATACTAATATTTATATTTAACGTAAGGTTATCTTATCAACATCAACTTCATTACGGTCGGAAAACGTATTGAAAACTTATAAGTACTCAATGTTAAATATTTCTTTAATTGTATATAAATACTTTTTTGCAGTTCTAAAGTATTTTTATGCTAAGAATAATTTATTGAAAAGAATAATTGAATGTTGATATTATTCAACTAAATACAATGCAATAGCAGGAGCAATAAAGTTGACTCAAGGAATTAAAGTTTTTCTAATTGTAGGTACAGTCAGGTATTTATTGCAGTTCAGTACCAAGGTAGTCTCTCGTATCGATGTATCTCAATGGAATGCAAATGGTAACCTTGGAACCATAAAGTGGATTGTTTTGCGGAGAAATTACCTCATATATCCTGGTTCATGGAATAACCGCAGTTCCACAGACCACAGGAATTCTTCTACATTCCTCTGTGAAAGAGTACTATATCCCTACGACCAATTGTTCTTTTATGTTTATGACCTAATTTATTCTATTAGTTCTTGATCTAATTTATTCTATTATTATATTAGTTCTTACAATTGTACCTCTATTGAGTTGGTATTGGACACAAAGCGTTCAAGATTTTCACCAATAAAAATCTTAGCAGTATTTCATCGTTTTATATTGATCTTATAAGTATATTTTATTTTATAATGAAATGTTTTAAATGTAAAACCTTAAAGACGGTTTCACTGAAATCATACATATATTTTATCAAATCTCTTTTTATGTTTTACTTCAATAAAATATGTACGACGTGAGATAAAAGCTTTTCCGATACTTTATTTTGTTGATTTTATCTATTTTTGTTGCTCTTTTTTCGTCGTTATTAGATATTATATACAATAAATTATTTTTGTATAATCAATATCACAGTACATTGTTATAAAATAAAATGATAGCTCCTGAAATAGTCATTAATTATTTATTTTTACAAAACATTTACATTTTTATATTTTATCCATTCAGTATAGTGTTGTCTGAATTATATATCTATAGATATAGAAATATAAAAAATTGCTGAATACATTAACATATTTCTAAACACATTTTAAAATAAATAGTCATAAATAGTCAGATAGTTGATTCTCTGAAGTAATTACTTGTTTGATAAAGTAATAAATACATACATATAGTTAATTAAAACTTAACTTATAATACAAAACCAATTAACATTAACCAAAATTACCATTACTAAGTTTGAACTTAATAAATTAGAATTTATTCACCGCAGTATCATAAAGTCAATCTGTAATTAAATTGACGCTCTGCTTAAGAATGGATAATATAGATAAGAATATATTATAATTTTCAGTTTCAAGTCTAAGACTCATTGTGTCAAAAGATGCAAAGTTTATTATTCATACAAATGTAACGAGGTCAGTGACCTTTTAATCTTAAATACTTAGTATAAATTACTTTTTTATTTTTCATCTAGAGCCTAAGCTTTCATAAGTGCAATGTGAACCTTAAAAAATCTTTTGATGAATTATAAAACCATAAACACTTATGTAACATATTAATATTATGATGCGGTCTTCAAGATATTCTTTTCTCCGCCGGTGTAATAATTGTACATATAATATACAGAGACATGTAAGCACTAATGTCTCACAAACACAGTCGCCTCATGGAAGCGGGTCATGTTTTTTGTTTGTTAATGTATGTAATCTCATTTTGTCCGTTGCTTTTAAAATATGCTGTTCTTTCCAGTTGTTTCAACATACACAATTGTGTTATAAATGTATATATTTTTAGACAGTATTAAAGATATATATTTAAAAATTTACTTCTAACAATAAGCTTGTATGAGGTACATAAATAGCAATCCTATGTACAAAGTGTTGTTTTAAGTTATTCTAAGAATATTGTGCATAAATAAATATATAAGTAATAAAATATTTGCATTTGTAAAGTAGTTTAAAAAATTACTCCTTTATTATTTGACTTTATGTGACTGTATTTGATGATGTGACTTTAGTTAACACTAACTTCTGCCCGGGGCTTCGTTCGGCCTTCATTCTCAATTATAGTCTATATGTTATTCCGTTGTATAAAATATATGACGGACAAGTAACATCGAAATAGGTTTAATTGTTGTTGTATGAAAGAATAATAAATATACATACATCCTCACAAACTGTCCCATTTACGAGTGTAGTATACTAAATAGTAGTAGTAGAATTTACTAAAAGAAAAAAGTTGGTAAGTTAGTAGATTTTAATTATTAATAGCTATAGTAATTTGTAACACACTTGTTGACGCCCGCGCTGCCTGTATAAACATGTTTCGGTATAAAATTTATATTGGGAGTTACAATATTTTTAATAAAATTAACATATTTACAAGTTTCATATTAATAACACTTGAAATGTTTATAAATGATATGAGTGAGAAATTATTTCATAAGAATTGATTACAAGAATAGTTTTGGAACTAAAAAGTAATCTGTACATATACTTTTACTCCGATGATGAGGCCTTGACTGATAGAAAGAAATAATAAATGTAACAAACAGCGGCAGGTAAGCCCAAGTACAAAAGTTCGATAATACTGCGTAGAGAAAATGTCCAAACCCTCCCTGCCTCTTCGTCTGTCCTAGTCTCGTATCCTATTTCTATCAAGAGCGTTCATACTACTTCTACTAAATCAACTATCCACTTGTTTGATAATCAATCCTAGACATGTTATGTAGTTAAAGTGTGTAGTATAATAATAAAAAATCTTATTTAAAAAAAACTAATTAAGAGTCCAATAATATTTAAATGCTAAAATATCCATAAAAGACGATCAATGGAGTATTTTTCTTGTATTTAATGATCCTGTTCGGCCTTTGAACCATGTAACTGACGCTTCATAGGCACGTGTAATTCTAATTCAATAAACATTTTAGTATTGACTGTGATTAACAACTTTTACTTACACATTTGATTTTCTGTTTTATCTGAATTATGTTCTAAAACAAGATAAAGCTACCATACCACCATGTATGTATGTACACCATGTACATATTTGTACTTCTTCATCTCTGGAACACAGTGCTATGTAAATGAGAGACGAATAATGAATGATTCAATTCATAATTCCTGTGAGGTCAGCCGAGAACTCACATCCTCACAAATCTTGCATATTGAATAACTGATGAGGTACCCTGAAAGTTACACACGTACAAGCTACAACATAACTAAACGACGATGTGATATTATTGTATATTATATATTGAAGCTATTAAAATATAAATATATTCTTTGTTTTGTTTTTTCGTCATTTAATACCTTTTCAATAATTTTAATTAAATCAATTTAAGTAGTTACATAGTTATGTTTCGTTTCACTTTACGTTATATAAAAGATACAAATATTATATATATTAGTCTGAACTTTTACAAAAACACACATTCACTTATAGTCATCTACCGTCTGTTTGATAACTCATTGTTTTTAATATTAATATTACAATATTATTATACATTATAACAAAAGGTTCAGAGTAAGTTACAAAATAGCTATCAGATTATGTTTACTTAAGACCAATATATTGTAGGATCGATCAACAATTTAATTGTATTTCAAAATGTAATGTATCATACATGTAGTCAGAACGAGCAGCGCACTTGAGTTTATCAACATCTCAAAGCGGCTCCTCGATTTTGACTGCATCTTTGACTTGATATTGAGCTTTAGATTTGTAGTATTTTATCTCGATGCTATAAATGTCATACGTCTTTTAAATTGATAATAATTTTATCGATTATGGAGTAGGAGTCATTAGAATTTGTTTATATTTTGGTAAAGGAGAGAAAAGATTCAAATAACAAAAGCTTGACCGGTTTTAGTATATTTTGCAATTGAATTATAATAAATCACTTTATTATTTGTTGCTTGTAAAATATTTTGATAAATTGATCTGTCATTGAACAATGGGTTGAAGAAGCACTGATTGTCAGTTGCACGCTTCACTGCATTCTGTAATAACAGGGGATTAACAAAAGGTAAACTGTCCGTAGAAAGTGATCATTGTGATTTATTGTTTTATTTATGATATTAATTTAAATTTGAATAAAATTTGATATTAATTTAAATTTGAAAAACATTTGACGGGATTGAGCTTTAAGGTCAAATTCATTTTCCAATAGTCTAGTAATATTGTCGTTACAAAATGCATAAGTTACATACATACGATGACAGATCACCAAAAAGACAAAATTAAACATTAATTTAACATCCAAATTCGAGAATGAAACGCTTTGATTATTTTTACTTATATTTACTGAAGTTCCCAAATATTTCACACTCATTGCATGGATCGCATAATAAAAATATATCCACACACACACACACACATACACACACACATACACATATAATTAAAGACATATCATTGGAATACTTCATAGTGTCCGCTTTGTCATACATTTAATCGTAATATTCAGTTTCTCACTGTGTTTTTGTAACAAGATGTCTTTTCAATACTTATCTGCGCCATTTTTGTATGAACTATAAATATGAAAATACAGTTTAAAAGTCATTCTAGTTCAATATATTAAGTATTCAACAATTTAGAATTAATTAGTTAAATTATATTTTACTTAAATTTGACATTGTGTTTTCTTTCCCTGTCTAAATATGACGCTGCATCAAATGAAACACCTTAGATATAGTGTTATGAAACGAACGAGGTGAAGAAAAACGAGATGTCAGAGTAACGTGAGAGAGACCTGGCTACCTCATGACACTTTGAGCATTCAAATATTTCAACTTAAGACTCCTTTCACAGCGGTTTTTATATTTAACTAGCTGATTCCCGCCCGCTTTGCTGGGCAAATAATAACAAAGAATCGAAAACTATATGTCAGTTAATTGAAAATAATCACAAATTGTATGTGGGTAAATTGAAAATAATTACAAATAATCACAAACTGTATGTGAGTTACGGAACCCTAATCCTAGGAATAAACATAGTAAGAGGCAAAATAATTTTCATTTCTACTGCAATGGAATGGGAGAAGGAAGGGAGCGGGGGTAAACTTTGCAGTTTTTTAGCTGTAACTTTAGAACGGTTTGGACTTTTGCAAAATCCTTTCTTATTGCACCTATTCAATATGTCAGGAGTCTTGTGTCCAAATTTCCGCTTTCTAAGTATTACGGTTTGGGCTGTAGAGCGATGAATGAGTTAGTGAGTGAGTGACTTTGTGCTTTATATATTAAGATTTCATAGTTACATGTATATTATTTTTTATTAATTTGTTTATTTCGTGGTCCAATAATGTTACTAAACTAATACAATACAATATATTACTTAAGACTAAGAACAAATATAATAACACTTTTATGGATACGTGTTTAAAATTCGATAAGAAAACAATAAAAAAAAAATATCCAAAGATATAAATATTAATGTGTGTGTGTGTGTGTGTGCGCGTGTGAGTGCGCGTGTGTGTGCGCGTGTGTATGCGCGTGTGTGTGCGCGTGTGTGTGCGCGTGTGTGTGCGCGTGTGTGTGCGCGAGTGTGTGCGCGTGTGTGTGCTCGTGTGTGTGTGCGTGTGTGTGTGGGTGTGTATGTGCGTGTGTGTGTGTGTATGTGTGTGTTGTGTGTGTGTGATATGTATTTGCTTTTTAAAATATATTATATATCTCTTAATATCTTTATTTAGACCTTAGTAAAGAGTTCAGATACAGATAAGTTGCGAAACTACCGCTGTACTTAAAATATTTAAATACCACGCTGACATACAACAGGATACTAAGTATTATGACTCTGCACTCACAGCACTCATACTCTGTAACAAATATGACCTACTCTTATTATATTAAATAATTATTTATTATTTATTTATTTATTTATTCATGTACCACATTTAGTAAAAACAAAATATTCCGAGACATGAAGAACATTGGATGATATTATACAATGTAATGTATTGTTCTTAATAAATCATTATAATGTAAAGATGACTCGCGAGTCAACTAACATTAACACATCGTCTAACCGCTGTCAGTACGGGTCAATATTATTTTATTTAAATTAGAAACTATTGTTATATTTTCAAAACAACAACGTTAACGATTAACAACGAACAAAAATTAAAAACAAACTAAGAAATAATTGTAATTATTTAGTATTCTTGAACTATTACGGTTCAAATATTTAATGGTGTTTGATTAAAAATATGTAATTTATATTATTAATATGCTTTTTATAAATATACGTATTTAATTCATTGCAATTAATATATAATATGTGAAGTTATTTGATCTTACACAAAATATTCCTTCCATTTGTTATTATTTTTATCAGTATGAAGCGTTATTGTTTATTATTCACACGGATTGTTTTAAGTCGGTGAAAATAAAACTTAATTTAAGATATTACACTATGTTTTATCTATTTTAAAATTATAATATTGTAATTATATTGAGTAACTCTTAACAGATGATTGCCTGATCGTTACCGATCGATCGATATTTCAACGACCATCGAGCATCAACAAGAACACTGAGGGTCACCAAAGGGTGACCAAGGGGGAACCTAGTGAATGCACTTGACTTACTCTTGGAGACCTAATCTCCATGATGGCTTATATTCAATTAAGAGCTGGTTTCGAGGGATCTGTGACTAAGTTACTTGAATAAAGTATGTTTTATTAAGCTACAGACATGGTCGTAATATATATATTTTACCAAGTAACATAATAGTTAATTACTTAACATACCTACCTTGTATAATTTAACAAATAAAATCTGATATAATATGATTATATAAGTATTTTCTTTAATTGAGTATTCATAGTTTAAGTAAAGATCTTTACCTTTTTATATTATAAACATAATTATGGAATACATAAGTATGGTAAATAAAATATATATGTATGGTAAAAAAAACTTTGTGTAAGTTCTATATGTATACATTTATTCATATAAATAAAAGTGAAGTCTGTTTGTAATTTCAAATTAAAAGCTTTTATAATTTTTGTATTATTTGTATTTATATTATAGTACAAATATTTTTTGTCTATGTCTGTCTGGTTTTTCCGGATAATATTTGAAACAATATAATCGATTTTGGATGAACTTTTATTAACGGATAGATGATGTTATAAGAAGTAGCTTAGGTTACTTTTATTTTATAAATATAAACAAGACGAATACTCCCACCTCCGAGGCCGGCAAATCCTTCATGGGTTTGAGTATACGCATATATAATAAAGTTCCACAAGATATCTTAGACCTTCCGTTTCTTAATTTTAAATCTAAAATCAAAAGTTTATTCTTAAATAAAGCTTATTATAACGTTCAAGAGTTTTTAGTGGATCGAAATATGTGGAACTTAAGTTGTTGAATCATTTGCAGGATTTATATTATAATGTACATCACCTATCGTTATATTTCTTTTGAAAAGAGCAACTGTTGAGTTTCTGGCCGGCTCTTCTCAACAGAGCAGCATTCCGAGCCGGTGGTAATTTGCTTACGGACTGACTACACTGACCTTTTTTTTTATATTGTAGTAATTGACTATTTGAATAAAGATATTTTGAATAATTTTTATGTCCCCTTAGTTTGGTCTGACGATATAATTAGTCGATTACCTAATAAAACCACGTCTTTTTAATGAAGAACAAATCTACCCAATGTCCACTTTTTAGCTTAATATTAATACATGAAAGCTAATCTAGTAGTTTGATAGTAGTCGTTAGTATTAGTAGAAGTTAATAGTATTATAACCGTTTTATATGAATCGCCTTTAAAGTTGTGCATAAAACTTAAACCAACCAAGCTCAGTGTAAACAGTTCTCAAGCTCTTTGAAGTGCAGATTTCGGAAGTGTCTGTTAGTGTGAGACTGCTTTGAAATAATTAATGCAGATTTCACATTAAAGAACCAAATAGGTTTTGGGGATGGAATGAAATATATTTCAATCTATTTTGTTGTTCTTATCTCAGTTATGTTTCAATTTTGTTTCGTCACTCATACATAATGAATAATATTATTTATGCAAGAGTAACGCTACCAATAGTTCTTACATGTTAAATCTTTATTTTAAAAATCATTAAATACAGTACATAATAATATATGTTACGGTATCATGAAGTATGAAATATTTTAATTTAATTTAAACAAAAATAATCGGTGAGTTTTAATTACAACAACTGATACTTAATTTTATCTCCATGTATTTTTAATATTTACGCAGTGACATCAATTATCGCTTATGTCATTAATTATCAATTACCGCTTATACATCGCTTATTAACTATTAGCCCTTAATTTACAAAATTAACACTTTAGATAGCTAATTGTATCTAGAACTGCTATAGAAAAATCTCACTTATTTTAATATAATTACTAACGTCGAGAGACGATCATACGAGTACTAAATACAAAAGTCATTGAATATGCTCAAGGGTCAGCAGTATATGAAATTTATGTAAAATTAATTATAAATTATTAAAGTATCCATATAATTCTTTGTTGTAAGATACTTTTCCTACTTACTGAAACCGTGCAACTTGAGGCTGCTTTCATAAGCGCAATAAATTTAAACGAAAATCTTCAACTTTTGAATTTGAATATATTTATAAAAAAATTACAAATTAATCAATTATAACCTAAAGGGCCGAATATCATCTGCGAGCGGTGTTGGGTCACAAGGGCTCTCTTCTGCGAGCAAATTATTGCTCCGAATGGGGCCTTAGAACGGGTCAGAGTGCTAGCCTGTACCGCTGACCCGCTCTGTAGGATAATCTGGTTAGAAGGTGGCGGTGTATACGCCCGCCGCTTCTTTGTGGTGCCTAGTTGTAGTGCTTTGCTGGGAAGGAAGGTTGACCCCTTTCACCTACTATATATAAAGATATTACTTTTGGAGCCTACACTACAAACTTCTCTGAAGTGATTTCAAATAAATATTGCAGTCATTTTCATTTTCGCTAGCATTGGCTATATTCTAAATTACTTCTATCCTTTATGGAACACGCTTTAAAACGCACTTGCTCTGATTATTGTACTTTATTTGTTCTGGGTGAATAGTATGTTCTTAGTACTTACTAAGAACTAATATTAATTGAAAATTTTTGAGCTTGTTAGTATTATCATTAATATCAACTTATAATAATAAATTTAAACACAGTAAAACTATGGTAATTTAAGACCTAATTTGCCACCAAATAAAGAAAATACGACAAAAATTTTCAACGTGAAATACGTCACATTAAACAATTAACTACTCGTATTATAAATTATTTTCACAGTAAAATAATTTTGACATAATTAACCTCGTAATGCGTTTGATATGTTATTATTTTGCTAATACCATATAAGAATTACATATAATATAGAATATACAATAATAAATTATTAACTGCTTAAAGACTATAAAAGTGTATAATATATTATCAAGCAGAGCTGAAGCAAGCTCGCTATTAAATTGTTTAATGTTCCTCATTTAACATTGAATTACGTCTTATAACTAATTGCATGAGGAAATATTTGTTGGAAATTTCAGTCTGAAAAGATTTATCTTTTATTTCTATAAAGATATTTTCCTGATGTATATTACTTCAATCTAACGAAGAACTCTTTAGAATAATATGAAATTCCTTAATACGAATGTGACGTGAACAAATATTTAAATTTACAAATATTTATTTTTATCTTTGTAATGGGGGTGATATAGTACATATAGTACATATAATACATATATTGTAGCACACATCTACTTAGTGTCTAGATTCATTTTATCTCACTTAACTATCAATATATTTTTATAATGATTTTGTCGTAGCCTGATGAACATGGGGATTCTTTCTTTGTAACTAAGCCCTCTAAGGTCAGTCTCAGAGTCAATTTTGCAACTCTCATGTACCTAATGAATTATAAATGAGTTTTTATTCATATTAACATATACAATATTTATATGTTTATGTAGTTTGAGTTGTTACGTGATATTAAATAAGAAAGATATACGGATATGTATTTTTAAAATAACTCAATACACTTAATTAAATGGAGGGGAGTAGAATAAGAGTACAACTTCGAAGATTTTTTAAGATATGTTCAAACCGTAGCTGCGTTTATCTTACCTTCTATGACAACATTCTATATACTAGAGTTTGTGAGCATGAGATCAGCAGCCACATGACATTTACAGAAAAGACACCTTGCGAAGGACTGAGGTTCGATGGAGTGTAGACGAGATTATATAAATTAAAATATTAGTTTAAAAAGTACAAGTCGACTTTCTTTACAGATCTTCTTAACAGATCCTTTGGAAAAAGGTACTAAGGTTACCTAAGTGTAATTTGAAAGTAAAAATTAAACATTGATATGACCTCCTTATATAAATGTTATTTAAATGTCTATTGCTAAATTTATTATATAAAGTTATTGTGAGAAATATTAAAATAATATTGAACTCAATACACTTACTGTGACTTCAATTGTTACAAAGGTGTTCTGCGAAACCAGCAACAAATGACAAAAGAAACTTAGAGGATAAGTTAGCCTTATTAGTTCAGTTTTGTTCTCTTTTGTATTAAAGAAAAATTACTAGGGGCGCCAACAGACCCTCAATTTCTACTCTTGAGTCGTTTGAGCGAAGCGAGCCCAGTGTAATGACTCATCGTTTCCCATTGACTTTAATGGGATATCAGTTTTTTGACGATTATTCCTCAACGACATGACATTTTCCACAAATTCTTTTTTTAAACCATCACCTTAATGCGCGTCTTTTTGATTGCAAAATTTCATAATTTTCCGTCAAGTAGTTTTCGAGTGTATTCGTGACAAAGAATGTGAAAAAGTCTCCAGTAGAGCGCTCCGCTCGCTTCGCTCAATTAATTTTACTATTCACAAATGACATAAGTGAACACCTTTATTGAATGAAAGATGATATCTTTTATTAATTTAAAACACTGTAAATTCTTAAGTCGTTATAAATATATAAAATAAATAATGAATACATACGCCTGTCGCAGATAGAACAGCGCGGTTAGTAATTGTTTCATTGTGAATATTAAATATTTGAAATCTTTCTGATTTTAAAATTAGTGAGATGAATTATATTGTTTTCTTTAGCAGTACTTAGTTGAATGGAGCATAAGATGATAATTGACTCCAGCCAGTGCAACTGCATCGATCAGAACTGACCGAGACGTCTGCGGCGAGTTAAATATACGTTACTGCTATATTGTGTTTGTCCTATATTAAAGTTTTAACAAAGTCCACTAGACATGTTACAATATACCAGAATTTTACCCTATAATACTTCTAGTAGCTGAATTTCTAATCGCATCTCAATTTATCTATTTTCTATTTGACATTCTAATCTGATCGGATTTGCTTTGAATATGGTGTATTGATTACTATTTTGAACACTAATTATACGACAGGGCAACCGATAGTAGGAGTGTCTTGAAATTGATGCATAGAAAATTAATAATGTAGCTTTCAGGTTATAAAGTAAATCTCCCGAGAAGAGTTTCGAATTGAAAATACATATTCTGAAGATGTCAAAAAGATTTTCTTTATTCAATGTTTTATGTCTATAATATAATAATATTTAAATCATTGGCAGAGAACAAACTTGGAAGTGAGCTTACAAAGTTTGTGGATGAATGGAAGGAAAAAGCAAAATCGTGTAACAAAGGACAATTATTCTGTATCTCTTCGACTACACAACAAAGTTGTTGCGTTGTTTTGAAATATAAAATGATTATACATTTTTTTATATTTTATTTTCATGAACTGATATAAATAAAACCTTTATATTTTAATGTATTCATCAACATTTTATTGACTTTGAATAAGTCACAATATATTTTAAGTATTGGTATACAGTATGAAAATATCTTTAGTCATTATGTGCAAATGAAATAATATTGTAACCTTTGCATACGTTTTAAATAAATATGTTTTATTGATATGAACCTTTTAAAGACTAACAATAGTAACATGTCTTTAGATGCTTCTACTTAGCACATAGCTTCAAGTAAGCTTCATATAAAAGATATTCCATATATTGTTCTTTACTATTATTACAATATCTTCCTCTGTGTGTTTGTAAATAGTGTTCAGTTATGTTTTGTAGTATTTTGTTTATTAATAAAAGTAATTAGATGGTGCTTCTTCACTGATAGAGTTATCTATGGATGTTGAGACGTTTTAGTATTTTTAATAAAAATGTAGGATTATAATAAAACCTTATAAGAATTAATGCTTTCTAGCCAATTAGCTTATTTTTTTGTAACCCTACTTTTAATATATGCAGAGATAAGATACACAGTCTATAATGATAGCTACAACAATACTGTTATATTATTATTAAATTATTTATATCATGTTATATATGCGGCGTTGGGGACCGCCAACCAACACGCCATGTTCCGAACGGCGGGAGGTGGAGGACGGAGCTACAAATAGCTACGTGGAATGTAAGAGGAGGAATGGAACAGAAGATGAATGAATTATTAGATGTGATGAATGACAAAGATCTGGATGTTATTTGTGTGTCTCAGACCAAGCGAAAAGGCAATGATACGACCGATTTGCCTGGCAACCGGGTCGCTTTCTGGGCTGGGATTCCAGAGGGTGAGCGAGATTGCCAAGGTGTAGGCGAGTTGTTGTCTTCTCGAATAGTTAATGAAATGGTAGAATACAAGGCCATCAACCCAGGCTTCTTTAGTTTCGCTTTAAGCTCTGGATTACAAGAGTATTCTTGTTGGCCGTTTACGCGCCAGTATCCTCAGCTCCAGTGAGCGAGCTCGGGGAGTTTTGAGAGAGTGTCAAGGATGTTCTAAGTAGTGTCAGAGATATTGAAAAGTTGATAGTATGTGGAAATATGAATGGATGGGTTGGAACCGCGCGAAGTGGTTACGAAAGCGTGCTAAGAGAATAAATGAGGCTGGAAAGCTTATTTTGTAATTTTGTAAGGAGAGAAATTTGTTTGTGGCAAACACGATGTTTGATCACAAAAAAATTCACATGTACACATGGGAGCGAGCGGAAGAAAGAAGTATCATTGATTTATTCCTAGTGGATCAGCGTATGTAACATTTAATATTAATTAAAAAGTTTCTCAATATCGCTAATAAATACAAAGTAATTCACAAAGAATTTTAAAGGTGAGAAAAATTATAATTCGAACTATATTAACCGTAGACCCATTCTAAGTGTTTCTTTAATTAATGTTACATTTTCTACAAAAAAAGTTATTAGAATTTTTTTTTATTTGTAGATATATTAATATTTGCAAATCGACTTAAAACACATGTTATATTGATGATTGTATTTCAAAGTAACACATTCGCTGCCACACAGAACAAAGCTTACTCGCTCTAAGCACTCGTTCTTTACGACGGGTCCGAGTAAGACGCGCTGCATTATGGACCTGCCCCCTCGAATCCGAGTGATAAGCAGTGAATGCGATAACTTCAACTTATAAATTTCGTTAAGAAATAGTCCTAAAATTGGACAGTAAGTTAACCTTAAAACATATATTATAAATGCAGTGTGTAAATGAGAAGGTAAAAGTAAAGGATGTATTCCAAATACCACGAGGTCAGCTCCGAAGAACAATCTACAACCCTTAGTTACTGAGTTACGTATTAACTACACACACACTCTTATAACACGAGTTGGTATATTTGGACAACTACCTTCACTTATTTTGTCATTATAGAAACAATATTATATATAATATGCAATATAATTTACGGTTACATTATTTAGTTAAATAATTACAGATTATTCATTAATAATATAATTTGACGGAAACGTCAGTTATAATAATGATATAATATAACAATATTTTAAAATTAAAACATAATATACAGGTATATATATGTAATTATTACTTTCCCAATATTTATAATGATACCATTTCTAAGATCTTTAATTAATTTGACCACACTGCTTTTAAATGATTTCGTCTCCTGTAAACATGCTACATTTATTCGTCTTCTCTTCAACACGTCCGCAATTTCTCTTCCTCTTCCACTCATCGTACAACATTCCAACTTCCAAACCTCAGTCTTACATCCCTTTGTTTCCGGGCTAGCTCGCGTGGCACCGGTATTACCATACTGCTAAAAGATTTGTCTTTGTCTTTGTTTTACGGCCGACCGCCTGCCTGACGCCAACCCTCCTTGGGAATATTTAATTTATTAGAATTACAATTTTAATAAAGGTTAATATTACTAGTACTTTTATAATACTTGTACCGAAATATACATTATAAATTAATATTTATATAAACAGTAATATATACAATATAAGTAACAGTGTTTAAATATCCTGACGAGTAAACATTTAACATTGGAAAGAAAACATTGGTACATGGCCTACACGTGTATACAAGTATTTGACAAAATAACAATTGCGTGCTCATTTATAGAACACAATATTAATGTTGTTTACACACATCTTATATTTAAGAAATTAAAATATCATACAAAATTTTTCCTTATGTCTATTAATTATTTTAATTGTATTTTTACATTTAATGTCTTCTTTCCTTTCTAATATGGACTGTGATGTTTTATATCTTGCTGCATGCTAAATTTCATATTCTGTAATTCCTTGATATTTTATTTCATTATAAAACTCGTGGTGCCATCTATGGGCGTTTTCTAGCGTTTTTATCGATCGGTCTATGGAAGCGTGTTGTCGCTAAATGCCGATAGATGGCAGATCACGGCGTAACAATGTTTGGAGATAGTTAATACAGCTTTCTTTCTTTAATTAAAAAGAATTAAATTTCATTAAAGAAACAAAACGGTAGGATAATATTTCTATTTACACACTTCACTATTATTTAACGACTAAATAATATCTTGTCGTTAGTTCAATGTCTTTGATTTTCGTACTATGTACTTATTGGGTATACTCTGATTCCCATATATTTTATTAAAATGGTTTTTATTGTCATAAATGGTTCTAATTTTGTTTCAGATCCAGTCTCGTCTTATACGCACTTCACTTCTGTTTAATAATTATCTTGTTATTTGTTTCGTATTTTAAAATAGCTTTGTTTGATGGATTGTATTTTGCACTTCTTGCCAAAATATAACTATCAAAATATCTAAACTATAAACTTCGAAATATTTTAATGTTCATCTTATAAAAGTAAATAAATTATAATACTTTTCATGAAGCACATAGTTTTTACTTATTCCAAATGAAACACACAAAATAAAATATTGTGGCGTATTGCCACTGTTATTATTAGAGAATTATTTTTTATTACAGGATTACATAAAAATAAAATTAAAAATAAACTTTAATTTTATTGTTATTATTATTACTATTAGAATAATTAATTATTACAGGATTAAATTTAGCTTATTTCTTACTATACTTAAATAGTTTTTAGTTAAGTTGAAATCTTATTGTTATCCACTATTTTATTTCTTTACAACTATAACTAACGATCGGCTGGCCGACTGTTGTTATCACTGGCGACGGGCGCACCTGTGTCGAATAGCTGGCTGTCTATTGTTTCTGCTAGACGCGGGCGCACATCAGTCGACCGGCTGGCCGTCTATTGTGTCCTCGGTCTCCCTACCGGCTACAGTTCTCCCGCTAGTTCGTCAGTCCCCACAATTTGTCAGTCAGGATCGAAGCTCCCAACTCTCAACTCGTACTCAACGACATATACGCGTAACTACGTCCACTATTCAGTTTTATTACTCATCTACCTGATTCTAGTGCTCTTTCACTCACTCTCGTATGTTTTAATTCTAATAATGGTATGTTTTATGTTTTGTGCAAAAATAAACAATATCTTTGATAGAACCTTTATTTCCCACTATTAATTACTACCTACCTCAAACCTAAGGTACGACAACACAAAAACTACATTGGTGACACACCACTACGCTTAAATATTAACACATGAAAGTAAACTGAAACCTATATTAATAATATTTCATATTTCATAATTAAACGCGCTTCATATTTTCTAAATACATACTCTCAAAAATAATTTTCTTGATAGCTATAATATCTTGATATTTTTTATATTGATTAAATTATAATTAAAATATATGTTTGTACAATAATAAAATAGATAAATGTGGAAATACAATTTTTATAAACCTTAAAGACAAGTAATTGAATATATTCTTGTAAAAAGGATCAAGGTTTGGATATTGAGTATAAAGTAATATTGTTTTCTTTATCTTTCTAAATTTCACTGAGAACGTTTAAAAATGATAGTTTCTTTCTTACTTTACTAATCTTTATAACTATGCATATTAAGTACATACAAGTATGAAGTTCGATAAAAACAAAAAATTATATCTTAAAGACAATAACTGTAGTATCCCAGTGTATACATTGTTATGTCCCAAGAGGTGAAACATAACTCATATTACAAAAGATCATGCGACCATGCGTCATGTGATTTTCATGTTCATTTTCTATCTATTGATGGCTGGACATCTGAATAGACACGCGATAGAGTCACGCTTGCGATATTTGTTTCTCATATAATCAGTATTTCCAAAATTGTTCTAACGCTGTAAAAATTAGGGTCGCCAACAGACCCTCAATTTCTACTCGCTGCGCTCGCGAAATCTCTGGTGCCATTTGCATATTGAGCGAAGCGAGCCCAGTGTAATAACTCATCGTTTCCCATTGACTTCAATCAGTTTTTTGACGATTATTCCTCAACGTCATGAAATTTTTCAATTTTTTTTAAACCATCACCTAATGTGTGTCTTTGCATTTGCGAAATTTCATAATTTTCCGTCAAGTAGTTTTCGAGCCTATTCGTGACAAAGAATGTGTAAAGTCTCCAGTAGAGCGCTCCGCTCGCTTCGGTCATTAAACAGTCTTTTAATTTTCACCTTTAATTTATAATATATGTTTTATATCATAATCAAGATATGCGTTTGTATATTTTTCAGAATGAGTATGTAATTAGTTGTCTGTAGAGGGAATACGTATAAATATTTATAATCATTACATAAAAAACAATAATTACCAAATATTTCTCCTATATATGACCAAGGTCTTTGTACTGTTATTTCATATTTTATTGAAACACAAACTTAACCAAAAAACATTTAAGAAAAAAATACAAAATATAGAAATAAAATCAAAATAAAAAACACTTCAGAAATGTTTCTCGTTTAATAAATCTTATACTTGCCCATTATCAATGTTATAAAGAAATTTTACAAAATACCAAAATTTTTCTTTTCTTAGTAAGTTCCAATTTGACGGTCTCATTTCAGATATGTCAAGAGTACACATGAAACACGTCATATTATTGTGATCACATTACTGTTGTATCAGTCTATATATAGAACTGGTTCAGCAGACGTAATTCGAATATCTTAAATGATCTTCCAAATAATTGTTACGAAATAACATTTGTTCGGTTTAATTTCATATCATAAATTTATTTTGTTAATAAAAATTATTGTTATGAAGACATTCACAATGTTCTAGTAGATGATATTGTTTTTAAATAAATGAATTCATAAAAGTCATTAATGAAAGAATAATAAGAAACTTTTTAGAAAACTAGAAATACTACATCGAAATCAAACTGAGTTGAAAATACATTTTACTTTTTTAGTAACATTTGAAAAAGGGTTATAATTTCTCATTGCTTGCTTTCATCTTGTATCTATTCTCAAATAATTTATAAGAACAATTATAATTTATTTTAATGGTATTATAAGTATATAATATAAATCAATTGTTTATAATAAATATATAACAATGCTAACATATACAATAATCACCTCTATAACACGGTGCTCTTATAACACGTTTTCATGTAATGCGATTTCAGTCTCTCGTATAACACGTTTGCTCCCCTATAACACAGGTATTTTCCACTTTAAATTGTTATACTGTTCAATTTGTAATGATTTTCTACGATTCATAATTAATTTTGCACATTGTGTCAATTGCGTTGTTATAAAATTAAAATGAATTAAGTAAAACTAAAATTAAAATAAGTTTTTAATTGATATTCCATTTTAACCTTTAACGAGAAAGAATAAACTTAACAGAACACGTTATACTGTCCTATGAGATATACGAGAATATTCCTATAACGTGTTTTCTCTTTCTGTGCTTCTCGTTGGTCCTAATTTGATCACTAAATATTAATGTTTGTGAAATAGTGACCATAATAAATACCAAGCTGAGTTGTGTGGTTGTTCTCAGATCAGACCACATTTGGAATCCTCGTAGCCTTAATTTTAAGCTTTTTTCACTAACTGTCATAATAGTTTCTAAAGCACATAAGTGATTACTGACATTGATATGATATGGAAAACAGATAAATAATAACAAACAAAATAGCAGATCATCTTTTTATATATATAAAATTTTTAAAATTATTTTTGTCAATCGGGTTATATGTTGGAGACAATAAGCTGGCTCAAACAACAATATTAATATAAGCATTACAATTTTGAGAATTACTCTTATTAAGAAGAAATCTCTTTAGGTATTCTCAAAAAATATTTTGTTCAATGATGTTTCTGTCCAATAGCAATATAAGTTGAATTAAAATCCCTTGTTTTACAATTCATAATTCCTTTCTTAAGATATAACTTCTTAGGTAGTTGCTGTTTATAATTTGATTTAAGAGACCTGAATATTTGTTTAACAATAACTTATTAACGGAAACATACTACAGAAAAATAAGACTTATATGTGGGAAAATACTATGTTATTTAATATATATATATATATAAGTTCACTTAATTCAGAAATGTTTAGAGAATCAGTTTAATTTTACAATTACTTATTATACTGATAAATTAACTTTGTTGTTGAGTGTGTCGTTGAGTCGTACATCATGTTAGATTACGCTCCGACATCACATTAGTACTGCAATTACAAACGAATTAGTAATACTATTAATATATTATTTATTAGTATTGACATACGATGTATTGTTGGTCCTCAAATATACAATGGATATTGTTTTAGAGCCAATAAACAAATATATGACAATTTTGTTCTGTTCAGAGCAAACTAGAGATTTTATAATGTTTTTTTATGAATTCAACATAAACGTTAGAAAATAAAGCTTCTTTCTTAGAAGTTGGACTGTGTATTTCATTTTATATAAATAAATCATGCTCTCGTTTAAATTAAAGTATGTAGTTTAAATTCATTCCTCCGTATCTCAGATTACTTTGATCTTTTGTGCTGCTCCAGCTGCAGCTGCGCTTAGCAATTTACATCCAAAGCCAATATCTCTATTTTTACTTTTTAAAAATTTAATCTAAAATTGATTGTTTAATCTCTACTTTAGATTTCTTATTTGGAATGTGTTTACAGTCGCTTAATATTTTTAATTAATGTTATTATTTAATATAACATGATAAATAACTTAGTTAAATTCTTAGTTTTTTCTTTCTTGTTCTTAGTTTAATATTATCTATAAATAAGCGAAAGATGTTAAACCTATTGATTAGAAAGGAGTCGTTGCAAGTATATAATTGTATCAATTTTTACCTTATAAAACATTATGCTGATGATAAAATTTAAAAATAATAAAAACTTTTAATGTTTAAATAACAGAAATGTTCGAGTAGATTAGTTCATGGCTATTATTTTATTAACTGGACTATACTCAAGTTATTTAGATTGATTTTTTCACATAATCGTAGTTAAGACTATTCTAAGTGATGAGCTCGGATCAGACACAACCGCAACAGAACTGAATTAAGTGACAATATCACACATATTTATTTATACATTTTATATAAGAATGTTTTTCTAAATTTACGAAAATTTCTATTATTAATTCTGTTTCCTTCAAGCACACTTCTTGAAGATTAGGAAACTGTCAACACAAAATAAATAATTCTATTAATAATAAGAAAAGAAATAATGGTCATTTTATCAACTTAATTTATAATACTTTATTTTATAAGTGTAATTAAAATAACATTAGTTATATAAATATATTTAACGAATACTTAACATTAATTGCTCAGTTGTCCGTCTTATGTTATGAGGGGTATTACAGTCTAAATCTTCCAAAACCAACAAGTTGACATAATCCAATTCGTATGTCAGGATTACAAGATCTGATCACGGGTTTGAATACTACGTCATTATTTCACTTAGTAAAGGCTTAAGGAGATTTGAAGAAAAAAAGATCACTTTTAATCAACTAGCGTTGAAAATACATATAATATTAACAATACATTCTATATCTAGATTTTTTCTCAATAAAACTATTAATAATGATTAAAATTGTCTCTAAACATGTTAAGATATATTCAGAACCTTTTTTTATAATGTAATATAAAATAAACAGTTAAACAACACGGGCATGTGTTGAACCTGCGATCTCTGGCATCACCATCTTCATTGCTCTCCACTGAGCTGCTCTCTCGTAATGACGTCTTAGCGAAGTGAAGATGTGGATGTTTGTATACCTACATCTTTCATCAACATAATTGCTTCAAAGCATTTAAAATATTCGAAAAATTGCTTTACTTAAATGTATACTCGTTTATTATAAAACATCACCCGTACCCACTTCTATGAAGATCAAATTATTCATTATTAGTCTCATCTGTATTTTTTCCTTAAGAAATAATAAATTATTATTAATTTATTATCTACGGGACGTAATCCCGATGGATGATTTGTTTTTTGTGTATAAAATACCTTCTTTAACAACAAAAGATAATCATCTTCTCAACCTGAAACAAATGTCTTAAAGTGAGGAGTAATTTGTTTTGAACTTGTTTTTGTATAATTTGTTGTGAACACGGCTTTCTTGTTTCAAACGCGAGCTGTTTTGTAATTTGTATTTTCTGTATTACTTATAAAAAAACATTAGGAACGATGCTCTTTGAGGCTTTTGTATTTATATAAAATTAATAACAAACAAATTACTTCTTTATCTTTATATGTATTTTTCATTGAAAAATAAAAAAGTCATAAATAAAAAATCAAAGACGTAAAAAAACTTGGTTACGAAATTGAATTTGATATATATGAAAAATAAAGATTATTAAAGAAATAAAATTTCAAAATTTGTTTTTACTTACATGCTAGCAATCTTTTCGTGGTGTAGGCCTACTGGGGATCCCGCCTCATTACATAACGGGAACGCATCCCAACACACAGTACCTCATAGATAATGTGAAAATTTGTTTATTCACTGACTGGAATTATATTTCTCTATTTGAAAGTAAAAAAAAATACACTAAATATAAAATAGTAATTAAACATTTTGTCAATACAAGCAGTCTAAGTTCGCATTGTCGAATCTATTTCACTTCAAATTATTAAGTGTTATTTTCACTGATTTTGATGTAAATTCGGTTTTTTTATTTCTTCAATTGACATATCACTAAGCAGCCGTTATGTTGTTTAAGTTAAAAACATCTTTTTTTTATGTAATTCACTAAGATATTACATTGTTTTACATCGCATTAAACACAGACTCGATGTTTATTATCGCAGAGCATCGCTCTATGATCCGAAATATATTCTTGAAGACATCAGTTTAACTAAAACTCTTTAACCAAATATCAGTAAATAAATATTCCAACAGTTTATGAGGATAACTATAGGAATGAAGTGAAATATTATTTCTATAAAGGCAAGCAGAACAAATAAAATTAACCAGTAAGGATTATTATATATGAATAAATAATTACAACATTTGAAATTTTTAGTATTTTAAATAAAATATTTTTTCTTTTTAATTTGTATTTTTCATTAAGTAAATATTATTCACATAAGAATTTAATAAACGTAGCAAAGAAACAAACTGAGAAGCTGACAATTTTACAATAAAATATACTCCTTAACCTAGTTCTATAAACACAGGCTAAGGCTGTATTTAGAGACATTCCAAAGAGACACGTCGCGTCAGCTTAAACTACATATTTAACTCGATAGCGAGCCTCGAAGTTTAGATCTTAAAAGTATTACATCTCGTACATATGTAATGATATTTTGTAACATATACCTGACCTTTTATACTTTCAGTTTAGGTAGAAGTATAAAAGTATTATAAAAAAAGTTTGCAGTTAATGATTGATTATTATGTAAGTTTTTCAATTTCAAAGTTGTTTGTTAAGTCGCCAACATTCGATTAATTTGACAGATTAATTATCCAGAAGCGTTTAATTTAAATTATTTAATCTGACTATTCAGAAATATTGTTAAAATTCATCTTATTTTTTTAATAAACGCTACGACGGATACCCTTTCCGATATGGTTCTGTTGTCTAAAACAAACCAAAAGTTCTAGGAACATAACACATAATTAATTAATTGATGTAATTTATATGTACATATGTTATGTACATATAAATTACAAAAAAAATAATACCGATGATCTAGACTTCAATATATCACAGAAAAAAACATATAACTATATTAAAAATTCGATAAATTGTATCATTTATACACAATTTTTATCTTTTAAATCAAATCTCACAAAAAACCGTTGACTGCTATATCTACAACTAAAAAGGTGTACTGGACTGTAAAAGTTTTTAAACTTTTAATTTTACCTCAACTCCGAACTATTGAAATCGGTTTTGCTGAAACGCTGATAGTGATTTCTCGATATAAATGTAGTTCACTGAATCATGATGATTTATTTTGTCTTTAGAACAATAACAACAATTTATTGTTATTTTATGCGTTCTCTCAGAGCAGAATATTTGTGTAAATTTATTTGAAAAGCAAAGTTTTACACATGTATATTTTTATTTCAATTATATAATATAATCCGTGAAAATCATACAATATCCTTTATATAAACTTATATTATATAGAGGAATTCAAAAATACAAAACACATTTTACACATTGGAAATATTTATCTATATATCATAACAACAACATCTAAGTAATGATAGTTATAATACTTCTTAGACTGATACTGTTGTCACATATATACGAGTAATTTTAAACGGGCTGGCTCGGTTGAACCCTTCTACCTTTGAAACCAACATAGTTATTGTTTTGACGTGACGTTAAACCTTAAACGTGACGTTGCAGATCCAGCAAAAAGAGCAAAATATTGCTTATATAATCAATATTTTGCTCTTCTTATATAATCGTAATAGGTCTATTTTATAGTCAAGGAGATTAAAATCGCAATATTATTATGGTGTTTTGTTATAAACGCTTAACGCCACCGTCGCGGTGAACTGTCGTCATGATGATGTTGTGGATTGGGAGGACGCAGAACCATATATATTTCGATGTGGCGGTGGTCTCAAAAAGTCACCAGCTCATTAGCAAACCTCCATGCCATTAACAGGCAGGTGTCAGAGGCGTTCGACTATGACAAAGCAAAGATCAACACACGCTCAAGCACCAATGGACACCATATTTAACGTTCGGATTTCCAGGATGACGGCAGCCCAATCCTTTACTCTCCCCTTGCATCGTTCTGGACTACTCCCTAACGTGAGCATTGTAATTAATCAGAACAAGGACAGTACGAATTAGATTTGTCAATGCCTATTATCGTTAACCACGCCACCCAGGTATGCCTAATACATTAGGATACAACTGGGAGAAACGTAGCTGCCCATTTCACTGCAACATAAATAAGTCCCTTATCTACTATGGCAATAAATGACGTATGGAATTAAATGACGTTTAAGTTACATTAAAACTATAGATAAAATAAAATTTAAGATTTTTATAAGATAAAGTTATTAAATTATAGAAATAATGAAAATATCTCCCGTGATGTATTAACAACGAAACATCTTCTGTACGTGTCTGTTATGAGGGTTGAAATTTAAGATGTATTATAGTGAGCACCATGTATGTATTCTTAAATTATAATTTTAATCCTGTAGTTATGCTTATATTCAATAAATAAATATAGAAAAATTATTGTCTTCTCTATTTAAGTAACAAAACATAATTTTCCTTTTATTTTGTATAATTGAAGTGTTATACTATTAAAAAAATAGTTGAAACCAGTTTAAATATTGATTGTTCTGTCAAAGAAAAATAGTTTAAAATTTAGGTTTGCAAAGTATCGTTCAAACCGTTATTGTCTCAATCACTTAAGTATTGACAGAAATAAAAATGTTTTAACCACAAAATATTTTTGTTACTGTTGTATGTTTTGATTTGGAAAAATTTGGTTAAAAGGCTAAAAATTGTTTATGTATTCATTGTATACGTCATTCCTACCAAAACATTTATAAAATATATTTAATAATACTAAATCAAGTGATGTCGCTTTTTATAATTTAGTTATCAATATATTTCAAGTGTTCATTTCAATCTTGAGTTTACAATTTTAAAAAGCCTAATACTACTCGTATAATATTTACTCAAATATTTATGAATTCAAAATTGGATTTTCATTTAACGGTTTAGCTATTTACTCGACCCTCTTAATAGCTTTTGCCTCAACCTTTGATATGTTTGTTAAGTTATGTACAATGTACACACACAGTGACCTCTCATATCACAATATATCAATACATTATCTACTTGGGCTCATGTTACATGTACATAGGAGAGATAGTTATATGTACTGTATTTGATAGACTTACTCTTGTTACGTATTTCATTAAAAATAAATAGTTGTTAAATAAATTATTATTTATATTCAAAATGTTAAACAATTATTTTAGTGTAAGATTTTTAATTCTTAGATTATAAATATCGGAAGGATGTGGATCTACTTGGGCTCATGTTCAACGTACTACATAGGAGAATTAGTTATATGTACTATATTTAATAAATTTACTCTGGTTATATATTTCTATTAAAAATACATACGTAGGTATACTTTCAATATAATATTATATGTAAAATTTAGTGTAAGATAGTTTTAATTCTTAGACTAGGAAATATGGGAAAGATATATTATATATATAATTTTTTTATGACCAAAACTAGAAATAACAAATACAATCATAGCATATTATGATTTTGGCTCTAATCAATTAATAATGTTATTGTTAATGAATATTTTAACAATAAATTTTATTTCAATTAATGATTCGGAAATTCATTAAGTCTTAAGATTAAAAAATATATTTTTCTTTTCAGTCGATTACAAGCTAATTGTTACCAACATGACCGACTTTAATCGTGGCGGTGTTAACAGTGCTGACTATAATATTGTAAAGTTATCATTATTCTAACAGAATGTTTCTCCGCTAGTTACTCGCTCAACTTTCAACAGCTTCCAACTTTGACTCAACTCACAGAACAAAGAAGAGAAAAGGGGTTCATTATTTAAATTTTAACGGTTTGCATATAAATGAAAAGATAACAGAATTTTCTTGTGAATGAAGGACAATCCAGGATTTACATGTACTATTGCATTACAATCTGTATAGTTTTTGGAAATGAAATATTTTTTTAACATCAGTGCAGTACTTACTGACCCTATTAAGCATCTCACTCAAGTGTTCACAATTTTGACATTTTAATCAATATTGTAATTGAAGCGACACTTCTGTAAAGAGAAAAGTTTGTATACAGTCGTACGTGTCAGCACGTAACACGTCGGGCTTAAACTTTGAATATTTAACTTGAAAACAGGTCGTGCTTTAAAGTTCAGCTCGTTTCAGAAATGTTATAATATAGGAATCTAAAATTAGTTTTTTCGTTAAGTTTAAGATCTTCTTTACTTGTATCTAAAAACTACGGATATTCACTTAACAATTGATAGTGCACGGAATTATAGATTTTATATCACATCTGGGAAATGGAGTCTTAAATCATTCTTAATGCTGAATAACCATATTCTCGCTATTTTAAAATCTACTACCGATAGAAGAGATAATAATTCAAGCTCTTATATTGATAAAAGAATGCTCGATCGTCTTCGGCAATTTTATAAAAAAAATAAGAAGAAATCGGTCATCATTTTCTTAGTTGTATTTTATAAAAAATACTCTTATTTAACATAACATTTATTATGAAATATGTTTTAGAGCAAAAATATATGTTTTCGCTATACTTGTATATATTTTAGAGTGAAATAATGAAAAAAATAAAATCAATTTATAACAACGAATATTTATTTTATGTACAAAATGTAATTTGAATGATACTTTTATTTATCAATGTGATAACGATTAACTTGTAATATAAATAAAAACTTAGATAAAGTCTCTAAATTTCTTGCAACTGAAACAGAAGTACGTCAGACGAAACGTGAACAAACTTGACCCAAAAGTCTTCCATGTAACATCGTAATTAGCTGAGACTTGCTTTGAAGTTGAAGTCGAAATTGAATCTTGAATTTTGCCGAAGTTTATGTAAAACGTTTGATAATTGAAAGTTGTTGTTGATTTATTTTCTATATTGTATTTTTTTGTTATCTTTTATTATCTATTCCTTAATAATAAACATATTTTCCATTAGTAACATTTTTAATTATTAAACACTCTCTGACATCTGGATATGTAGTAAATTGAAAATGTAACTGTAATCTATAGATGTAAATAAAATTAAAGCGTCTATTTGTAACTTTAAATAAACAGCTTTTCATTAAATGCAAATGAAAATATATTCATTTACTTACATAAAAAAGTTTTTTTTTTTTATTTTCTCTGTCTGTCTTTCTGTTTGTTCCGACAGATCTCTACAACGGCTAGATTGATTTCAACTTGCGGATAACTTTTATTTTAAAATACATACTCCGCGTACGAAGTCCTCGTTTTGTAATATACTAACTTTTTTTTATACTACATGTTTTTTAACAAAACGTTGAAAAATGTATGGTCTATTTAGAAAATAATTTTACATAGTTTTATTACTTATAAAATCGTGTTATTTTCTACAACAAACGTGTTGTTCATATCAGTATTAGTAAAAATAACATGTGTATTTTAATCACTTACCAAACAATTACAAGAGTTGAGTTTGGAGCAACATTGCATCTTCAAAAATCTCAGACTATATTTTCTGGAACAAATTGAATCAGTGTCAAAGGTTATTTTATTTTAATCGTAATTATACAAGTACATTAATATATCCTATTGTGTAGAGTTTTAATATAATACATAATAAAGGACATATTATTATTATTAAAACTTATTTAGTTTCATCTCTTGAAACGATATGAGAATATCGTATAACTTTATAAGCCTCATTTGGCCTAGAATATTCTCACAAATACCCGAGTTAAGAAACTTAGACTTATCTTATAATCGTATCAATAACTTGACTAAGAACAGCTTTAACGACTTACCCAATTTAAGATATTTATCTCTTGCGGGAAATGTAATCGAGTCTATAGAAGTAGAAACATTTGTTAATTTACCGAAACTAGAGGTATTGGAACTTCAGGGAAACAACTTAACTCATTTATCTATGTACTCGTTTTGCAATGTTTCCAATATGGACGATACGTTTACATTAAATATAAGTCGAAATAATATACGATTCATTGAAGCGGAGGTTGCAATATCAATAAATATATTCGATGGCTCCTATAATGACTTTCATGAGGTGCCAAATAACTTTTTTCTCGCCGCCGAATCTTCGATAAGACAAATTATATTATCACATAATAAAATAACTCACGTTTCTGGAGAGGTTTTCGGCCAGGCCGTCAACTTGGAGATATTGGACTTACACAAAAATATGATTAGCGTTATAAAGAGAAAGTCTTTTACGGATCTTTTATCATTGCAAATATTAGATCTGTCTTTTAATACTATTTTTCAGCTATCGGTAGAACAATTTTATAATTTACGTAAACTAAGATATTTAAAGATGGACCACAATAATCTTAGACTTCTCTCCAGAGATGTTTTTAAGAACACCGTTATAGAACATTTGGATTTAAGTTTTAATGAAGTTTCATTGTTTCCTGTAACCGCGCTCTCCCAAATTGGATTCACTTTGAGATATCTGGACTTATCATATAATAAAATCGAATATTTGGATAGCAATATTTTCCGAAATACACAATTTTTATCAAATCTTAATCTGGCTCACAATTTATTAACAGTTTTGTCCGACAATACATTTTCAAGTCTCGGAGTTTTGCGTAGCTTGGATTTGAGCTTTAATTCTATTAAGGCAAATTTTAAGGAACTGTTTCACAACCTTCCACATTTAAGGCATTTGAATCTTGCGAATATAAGTTTAAAGACAGTGCCTTATCTTCCTTTGACAAATTTAACGAGCCTAAATTTGACTTCAAATTACATCACCAGTTTTAGAGAGTCGGATGTAAAGCGGTTAGTAAACCTCCGTCATTTAGATGTTAGCCATAATCGACTTACCTCTTTAGTGCCAAAGATGTGGGTTCATTTAGGAAACTTGAACGTTTTAGATATTTCATATAATCCTATCGTAAGAATAACGCCAAATAGCTTTAAATCACTAATTAATTTATCCTACCTTAATTTAAATGGACTTAAGTATTTAGATATAATCGACCAAGATTCCTTCCGTCCTTTAATATCCTTACGATCCTTGCACGTCCAGACATGGTCGTCTATAAATCATTCTTCATTCCGACTATCAAACATCACATCTTGTCTTCCTTCTCTATACAAATTGTCTATACATTGGACTGACGAAGTTATGAAAAATCAATTGCATGGAATTGATGCAAGAAAAATCTGATACTTAGAAATAAAAGGTTCGAATCTGCGAAGTATAACGGACGAAGCATTTGAACCATTCAGCAACAGCCAAGAGATATTTATTAGAATCAGTGAGACGTCTTTAACAAAATTACCAGCGTAGTTCATGAAACATCTTTCACAAGTTCCTCAACTAGGAATTGATTTAAGCTACAATCAAATATCGAAGTTGAATCCCGCGATATTCTACCCGAATTTCACAAGTTGGAGTCATGTAGCCACTAAATTACTTTCAGGTATGTTAATTAGAAATAAATATTATATTTATTTTGGTACCAACATATTAAAATTTTCGAAAATTCTTACCATTAAGATTTTACCTTAATAATAAAGAATAGTAAGTTAAGATAATTTGTTAATTGATTATTATGTGATTTCACAATATTGTTATTGGGTAACTTAACCTGCCTATTATTTTACCCGATCTCTTTTTATTTAAAATGTAAGCGAGTTTATCAATAATGCTATTTGTATAACAATATTGTTCGAAATTAAATAATAATTAAATATTATAATCATAACTGACTTTTGTTGTGATAAAAAATATGGTTCTTATCTTTAGCTTTGTTTTGTTAATTACTTTCTTTTATATTTATGGTATATATGTAGTTAATATATCTAACACGCGTTCGTGCGCAAATAGCTCCTACATACTTAACTAATGACCTTCAGCCTTGCTCATCTTAATGAGTTTTAATTCTTAATACCCGAAACCCTCTGGAGAATAGAAAACTTATTACCGCAACATATTAATATTAAAAAGGTCAGGATAAGAACCATTTAAACTCTATATCGTGGTTGCTTTATTTGGTATTTAGTCGATTTATATTTGCCTAATACTTGATACAATTCCTAGATTACTCCATATTATTACTAGGGGCGCCAAGAGACTGTGCTTGAAATCTCGAGTGACGTTTGAATATTGAGCGAAGCGAGCCTAGTGTAATGTCTCATAGTTTCCCATTGACTTCAATGGGATATCAGTTTTTTGACGACTATTCCTCAACGACATAACATTTTTCAAATTTTATTAAACTATCGCCAAATGTGTGTCTTTATGATTGCAAGATTTGATAATTTTCCGTCAAATAGTTTTCGAGCCTATTCGTGACAAAAAATGTGAAAAAGTCTCCAATAGAGCGCTACGCTCGCTTCGCTCAATAATTGTACCTCTAATCCTATAATATTGATTACCGCAAGTTCAATAGTTCATACGAAATTGGTAATAAATTGTGAACCCAAAAGCTTAAAACATCTAAAGACCTTCAGCTTTGCCCTCATCTTAAAGAGTTTTAATTCTTAATAGCCACTCAAAATCCTCTAACGAAATTGCATTTGAATAATATATTATGGACATAGGAGGATTAATACTAACGGGAAACCCGCTGCGGTGCGAGTATGAGCTGGCGTGGCTCGGGGCTTGGCTGCGGAGATGGCTTCAAGAGAACGAAGCCAATGGTGAGTTAAGACGAGCAGTGCGAAGTGCTACTTGCAAAGACCAATTCGGGAGAAACATTCCTTTGATCCAATTACGAGCAGATGAAGCAGAGTGCCATGCTAGTGCTCGATCCAGTGACGCACAAACAAACAATATCAGTATCATTTATATATTTAAGATAACCATCTGGATTATTCTTTTCAGATGATATTTTTATTTTATGAATTTTATAATTATAAAATAATTGTTGGCAATTACAAGACAATGCAATTTAAGTCAGGGCAAATAAATATAGGTTAAGTAGAATTACACAATTTTGTAAATAAAACTTTTTAATGATGATATCTGATATCAGTAGTGTTCAATAATTTTTCATTGTATTTGAAAAATATTTTGTTTTTTTATAAAAAAATGTAATGTATTCATTTATTTTCCGAATAGTGTAAAGTAGGTAAATCTAGTACAATTATCTAAATGACTTTTGAAAATATTGTTTTATATAAATTATTTAGGTAAGGTTATTTTCTTTGTTGAGAAATTCCAAATGTAAAAATGTAAAAACTAAATTTTTTAATAAATCACCTTTTTTCATTTCCTCTACTTTCTTTTAACACTTAAAATTAAATTTCATCCATTAACTTAACCTAACAAAACAAACTGAGCATTTTTATATTTGACAGAAATAAAATTAAAATAGTAATTTTTCAAATCTAAATTTGAGTAACACTTTACTTAATAATTTTATTAGCAATGTACCAAGATCCTTTGATTTAACCATACTGCAATATTGTGAAGAATGTTATTAAATAGTGTAGATTTCTTTTATTTTACTGGACATTTGGAAATATTTCAAATCCTTCGACACTCCTGAGGAATTGGGATCGATGTTGAAAGTTAGGATTCACTTCAGGAAACTAACTTCAGGTAACAGGTAATGTAACTAACGTAGCAACGATACTAATTGTTATTTTAATACATTTTGTTATTTTACATATTACAGGTAAAACAAAACTAGCAAATACTAAATACAAGCAAGGAAATATAACAATACATTGAGGTACACTAATTTTGTATATGTACTTACAGAGTCAATAAATTATTGTTTATTTGGCTGTAAGCAATTAACGTTGGTAGCTTTACTCCGAGATACGATACTGCTTACTTAATTAAACCGCGAATCTGAGGGAACTGGAATTAGCGACTCCCTTCAGCCATCCTCAAAACAATGTGATTAAGACATAATACAAATTGCGTAATATATTTCAACCTGATATTGTTATATGTGATAACCATCTGATTCACCTAATATATATAAAATCTTGTTTGTGTTTATGTTTGTTGTAGAACTAGTATTTCATATTTTTTGCTTTAAATAGCCTATTTACTATAGTATTTTTAAACCTACATAACAACCATTTACAGCATTAGTATTAAAAAAATAAAAATAAAAATCTTTTATTGTCAAGCAACATAGGCTCATTGTTGGTTAGTAAAATAGAATGACTTAAGAACTATGTTAGTACATATAACAAAATACAAACAAAAATAAAATACAAACAAAAAATACATTACAAACAAAATTTATATAAACAAATATCTTTCAGAGGGAGCTTGTCCCGGCTACATTTTGCACATGCAATCTAATAAACCTCCCCACGGTCCGCCCATTCAGTCTATCTGCAAATACTTTCAGGATACTGTTGGTACTTACCTTTACCCTTTGTATAACCGACTCCACCTTTTTAAGCATTATCGCGAAATAGTCGTCTGTGTGAGCATCTGAAAAAATGCCTGACGCACTACAGTGATAAGGGAGCCTCAACAGCGCCCTGAGGCAATATTATATTGAACTCGCAGAATGTGGGCTACTCTTTGGGTACAGCTAGCTCAAAGGCCACTGGTGTAAAATTTTTAGCAGTAAGCTTTAAGCAGTGTAATTTTCATAGGAAATAAACAACCAGCAAATCTTCGAGCCAGCATATTAGTCCTTACAGCCAATGCCCTGCGTTCTCTTTCCATGTCTTTATCGTCTTTTAAATTTTCAGTAACAATGTGTCCCAGATATTTTTGTTCAGCTACCCTCTTTACAAGTCATACATGGATTTAAATCCATGTATTAGAATGCTTTAAAATATAACACATGCGGCCAATGCTATTTGTTGCAAACTTATATTTCTTCTTTGTATTAAACATCAGCGTCGTATTCAATCCCTTTGCTAGTCTTTACACAAATAACACTATATATGCTTTAGAGATATTATTTATAGAACTTGTTTTAGCATCATATATTCTTCACAGAAAAATATTTCACGAACATAGTTAATCAGTCATTTTTCTTTTTTGTTTGGATTAAGTTTTGAACATTTTATAAGAGATGTACATAATAAAATTTCCCCAAAGTAAATTTAAATGGAAGACCTTCGAGAATATGTTTGTAAAACCCAAATACGCCGATGTATGCCGTCCCACATGGATACAATTTATTGCCGAGTAAAGTTTATCTTGGAAACTGAAACAATCCCGACTCGGAAGCTTCCGTGTTCAATCAAAGTTTCCGAGTTGATATTTGTTTTGTAGATTTATTTTGTCATTATAGAAGTTTTATAACAAGGCTTTGCGATGTTAAGTTACAATTATTGTTAGGATTATGTAATATCTGCTTCAATTAGAAAGTTATGTAATATCACATATTTTCTTCTGAAGATTCATGTTTTGTCATCAAAAATGTTTTGTCAAAATTAACTGAATTATATTTTCTTTTTGATATGCAAAAAAAAATGTAGTGTTTTCCATTTCTTTTCTTTCCGACATTATGAGTATTTTACAATGATAGTGTTACAGGAAATAAGTATAACAGGATGCTTTCTCTTTTAGGAAATCACATTCTTTCGATTTCAAGTTTCCGGACATAGATATAGATATAATGGAGTTTTCTTTTAGTAGCTCTCTTTCTCTCTTTATCATGAAATAATATTATAAAAAAGAATTTAACTGAATAACAAGAAATTAACGAAAAGTGTATATTACACAATATGCTCATATTGATAACTTTGACAATCGTTAGCAATAAAGTAAATGTGTTTATTCGAGGATATGGTAAATATGGTTATAAAGTAAAAATGACTTAAACAAACATTGTCTGTAGTTCTTAAAAATATTACTTATTTATACAGTTACTAACAGGTTACACATGCTTCGGGACGGATGGCGAAAGTGATCAAACATTTTGTTTGAATTTCCACATCACCTAGGAAGCGCGTTATATTTTTACAGTTTTTTAGCTGTAACTTTGGAACGGTTTGGACCTTTGCAAAATCCTTTCATATTGCACCTATTCAATATGTCAGGAGTCTTAAGTCAAAATTTCAGCTTTCTAGACATTACGGTTTGGGCTGTAGAGCGATGAATGAGTCAGGGAGTCAGTGAGTGTCTTTGTATTTTATATATTAAGATAACTGTGCCTAAAACAAGACGACGATGACGATAACGAAAAATAAATAAAAATACATCGCGTAGTATTGTAAAACTTAGTGGATAAATATAAAGGCCAATAACATTTTTTTTAGATCCTTTGAAAGCTAATATAGAATGTTAAAAGGTGTTTTTATTTGTAATGCAAAACCAAGTTAAGCGTGGGATCTTTTACAGTGAATGAAACATTCTTTATGGAAATGTTTTCAACTATCGCGTCGGAGGCGCGGGCGGCGACCCGAGAACATCCACTGCACACAAACCCCATGGTTCCAACGTTTAATATTATCATTTTATCTTTTTATTATATAATATATACACGTTAGGTCCTTTGATATGAAATAGTCTTTTGGTGGAGGAGGAAGAAAAAGTCTAATATTTTTTAATGTAATATATTTATTTAACCAAAGTAAGAACCATTGTTGTCTATGCACTTTTGTCGTGTCATAGGTAGTTTATTGATCCTTTTACTAAATAAAAACCATTCGGACAGAAATCAATAAAATGTTTGAAGGTGGTTTAAACTATCCCATCGAAGTTGAATTTTTTCTCTTGCAAGAAGATAGCCAAATTTCGAATATTTGTTAATCTGTTGGAGCAAAATCATATCTGAAAAAGGGAAAAACTAAAATAATATCCCTAAAAATCCACAAATAATATATTAAACAATTTATATTGAGTTTTTAATTAATACTTCCGGAACCACTGACAAAAGGGCGACTAATAACAGTAATGTAGCGGAACTCGCCCAGTTCTAAAAGCATGATTATTTTATGACCGAAAATAGGTTGTTAGGGATAATTGTGGATATATCCAAAAAGTTATCTTTATGATTACAAAAACGAACATCCACTCTGGGCGTTACTATTTGTGTAATAAGGACCATTTTCCCATACGGTATGATAATACAATTGTCATATCTTAGTACATTTGGTGGAGTCTCTGCGCTTGCGTGTAGAGACTTCAGTCCCGACGGGTTCTGAGGTCGACGGTATGTTACAATTACATTCCACATACGTAAGCTAAATCGAAAACAAAGGATGACCTGGATCGAGTGACACTGACGTCTATGGTAACGACAGTTTGTGTTATTTATTTGCATGACTCGCAGTTTTTATTATTGATGTCGAAGGCTGTTATGACATGAGAGTGGAAAACTAAAAATGCTTATTGTAAATATATTCGTCTTATTTATATACATTTATCAACTAAAGGCAATACTCGAGAACTTGTCCAAAATATCAGCTACAGAATTGCACCAATTTTCCCTCGCAGCTAAAAACTAATGGCTTGGAAGCAAAGAAATGAACAAAGCATGACTTTTATTTCTATATTTCTTTACATTGTTTAGGAAAAAACAGTCGATTAACTG
This sequence comes from Melinaea marsaeus rileyi, assembly GCA_918358865.1. Classification (NCBI taxonomy): domain Eukaryota; kingdom Metazoa; phylum Arthropoda; class Insecta; order Lepidoptera; family Nymphalidae; genus Melinaea; species Melinaea marsaeus. The sequence continues at coordinate 3,020,945 of OU911094.1, forward strand.
TTACTTGGTATTAAGACGACTTTCTTGGTTTTATATTTGCCTAATACTTTTTACAAATTCTAAATTATCCATACTACGAGTATATCTATTTGTACCTCGAATCCTATAATATTGATTACTGAAAGGTGGTGACAGTTCATTAGTAGTTAGTAATTAATTGTGAACCCAAAAGTTTAATACATAAAGGGAATATAATTAAATGTAAAATTACCCGAGACTCAAATGTGTGATGTCTTACAAAAGGTGAAAAGCACTCTACATGTTACAAGGCTCGGTAAGGTGTTGGTTTAGGATGATCTCAGAAGCTGCAGACATATGACCATTTCAAGGGACTTTGAATATTCAAATAGTGACCGTCTTTAAGAAAAATAAAATTGTTCTAAAAAGGAAATATATATTTAAAAATAAAATAAACATAAATAAAATATCTGACTCATGATTGGTTGCTATATAATTTAAACAAACATTACAGAAATATTGATTTAGTGCGATTTTTTTTCTATAAAATGTACTTGTTTACAAACTTTTGCGCCTCAATGGCCTTTTGGTTACCTTTTACTTCCGTTTAGGGAACTGTTATAATAATACACTCCAATGATTGTTTTTCGATGTTATAAATTATAATACACAAAAATAATTGTATTTTGGAACAAAAATGGTATAAATGTTTAAAATAATGGACTTTCATTATATTATTTAGTCAAATAAATTGATCATGCACATATTATAAGTATTATTTAATTTGTGTTTGACTTTCATTGACCCGCGTATATAAACCAGATACAATAATGAGTAAAGACTTCAAGTGGGATTGAAACTAATTTTATAACTTGATTATTTAAAAACATCTTCTTATTAAAACAATTATAAGTTTCTCCCTATTTTATTCTTTCTAGTTTGTTTATGAACATAATTGATATTTTTTTCTAATTGATTTGGGGTTTTTGGGATAAATATTTTTCAAAGCACAATAACAAATATTTGTTATTTTATTTTGTAAATAAAAATATTTTTATTTGTTTCAACATTTCTTAATTGCCTTTGGATATGAAACCATAATATTTTAACGGTATATTATTAAATGACTGCTCAAAGCAAATGTAAATATTTATATTGTTTAGAGAAGAAGAGGCTCCGAGTAGAAATTGGACCAATAAACATAAAGTAGCCTATAAGTAATGGAAGATTTAGGTTGTTTCAATAAATTGATATATTTTGTTTACAAACAACGGTATATTATATTAGTATCGATAAATAACATGTAATTGAATGTATTGATTTCTGTTATTGTTATGACACTAATATTTATAATTGATATTATATTCTTACAGTCATAACTCCATTTAAAAAAGAACAAACCTTGAGCCATATTTTAAGATAAATTAATTAAATTTGCTATTACAAATACTAATGTATGAACATATGAGTGTTTGTTAAACTATGATGTGTTAAACTACAGACCGTTATAAAAGTTGGTTATGATTTTTAAATAATATTAGTTTTTTGTCAGTCAATTAAATGAATATTCACATAACGACATGGACATGACATCATCATCATCATCATTATCAGCTGTCGTGCGTCCACTGCTGGACGTAAGCCTTCCCCATTGACTTCCACCGCGATCGGTCCAAAGCGGCCCGCATCCATTGGTTTCCAGCTGCTCTTTTTATGTCGTCTGTCCACCTAGTTGGCGGTCGTCCTCTACTTCGCTTGCTAGTAAGTGGCCTCCACTCAAGGACCCTTTTTCCCCATCGGCCGTCACTTGAGCGGGCTATATGCCCAGCCCATTGCCACTTCAGCTTACAAATCCGTTGGGCTATGTCGCTTACTTTTGTTCGTCTGCGAATCTCCTCGTTTCTGACTCTATCTCGCAGCGAAATTCCCAGCATAGCCCTCTCCATCGCACGCTGAGTGACTTTAAGCCTCTCTAAGAGTCCCTTTGTTAGAGGCCACGTCTCGGTTCCATAGGTCATCGCTGGTAACACACACTGGTCGAAGACTTTCGACTTAAGGCACTGCGATATTCCGGACGAAAATACGCTCCTTAAGTTCCCGAACGCTGCCCATCCTAGTTGGATTCGTCGATTGACCTCTCCCTCGAAGTTGGACCTGCCCAATCGGACTTTTTGTCCCAGGTAGACATATTCGTCGACAACTTCGAGAATGAAGCTCCCAACGGATACCGGGATAGGCGCGACATGGACATTCGACATAATTTTCGTCTTGTCCATATTCATTTTAAGGCCCACCTGTTGAGAGACTCCATTAAGATCGCCGAGCATAATGCTGAGGTCTTCCAGGGATTCTGCCATTACTACTATATCGTCGGCAAATCGAAGGTGAATTAGGTACTCGCCGTTTATATTGATGCCGAGTCCATGCCATTCCAGGAGCTTGAAAGCGTCTTCCAGTGCAGTGGTAAATAGTCTCGGAGAGATAACGTCTCCCTGTCTCACGCCTCGCTGTAAAGGAATAGCGTTTATACAATGCTCCTGGACTCGAACCGACATGGTGGCGTTTGTGTACAAATACTTCAACACTTCGATGTACCGATAGTCAATATGGCACCTCTGAAGAGACGACAGTACCGCCCACGTTTCGATCGAATCAAAGGCTTTCTCATAGTCCACAAACGCTAAGCATAATGGCCTATTATACTCCTCAGTCTTCTGTATAATCTGCCGCAGCGTATGAATGTGGTCTATGGTACTAAAACCTTTTCGGAAACCGGCTTGTTCGGGAGGCTGGAAGTCATCAAACTTGCTCCTGAGACGAGTCGTGATAACCTTCGAAAACAGCTTATAAACATGGCTCAGAAGCGAGATGGGCCTGTAATTCTTCAGCAAAGTAGTATCGCCTTTTTTGAAGTATAGGGCCACCATACTTCTGTTCCATGCTTCCGGCGTTACACCCTCAAGCAGAACGGCATTAAAGAGCTTCTGAAGGACCCTAAGTACTGGCAATCCGCCCGCTTTCAGAAGCTCTGATGTGATACCGTCTTCACCTGGTGCCTTGTTGTTTTTAAGCTGTTTTAGGGCCACACTGATCTCGTGCAAGCTGATGTCCGGGATTTCATCGGAATAGTGTCGGGTAAGCTCCGCTCTTGGGTTTTCTGCTAAGCTATCAATAGGTTTAGCGACCGAGGTATATAAGTGTCCATAGAACCTCTCGACCTCCCTCAAAATGTCAGCCCTACACGACACTGTGCTTCCATCCCCCAATTTCAACTTCGATAACCGGCTTTGCCCAATTGACGAATCTCGCGCAAACACTTTGGAGCCTTGGTTCCGCTCTATAGTATCTTTAATACGGTTAGTATTGAAAATACGGATGTCGTGTCGCAGATATTTCCGTATGCGTCTGTTGAGCTGCCTATAAGTCTCGGTATCATTGAGGGACTGAAGTGCCAACGCGCGTCGTTCCGCCATAAGTTTGAGAGTTTCGTTGGCTAGTTTTTGGGGTCTATTCTTACGGCCGGGTCTGCAGAATTTTCCTCCGACCGTATGGACAGTTTCTACCAACCTGTTGTTAATTTGGTCCACGGATGCGCAATCATCTAGGCAAGCGAAGCGGTTCGATAATTAAAGTTGAAAGCTTTCGAGATCTTGAATATGAGCTTTAGATGGACGGAGCGTAGACTTCACCAACCGAGATCGTTCCAGCCTGATATTGAGATTCAGCGTGCCTCTTACCATTCGGTGATCGCTCCCTGTTTTTACGTTGTTGATCACAGAGACATCGTTGAATATCTGGCGTCTAGTGTTCAAGATGAAGTCAATCTCATTTCTAGTGGAACCATCGGGACTTAACCAGGTCCACTTCCTTTGATGCGGCTTCTGGAAGAAGGAATTCATCATAAAGAGTCTCTCTTTCTCCAGAAAATGGGCCAGCCTCTGTCCCCTAGGGTTCCGCTGCCCATATCCAAATTGTCCTACTCTCAACTCGTCGTCGCTTCTCTTGCCCAGCTTTGCGTTGAAGTCCCCCATAACAACATTAAAGTGAGTTTTTGTAGTATGTATGGCCCGACTGATATCCTCATACATAGCCTCTACTTCATCATCTGGGTGTGCGGAGGTCGGTGCGTAGACCTGTATGACCTTCAAAGAGTATTTTTTAGAAACTCTGAGTATAAGGTACGGGACCCTACTCGACACACTTTCAACGACTGCAATGTTGTTTATGAGGGACTTGTGGACCATAAACCCGACACCTCCTTGGGACTGTTGGTCGCCCTCCCGGTAGTATAGCAGGTTTCCGGATTTGAGGGTTATCGTGTTCTCCCCCTCTCTACGGACTTCAGATAACCCTAATATATCCCAGCGTAACCTACTCATCTCTTCTTCCAGCTCAGCAATCCTGTCGTCAGTCCGCAAAGTGCGGACATTGTGTGTTACCAGGGCCAGGTGTCGTTTGGGGTGGTAGCCCGATCCCATCCGGAGATTCTTAGCACCCCCTGCCCCACCATAACCACGGCCGCTACCGAAGCCGGGAACAGTGGGACTACCGGGTACTGGGGGCCTGGTCCTGTTTGCGTCTGTCATATTTAAAGGGGAGAATTTGCCATACTCGCCACGCTTGGCAGACGGGTTGGCGAGCGCAGTGCGCAGCTCCTCACACCGGTGGCGCTGCTGCCCGACACCAGTCTATATTACTGCACTGATTGTGATGGATATACCGCCATCGGTCGGTTGGAGGAGAATGGGATGGGGGTAGGTATATTCAAGGGAAAAGAAAGGAAAGGGGGGATATTGCTTACACGGATAGACAAAGGATTGTAAGCAAATAGCTCGAGCAAGTCAGGGTCGCGTACCTGTAACTCGGACTGGCTGATGCCTGGAAGTCAGAGTCCTCTAACATGACAATCATAAACTAATTAATGGACGCGTAATTATATTAGATAGATTAATTACATTTTGCTGAAAATTTTCTTTATAACAATCATCAACTAACTGAACATAAAACTCATATATATTAATACAATTTTATCTTCAAACAAATCTTCGCAATTTGCAGAAAAATAAGGGCTTACTTAGCTAAAGAATTTCTCTGTAACTCCAAGCAATTGACACCAAAGGTCGACAAAACAATCAATGTAATCAATACAACATTGCTCTTATTTCATTACACAAGTACATCTATGTTGTTACACACTTTTGATAATAGATTTTAAAAGTAATTTAATATAAAATGTGTCAGTAATTTAATGTCTTCAGTTAGTTATTTGGGTTATTGTTACTTTGTTGTAAGTGATTCATTGCACGTGAAATCTTGAATGTAAAGTAAAACGGACCCTCTGCCAGTACAAGATAACATACTTAAGAAGATACATACTAAGAGATACATTGTACCAAACTTGACACAGGGACTTAATTAACTTTAGTTATTTATATTAAATTAAAAAACTATTTATTTGTAAGTTTACTAGTTTTTATTACTATTCTAATATGCTTATAAAAATCATAAGAAATTATCTTACGATTTTTATTTCTTCTTCCTTCCGAACCAATATTATTATTTTCAATTACGACGTAGAGCCTTTGCAGTCAGACATAAAATCAGGAATATGCATTTTAGCTTTAGGACAATTGTGTTTTTTCGGTCAGCTAAACTGACCGCATATTCGGCGAAGAGATTGCATCTCCACAGCAATCATCTTTCTTACATTCATCTTCTGTGTTACCCACGTTTGACTGCCGTATAACAGTGTCGGTAGCAAAACTGCATTGTGTACAGCCAAACGTGCAGCTATGATGACCTTTCGTCGTCTCAACAATGCAGCCAAAGCACCGTTGATTCTATTCTTTCCACATCCATATCGTATCTTCCGTCTATGCTAAACATACTTCCCAAATATACCGCTTCATTCACTTGTTCTATTATCTTACCATTCACGTTGATCTTACATTCTGTTCTTTCTTAGTAATATAAAGATGTTATAGAAAATATAAGAATTCGTGTTCCCATTTTACCAAAATATTTAAAGTAACAAGCCTGAGCTAGGAATCACAAGGAAATTGCAATTTTCCTCGGCGGTAATTCGTTCCAAGCACGCCATTTTTCCATTACTCAGTATCAATATTGTCTCGTCTCCATCGTTCAGATATGAACCGTTCTGCTGATGGCGGCGTCGCGTGGTTCTATCACTTGATACATTCAAACCATTCGGATTGATTTTAATTGACCTTGTGTTAACATTTTAATACTTTTGAATTTGGTCATTCTTTTTACAATAAATTGATACACACAAGTTTGTATTTAAATATTGTCATTAATTTTGGTTTCAAAATATATCTGAAAATACATTTATTTCAATACACAATTTAGAATTTAGTTTTTAGAATATATACTACTTGTACTAATAAACAATGAATAAACTTTAAATATAAATATGAATCATTATATTTTTGTCAACAAAGAAGTATATAATAATATAGTATAACAAAAGTCTTATCGGTAAAACTTGGTGCTTTAGGAATCGGCGTAAGCATTTTTCTTTTAAGATTTATGTTCGGACTATAGAATTATACGATGACGATAGAATTGTTGAAGACACCTGCGCCATGCGATCTTTACTGTTCTGGGAAAATGTTATTTTAAAGTTAGGTAATGAAATAACAAAAAACTTTAACAGAATTGAGAAACATTAAGAGACCGTGATAATTCTTATCAATTGTATATGAATAACTATTAATAGATTTTTATAATTACAGCGATATATTAAAATTATGTCTTAAATATTTTAATGTTCTGTTAAGTGACTTACAATAAATTATACAATTTTATGATCGTATTTAAATACTATAACATATTCAAATACACATATATAAGTTAGGTAAATAAATCATTGTATGCAGCGGTCGCCACGTCAGGTAAATTAATAAATTCAAATATTCCGCAGCAGTGAGACCAAACTTTGCGAGTGCGCGGAATATTAATGCATCGAACAATTAATTTATTCGAACCCACCGTCTACATTACCGGAATTTTCTCGGTTAAATTCAGGCTACGATCAATTTGAAATTTTTATTATTTGATAAGAGATATTCTTAAATGAACCGGCTAATAATATTTTGAATTATAATAGATTTGAAGTCCCATATGTAACACACCCTACGCACTTTTGTGGTGTATATGTGTAGATGATAAGTAGCCCAACTATGTATTTACACAGCTGGGCCGTTACTGAGCGAACCTAAGCAACTATTATCCGTTGTCATCGTAATCGTTGCTATGGTAACCGTTGCTATAGTAGCTTTTACCCCCTCGTTAAGTTTATAGCTTTTACAGGTTTAAATCTTGGCGAAATGCAAAAGTTGAAAATTCAATTTTATACTTGACAATTGTCTATTCACAAAATAACAAGTGAACTAACTTTCTAAAAGCACTATTAATCAATCAAACATAATTTATAACAATAATGGTTAAGGATTGCGTCGGTAAAGAGCGATTCGTTGTGATTGTGATGGCTGGTGGTAGCCACTTTAAAAGTCAAGGATGGCTCCTCGCTACCTCCTGTATGACGTTACGTTGGAATGACAACTGTCACATCAGGTTCCGAAGTATACATGATGACATTTTCGTATACGCCGTCAAATATATTGCCTTAATTATGTATTATATTGTGCTCTTTTACGATAAATATATGAAAGATATCAGACGAAATTCCTCAATTATATTTCTGTCATTGTAATTCCAAGTAAAGTTCTATATAAATAGTGTTGTCTGTTCGTGATAGGTATATAAAGTGAGTGACACCACCAGTGCTTGTCATCTATAGACGTAGTATGCATGGTATCCTTTGTGATGTTACCGATATTACAAGAGACATGACGAAGTTGAAATGAGCCATATCTTTAAACAAAGATAGTAGTAATATTAATATTAAACTTATTATATATATTGCAATACAATACAAGGTGATCTACAATATATACAGATGCTGTTATAACTCACTATATTTATTTATTTATTTATTTAACTTCTCACCATATCCCTTGCCGGGTAGCCAGAGACGACGGCGCGCCAAACGCTATGGTTCCTGCATACCTCTTTCGCTTTTTACGTGACCTTCCTCCAGTATTATAGATTCTGTGTTTTCGAAGGTTACTCCAAGCCTCCTATCCTATCTCTCTCATCGCTCACTTTTCCTGTATAAATGCTTTTTACCATTCTTTCATCACTCATTCGTTCGACGTGCTCAAACCACCTGAGCACGTTCTTCTTCATTCTCACCGTGACATCTTCGCTAGTACCTGCCATTCTGTGGATCTCTTCATTGCGGATTCGGTTAGTTAGATTGACTCCGCATATTCTGCGAAGAGATCGCATCTCCGCAGCATTAATATTTATATTATATTTATTATATTAATACCATTAATTGTTTTGTATGCAGCTAATGTTGTAAGTAGAATACCTATTTTTTGTTTATCTTTATTTCCATTTTGTTGAAATTGTGCTTCCAGATCTGGTTAAGATTAATGCTTCCATGTCGAAAATTAAATGATATAAAATTAAATGATATGAAATGAGACGAATGTTTTATATTGAATATGTTTTTAAACAAACAGATGACAAAAAAATAATAAATATTAATGTTAATTTTAAAAGTATCCTTAAGAAATATTGCACTTTGAATCCTGTCAAACAATAATCTTAAAAATTATATTACATAATAAATAAATGTAAATAATATTAAGATAAACGACGTAGGTGATATTCAATTTGATTCCAATTGCGTTCGTGAACGAAAAAGCCTTCTGAAGATCAGTCTGTCGCCACTGACGGATTGATCCTCACATCAACGTATACCAACAAACGACGACATACATCACTGACGAGATAACGCGCTCTTGACACTAACATATCTGATTGTTACAAACAAAGAAAACTATGTTCCTTTTTGTGTAAAAAAAGTTATAATGCATTTAATATATAGTAATTATTTTTGGAAGATATAGTATAGTAATAGTTCGTAATGAATTAGAGTTTTTTAAACGTACCTTCGCATTTTTTAACATGGCGGTAATTTTAACAGCCGTGTTAAATTTCAATATAGCCTATTATCATACAATAGTAACTTTAATTTATGAAGTGAATGTATGAAATAATATTGTCTATTAGCTATTTGCTAATTGTATTCTGGAAATATTTTTATAACGTTTTTGATACTGTATTTGTATTTTTTTCATATATGTGCTACTGCAGATTGACGATAAATAGACGATTAAAAAATAAAATGAAAGTAGTGAGAGACATTCTCCGCTAATACGTAATTTTAATTATCGGTATATATGTAATTATCGGTAAGTATATAAGCGCAAAGTAATAAAAGTGACAAATCTATAAGAATATAAGCGACAAACATATAAAGAAAAGTATATAATCGGTGTATATGCGGTTAGTATATAAGCAGTAAGTACTTAAGCGGTAAATATATAATCGGAAAGTATATAAGCGGTAAGTAAATAAGCGGCAGGTAGATAAGCGGTTAGCACATAGGCAGTTAGTATATAAGCGGTAAGAACATAGGCAGTTAGTACATAAGCGACAAGTTTATAAACGGTAAGTACATACGCGGCAAGAATACTTCTAAATTATAACTATGTAAGTAACAGGTATATAAGCGATAAAGAGATATCCATGTAAAACCGATTTCCTTCATAAACGAACTATAAAATATTTAGAACATTGTCAAAGAGATATATTATGTATAAAAGTATATTCGCCGCAACAAAGGATTGTAACTTGATCAGACCCAAATAATATAATAGAATGTACTTTTTTAGCAAAAATAGATCCGCCTTAACGAGGGTTGATATTTTTAGAAAACAAATGAAAGGAAGCAACAGAATCCTATAAGATTTTGATTAAATCTCGTTATTCTAACAATCTCTTAGGATTTGTCGTCGAAAATAAATTGTCCTTTTCATATTAGAGAAGCCACATTACTATGAAATTGGTAAGATATAAAGAAATAAAAATATATATTTAAATTAAGATTACAACAACTAAACAGACGAATTAAATGAAAACTACAATTTTATTTTTCAATTTCCTTTTTTTATTGAAATTATTGTTCAAATCTCAAACATTGTAGGTAAAAAATTGCTAATAGCAAAGAGAATCGTCTGCTTGTATATTTTCATAAAATATAAAATTATCTGTTTCGGCCTTTGAAATGTTTAGAATAAAAAACAGAACGTTTTCGAAATACTATCAAGCAAGCTCTATAAAAAACGGAGCGGAAATAGATTTTTACTAAAATTGTAATTTGTTCTGAGCACGCCATTTATTCATTGTGTAATGTAAGGCTTGGATATGATATGCATACTATTATTTCTGACGAAATACTTTTTAAGTCAGCTTGCATATCCAAGTAACTGATGATAATGCATTAATATTTTGCAAACTGCCGTGAATTTGAATCGTGCATGTAGAGAGCCTGAATGTTCATACGTTATGGCTTTTTAAGATTGCAACCGAATTTCTCAAGTAATTTTATTCAGCATATCAACAAGACTCGTAATTTACTTTAAAATGTATCTATTCTAGTAATTAAATTAAGGAATTCAGTTAATTCAAGACGAGGTAAGTCTTACAAATTTTACCATCAAATCAGGGTTTATTCATTTGTAACATTTGAAGAATTTTGCTAAACAAATACTGAAAAATACTTTTATTGTAGATATATATTACATCATTTATTTAATTTCACAAATTTATCATCACTTTTAAATTATTTTTTTTCTATTTTCATTCTTTTACACTTGTATCATATTCAATATTCCTAAGACAGTATTAAAAAAATAATAATTTATGAAATTATTTCCTATTGAAATTTCTTTAGCAACAGTAAAATTAATAAATTCAAATATGTCCGCAGCAGTAACAGTGACCTGGGAGTGTTCTGAATTTCAATACATTTGGGATGAATTAATTTATTCCAACCGACAGTCTACATTACATGAATATTCTCACTCAATATTCTGGACTCGTACAAGTTGAATTTTTTATCGTTTTATATTTTAAGGCTAGTATTAAAATAAATACAGACAAGACAAGACATATAGTTAAGTGTTATACATTCGCTATGTATATTATGTTACATGCTTTCTTGTTTCTGTAAGTTATAACAGTCAAATCTCAGAATTTCATAATGAAAATTGATGAGCTAATATAATCGTTCCAATTGTATTGACCACACAATAATCAATACTATAGAATGTCGTGTTTTAATAAAATATTATATTCGTTATTTTTTGTCAATAAATATAAGTGTAACGTGTATAATAAAATTATTTTATTACAAGCTGATGTTTAAGTAACCGTTATTGGTAATATTAATAATTTCTTTCGCATAACATAAAAAAACATAGTTTTGTAAAGTTTATAGTCATAGTATGCACTAAGGTCAGTCTATACATCGTTATCAGTTGACTAGTAGCAGTCGTACAAGCCTTTATTAGTTTGGGACTAGGGTGCATTGTGTGGGAAAAAAACTGATTAAAACATATATAATGTAACACAAACCTTATTCTTTAAATATAGAAGATATAAGTTAATGCAATGACATTTTTTAATTAATATTATGATATATTCGAGTATTTAAAATTAATTCAAATGACTGAATGAATTAAAGAATTATGAAGTCAAAAATATTATTAAATACTTGACACAATGCTTCATTAATCGGACTCACAGTTTTAAATTAAACTTTTAAATTAAATTAAACAGTTTTAAATTCACCACCAACCAAGCCACGCCAGCTCACACTCGCACCGCAGCGGGTTTCCCGTTAGTATTAATCCTACTATAACCATTATATATTATTCAAACGCAATTTCTTTAGAGGATTTTGGGTGGCTATTAAGAATTAAAACTCATTAAGATGAGGACAAAGCTGAAGGTCTTTAGATGTTTTAAGCTTTTGGGTTCACAATTTATTACCAATTTCGTATGAACTATTGAATTGCGGTAATCAATATTATATGATTAGAGGTACAATTATTGAGCGAAGCGAGCGTAGCGCTCTATTGAAGATTTTTACACATTCTTTGTCACGAATAGGCTCGAAAACTATTTGATGGAAAATTATTAAATTTTGCAATCAAAAAGACACACATTAGGGGATAGTTAAAAAATATTGAAAAATGTCATGTCGTTAAGTAATCGATCGAAAAGTCGTCAAAAACTGATATCCCATTGAAGTCAATGGGAAACGACGAGTCATTACACTGGGCTCGCTTCGCTCAATATACAAACGGCACTCAAAATTTCGAGCGCAGTCTGTTGGCTCCCCTAGTATACAATATGGAGTAATCTAGAAATTGTATCAAGTATTAGGTAAAAATAAATCGTCTAAATACCAAACAACGTTACCACGATATTGAGTTTAAATGGTTTTTATCGTGGCCTTTATAATATTAATATGTTGCGGTAATAAGTTTTCTATTCTCTAATGGTTTTCGGGTATTAAGAATTAAAACTCATTAAGATGAGCAAGGCTGAAGGTCGTTAGTTAAGTATGTAAGAGCTATCTGCGCACGAACGCGTGTTTCATATATAAACTATATATTTATATATTAGGGGCGCCAACAGACCCTCAATTTCGACTCGCTTTGCTCGTGAAATCTCGTAAGCCGTTTGCATATTGAGAGAAGAGGGCCAAGTGTAATGTCTCATCGTAACCCTTATGAGATATCAGTGTTTTGACGATTATTCCTCAACGACACGACATTTTTCAACATTTCTTTTTTAAAGCCATCACATAATGTGTGTCTTTTTGATTGCAAAATTTCATAATTTTCGAGCCTATTCGTGACAAATAATGTGAAAAGTCTCCAGTAGAACGCTCCGCTCGCTACGCTCGCTTTGCTCAATTTAACTTTGTGTATACCATAAATATAAAAGATAGTTATAAACAAAACAAAGCAATAAATAAGAACCATATTTTTTATCATAGCAAAATTCAGTTATGATTATAATATTTAACTTCAAACAATATTGTTATACAAATAGCATTATTGATAAACTCGTTTATAATTTAAATAACAATAGTTCGTATTTTATAATTCAATGTTATTTTATTTTATTTTGTAAAATAATAGGCAGTTTAAGTTATCCAAGAACAATATTTCGAAATCATATATAATAATCAATTAACAAATTATATAATTTAACTGTAATAAAAGTTTGTAAACAAGTCCAATTCATAGAAAAAAATCGTAATACAACAATATTTGTGTATTGTTTGTTTAAATTATATAGCAACAAATCATGAGTCATATATTTTATTTATGTTCATTTCATTTTTAGACATATTTCCTTCTCGGAAGAACAATTTTCTGTATTTAAAAAGACGGTCACTACTATTTGAATATTCAAAGTCCTTTGAAATGGTCATATGTCTGCAGCTTCTGGGATCATCCTAAACTAACACCTTAACGAGCCTTGTAACATGTAGAGTGCTTTTCACCTTTTGTAAGACATCACACATTTGAGTCTCGTGTAATCTTACATTTAATTATATTCTTTACTCACATTACCTTCGTGTATTAAACTTTTGGGTTCACAATTAACTACCAATCTCTAATTAACTAAACCACCTTTCAGTAATCAATATTATAGGATTCGGGATACAGTTACATATTGTATAAAGTATTAGGCAAATATAAAAACATCGAAATCGTCTTAAAAAAAAATGGTTAATCGACTGTTTTTTCTGAACAATGTAAGGAAATACAGAAATAAAAGTCATCCTCCGTTCATTTCTTTGCTTCCATGCCATTAGTTTTCAGTTGCGAGGGAAAATTGGTGCTATTCTATAGCTGATATTTAGGACATTTTCTTTTAGTTTATAAATGTATATTATATTATATTATATTATATTATATTATATTATATTATATTATATTATATTATATTATATTATATTATATTATATTATATTATATTATATTATATTATATTATATTATATTATATTATATTATATTATATTATATTATATTATATTATATTATATTATATTATATTATATTATATTATATTATATTATATTATATTATATTATATTATATTATATTATATTATATTATATTATATTATATTATATTATATTATATTATATTATATTATATTATATTATATTATATTATATTATATTATATTATATTATATTATATTATATTATATTATATTATATTATATTATATTATATTATATTATATTATATTATATTATATTATATTATATTATATTATATTATATTATATTATATTATATTATATTATATTATATTATATTATATTATATTATATTATATTATATTATATTATATTATATTATATTATATTATATTATATTATATTATATTATATTATATTATATTATATTATATTATATTATATTATATTATATTATATTATATTATATTATATTATATTATATTATATTATATTATATTATATTATATTATATTATATTATATTATATTATATTATATTATATTATATTATATTATATTATATTATATTATATTATATTATATTATATTATATTATATTATATTATATTATATTATATTATATTATATTATATTATATTATATTATATTATATTATATTATATTATATTATATTATATTATATTATATTATATTATATTATATTATATTATATTATATTATATTATATTATATTATATTATATTATATTATATTATATTATATTATATTATATTATATTATATTATATTATATTATATTATATTATATTATATTATTAATGGGTTGACTTAAGTCTGCACAGCCTTTCGGCTGGAATTTGCTGACCACCCGCCTTGAGACCTTCAAGGAAAGGGAGGTTCAGCTTTCTAATTAGTTATGTATGAAGGTAGTGTTTCCTAGAACTTTTGCTACTATTGTGGTTGTGTGTATTGTTGTCTGTTTCTGTAGTATGTGTATATCTATGTGTGCGTTTAATTGGTCGCAGTAACGCTGAAGACTTTTTGCTACTATTCCCGTGGCTCCAATGACTATCGGTATAATATGAGTGTTAGTTTTCCAAAGTCTTGTTATTTCTTTTCTGAGTAGATGATACTTAGTTAGCTTCTCTATTTCTTTTGCTCCTATGTTGTAGTCTGTGGGTATAGTGACGTCAATGAGGTAAGTTTTATTTTCTGTTTTATCTATATATATGATATCAGGTCTATTATGGGCGACGGTGACGTCCGTTTGAACCGGCATCTCCCACATTACTTTTGCTTCGCTGTTTTCTATTACTTGTGGTTGTACTAAAGTTTCCTTCCACCAAAGTTTATTAACGTTAAAATTGTGTTTCTTAGCGATGGCCCAGTGTATGTATTGTACTATATTATTGTGTCGTTTAACGTAATAAGTCCCAGCTAATTTCTCGCAGCCTGAGGTGATATGTTGCACTGTTTCATCTTTGGCAGCGCATATTCTGCATTTACCGTCTATGGGTTTTTTCAATATGTCCCTTTCAAACTGTCTAGTTATAATATTTCCATCTTGTATGGCAAATAAGGAAGCCTCTAATTTGGGAGATACGTGTTGTTTTCTGAGCCAGTTAAATGATTGTATCCTATCTATATTTTGTGTATTGAGAATTTTATTGTAGAATTGACCGTGTAAAGGTTTTATTTTCCATGAATTAATATTAGTATTTATTATTGCTTTTTTTATTTCTGTATCCGTATAGTTTTTGTTTTTTTGTAGTCCTATTTCTGTAACGTGTAGTGCTGTTTCCTTGTTTATTGAATATTTAGTTTTATTTTTGTCATGTAAGTTAATATTTTTAATTAAATAATCCGATTCTGTATTCAAATACTTCCTATATTTTATCATCTGTACCTTATATAGTGTTTCGATATTAGTTAATCCCCTGCCGCCTTCCTCCAATGGTAAATATAACCGTTCTACTGCTGCTTTTTGGTGATGTATCTGATTAATTGTTAATAATTTCCTAGTTTTAGTATCTATGTTCCGAAGATCCTGATTTTTGTAGTTTATTATACCGAAAGAATACAGCAATACCGGTACTGCGAACGTGTTGATGGCCTTTACCATGTTCCTAGAAGCTAAATAAGAATTCGTGATTAATTTAACCCTTTTAAAATATTCTTTACAGAGTTGTTGTCTAACTTCGTTATGATCAATTTTACCTGATTCTAAAATTCCTAAAT
Source organism: Melinaea marsaeus rileyi (assembly GCA_918358865.1). Classification (NCBI taxonomy): domain Eukaryota; kingdom Metazoa; phylum Arthropoda; class Insecta; order Lepidoptera; family Nymphalidae; genus Melinaea; species Melinaea marsaeus. Next base: position 3,037,150 of record OU911094.1, read on the forward strand.
ATTTATACTGTTGGCCTTCGTTGAGATGTTGGAACTCCTGACCACTGAGAAGTATATGATGTCCGCCTACTTGCTGCACTATGCTTTTACCACTGGATAGATGTAAAACGTTACACTTCTTGAAACCAAACATCATCCCTATGTCTCTTGTGAATATCTCAGTGCTGTCTAATAAAACTTGTAAACTACTTTCATTATTTGCATAAAGTTTAAGGTCATCCATGTATAAAAGGTGATTGATATGTGTATTGTTTTGAAGCTGGTATCCTTTGGTTTTATATTTGTCGAGTGTGTGTGAAAGAGGATTGACTGCCAGACAAAATAAAAGAGGTGATAACGAATCACCTTGAAATATTCCTCTACGTACGTGAATGGGATCCGTAGTTACCGAAGTATTAGTTCCATGGGCTGACATGATCACCCTCCATTTGGGCATTACGATTTTCAGAAAGCATTTGACTGCATCCGGACACTTGTAAATTTCGAGCACCTTTAGTAGCCACTCGTGTGATACGCTGTCAAATGCCTTCTGATAATCGATCCAGCTCACACTGAGTTTTTTTTGAGACTGGTGTGCGTCTTCCAATATGGCTTTATTTAGCATTAGGTGATCTTTGCAACCCCTAGTTCGCCTTCGGCAACCGCGTTGTTCCTGTGCTAAAATGTTATTATTTTCACAATGTGTATACAAAATGTCTGCGAGTACGGAAGTTAATAGTTTGTAAAGAGTGGGTAGGCAAGCAATAGGTCGCCAGTTTTTTGGGTCCTGTGTGTTATCGTTATCTTTGGGAATTAGGATGACTTTTCCTGTTGTGAACCATTCTTCAAGATATTCTTTACCCTGAAGTACGCTATTAAAAATGTCAGTAATGAATTCATGTGTAGATGTGAGATATTTAAGATAAAAGTTTTGTATTTTATCGATTCCCGGTGCCCTCCAGTTGTTAGTTCTTTTTATTGCATTCTTGATGTCGTCTATTGTAATTTGTTGTAAATTTTGATCGTGGATATTGTTTTGTGACCGTTCTATATCTTTAATCCATTCAGCGTTTTTATTAAATGATTTAGGTTCTGATAATATATGTGTCCAGAATTGCTCGATATCATCTTTAGCGGGTATTTCGACTGTAGGTGTATTTTGATTATTTAATAGACTTCTGTAGAACCTATGCTGATTATCTTGAAACTGTATATTTTGGGTTTTCCTTTCATTCATCTCATCATACCTTCTCAATCTTCCTGCATAAGCTTTAATTTTTTGTTTAATTATTTCAATGACGTTGTCTAAATCCTGTTTGTTAATAATTTTATACTTGATAAATAATTTATTTCTAATTCTGTTCATTCTAATACTATTTGCTCGTTGATTTTTTATTTCTGTTAACCGTCCTAACTCTTTCCTATTGTCTTCTATTTTTCTCTGAATTCTGACTTTCCAAGGGGGCAGTTTCTTAGTTTTACTATGGTTACCTTTGATGTAAGGTTTCTGACCGTTTGCTAGTATTAAAGTTACAGCAGCAGAATAAATTATATCATCTAGCTCTCTCAGATTCTGTTGAGATTTAAGTAGTTTAGGTAAAAATATATTAATTTTATTAAGGTTTTCAAAAAATTGTTTATTAAATTTAGGCTTCGGTAATTCTCGTCTGTCGCTAATGGGCGTTTCTTTTACTTGAGCTAATGTTTGTAACAACTGCATGACAAGTTGATCTTGGTCTTCACCGACATCTAAATCTTCTAAATGTTCTAAATTACTGGATGTATTTTCCTGTTGTATGACAGAGAGTGTGTTTTGTGCGTTAGAGTTAACCTTTTCAGCAGTTCTTGAGTTTACGTCTGTGGGTGTTGTATCGTGGTGTGTATGAGAATCTACTTCTGAATTTATTGGACATTGAATAACGTGTTGTGCACTAGGCGTTGGTGTAGAAATCGTTGAGCTATCAAGTGAATGTTCAGCATGTCGTTTGATGTCGTCAAGTACCTCAGTTGAAATTATTTTTCTCTTAATAACGCTACGGGCTTGATTTGACAGAGCATTTCCTGTAAGAGTTCTGCTTTTAGGGTTATTAGAATTTCTAGTACAAAAAATATGTTTTAATTTTGTTATGTATCCTGGTCCTTCTGCTTTAGCTTTATAAAAACAGTACATCAGTTCATGTAGTTCTTGATTCGACCACTTCTTTCTAGCATCTGATTCTAAAATTATACCACTTGAAGGAATGTTTTCAGTTTGTGTTAAAATTGATGTCATGTGTATCGTTCTATCAGTATTTTGAGGAGATAGGTTTGTTTGTTGTGTATTTGTAGTGTTAGAAATTTTAGCGTTTTTTTTTATTGTTTCGAGTTCTACTGTGGCTATTGTTTTTCGAGATATGACTGTTCGGGCTTGGTTGGCTAAAAGTGTTCCAGAAAAACTACGTGACTTAGGGTTGTGTGCATTTCTTGATTTAAATAATGTCTCTAGTCTATTGATATATCCGGGACCTTTGGCTCTTGCTTTGTAATAACAAAACATGAGCTCTCGTAATTCCTGTAAAGACCACTTTCTTCTTGCGTCATCATTAATGTGTAAGTCGCTTCTAGTGGTCTGTATCAATGAGCCGGCAGAGCAACTGGGTCCAGCCCTACTCCGCAAAGCATCATCGACAATATTTTCGGCTGTGGCATTTTCGGGTTCCCCGGCCCCAGCCCGCCTGTTCAGCTGGGAGCCACTGACGGTTCGCATGCTGTCACGCCCAGCGTCAGCTCCGGGCGTGCCCTGGCGATTGTCCCCAGGAAGCGGCCCTTTACGTAACTTTCTTCTAAACATTTCTCCATATTTGGGTTGCCATTGCCTTTGTTAGCTTATAAGTTTTTACATTAATGTATAAGTGTCCCCCTCCTGCGTGGGTCTGGTGGTCGACCCGGACGAAAAGGTTGGGCTTGAGGAGGGATATTATATTATATTATATTATATTATATTATATTATATTATATTATATTATATTATATTATATTATATTATATTATATTATATTATATTATATTATATTATATTATATTATATTATATTATATTATATTATATTATATTATATTATATTATATTATATTATATTATATTATATTATATTATATTATATTATATTATATTATATTATATTATATTATATTATATTATATTATATTATATTATATTATATTATATTATATTATATTATATTATATTATATTATATTATATTATATTATATTATATTATATTATATTATATTATATTATATTATATTATATTATATTATATTATATTATATTATATTATATTATATTATATTATATTATATTATATTATATTATATTATATTATATTATATTATATTATATTATATTATATTATATTATATTATATTATATTATATTATATTATATTATATTATATTATATTATATTATATTATATTATATTATATTATATTATATTATATTATATTATATTATATTATATTATATTATATTATATTATATTATATTATATTATATTATATTATATTATATTATATTATATTATTAATGGGTTGACTTAAGTCTGCACAGCCTTTCGGCTGGAATTTGCTGACCACCCGCCTTGAGACCTTCAAGGAAAGGGAGGTTCAGCTTTCTAATTAGTTATGTATGAAGGTAGTGTTTCCTAGAACTTTTGCTACTATTGTGGTTGTGTGTATTGTTGTCTGTTTCTGTAGTATGTGTATATCTATGTGTGCGTTTAATTGGTCGCAGTAACGCTGAAGACTTTTTGCTACTATTCCCGTGGCTCCAATGACTATCGGTATAATATGAGTGTTAGTTTTCCAAAGTCTTGTTATTTCTTTTCTGAGTAGATGATACTTAGTTAGCTTCTCTATTTCTTTTGCTCCTATGTTGTAGTCTGTGGGTATAGTGACGTCAATGAGGTAAGTTTTATTTTCTGTTTTATCTATATATATGATATCAGGTCTATTATGGGCGACGGTGACGTCCGTTTGAACCGGCATCTCCCACATTACTTTTGCTTCGCTGTTTTCTATTACTTGTGGTTGTACTAAAGTTTCCTTCCACCAAAGTTTATTAACGTTAAAATTGTGTTTCTTAGCGATGGCCCAGTGTATGTATTGTACTATATTATTGTGTCGTTTAACGTAATAAGTCCCAGCTAATTTCTCGCAGCCTGAGGTGATATGTTGCACTGTTTCATCTTTGGCAGCGCATATTCTGCATTTACCGTCTATGGGTTTTTTCAATATGTCCCTTTCAAACTGTCTAGTTATAATATTTCCATCTTGTATGGCAAATAAGGAAGCCTCTAATTTGGGAGATACGTGTTGTTTTCTGAGCCAGTTAAATGATTGTATCCTATCTATATTTTGTGTATTGAGAATTTTATTGTAGAATTGACCGTGTAAAGGTTTTATTTTCCATGAATTAATATTAGTATTTATTATTGCTTTTTTTATTTCTGTATCCGTATAGTTTTTGTTTTTTTGTAGTCCTATTTCTGTAACGTGTAGTGCTGTTTCCTTGTTTATTGAATATTTAGTTTTATTTTTGTCATGTAAGTTAATATTTTTAATTAAATAATCCGATTCTGTATTCAAATACTTCCTATATTTTATCATCTGTACCTTATATAGTGTTTCGATATTAGTTAATCCCCTGCCGCCTTCCTCCAATGGTAAATATAACCGTTCTACTGCTGCTTTTTGGTGATGTATCTGATTAATTGTTAATAATTTCCTAGTTTTAGTATCTATGTTCCGAAGATCCTGATTTTTGTAGTTTATTATACCGAAAGAATACAGCAATACCGGTACTGCGAACGTGTTGATGGCCTTTACCATGTTCCTAGAAGCTAAATAAGAATTCGTGATTAATTTAACCCTTTTAAAATATTCTTTACAGAGTTGTTGTCTAACTTCGTTATGATCAATTTTACCTGATTCTAAAATTCCTAAATATTTATACTGTTGGCCTTCGTTGAGATGTTGGAACTCCTGACCACTGAGAAGTATATGATGTCCGCCTACTTGCTGCACTATGCTTTTACCACTGGATAGATGTAAAACGTTACACTTCTTGAAACCAAACATCATCCCTATGTCTCTTGTGAATATCTCAGTGCTGTCTAATAAAACTTGTAAACTACTTTCATTATTTGCATAAAGTTTAAGGTCATCCATGTATAAAAGGTGATTGATATGTGTATTGTTTTGAAGCTGGTATCCTTTGGTTATATTATATTATATTATATTATATTATATTATATTATATTATATTATATTATATTATATTATATTATATTATATTATATTATATTATATTATATTATATTATATTATATTATATTATATTATATTATATTATATTATATTATATTATATTATATTATATTATATTATATTATATTATATTATATTATATTATATTATATTATATTATATTATATTATATTATATTATATTATATTATATTATATTATATTATATTATATTATATTATATTATATTATATTATATTATATTATATTATATTATATTATATTATTAATGGGTTGACTTAAGTCTGCACAGCCTTTCGGCTGGAATTTGCTGACCACCCGCCTTGAGACCTTCAAGGAAAGGGAGGTTCAGCTTTCTTATTAGTTCTGTATGAAGGTAGTGTTTCCTAGAACTTTTGCTACTATTGTGGTTGTGTGTATTGTTGTCTGTTTCTGTAGTATATGTATATCTATGTGTGCGTTCAATTGGTCGCAGTATCGCTGAAGGCTTTTTGCTATTACTCCCGTGGCGCCAATGACTATTGGTATAATATGAGTGTTAGTTTTCCAAAGTCTTGTTATTTCTTTTCTGAGTAGATGATACTTAGTTAGCTTCTCTATTTCTTTTGCCCCTATGTTGTAGTCTGTGGGTATAGTGACATCAATGAGGTAAGTTTTATTTTCTGTTTTATCTATATATATGATATCAGGTCTATTATGGGCCACGGTGACGTCCGTTTGAACCGGCATCTCCCACATTAGTTTTGCTTCACCGTTTTCTATTACTTGTGGTTGTACTAAAGTTTCCTTCCACCAAAGTTTATTAACGTTAAAATTGTGTTTCTTAGCGATGGCCCAGTGTATGTATTGTACTATATTATTGTGTCGTTTAACGTAATAAGTCCCAGCTAATTTCTCGCAGCCTGAGGTGATATGTTGCACTGTTTCATCTTTGGCAGCGCATATTCTGCATTTTCCGTCTATGGGTTTTTTCAATATGTCCCTTTCAAACTGTCTTGTTATAATATTTCCATCTTGTATAGCAAATAAGGAAGCCTCTAATTTGGGAGATACGTGTTGTTTTCTGAGCCAGTTAAATGATTGTATCCTATCTATATTTTGTGTATTGAGAATTTTATTGTAGAATTGACCGTGTAAAGGTTTAATTTTCCATAAATTAATATTAGTATTTATTATTGCTTTTTTTATTTCTGTATCCGTATAGTTTTTGTTTTTTTTTAGTCCTATTTCTGTAACGTGTAGTGCTGTTTCCTTGTTTATTGAATATTTAGTTTTATTTTTGTCATGTAGGTTAATATTTTTAATTAAATAATCCGATTTTGTATCCAAATACTTCCTATATTTTATCATCTGTACCTTATATAGTGTTTCGATATTAGTTAATCCCCTGCCGCCTTCTTCCAATGGTAAATATAACCGTTCTACTGCTGCTTTTTGGTGATGTATCTGATTAATTGTTAATAATTTCCTAGTTTTAGTGTCTATGTTCCGAAGATCCTGATTTTTGTAGTTTATTATACCGAAAGAATACAGCAATACCGGTACTGCAAACGTGTTGATGGTCTTTACTATGTTCCTAGAAGCTAAATAAGAATTCGTGATTAATTTAACCCTTTTAAAATATTCTTTACAGAGTTGTTGTCTAACTTCGTTATGATCAATTTTACCTGATTCTAAAATTCCTAAATATTTATACTGTTGGCCTTCGTTGAGATGTTGGAACTCCTGACCACTGAGAAGTATATGATGTCCGCCCACTTGCTGCACTATGCTTTTACCACTGGATAGATGTAAAACGTTACACTTGTTGAAACCAAACATCATCCCTATGTCTCTTGTGAATATCTCAGTGCTGTCTAATAAAACTTGTAAACTACTTTCATTATTTGCATAAAGTTTAAGGTCATCCATGTATAAAAGGTGATTGATATGTGTATTGTTTTGAAGCTGGTATCCTTTGGTTTTATATTTGTCGAGTGTGTGTGAAAGAGGATTGACTGCCAGACAAAATAAAAGAGGTGATAACGAATCACCTTGAAATATTCCTCTACGTACGTGAATGGGATCCGTAGTTACCGAAGTATTAGTTCCATGGGCTGACATGATCACCCTCCATTTGGGCATTACGATTTTCAGAAAGCGTTTGACTGCATCCGGACACTTGTAAATTTCGAGCACCTTCAGTAGCCACTCGTGTGATACGCTGTCAAATGCCTTCTGATAATCGATCCAGCTCACACTGAGCTTTTTTTGAGACTGGTGTGCGTCTTCCAATATGGCTTTATTTAGCATTAGGTGATCTTTGCAACCCCTAGTTCGCCTTCGGCAACCGCGTTGTTCCTGTGCTATAATGTTATTATTTTCACAATGTGTATACAAAATGTCTGCGAGTACGGAAGTTAATACTTTGTAAAGAGTGGGTAGGCAAGCAATAGGTCGCCAGTTTTTTGGATCCTGTGTGTTATCGTAATCTTTGGGAATTAGGATGACTTTTCCTGTTGTGAACCATTCTTCAAGATCTTCTTTACCCTGAAGTACGCTATTAAAAATGTCAGTAATGAATTCATGTGTAGATGTGAGATATTTAAGATAAAAGTTTTGTATTTTATCGATTCCCGGTGCCCTCCAGTTGTTAGTTCTTTTTATTGCATTCTTGATGTCGTCTATTGTAATTTGTTGTAAATTTTGATCGTGGATATTGTTTTGTGACCGTTCTATATCTTTAATCCATTCAGCGTTTTTATTAAATGATTTAGGTTCTGATAATATATGTGTCCAGAATTGCTCGATATCATCTTTAGCGGGTATTTCGACTGTAGGTGTATTTTGATTATTTAATAGACTTCTGTAAAACCTATGCTGATTATCTTGAAACTGTATATTTTGGGTTTTCCTTTCATTCATCTCATCATATCTTTTCAATCTTCCTGCATAAGCTTTAACTTTTTGTTTAATTATTTCAATGACGTTGTCTAAATCCTGTTCATTATTAATTTTATATTTGATAAATAATTTATTTCTAATTCTGTTCATTCTAATACTACTTGCTCGATGATTTTTTATTTCTGTTAAACGTCCTAACTCTTTCCTATTATCTTCTATTTTTCTCTGAATTCTGACTTTCCAAGGGGGCATTTTCTTAGTTTTACTATGGTTACCTTTGATGTAAGGTTTCTGACCGTTTGCTAGTATTAAAGTTACAGCAGCAGAATAAATTATATCATCTAGCTCTCTCAGATTCGGTTGAGATTTAAGTAATTTAGGTAAAAATATATTAATTTTATTAAGATTTTCAAAAAATTGTTTATTAAATTTAGGCTTCGGTAATTCTCGTCTGTCGCTAATGGGCGTTTCTTTTACTTGAGCTAATGTTTGCAACAACTGCATGACAAGTTGATCTTGGTCTTCACCGACATCAAAATCTTCTAAATGTTCTAAATTACTTGATGTATTTTCCTGTTGTATGACAGAAAGTGTGTTTTTTGCGTAAGAGTTGTCCGTTTCAGCAGTTCTTGAGTTTACGTCTGTGGGTGTTGAATCGTGGTGTGTATGAGAATCTACTTCTGAATTTATTTGAGATTGAATAAGGTGTTGTGCACTAGGTGTTGGTGTAGAAATCGCTGAGCTATCAAGTGAATTTTCAGCATGTCGTTTGATGTCGTCAAGTACCTCAGCTGAAATTGTTTTTCTCTTAATAATGCTACGGGCTTGATTTGACATAGCATTTCCTGTAAGAGTTCTGCTTTTAGGGTTATTAGAATTTCTAGTACAAAAAATATGTTTTAATTTTGTTATATATCCTGGTCCTTCTGCTTTAGCTTTATAAAAACAGTACATCAGTTCATGTAGTTCTTGATTCGACCACTTCTTTCTAGCATCTGATTCTAAAATTATGCCACTTGAAGGAATATTTTCAGTTTGTGTTAAAATTGATGTCATGTGTATCGTTCTATCAGTATTTTGAGGAGATAGGTTTATTTGTTGTGTATTTGTAGTGTTAGAAATTTCAGCGTTAGTTTTTATTGTTTCGAGTTCTTCTGTGGCTATTGTTTTTCGAGATATGACTGTTCGGGCTTGGTTGGCCAAAAGTGTTCCAGAAAAACTACGAGACTTGGGGTTGTGTTCATTTCTTGATTTAAATAATGTCTCTAGTCTATTGATATATCCGGGACCTTTGGCTCTTGCTTTGTAATAACAAAACATGAGCTCTCGTAATTCCTGTAAAGACCACTTTCTTCTTGCGTCATCATTAATATGTAAGTCGCTTGTTGTGGTCTGTATCAATGAGCCGGCAGAGCAACTGGGTCCAGCCCTACTCCGCAAAGCATCATCGACAGTATTTTCGGCTGTGGCATTTTCGGGTTCCCCGGCCCCAGCCCGCCTGTTCAGCTGGGAGCCACTGACGGTTCGCATGCTGTCACGCCCAGCGTCAGCTCCGGGCGTGCCCTGGCGATTGTCCCCAGGAAGCGGCCCTTTACGTAACTTTCTATTATATTATATTATATTATATTATATTATATTATATTATATTATATTATATTATATTATATTATATTATATTATATTATATTATATTATATTATATTATATTATATTATATTATATTATATTATATTATATTATATTATATTATATTATATTATATTATATTATATTATATTATATTATATTATATTATATTATATTATATTATATTATATTATATTATATTATATTATATTATATTATATTATATTATACTATACTATACTATACTATACTATACTATACTATACTATACTATACTATACTATACTATACTATACTATACTATACTATACTATACTATACTATACTATACTATACTATACTATACTATACTATACTATACTATACTATACTATACTATACTATACTATACTATACTATACTATACTATACTATACTATACTATACTATACTATACTATACTATACTATACTATACTATACTATACTATACTATACTATACTATACTATACTATACTATACTATACTATACTATACTATACTATACTATACTATACTATACTATACTATACTATACTATACTATACTATACTATACTATACTATACTATACTATCAATGTACTTTCAATGTAGAAATGATATTTTTGATATGATATTGAGCTTAAATGGTTTTTCTTAGGTGAATATGTCAATATGTTGCGATAATAAGTTTTCTATTCTCATGTCATAACAGTCACGTCAGTGTCACTCGATCCAGGTCATCCTTTGTGGTCGATTCAGGTAACGTATGTGGAATGTAATTGTAACATACCGTCGACCTCAGAACCCGTCGGGACTGAAGTCTCTACACGCAAGCGCAGAGACTCCACCAAATGTACTAAGATATGACAATTGTATTATCATACCGTATGGGAAAATAGTCTTTATTTCACAAATAATAACGCCCAGAGTGGATGTTCGTTTTTGTACACATAAAGATAACATTGTAGATATACCCACAATTATCCCTAACAACCTATTTTCGGTCATAAAATAATCATGCTTTTACAACTGGTCGAGCTCCGCTACATTACTGTTATTAGTCGTTCTTTTTATCAGTGGATTCGGAAGTATTCATTAAAGACTCGCGAAGTAATGACTCAATATAAACTGTAATGAATGTATTATTTATAGGTTTTTAGGGATTGTCTATTAGTTTGGCCTTCTTTCAGATCAGTTTACCCATTTTTCGAAGTTTGGATAACTGCAAAAATAACTGATAAAAATACAAGGGAAATTTGAAAATGACAAAATAAAACACTTTATAACGTTTAATTGTCATTGTAAAGTAAAAGTTTTTTGTGTTAATTAAAAAATCTCGGACACAATATAAGGAGAACAGTATTTTTTTTAAAATATATTATTATTATTACTAAAAAGCTTTTACTTTCATAAAATTATGCGTTGAAATGATAACATTAGTTGAATTAAAAATAACTGTAAATATCTCATAATAAATAGAAGGTATTTTGGTTAAGAATTTTAATACGTAACTAAATATATACAGGATAGACAAAGTGTAGCAAAACTCTTTAACATTGGTTAAAAATATAATTAATTATCAAATACAATCTCGTAAAAACAAGCTGCGTATTCCCGAAAAGTTAAGAATTTAGAACGAACTGTTACAGCGTCTTTTTAATTTACAAATAGATAATTTATTTTTATAAAAGAACTTAAACCGAAATCATTTTGTATCTTTTACATTTATTAATATTTCTTGAGGGTCAGTTATAAACATTTTCAAGATCTTATTTCTACGTTCTGTCTCTAATTATCACCGTACTGAAGCACCTCAATTGGAGCTGCGGTCTGTCACAGCTGTGACATTATACATTTAATTGAATGAATACATTTAAAATATTCTTTATTTATTAATTTTAACATGAATATTTTTGTACGTAGAAAAATAATTACAAAATATTCTTATAAAAGTCTTAAAATCATTTCAATGAAAAAGTATTCTTTGTTAGTTAAAATTCTTAAAATATACCAAATATCTACTCCATATTTCATTACCTTGTAAATACTTCAACTGTAGTTGTAATCAAAGAAATAAATGTTTATTGGAATAAGATAACTTAGTGTTAAGGTTTTTATATTTAGCCAAGATTCGATAAAGCTAAAGGAAATATTTATCTGTTTATAAATAAAGATAAATTTATTGGTAACATTTATTTATTTGATGTTCCAAAATCTTGAAGGGAATCATCAGTTTTTCCCAATTTGTTGGTAACTGATTAATTACACGTTATTCCTTGACGAAGGTCAGACAGAGTACAACCTTTACTAATAGAAGGAACACAACACACTAAGAGTAAACATACATGTACTAAATTGGTAAACATATATCTGAAAATTGTTATATTATATAACATTTATTTTTAAGTTTCGATATATTTATCTATTTATTCGATTTCTAACTAAAAAATAATAATAAATAGTCATAATAAAGTAAAGTTTCAAAGTAATTACAATTACACAAACGTTGCTTGCGGCAATATAAAGAACAATTCTCACACAATTTACTTTGTACCACAGTTGTTATAAATTTGATACAATTGCATTGAATAAGTCTCGTCTTGCCAGTATAACCAATGAAGTATGTAACATACTTCATTGGTTTGTAACAAAGACAGTTCCTTCATACTTATGTGTGTTTAATGCGATATAAAGACATATACATATAGAGTAATGTAAAATCTTATCGAATTACATAAAAAACATGATGTTTTTAACTTAAACAACATAACGTCTGCTTAGTAATGTCAATTGAAGAAATAAAAAAAACGAATTTATATAAAATCAGTGAAAATAACACTTAATAATTTGAACTGTGAAGTAAACTAGAAAATATAATAGATTCAACAATGTGAACTTAGACTTCTAGTATCGACAAAATGTTTAATTTCCTTTTTATATTTAGTGTAATTTTATTTTACTTTCAAATAGAGAAATATAATTCCTGTCAGTGAATACACAAATTTCCACATCACCTATGAGGTACTGTGTGTTGGGATGCGTTCCCGTTATGTAATGTGGCGGGATCCCCAGTAGGCCTACACCACGAAAAGGTTCCTAGCATGTTACTAAAAACCAATTTTGAAATTTTATTTCTTTAATAATATTTATTTTTCAAATATATCAAATTCAATTTCGTTACCAATTTTTTACGTCTATGATTTTTTATTTAAGAAAATTTTTATTTATTAATGAAATATACATATATAGATAAAGAAGTAATTTGTTTGTTATTAATTTTATATAAATACATAAGCCTCAAAGAGCATCGTTCTTAATGTTTTTATAAGTCACAGAAAATTACAAATTATAAAACAGCTCGCGTTTGAAACAAGAAAGCCGTGTTCACAACAAATTACACAAAAACAAGTTCAAAACAAATTACTCCTCACTTTAAGACATTTGTTTCAGGTTGGAAAATGATTATCTTTCGTTGTTAAGGAAGGTATTTTACACACAAAAAAACAAATCATCAATCGGGATTACGTCCCGTAGATAATAAATTAAAAATAATTTATTATTTCTTAAGGAAAAAATACAGATGAGACTAATAGCACTTGAATAAATTGATCTTCAAAGAAGTGGATACGGGTGATGTTTTATAATAAACGAGTATACATTTAAGTAAAGCAAATTGTTGAATATTTTAAATGCTTTGATCAATCATGTTGGTGACAGATGTAGGTGTATAAACACATCTCGAAATATTTTTTGACATTTTACTCGCCATGACGTCGCTACGAGAGAGCAGCTCAGTGGAGAGCAATGAAGACGGTGATGCCAGAGACCGCAGGTTGAACACCTGCCCGTGTTGTTTAATTGTTTATTTTATATTACATTAAAAAAAAATCCCAATATATCTTAACATGTTTAGACCATTTTAATTATTAGTAAAAGTTTCATTGAGAAAAAATCTAGATGTAGAATGTATTGTTAAATATTATATGTATTTTCAATGTTAGTTAATTAAGAGTGATCTTAATTTCTTCAAATCTCCTTTAGTCTTTTCTAAGTGAAGTAATGACGTAGCATTCAGGCCCGTGATAAGGTTTTGTAATACTGAAATACGGATTGGATTACAACTTGTTGGTTTTGGAGAATTTACATTATAATACACCTCACATAATAAGACGGAGAGCTGAGCAATTAATGTTAAATATATATTAATACATATATTTATATATTAGTTATATAAATATATATGTATATTTTAATTATAATTATAAAAAAGTGTTATAAATTAAGTTCATAAAATGCCCCGTTATTTCTATTCTTATTATTAACTAGGGGCGCCAACAGGCCCACAATTGCGACTCGCTGCGCTCGCTAAATCTTGGGTGCCGTTTGCATATTGAGCGGAGCTAGCCCAGTGTAATGGCAGTTCACAAAATAATAACCATGGATCACGAATGTGGTCGAACATTTCTATTTTTTAAACATTAAGAGTTTCATTATTTGTACATTTTGTCGACAGCACAATATGTTTTAAAATATAGAAAATGATACAATTGTACACTTGGAACGATTCCTTTGTAATATCAATAGGTTTAACTGTCGCGTATTTATAGATAATATTAAACTAAGAACAAGATAAAAGGAACTAAGAAAAATAAGAAATATAACACGTTGTTTATCATGTCACTAAATAATAATATTAATAAAAAAGAAAAAGTGACTGTAAACATATTCTAAATAAAAAATCTAAAGTAGAGAGGAAAAAATCAATTTTAGATTACCTTTTTAAAAGTAAAAATAGAGAAATTGGTTTGGACGTACATGGCTAACCGCAGCTGCAGCTGGTACTGCACAAGAGATGAAAGTAATCTGAGATACGGAGGAATAAATTAAAACTACATACTTTAATTTAAATGAGTGCATGATTTCTTTATATAAATTGAAATATACGCTCCAACTTTTAAGAAAGAAGATTTATTTTATAACATATATATATTAACAATATCCATTGAATATTGGAGAGCCAACAATACATCGTATGTCAATAGTAATAAATAATGTATTAATAGTATTACTAATTCGTGTGTAATTGTAGTACTAATGTGATGTCAGAGCGTAATATAACATGATGTACGACTCAACGATACACTCACTTGATTTATCACCAACTAACTAATTGCAAGATTAAACTGATTCTCTAAACATTTCTGAATTCAGTGATCTTATATATTTATATATATTAAATAACATAGTATATTTCCACAAATAAATCTTATTTTCCTGTAGTATGTTTCCGTTAATAAGTTATAGTGAAAAAATAGTCAGGTTTTTTAAATCAAATTATAAACAGCAACTACCTAAGAAGTTATATCTTAAGAAAAAAATTATGAATTGCAAAACAAGGGATTTTAATTCAACTTATATTGCCATTGGACAGTAACATCATTAAACAAAATACTTTTTGAGAATACTTAAAGAGATTTGTTTTTAACAAGAGTCAATCTCAAAATTGTAATGCTTATAATGATATTGTTGTTTGGGCTAGCTTATGTTCTCCAACATATAACTATATTGTTTGTATTTATTTATATCTCTTCCATATCATATCAATACCAGTCAGTTATGTACATTAGAAACCATTATGATAGTTATCAAAAAAAGCCTCTTTGTAAATACACTTTCCATTAAGCATTTTTATATATTTATTATGTACAATTGATTTATATAATATACTTAGAATAAGATTAATATAAAAGTAAAATAAACTATAATTGTTCTTACTAATTATTTATTACAAGCAATGAGAAATGATAACCATGTCAAATGTTATTAAGAAAGTAAAATGTATTTTCAACTCAGTTTGATTTCGATGTAGTATTTCCAGTTTTCTAAATTCTTTTATTAGTAACTTTTATTAACATATTAATTTAAAAACAATATCGTCTACGAGAACATTGTGAATGTCTTCATAACAATTTTATGAAATTAAATAGAAAAATGTTATTTCGTAACAATTATTTGGAAGATTATTTAATATATTCGAATTACATCTGCTGAAACAGTTCTATATCTAGGCTGACGTAACAGTAATGTGGTCACAAGATAATATGACGTGTTTCATGTGTACTCTTGACATATCTGAAATGAGACCGTCAAATTGGAACTTACTAAGAAAATAAATTAGTATATTGTAACATTTCTTTATAACATTGGTAAGTCCATTACCAAGCGAAAGTTTTATCAAACGAGAAACATTTATGGAGTGTTTTCTATTTGGATTTTATTTAAATTTTTTATATTTTTTTTAACAAGTGTTTTTTGGTAAGTTTGTGTTTGAATAAAATATGAAATAACAGTACAAAATCAACGTGTTTCATAATTATTGTTTTTTATGATCATCATTTACATATCTTGGTTATGTTATAAAATATCTGGAGTATATAATTATTAAACTAAAAGTGAAAATTAAAAGACTATTAGTTTATTTTAGTTAGATTATTGTTTTTTATGTATTTATACTTTTTTATTCTATATGCAGTCCATGACTAATACTCAGTTACGTCCTTTCATTACCTACAAATTTAGATAGAGTGTTGTCGACACGATCATGTAAGAACTCTGGTTAGTAGTCTTACTAGTACCCTGAGAATAACTATATCACAGAGTCAATGTGTGGGTGTTTAGATATAATTCTTGCTTTTTCTACAGTTTTTCAAATTATTACAAAGTTAAAATCTTTAAGAATTTTATTAATATAATACTAAAAATTTAACTTCTAATTATCTTAATTTTGACTCTGATGTGTTTAAGTTTGTAATAAATATTAATGCATTAAATAAAAAGAGCGTTACGACAATTTTGGAGTCACTGCTTACATGAGAAACATATATCGCAAGCGTGACTCCATCGGGTGTCCCTATTCAGAGGTCCAGCCGGCAATGGACAGAAAATGAAAATGAAAATTACATGACGCATGGTCACATGATCTTTGGTTACATGAGTTAAGTATGTTTCACCTCTTGGGACATAACAATATATACACTGGGATACTAGTTTTTGTCTTTAAGAGAGAATTTTTTGTCCTATCAAACTTCATACTTGTATGTACTTAATATGCATGGTTCAAATATAAAGATTAGTAAAGTAAGAAAGAAGCTAACATTTTAAAACGTAACTTAGCGAAATTTAGAAAGATAAAGTAAGTAATATTACTTTATACTCAATATCCAAGCCTTGATCCTTTTTACTATATTTTCAATTATTTTGTCTTTAAGGTTTATAAAAATTATATTTCCACATTTATCTATTTTATTATTGTAGGAACATATATTTTAATTATACTTTAATCAATATTAAAAAATATCAAAATATTATAGCTATCAAGAAAACTATTTTTGACAGTATGTATTTGGAAAATATGAAGCGCATTTAATTATGAATGAAATATTATTAATATAGGACGTTTCAGTTTACTTTCATTTATTAATATTTAAGCGTAGTGGTGTGTCACCAATGTGGCTTTTGTGTTGTCGTACCTTAGGTTTGAGGTAGGTAGTAATTAATAGTAAAGGGAAATAAAGGTTCTATCACGGATATCACGGATATTGTTTATTTTTGCACACAACATAAAACATACAATTATTAGAATTAAAACATAGGAGTCAGTGAAAGAGCACTAGAATCAGATAGATCAGAAATAAAACTGAATAGTGGACGTAGTTACGCGAATATGTGAGAATACGAGTTGAGAGTTGGGAGCTTCGATCCTGACTGACAAATTGTAGGAACTGACGAACTAGCGGGAGAACTGTAGCCGGTAGGGAGACCGATGACACAATAGACGCCTAGCTGTTCGGCACAGGTGCGCCCGTCTCCAGTGATAACAACAGTCGGCCAGCCGATCGTTAGTTATAGTTGTAAAGAAATAAAATAGTGGATAACAATAAGATTTCAACTTAGCTAAAAACTATTTAAGTATACTTGGAAATAAAATAAATTTAATCCTGTAATAATTAATCATTCTAATAGTAATAATAATAACAATAAAATAAACTTTGATGTAATCCTGTAATAAAAAATTATTCTCTAATAGTAATAATGATAACAGTGGCAATACGCCACAATATTTTATTTTGTGTGTTTCATTTGGAATAACTAAAAACTATGTGCTTCATGAAAAGTATCATAATTTATTTACTTTTATAAGATGAACATTAAAAAATTTCGAAGTTTATAGTTTAGATTTTTTGATAGTTATATTTTGGCAAAAAGTGCTCAATATTATCCATGAAACAAAGTTATTTTAAGATACGAAACAAATAACAAGATAATTATGAAACAGAAGTGAAGTGCGTATAAGACAAGACTGGATCTGAAACAAAATTACAACCATTTATGATCACAATGAAAACCATTTTAATAAGATATATGGGAATCAGAGTATACCCAATAGTAAATAGTACGAAAATCAAACACATTGAATTAACCAACGACAAGGTAGTATTTAATCGTTAAATAATAGTGAAGAATGTGTACGAAGAAATGGTATAGTAACGTTTTATTTCTTTAATTAATTTTAATTAATTTTAATTAAAAAAAGAAAGCTGTATTAACTATGTATCTCCAAACATTCGGTTACGCCGTAATCTGCCATCGATCGGTAATTAGCAACAACACCTAACAGGCTTCCATATACCGATCAATAAAAACGCTAAAAAACGCACAAAGATGGCACCACGACACTCATAGCGTAATAAAATATCAAGGAATTAAATAATGTCAAATTTAGCATGTAGCAAGACATAAAACAACACAGTCCAGATATGTTAGAGAAGAATACATTAAAATAAAATTACAATAATTAATAGACTTAAGGAAAAAATAATTTAATATTTAATTTCCTAAGGTTTCAATGTGTGTAAATAACATTTGATATTGTGTTTTATTAATAAGCATGCAATTGTTATTGTTGTCAAATACTTGTATACATGTGTAGACCATGTACCAATGTTTCCTTCCCAATGTAAAATATTTACTCATTAGGATACTTAAACACTTTGTCACTTATATTGTATAAATTACTGTTAATATCAATATTAATTTATAATGTATATTTCTGTATAACTATTATAAAAGTACTAGTAATATTAACCGTTATTAATATTGTAATTCTAACAAATTAAACATTTCCAAGGAGGGTTGTCGTCAGGCAGGCGGCCGTAAAACAAAGACAAATCTTTTAGCAGCTTAATACCGGTGCCACGCAAACTAGCCCGGAATCAATGTGATGTAGGACAGAGGTTTGGAAGGTGGAATGTTGGTACGATGACGATGGAAGAGTAATTGCGGACGTGTTGAAGAGAAGACGAATAAATGTAGCATGTTTACAGGAGACGATCATTTAAAAGCAAAGTAGTCGGATTAATTAAAGATCTTAGAAATGGCATCGTTATAAATATTGGGAAAGTAATTACTATATATTTACAGCATAATATAATACAATAATAATAATACAATATTTACATTTGTAATTTTAATTAAAGTTTTAATTGATGAATAACCTGTATTATTATTAAATATATTATTATTAATGAATAACCTGTAATTATTTAACTAAACAATGTAACCATAAATCATATTCCATATTATTATATTGTTTCTATAATTACATAGTAAGTGAAGGTAGTGTTCCTAATATACCAACTGGTGTTCTAAGAGTGTGTGTGTAGTTAATACGTAACTCAGTAGCTGAGGGTTGTAGATTGTTCTCCTGACCTGACCTCGCGGTATTTGGAATACATCCTTTACTTAACCTTCTCATTTTGAAAATTTCTTAAAAATGTATAATTTGTAGTTCATTTTGAG
The DNA here is from genome assembly GCA_918358865.1 of Melinaea marsaeus rileyi. NCBI lineage: Eukaryota > Metazoa > Arthropoda > Insecta > Lepidoptera > Nymphalidae > Melinaea > Melinaea marsaeus. Next base: position 3,056,805 of record OU911094.1, read on the forward strand.
ATATTTACAATATATTTACAGTTTAAATATTTTAATTATTTATTTACTAATTCTTAAAGAAATTCACAAGTAGTCATTAATTTTAAACAACTTACAATAATCAATGAAACCAGTGTTTAAGACAATTTGCAGATATTAATATATTTTCAATTAAAATCTTTTAATTATGATGATCAAGATAAAATTAATAAATATTCAGTTGTAATTGATAATCCAATCCCAAATAATAATATAATATTTTCTTGCTATTCTGACGCCTGATTTGTTAAGGCCAACTAAATCCCTTTGCGTTTTCTCAAGATAAAATTAAGTTAAGATAAAAAAAATACAACTCATAATTTTGTTTGTGGAAAATCAAGAAAATTAAATAAAACCACTTAGAATGGGTCTACGGTTAATACAGTTCGAATTATAATATTTTCTTGACTTTATAATTCTTTGTGAATAAATTTGTATTTATTAAAGACTGAAAAAATTTGATTAAAATTAAATGTTTCAAAAATCAAGATAGATTTAATTTTAAACAAAGTAAGCAAGTTAAATGTATCGTTTATATAATTACTTGAGTTGAATACGAAACTAATAAGCGTAGTGGCGAGACGTGCCGGGGGCACGTACTAGTGCATTAGTGCTTTGTTCATATTTAGAAAACTTAAACCTCAGAGTAGAATGGAAAAGGTTTTAATACGCTTAAAACCAGTCCGCATTTGCAGTGTGTATAAGAAATATTAAATATTTTTAAACAAAATATAAGTACATAAATGTCAAGGTATAATGTAATTTGTACATTATGTTTGATATGATCTAAGATTTATATTAATTTAACAAAACTATGTAGCAATAGTTTTAAAATATCTTACTTACTTATTTAATAATAAGACTTATTCAAAATCAATAAAAAAGTCGGTGAATATTTTAAAAGATATAAATGTTTTATTTATAACAGTTCATGAAATGAAACATAAAAAGAAATATTCGATAATCATTTTACATTTCAAAACAAAGGAACAACTTTGTTGTGTGTCACAAAGATACAAAACAACTGTCTTTTGTTACACGATTTTGCTTTTTCCTTCCATTCATCCCCAAACGTTTTAAGCTCACTTCAAAGTTTTTTGTTTAATATAAATATTTAATTTCTCTTTTATTTAGTTTTAAAATAATTATGCCGTAGGTTTAAGAGAAAACGATGTTAATTCACAGTTAGTTATATCAAGTACACATTACATTTAGGACACCTTAATCTCTTGTCTAAGGAAAAATGTCAATTCTCTTGTAAAAGAATAAATCTGTTAAGAAGATCCAATAAAATGTCACCATGTCATGTTATCGTTTGAATCTCAGTCCTTCCGGTGGTATTCTTTAAAATAAACTGAAATAATGTCATAGTTGTAACATACATTCAATTTTTTTTTTATTTTATAAAATATAAATTTAGTTTGTAAAATATTATTGGTAACATTATTTTTGGTAGTAATAACGGATAATATTGTTCATATACAGTTGCATGAGTGACGAAATAAAATTGAAATACATAGCTGAGATATGAACAGCGAAATAGATCGGAATGTATTTAAAGCAATCCCCAAAATCCTATTTAACTCTTTAATATGAAATCTGCATTAATAATTTCAAAGCAGTCTCACATTACAGACACTTCCGAAATCTGCCCACTGAGTTGGTCTAAAATGTAAGCATAAATTTAGAGGCGATTCATATAACACGGTTATAATACTATTAAACGACGACATTGGAAAGATTTATCCTTCATTAACAACACGTGGTTTTATTTTAGGTAATTGTCTAATTATGTCGCCTGACCAAACTGATGCGACATAAAAATTATTGAAAACACTGCCTATAACTTCCTATATATATATATATATATATATATATATATTGAATAATTATAACATCGTTAAATTAAAACCTGCGCAAAAATCTATTTAATTAATATTATTAATAAAAACATAAATAATAATGTTATATTATTTACTGTTCCATAAAAGAATTCCGATAATACAAATAATAAAAACTACTAATAGAGTCTGAGATAAGAATGCGAAAATATTTTTTTGGAAATGTTAAAAATAAAAAAGTTAATGTAGTAAAGGTATTACTAGTAAAATAAGAAAATGTAGTTACCAAGGAAGTTAGAGTGGCTCTTCTAGTACAATAAATAAATATTGAAGCTTCGTTAAAAGCTTGTTAAAAAGAATATTGCTAATTATTTGTTTCATAATAATAACACAGTATCGCACCGTTCATATTAAACGTTATACATATTTATTACAAAAATGTATCCCAAATAGTATATTATAATGTGTCTTATAAAAAAATATAAATTGCTTCACTAACATACTCACATGATCCATCATCCGTTAAATACAGAGGACGCAGGACTTGATCTATGGATGACCTGGACTAAACATTTTTGATAATAAAAAGGGAGTTTATTGGACTTTTAGATTTTTATAACTTGGTACAAAAGACTTAAATAATTCAATCAGGACTAGAAATATATTTTGTGAGTTTGAGGCCATGATGACAATCATGTTATTAATGATGTGTTAACGGTTGCATTTAATTTTAATTTATAGTTAATTTAATGTATGTTATTAATAATTTATAACGACTTCATTTTCTCTATTATAATCTTTATTTTGATCTCAAATGCCTCTGACATTTTTGACTAAACATACTTTAATTAATTGAATCACAAAAACTCTTTTTACCTGCAAGATTATTAATAAGTTTATAATATTCAGCACCGTCTAGACTACGGCTCATTGGTTTTGTTTAAAACTTCAAGAGTATTCAATTCCCAAGACATAATACTTTTAATTATATTAATCAGATTTAAAGTATGAGTACATTTAAAATCACCGAAACTTTATAAATATGAATATTTTGTAAATCAAATTTCATTATATATTTTTTTTTAATAATCTTAATAACAATGAAAATTCTAAAGAAAAACCATTTAGCTTAAATGCATAAAGTAAATTGTAAGTGTGAAGTCGCTGCGAGTGAGCTCATGAATATTTAAGTAAGTCAGTTCGTATGTATGTATGTATGTATGTTCGTAATGTAGAATATTGAAGAACATTTAAAATTTAAACCTCATGTTAATTAAAACTTATATAGTAATAGAAGAGACAATTGATAAAAGTTGATAAAGTCTATTAATATTAAAGACTATAAGAGGTGAATTATGTTTTGATAAAATTTCAACAATTAACAACAAATTAACCGTATGAGCTGTAGTGATTTATTTATTATATAATTTTAAACTTATAATTGATTTGTTCGTGAAACTGTTGATGAATCATATATTTATATTAATTAATTTTCTTTAATATTCTTTTTCTTTTATGACAAAAATGCTGCCTTCAAATGCCTTCAGTCAAAGGTAACTCAGAACAATTCTGTAAACAATTAAATTACATTTTCTAGTTGTAAAGATAACAAACCGACGTACAGTGTGTCTTGTACTGTATGTGGTGTATTTTAAAATGTATTAATTTTATAATTGAAGATTTCTTTGTTTAAGAAGTCCATTAATATAATTAAACATAAAGTTATCCTTGTAACAGACACAGTCACTAATGTCAAAGTGACAGTTATGTAAAAGGGATTGGTGGGAAGAGATCTCCATGAAATGAATTTACATTGTTTTTAGTATAACGTCGTTAACAAATTGAAAATTTGATGGTTACCGATGTTTTTAACATCAAGTATCGTGCTGGAAATCAATTTGTTAATAGACCTTATTGTGTTTATAAGTCTAACGTAAATGTGAATATGTTAATCTCATTATAAACTATCACAATAATATAATTAATAATACAGTTCATACTCCATCCGAATCAGCCACTTCTTCATTCTGTCGTTTGTAACTGCTGTGTGGACAGTACTGGAGGTAAAACAAATTTCTGTAGTGTATTTTTTAATAAATATAATAATAGTATATACATAAATTATTTTCTAACTTACAGTTTCTATAAGCTATTTTTTTTCAATGTCACATGTCACAGCGTATTATTAAGGTTAGATCAATAATTACTGAACTACATATTCCCAAGGCGACGCCAATACTTCAGTTGAATGTCAGGTGACGTCACACGAGTACGGTGCAATGAGCACTAATGATCACCGGATGACACAGAACTACACATTGATACTTATTACAATACATCACTCGTTGCTTCTTTAATTAACTATTGTGAGGACTGAAACGGTATCAACAACACTAGTAGGTATTAAAGCATGTGTATAAAATTAAGTATTTTCTGTGAAAAAAAAATTCCTGGCGAGTTATCACAGCATAAGCAGTGATTCCCGCTTACGAGGAAAGCATCAATCTCCTGACTCGACATTTATCATTGTTTGTAATAAGATTTAATTATAATATTTTAATAATATTTTAAGTTAGTCTTGTAGTAGATTTAATCAAGTAAACATGTATTTTTATTAATGAATATTTTATAAATAAATATTTTTTAATAACTTCGTTGTCTGCCAATACATAACTGGCGCAGTCGGTAGGATTACGGCGTTTCGTAAAAGTTTTGGAATCAAACTCTTCCATACTCTGACAAACGGCGATTCCCAAGTCGCATTCCTGTAATCCAGAACCTAACGGCGGTCAAGCGAAGGATACACGAGGATATTCTGGAGAATTGGACGTCCCCGTGTACTACTCAAGACTCGACGGGAGATGCAGATACTGGTGTGGTGAGTACTCTCGCTGATAATCCAAGTTCCTGCTTTATTTCCTGTCCTAGTATTTATATTATACTCGTATTAATGTTAAAGAGTGTTTAAAGCTAAAATCGCGATAAACCTAGTTAAGTGTGAAAGTTTGTCTATTTCTAAAATCGAGCGGGCATTCTTTAGTACATATTTTTTTTTGGTGATATAAAGTGTTTAAAGCTAAAATAGCGATAAACCTAGTTAATTTTGTAATATTAAAATCCAAATAAACTCGAATAAAAATTCTTTAGGTTTAGAATTTCATTCATTGTTTCTTTAATAGAATCATATATTATCAGTGGAACGTGTTGTAACTGTAACACGATACTGCATTGTCTTTATTATATTGCAAAAATCTTTTTATTACTTAATTTTATAATTTTTTTCTATATATATATATATTATATATTATATATATATATATTATATATATATAATATATATATATATATATATAATATATATATATATTAGTATGTCGGTAATAGATTCACCCCATTTTAAACTCGTCGTGGATTTAATTCCGCGATATGACGGCAATAAAAAATTACTTAATTTTTACATAAGAGAGGTCGAAAATGTCCTTAGCCAATTAGAAGCACCAGGTAGCAGCCACCCTACCTTATTGAGTGTTATTAAAAGTAAATTAAGTGGAGCAGCTATAGAAGCGATTGCATATGAAGAAAACTTAAATTCATGGCTTAAAATAAAAAATGCGTTATTAAGACGTTTAGGAGAACCCCGTAAAGAGATACAAGTGATGCAAGAGTTGACAAGAACCCGTAAATTAAAATTTGAAGATTCTGAGTCATTTGGTAAGCGATTACGCGAGTTGCTCGATACCTTGTATTTCGTTGGAAGGCATGGAGATAGAAGTTATTATGAAGAAATGGTTATTGAACAGTACACTAATAACTTAGATTTCCACGTGTCCTTAGGTGTTAGAATAGCTAGGCCAGATACATTAGAAATGGCCATAGTCGCGGCTAGACAGGAGGAAGCTAGGCTTGCTATTAATAAACCAGGCCCTTCAACTTTACAACAGGGTAATATGTTTAAGCATAAGGAATTTAATTCTGTTCCAAACCAATACAATAATTGGTTACCTATTTCCAAACGACCATTTTACCCACAACAGCAATTTAGGCCCCAAAACAACGTGCCTCAAACGAACAACATGACTCTTGAGCAACGCGTGCAACTAGTTTAGTCATTACTACCATGGAAGAACCAACAACCAGGTAGGAGCTCTGGTAACTACCGGAATAATTTTAATATACCCCAACAGAATAACCACCACAGAAAAACTCAGATGTCACTATGAGGTCGGTCTCAAGGCCGAATAAACCACAGTTTGCAGTAGAGGAACTATTGTGTACCCAAAACGACCCACAAGATCAATACACCGAAAATGAGGGCGAATACTCTAATTTTGATGATAGTCAACAGGATGAAGGTGAGTACCAAACAGAGTACAATCAGGGAACGGATGTGGAGGAACCCCCAGGATTTTATGGAGGTTCAGGAACACAGGAACCTGAGATAGTTGAAATCAATGTGCAGGAGAGGGAGCATCTGCCGTATATTGAGTTGGCGGAATTAGGAAGTAAGTACTTAATCGATACTGGAGCGAGTCGTAGCGTTATTGCATCGGATGTTATGTTTAATAATATTTTTGAATTATGTGTTGAACATGAACCGTTTCAGATTGCTACCGCGCATAATGTGTCTTGTCATAACCATGTAGTTTATCTCCCATTACCACCAATTTTTAATACAGATCTGACTCATAAATTTCTAATTTTTGATTTCGATCCCAAGTACAAAGGATTAATCGGATTTGATTTATTAAGTCTTAAAAGTAATATCGATCTTAATAGCAACATGTTACGCACAACAAACGCTAATATTCCGATTTCTTTTAACCACCCATTACGAAAGATTAAAATCGAACCGAATCGAATCGAACAAACTATATTGACGGACAATATATACCTAATTCACGATACTGGTCAGAAGGTTTAGAATCCCCTACAGCTTTTGTAACAGTCAAAGCTGGTTCATTTAAAGCTACTGTTATAAATTATACTAATGTAAATAAATATATCCCCAATAAAATCCCAATACAACTAGAGACTTACTCTGACACTAAGAACGAGATTGTAGATTTAAACTCATTAAATATTAATATTGACATTAATAAAGAATTGTGTGACAATTTAAATAAAATTCGAACAAGTCACATGATTGAGGAGGAAAAGCGTGAAATAATAAATAAGCTTTGTTATAATTACCGTGAAATATTTCATTCGGAAAATATACCATTAACATTTACACATGCGGTTAAACACCGGTTAAGATTATCGAACGCAACACCAATCCATGTTCGTAGTTACAGACAGCCTCCAAAACATCGTGCTGAAATTCGTAAGCAAGTTGATAACTTACTCGAACAGGGAATCCTTTTGCTTAAGCAAGGTCAAATAATTAAACAAACAAGTATTTTTAATTTAGCTTGTGTTTATAATGTTACATATTTAAAATTAACTACAACTAAATTAACTGCATTATATGCAAATATTAAAGCTTCCGAAACGTCTACTACGCAATCAGAACGTATTCAAAATTCTTATCGTAATCAAATAGAATACAATTTATCCTTAGTAAATATTAAACTTTCATTTATGATTCCCCGGAACATTAGGCGTAAACGTGGCCTTATAGACGGGTTAGGTTCAGTTGTAAAATCGATAACTGGAAATTTAGATAATCAAGATGCTTTAAACTTTGAATCTGAAATTTCAACTATAAGAAATAAAATAACTTCTATTTTTGAATTCGGAGAAAAAGACATTGATTATTGCAGAAAATACTGTAAAAGAATTTGGTAATCAATTAGATAAGATTAACGACAATCAGAGAAATTTAGTTACATATATAGGAAACGTGACAAAAGACTATGATGGGTTACATAGTCACTTGAATTATTTAGATATTTACGTTCAAATAGATTTTAGCTTACAGATTATCTTAGATAAGTTAATGATTTTAGAAGATGCTATAACATTTTCCCAATTAGGTGTTATGCATCCCAGTATAATTAGTCCCCAAAGTTTTTTAGAATTAAGACAACTTAAAACTAAGTTTGACCTAGTACCAGTAATAGATATAAATTTAAATAATATTAGAATATTAGAAAGGTCAATTAAAGTTAAAGCTTACAGTACGGAACACTCGTTAACATTTATATTAGAAATTCCTAATACCGATCCAAATATATATGACCTTATCCACCTTTATTCTATCCCTGATACAAAATATTTTACTATTATTCCAAAATCCAAATACCTAGCACTTGGAAGCGATGAGTACGCATATCTGGAAGATAACTGCAAGCAACTAACCCAGAACGCTCATCTCTGCGAGCTAATGAACACCAAACATATTACAACATCGCAAGATTGTATCATAAACCTCGTTCAGCATAAGGACGCCAACTGCACTCGCGCTAAAATGATATTAACAGAAGATAAGATACAGAAGACGAGAGACAACACTTGGCTGGTTATCCTTAGAAAAGAAGAAATAGTACGAGTTCAATGTGGAACCAAAACCTCATACAAACGCACTTCGGGAATTCGTCTCGTAACACTCACCGAAGATTGTCGTGTTGACGTCATTAACATAACTCTACAGACTCACATGACTACTATAAACATAGACGAAGTCATACCGCTGCCATTGAAACAGAATGCACCTGTGGAAGCTGTAAAATATCAACTCAAAATAGAGGACCTAGATCTGGACAACATACACAAACTTCTGGACCAAGCTGAAGACATAAACGAAGATGACGTCGCAGACTGGCCCACACTTATGGCAACCCCGAGCTGGCCGACTATCATCCTGTATCTGCTCCAGGTCAGCGCAGCATCATGGAAGCTGTATCAATATACAAAAGCCACCAAGATAAATGAACATCCGAAGGCGACACCAACTAGTGAGGACACTAGTGGAAGCTGTAAGATCAGCTTCTCTCTGAAGGACGGAGGAGTTATCACAGCATAAGCAGTGATTCCCGCTTACGAGGAAAGCATCAATCTCCTGACTCGACATTTATCATTGTTTGTAATAAGATTTAATTATAATATTTTAATAATATTTTAAGTTAGTCTTGTAGTAGATTTAATCAAGTAAACATGTATTTTTATTAATGAATATTTTATAAATAAATATTTTTTAATAACTTCGTTGTCTGCCAATACATAACTGGCGTAAAAATATTTCAGTTATAATAAAATATTAATAATGCGGCAGGATGTATATCTAAAATATTTTCTTAACATATGAATAGGATCACATAATATTATGAAAATATTTTTAGCGAGAACATTGTTTATATCCATTGGAAACTGCAAAAACTTATTGTGGGAAAAGTTACAATACATTTGTAACAACTCTATTAGAAGACAAAATTACTTTATAAGTACAATTTATATAACAACTTGTTGTATAACAACTCTGTTATACAATTAGAGACATAAAGAATTATAATAATTTTTTTTCAATTACTTTATTACACAACTACTTTATTTTGTAAGTTATCTTAAAAGATTACAGTTCACTTATTTTTACCCTAAGTAAAAACTATGGTATGAGTGATGAAATTTATACGTTTGTTAGACGTGCTTTAATATATATCTATTTCATTATCAACAATCTTAAAAATATATGTACTAGGTTAGCGTCGAAACCCTTGTACTTTGTTTATATTTAACTGAATAAGAATGATTATTATAAAGTAGATGGCGGGCTCGACAGACGTTGTGCTGTATTTAAAATAGAAAAATATAAAATATGGTCCCAGCTTCATCTACTATTTGGTAAAAGGTAAAATAATTTACAATTGGGCTTCCATTTGTGAACTCCTGATGCAGGAACTGACTCAACTTTAATTCAAATTGCTTCTGTGGAACGTGGCATACGTTATTCTGTTAAAAATATAATTTCCTCTCCAGGTTGTTTTTTTTGTTTTCAGCACCTAAAATTACTATTTGTTTCTCAGATAAACTCCATTGTAGTCCATCCAATTAACCTCAAGTCTGCTAGATTTCTGGTAACATGAAATTGACATGAGGAAAAGCTAGTTGAGAATATATAAAGTAATGGTTTGGCTATTTATGTTATAACATTAGAGATCGAAAGTATTATTTAAAAGAACACTCCAGCTAAAACCCAGTAATAAAACCATATTTAATTCATTATTAGTTATATTAACACTTTATTATAACTTAATAAACACATTTACACCCTCTTTGTTTGCCGTTTTATTTTTCTTGGCCAAAAGTCACCTAAAACAGATTTTATTTAGAGCTTAAATACGAAATATATTTTAATACATTAAGCACATTAAAAAACAAATTCATTGAAAATATTTGTGATCTTTTCTTTCATCATCATCATTATACATGAAATATTTTTAGTGTTTGTTTGACTGCTATGAAAATTATTGATTTTATTTTTAAGCATCGAATTAATAATCTTTTTTTAAAAACAGAAACAAGTTAGGTTAGGTGATACACTTAAGAAATTATTAAGTATATGCCAAGATTACGGCTATTATAGAATAAAAAACGCAAGTAATTTGTTTGTCATTAATTTTATATAAACACAAAATCCTCAAAAAACATTGCTCTTAATGTTTTTTATAAGTAACACTGAAAATTACAAATTACAAAGCAGCCCGCGTTCGTGACTCCGAAAGTCGTGTTCAGAACAAATTACCCAAAAACAAGTTCGCAACCAATTACTCCCCACTATTTTTACACAACAAAAAACTAGCCATCATTCAGTGTTCCGACCCAAAGGCAATTAGTTAAATTTTAACTTTTTTAATTTGTTTATAATACCAACATTATTATTTGTTATTTTTAAAGAAAGAAGAAATACAGATGAAACAGATAGCACTTGAATAATTTGATGTACAAAGAAGTGGATACGAGTGATGTTTTCTAAGACTTAAGCGAGTACACATTTTATATAAAACAATTTTACGAATGTAACTCGTGAGTATTGGTTAGATATTTGATGGACGATCATGCTTTGAAGCAATCGTGTTGATGAAATGAGAGCTGTAGGTGTTTAGACAACTACATCTCGAAACATTTATTAATACGAACATGACTTCACTTCGATAAAGCGTCACTACGACAGAGCAACTCAGAGTAGAGGAATAGAAACGGTATGCCAGAGATCGCAGGTTGCTTATTTTATATCATATTATTTAAAAACGTCATAAAACTTAAAACGACTATCATGTTTATAAACATTAATCTTTAGTAGTTAAAATAGTCTTAATGTATTTTTAATGTTAGTTTATTGAAAGGTGCCTTCATTTCTAAGCTTCAAATCTCTTTAAGCTGTAGTAAGTGAAATAATGACATGACTTTAAACCACTGACCCTATTTTGTAATCCTGACATACAAATTGGATAACGTTAATTTGTTGGTCTGGCAGAACTTTCAGCATTCTACATTATTGCATTAAAAATTTTGAACCGTTTATTTAGTAAAAGTTATTAAATGAAAATTACATTTTTTGACATTCATTTAATCATTCAAGAGTATACGAGTATATCACATTTATTCATTTTTATGATAACTTAATTACTATTATACTCACCTATTTCATGCAATGTTCCTAAATATCAACGTGCAATATATAATCTATAGGTATTAATTTTTTCTCAATTCTACTACAATCTACGATTTGCAAGGTACACTTATTAAATTGCTAAATAAAAATGAGCCTGCAAAAGAAAGAAAACAGAAAAAAGCGGGGGAACAAAAGAAAATGATTTTCATGTTTGTAATAACGTTGTACAAAGTTTTAAATTCTAATTATATATAGACTTCTGCATAAAATTCATTAAGAATAAGATTAGTTTTTTCGAGCGCAGCTATCAATTATCACACATAACAAATTTACTTCGATAACTAAAAAAAAGAATTTTCAGATTTATTATAGATTACTCTTAGTATTGCATATCTATATATTTTGTTTTTTTTTTGCTGTTACGATGTATTTTTAATTTCTAAGGATGTCAAATAAAGAATATTAATATTATTATATATTATTATTATATGTATTATTATATGTATTTAGTGAAAAACTAAACATTTGAATTTACAAAGAGACACTTAACTTTTATTTATATGAATAGATGTATAGATATAGAACTTATACAAAGTTTTTTTTTTACCATACTTAAATATTTTATAGTATTCCATAATTATGTTTATAATATAAACAGTTGCTCTTAACTGAAGTTAAGCCACCATGGAGACCTGGCAAGGGTGAGTCAAGTGAATGGTGATCCTTAGTGTTTTGTTGATAATTGATGGTCGTTGAAATGTCGATCGATCGGTAAATTAACAGTACAGCTAATCTGTGGAATTCACTTCCCGTTTAAATACGACGCTCTCAAACACTGACGGGTTTCAGAATCGGAGTCAAGCAACATTATCTATCACTGTAAAACATCTAATAGCTACAATTATTCATACATTTAACTATTTGCTTATATATAAATATATATTGTATTTATAATATATATACTTACATATATAAATATATATTATATTAGTAGGTGTAATATTACATTAATTTATCTATTTCATTATAAGTTATATATGTATTGCGATTCCCAGTCTATCAGTGTCGTCATGTTCGTTAATGTGGTTACCTGGAAGAGATCACTTTAGTGATAAGGTCGCCTATTGTTTTCTTGATTCTGTATTATCTATTATAAATAAACTAAGGGTGTGAACCGGACCTCGATTTTGACTCGCAGAATCTCGGTTGGGTTCAGCGAATTGAGCGAAGGGAATAACCCATCTTTAATTCAGCATTCAAAGCTGCAACCGACAGGCAAAAATATAGAATAATCAAATATCATATAGCGTAATTTTTTTACATTGTAGTCTATGGGACTGTCATTTTTTGGTGATTATTCCTCTATGACATGAGTTTTTTGTCAACTAATGCAATTTAAAAACCATTCTAAAGGAATTCTAAAGGAGTGTTAAGTTGAAATATTTTATCGATCCAAAGTGCCATTAAGTATGAGGTGGCGGGTCTCGTCTCACCTTGCGGTGGTATTTTGTTTTTATTCTACCTTTCTTGGTTCATAATACTATATCGATTTTATATTAGGTTTTGTGTTTGATGTAGCTTCTTATTTCATTGTAAAAATATAACAATATCACATTAAAGTTAAATGCAATTTAAAAATTGCTTATTCTCCTCAGAGTTGTTGAATAATTATAAAACTATTGTAAGAAACATATATTTTAATTTATTCAATAATGTCTTATATTATATAAAGTAATTATTATTCAATATAATTTCAGATAAAGTTCATAAAATATAAATTAATACAACACGACAAGTTAATATCATCATAACGCTATTCACATCGAGGTCAGGAATATAATCGGATTGACTTGATTTATTTCAGTGAGCTTACCGAGAGATCGTTTAATAAAAAAAACATTTACAGTTTTGATACCTTATTACATATTATTATACCTTATTAGTAATCATTATTATTATTTATTCTTTATTGTACACCACAAAATATAAAAAAATAAACAAAATAACAAATAAAAAGTACAACAGGCGGCCTTATCGCCTAACGGCGATTTCTTCCAGGCAACCTTACAAACATTAAGTAATAAAAAAAAGAAAAAATCCGTGCCCGCAGGGGGACACGCGTGGGTAGACCTCGTGTGTAACTCGTTTAAAATATAACTCACTACCTAAGAATAACACATGATGCCGTTGTTTACATCAAAAATTTTCAAGCAAAAAGCGGTTTTTATTTTTTTTCTCGGAAAAGGTATCTTTTTTGGAAATATTTTTGGTACTTAAATTTAGAGTAAAAAATAACCTTTCTATTAAAAATACTTGTGATGTAAGAATGTTTACCAGAAAAAAGTTATGATTTTTTTTCCAAAAATTTTCGTTTTTTTTACCCCCACCCCTAAGTTATTGAAGTTAGGTTTTCGGTTTATCTACATTAGTTATAGGTATTTATCAAAGACATCATATAATATGAACGCGATTGATCTCCTTTGTATAGGGACAAAGTTATGGTCGAAAAACTGAAATCAGAAAAAGTGAGGCCCTAGCGCCCCCTGTGACCGGATTTCTCTGGTTAACGAACTTGACCTTTATTTTTGATGGTTGATTTTTGTGCAAAGTTTGAAAGCGATCCGAGCGAAACTGCGGCCGCTATCGTGCTGACAAAAGTCGAATCTGGACGCACGCACACATATATATATATATATATATATATATATATATAAACTTTTTGACCAATGGTCATTTCGGACTCAGGCGGTCATAAGAAGACCTCCTGTGAAGAAATTTTTCCAAAATTCGAAAGTAGGGGACAAATGAATGGGCAGACCGAATTCTTCGAGGTCTACCCAAAAACATTGGTACAGATAGGTGGCGTAAAGTTACAGACTAAACATACATACAAATAATAACACACTAATACACATATAATATAAAACAACAATAAAAGGTAATAAACTAAACAATGCAATACACTACTTATATTATATACTACATAATTAAAGTAAATAAATAAATAAGTGATGTTCAGTGAGTGTTATACAGAAGTTGTTTTAACTATCTTTACTCAGAAAGTATTCTTTTGCAGATTTTTTAAATAAAATTAATGTTTTCGATTCCCGTATAGACAAAGGAAACATACCATTAAGATAAAAATAAGAATAGTCAATATGAAAATGCTTTTTTAAAGACAAAGATTAATCACAATTCTCTTAAATCTATTGTGATTTTCTACAAACAAAAAAGTTATCATTCAGAGAAACGTTTCTCACCTTTCAAGTTTCTTGCAGCTCTTTGTAATAGCAACTATATTCCTTGGTATTTATAAGCTCATATTATTGTTTTGGTATCGGTTTTAAATATTACAAAACATAAATGTGTTTGTTTAAAATAAATATGAACACGCTACTTAGTAAAGACAATGTTTAATCTTTTGTCGTCATTATGACAGGTCAATAAACCAATGTTTTGTGTTGATAATTACACCATTTCATTTAATTATGGCTTATATTTTGGATCCTCTACTTGTAATATGAATAACAATTATTAAATGAACAAAACATATCTCTGCCATTTGACTATTATTAAATAGTTATAGAATTGTCTCACACGGAACTAATAATTAATTATTCACAGCATATGATACAGGAACAAGCGACGGAAACAGGAGACATCATTCAAAGGATAGTGTTACAGTTTGTAATTATTAATATTATGACACATCATATACAACAATATGGTAACTAACAAGACTGGAATATGGAATATATTGAAACATAACATGGGTGATAAAGTAACAGTAAGCCACATTTCTATTGTTATTTCAATATTATAGTTTATTTAATTTCATCATAACTATATGATAAATTGTTTGTTCTACTAACATTTCTTATAACAAAGTGTATTAAAACTCATTTACTCAATGATATTACGACAGTTTATTATGTTTTGGTTTTTGCAAGATCAATTCATTACGACATTACATATAAAATACAAAGGCTACATCGATTTCACTTTACACAAAGTGATTGTCAAGAAGTAGTTCTGAAGTTGGCTACGAGCAGACGACTCTTTAATATTCATGAGGTCGCGACTGAGAAGCTACTTGGAAAACACATCTATATTTATTTTATTTGAGAAGTTCTAATTAATTTATAATTACTTAAATTTTGTGCTCTGTTATGACGATTGCTACTGGTTTATTTTTATAATACAAAATAAAAATAATAAAAAATTAAAGGAAGAATATAAATTTTCTACAAAGATTTTAAGTGTCAATGTATATCACGTTGATGAATATTTAAAATAAACCATGAAATATGATAGCAGTTATTTTTTATTGACTAATTCAATGTACTTAATAACTATTCTCCTACTTAGTTACTCAGTAATAATAAGCTTCCTTGAGCTGTCATTAGAAAAGTACACACACTGTATAATTTTAGTTTTGTGGTGTCGTTATGAGTTAGATATTTTAGTTTGGAAATTCATATGTATAGCTTTTTGGTGTTTTAATTTGAATATTGTGATGATATTTCGAACTAACCTACTACTGCAAGTAATTGCTTCAAACCGAAGTAATTTAATTTCTACAATTTATTTTTGAAGTTTTCCGTACGAAGAAGGGAAAATAAAATCTCCTATTCAATATTATAAAAGATTTTGTTTTCGAATTAGGTGAAATGAAACCCAATACACTCTACTGTTTTATGACATTAAGATTTTATATTTAAGAATTTGTATTGCTTCTATAGTAAGTCATATTTTCTTTGAAATTGACATTTAAAAGTATATAATAAACAGTGTATTTATTTATCATGATAAGTCATACTTGCATATAATGCATACATTATTGCAAAACCTACATATAGAGTAAAACCTTATAAAATAAACAGTTAAAAGAATATCATATTATGTACAAAGTAAACAGATGGGAACTAGCTTTGGTCATATGAAAACCTTTTTGCTAGTTGTTCTGAGGCTTAAATATTTTAAAGCACTCATGTATTGTTAAATGTCTACATCACGTCTCAACACAATGCATTTAGTATCAAGTAAATAATTACTTTATATTTCACAATATGATAAAAATATATATATGTAAAATTATATCTCAATTTATACTAGGTAACCAAAGAAAGCGAGCGATTAGCGAGTTAGTGACAACAAATTTAGGATTTTATATAATACTGGTTTTAAAATAGATCAGTTCAGCCATTCTTAGCAATTTTAAACCCCATAACTTTTAAATTTTGCATGTAGAGTGTGTATATTCATAAAGGAGGTTTAAATTTTTATTCCTTGAAATAATTTTTAACCACTTACCATGTTAATATTATGTCGTAGTTTCCAAGCTATTACTTGCTCCGACATTGTAGCAATTGTACTTAAAAATACAGAGACATGGAGACACTGATATGTTTCATTCATAATCAAAATAAATAACAAATTTTAAATCACTTCAATAAAAAATCCTTTTCAAAATTAAATTATATAGCTTTCAGGTCAAATTATGTTTAATTTAATGTTTTCTAACACTTTAATTTTAATTAACTTTATTGCTTTTTAAGTTGAAATGTATCACACACACAATACCTTGTACATATTGTAATTGTAAATCAGTAAAATAGTTTTAATTTAATCTATATCTAAACAACTCAACTGGACCCTAACGATTATGAACAGTTTCTTTATTTATTGCAAAGATTATATCTTCAAGAAAATAAATACAACAATTTTTATAAAATAATTTTGACAACGTAACTCCAAGCACACATAATAACTCATATTTATAAACATTCGTCAGTTCAATTGGAATATTGTTAAGTTTAACTAATTAACAAATATGTATTATAACAATGCATGTTATTAATATATACAAGCTCGATTTTGACAATTAATTTCGGTAAAAAATAATTATTAAAATTGAAAATATTTATTTTCACTATTAAATTTTGCAATATCATTTCTCCATTTGGAATGTTATATAATTGTTCACATCCAATCAGTACATTGTGAAACATTTTTAATGATAATTTTTATCAAATCGCTCTTTAGCTTACTTCTAACATTAGCAATATCGTCATTTTTAAATACGTGTTTTCCTACCGAAGTAAATACCGTTACTTAGAAATAATGTATCCGCTTTGCACTTATGATATTTAAAAAGTTGTTTCCAAGCGAGTCCCAGGTTTGAATATTTTAAATAAACAACGTTACACCATGATATTATCTGAGTCATTTAGAACTTAGTGATTGTGTTCTGCAATATACAAAAGAACATTAATGATAAGTAATAGTAGCTATATCCAAGATATAAATTAATAGCTTTAAATAATGAAATTCACCTTCTTTCCCCAATATTTAGGTATATATGACTTTTCATTTAAATAGCGTCCCAATTTAACATGTAAGTAACTCAATCAAAGTACTATTTAACTTGTTTCCTCTCCAAATGTAATTAGTTCGTGTCGTAATTACAAACATAACAGTTCAGCTGAAAACAACTACAATTAAATGGTGATGTTCATTTACATACAATTACTATAATAGATGTGCTTGTGTGTCTGTACACTTATTTATTAATATGTCGGTAATCACTTGTTTAATCAATTTTATATTTAATAAAATTAATTTAATTTAAATTAAGATTCAATTGAAATATTTACATATCTATCAGCGATTGCTTTAAAACACAAAAATGGTATATTATACGTATTGTGTCGCGTTGTAAAACATGGTAAAAAAAATTAAGCTCTAAAAATCTTTAAAAAATTGAATATTTTAATAATTATTTTGTTGTTTCTATCCCGCATATTTAGTCGCAATTTTAAATCGTTAATATCATCATTATAATCATAATCATAATCATGACTCACTTCTACACTATTCTACAATAATATATATTAAATGGTCGTCTGCTCAAAGTGTGTCTCTCAAGAAATAATGAATGCATAAAGCGTCCAAGCTTAATGCACACTAACTAAGCAATGCTAAGCGAGTTCGCTGTCTCTTTACAGTACGGATTAAGTACAACCGTTCTGGAGCGTCCTTGTATAATATTGTTTGAAAAGGTTGCTTAGTTTTCTATATAAGATAATATAATATAAATGCAAATATTTATAAATATAACAAATAATGAAAATACTTTAAATTATCAATGAACATTAGCAATTTCTTAATATGTCCTATCATGTATAAGCGGTCATTTATAATTGTAACCATAGTATTCCCACATTAAGTTTACAAATAAAGTATAAAATTCCAGTGGCATTGAAAAGACGCGGAAGTGCTTGATTTATGAAGGACAGGAATTAACCATTTTAATTAATAAAAGGTATTTTCTGTGACTTTTATTTTTTTATAGCATTTGAAAAAAGCCACAATTTATATGTACCATCAAATATGAGAGGAACAAAGTGACTTATATTAAGTATTTTATTACATATGAATTTTAATTTTGAAGTTAAATTTGTATTAAAAATAAGTTGAATCTATTTATTTCTCTTCTCTTGTAAACGAGATAAACACTCTATCTCAAAGTTTTTTAAAACCTTCTTCCAAACCTTCCCCGTTTTATGACGCTAAATTCTTTGATATTTATTGAAACAGTTATTAATTTTTACTACAATGCATTGTTTTTTTAATGAATTTCATTTCTTGCATACCTATTATCAACAATAAATGCATTTATTACTATATATTTTTAAATCTAAACAAGAAATTCGAAAGCAAAAATTGAATTAAAGAAATGTTAGTGTCAAATTGTCATTCTGGCCATTCAGGGGTCAAATAATACCCGGTTTTCAGCTTCCGGCTCTCAATTTCTGGGTCCTTTTCACGAAATTATTATCAATTTAAAAGAATTCGACACAACTTTAAAATATGAGTAGCAATAGAAAAAAGAAACAAATCTATGTCATAAATAAATCTTAAGAAGTGGTACATATTTATGACTGAAATTGAATTGAAACCTTATTTATATTTTTAGAACAAAATCTTCAGTATCTTTAATAAAATGATACATATTTTTTGTCTCTTGTTATATAAACGGTAATGTTCCATTTAAATTACAACAATAACCACGGTCTTCATTTGTTCATTTCATCAAACATATTCTAGAGACAATATCACGTGCAAACAAAGTACCTTTAAAACTAACGTTGAATTTGTGTTTAGCCTAAATATACCCTTCAAGCAAAAAGAGTGAATATATATGAGATAATGTGGTAAATATTCTGTAGACAATGAATTTAATATTGCCATTTTTTTTTTCATAGAGGTATAAATAAATACACAGAAATACATAATTTTCTCAGAAATTGCCATATTTAATGATAATCTTTTTATTTGCGGAATAATTAAAGATAATACCTAATAATAATGATAGTAACGACTACTATTACCTTAAGAGTAGTTTCAAACGAAAAACATTGTTATAGTATATTATACAAAATATTATGAAAATAAAATAAAAACAAATGTTGTGGTATATCGCGATTAAATTACCTTTAAACTGATCAGCCCATATTTTAGTTAATATACACTGCCGATTGTTTAAACTTATGCCTGAATGTGACG
Source organism: Melinaea marsaeus rileyi (assembly GCA_918358865.1). Lineage (NCBI taxonomy): Eukaryota > Metazoa > Arthropoda > Insecta > Lepidoptera > Nymphalidae > Melinaea > Melinaea marsaeus. Next base: position 3,076,782 of record OU911094.1, read on the forward strand.
TCACCAACGTCATCAATGTTGGTTTCCGCCTATTATCATTATGGCATTTCTAGTATGCTCAAAGGTCGGGTACTAGTACTTGTTTAAGAAACTCTTCAAGTATGTAATACCTTTATAATTTAATTACTAACTTAAATTATTACCTTAAAATTGTTTTAGTAAACAATAATGTTTGAAACATTGGTTAGAAATTCAGTCAATATGATAAAAATTAAATGGTTAAATTTATAACTAACATTCCCTGTGAATCCGCTATTCCTTGTAAGTAATGTCGTAGGTATGTTTACTTATTAAAAAATACTAAAAATCTTCTCAAACGCAATGTATAAATAAAAATAACTGTGCTTTTCAAGTAGACTAGAAATTAAATAAATATCAGTATTGGCGAAAATAAAAAAAAAATGTGGCTGACTGTTACACTAACATATATATTACTAGATTGGGTAGGTTACATACGCAGCCTAATTAGTTTCCATATTGTTTTGTTTGATGTGGTATTGTGATGTTAATAATTTCAATCCGTAACATTATGCTTTGAATGGTGTCTCCTGTTTCCGTCGCTTGTTCCTGTATCATGTGCTGTGAATAATTAATTGTTAGTTCCGAGTGAGACAATTCTATATCTATTTCAGAAATGGCAGTAAGATATATTTTGTTCATTTATACATTTTCATTTAATAATTGTTGTCGACAACAATACGAAATTTATTAAAAAAATATAACAATCAAAGTAAAAACATTGAGCTGTCTAATATAAACTTAAAAATAACAAGGAAAATAGACGCTATTATAAGAAGCGGCAGATGATAAAACAAACTTAAAATGCGAGAAACGTTTTCCTCCATGTTATATTTTTTCCAGTATACAACAATAAGAGATTTAAAGGTGTGATTTATGTATTTTTTATACTGCCCGTTTTAATTTTGTTGAGCGAAGCGAGCGGAGCGCTCTGTGTGAGACTTTTTGCATCCCATGTCTGGGGTTGGCATGAAAACGGCTTTACTGATCTTCATGACATTTTGCACATTTATAGCGATGGTTATTGAGATGGTATACAAAAAAAAAGTGAAAAAATAACTCATGTCGTTGAGGAATAATCACCGAAAAAGGACAGCCCCATAGACTTCAGTGTAAAAAGGCTATGTGATATTTGATTATTCTATATTTTTTGCTTGTAGGTTTTAGCTTTGAACGCTGAATTGAAGATGGGTTTTGTTGAATGAGGTTTTGAGAGCGCAGCGTGTCAAAGTCGAGGTCCGGTTCGCGCTCCTAGTTTAGAGTGGTAGAGATTGTATTGTAAAAAGCGGTTTAGTATTTTTAATTAGTATTTTTAGTATATTTAAAGTATATATTATATAAATATATAGATGTCTAAATAGACAGATATAGATTGTAATAATATTTAAAATTACTACTATTAATAAACCAAACCCTTTGGTAAGCTCACTGAATGAATTACAAATAACTTATCCGATTATCATTTTTTTTTCCTGACCTCGATGTAAATATATATAATATGCTCTTTGTATGAAACTCTATTAAACTAGAGGCGACAGACCCTCAATTTCGACTCGTTGCTCTCGCGAAATCTCGGGTGCCGTTTGCATATTGAGCGAAGCGAGCCCAGTGTAATGACTCTGCGTTTCCCATTGACTTTAATGGGATATCAGTTTTTTGACGATTATTCCTCAACGACATTACATTTTTCAAAAAATTTCTATTAAAACCATAACTGTTTTTTGATTGCAAAATTACAGAATTTTCCGTCAAGTAGTTTTCGAGCCTATTCGTGACAAAGAATGTGAAAAAGTCTCCAGTAGAGCGCTCCGCTCGCTTCTCTCGCTTCACTCAATAATAATTACCTTTTAATATAATGTTACATACTTCTATAATTTTATATATGTTGACTTTGTTAAAAATAATACTAAGCAAAATAATAAGCTCGGGCGTGAATATCACTACCGTGTTACAAGTTATTGCCGTGCTATTGCGAAGACAATAGAGTTTCACTTTTCATTTAATGAGTGTTTCTGATTCAAAAAGGTTTATAGAATTTTAATAACTATCAAAAATATATTTCTAAATTCATTTTCAAAATCCGTTAGTGATTATATTGCAGTTTCCAACACTTTAAATATATAACACTTTAGTGGTAAATTATGTCGGTGCGGTATAAACTAAATTTTCAAACGTTAAGTTCTCCTAAGTGCAGATATTTTGAAACCTTTTAAGTTTCATAACTTATATTACTATTTAATAAAAAAAAAATCATTTCTACTAATATTATTATTGCAAAAGTATGTGAGAATGTATTTGTGTTGTGATATTTCTAGTACAAAATGCTGAAGTGAAGTTGAATTTAAACTAATAATAAGACTGTTAGAAAAAAGTCTTATAAATAATTTAAATTAATTCATAAAAAAATATACTTGCTAATAATATTTTCTACAAAATATACATTTATGAAAAAAATGTGTTAAAACAACTGAAATAAACAGAATATTTTGAAAGGAAACAGGAAAAAGCATGTTGAGATTACATGAATTAACAAACAGAGAATATGACCCACTTTCATAAGCGCCTTTGATTAAGAATAAAACATCAGTGTCTCCATGTCTCTGTGTTTTTAAGTACAATAACTACACTGTCGGAACAAGTAATAGCTTGGAAACTACGATATAATATTAACATGATAAGTCTTGTTGTTACTATTATTAATAAAAATATATATATTATTATTAATAACTTTCCAAGTATCTTTTTAAAACCAGTATTAGATAAAATCCGAAACTTGGTGTCAGTAACTCGCCAATAACTGAAACTGAGGAAAATATTATTCATACCATAACCATTAAGTTAAGAAGAATAAGATACTGAATTATAACTCGACTTAAGATTATTTATGATTCTCGGTTAAATTAGTTTTCAATTTGTTTAGAACCTTTAATTAGTTACTCAGTATAGATTGAGATATAATTGTACATATATATGTTTATATTATATTGTGATATATATATATTAAATAATAACTTTGAATCAAATGCGTTGCGGTGAGACGTGATGTAGGGACATAATAGTGCTTGTGTGTGTGTGCTTTGCTTCTATTTAAAATATTTAAGCCTCGGAACGACTAGCAAAAAGGTTTTCAGACTCCCAAAGCCAGTTCCTTTTTACTTACTATGTGTACAATTACATAATATAATATTCTATTAAGTATTTTGTCATATGATTTTACTGTATACGTAATTTTAATTTCTGATTTTCTTGTACAGAAATTTTCATATAACCAGGTTATGTGTAAAAAGTTATTTAACGACAGGAAAAAGGGAAATAGAAATAGGTGAAATCAATAATATTTTAGAAATGGTTTCATCTTTGCTTTAAATAAATAATGACAAATAAGCTCACTTCAAATATGAAATATGATCTTAGTCATATTTGTGAAAGTTTAGTTTAATTTAGATCGCTGTGTGTGCGTGTGCGTGTGGGTGTGCGTGTGCGTATGTGTATGTGTGTATGTGTGTGTGTGTGTGTGTGTGTGTGTGTGTGTGTGGGTATGGGTGTGCGTGTGCGTATGCGTATGTGTGCGTGTGCGTGTGCGTGTGCGTGTGCGTGTGCGTGTGCGTGTGCGTGTGCGTGTGCGTGTGCGTGTGCGTGTGCGTGTGCGTGTGCGTGTGCGTGTGCGTGTGCGTGTGCGTGTGCGTGTGCGTGTGCGTGTGCGTGTGCGTGTGCGTGTGCGTGTGCGTGTGCGTGTGCGTGTGCGTGTGCGTGTGCGTGTGCGTGTGCGTGTGCGTGTGCGTGTGCGTGTGCGTGTGCGTGTGTGTGTGTGTGTGTGTGAATGTGTGTGTGTGATCATACCAATTTAAGGATTCAACTTTAGGAACGTATGTTCAAAAATTTCAGGCATTCGCTTGCTTACTTGCTCTTATAAAGTTTGTAGCCGCTAAACATTGTAAACATTCAATATTTGTTGTAAACAATATTTAAAAGCCATTTTACAAAACTTTTGGCTTTACATGGCAGCGTATGTTGCAATTCTTAAAAAGTACAATAGCATTAACTACGTTATGAAAAAAATCCTGATTATGTTGTAATTAGTAAAAAAACTTCCATTAAAATTATATAGTTTTATTAAAATAATCCAGTTGAATTTATAACTAACATCTCTTGTGAATAAGTTCTTCTTTGTAAAAGCTGTTTTAAAGACGTTTGTAGGTGTGTTTATTTTAATTAATTTGCTAAAAAAACTTCTCAAATAAAACAAATATTGTGCGTGTTTGTGTTTGTGTGGGTGTGTGTGTGTGTGTTTCCAAGTAGCTTAGCAGTCGCGACCTTATGAATATTAAAGAGTCTGCTCGTAGCCAACTTCGGGAACTACTTCTTCACAATCACTGTACAAAGTGAAATCGATGTAGCCTTTGTATCTTATCTGTAATGTCGTAATGAATTGATCTTGTAAAAAGAAATTAATAATAAACTGTCGTAAAATCATTGATTAAATGAGCTTAAATAAACTTTGTTCTAAGAAATATTAGAAGAACAAACAATTTATGCTATAGTTATGATGTGTGTGAGGAAATAAAATAAATTATAATATTGAAACAACAATAGATATGTGACTTACTATTACGTTATCACCCATGTTACTTCAATGTATTCCATACTCAACCTAGTTAGTTACCATATTTGATGATGTATTTGTAGTGTCATAATAATAATAATTATAAACCGTAACGTAAGCTCTGAATGGTGTCTCTTGTGTCCGTCGCTTGTTCCTGTATCTTGTGCTGTGAATAATTAATTGTTAGTTCCGGGTGAGACAATTCTATATCTATTTTAGTAATAGTCAAATGGCAGTGAGATATATCTTATTCATTTAATAATTGTCATTCATATTGCATATAGAGGGTAAAAAAGACAAACGGTTATTAATGAAATAGTGTGAAACAATCCGAAATTTAATAACCAACAAAAAAACATTGGTCGTCCCGGAGAAGCTACTTGAAAAACTCAGTTATTTTTATTTTATTTGAGAAGTTTTTTGAGGAGTTCTAATTAATTTATAATAACTTAAATTTTTTGTGCTCTGCGATGACGCTTGCTACTGGTTTATTTTTATAATACAAAAATTAATAATAAAAAAATAAAGGAAAAATATAAATTTTCTACAAAGATTTTGAGTGTCAATGTATATCACGTTGATGAATAAAAATAAACCATGAAATATGATTGCAGATATTTTTTTGGACAAATTCAATATACTTAACAACTATTCTCCTACTTAGTTATACATAAATAATAGTCTTCCTTGAGCTGTCATTAGTACTATTAGTAAGTACGCACACACTGTATAATATTAGTTTAGTGATGTCTTTGGAGTTAGACATTTTCGGCTTCGTATTTTAGCTTTTTTGGTGTTTTAATTTGAATATTGTGATGATATTACTTTTATATCGAACTAACCTACTACTGACAGCAATTGCTTCAAAAGTGTTAGAACAGAAAAAGAACCGAAGTAATTTAATTTCTTCAATTTACTCTTGAAGTTTTCCGTACGGAGAAGGGATAAAAAAATCTCCCATTCAATAGTACCATATACTATAGGAGATTTTGTTTTGGAAATAAATGAAATGAAACCCAATACACTCTACTATTTTATGACATTTACGATTGTATATTTATGTCGTATTTTCCTTGAAATTGACACTTAAAAGTATATAATAAATATTGTATGTATTTATCATGATAAGTCATACTTATATAGAATGCACTAATCGTTGGAATGCAATTTCAGGTTAAATTCTGGGTTCAATCTTCGAAGCAAAAGCATTCTGGGCCTAATCTCGCCAAAACGCCAGAAAGGCCAATATATCCCAAAATTAGGTTAAATAAATTGTCTAGACATTCAAAATTACTGTCTTAAACGTAAAATACATTCTTAATGCTTTAACTGGAATGGAATTTAATAAGTCTGTTGTTTACTTTTAATACAAACCAGGAACTAGCAGAGTTTTTTAGTATTTGATAACCTGATACAAGCGAGGAGTTTTTGTATTTACAACTACCACTTATGTGATGTAAAATGTCACTCTACTTCCACTTATTTACACTATAAGGTTTTCAAATGTGTATTAATAGTATATCATTATCATTATCCTGCTATTGAAATACTGCTTTTAATGTGATTTACGAGAGAATAAAATTATAACTATAATTAAAGCAAACTTGAGGCAAGTTTATATTTTTTAAATGCTTATATGGATTTGAATTATTGAAAATACTATCACAGTATATAAAATATAATAATAACAAATAATATTAGTAATAATTTCCCAGAATATCAGACGGTTGGTTAAATAAGGTTTTAGAAATATATTTTGGGCTTCAGCCAAAGAAACGTTACCGTAGAGGAATTTGAAACAGAAATCTTAAAATAATATTTTCATTACCAGAATTAATTAAATTAGTTGTCTTAGAAACTAACAACAACTTTAAATATACATTGTATATATATATATATATATATATATATATATATACAATTAAATTTTGTACGTTTTTATGTTTATTAAATAATAAAGCTCTGCATTATATAATTGGTAAAGAAATGACTTTTAATACATAGTGTGAAGATGAACGTGACCTGAGAGTAAGTTACAGCTGTACAATAGTATAAGAGGTATTCATATACATTTATTAATAATCTTATAGAAAAAAATAGCACGCGTTTGCATACATGATGTTTATAAAATTACTTTTAAGGGAGTCCAGGTACAATAATTATAAACTAGGGGCGCCAACAGACCCTATCATAGCTTTCAAATAAAATTATGATAGAATATTTTTTGTCAATTAAATTGTCCTTGCCTATGGAAATCTTATTAAATACTGTATTCATAATAATTGAAATAAAAAAGAAATTATTATATATAACGAAGTTCTAATAATTTTATGTAAATAGCAAAACGAACATCCTGAATAACATTTTTATGCGAGGAAGTAAATTGAAACACGCAGTCGGTAATACTGATGCCTCGTGTATAATTAAATACTTTACAAAAGCGGCTCACATTTTCCTCCTCGCTAATACACATAATATCAGTATACATTTTTATTCATCTTGTGCTGAATTTTTATAATATCAAATATGAAGTAACTTGTTTAAGTAATCGGTTACAATTTAATACTAATATTTATATTTAACGTAAGGTATTTAAAGTCTTAAAAACATCAACTTCATTACAGTTGGAAAACGTATTGAAAACTTATAAGTACTTAATGTTATATATTTCTATAATTGTATATAGATACTTGTTTGCAGTTCAAAAGTATTTTTATGCTAAGAATAATTTATTGTAAAGAATAATTGAATGTTGATATTATTCAACTAAATACAATGCAATGCAGGCGCTGTAAAGTTGACTCAAGGAATAAAGGTTTTTATAATTATAGGTACAATCAGGTATTTATTGCAGTTTTTCAGTACCAAGGTAGTCTCTCGTATCGATGTATCTCAATGGAATGCAAATGGTTACCTTGAAACCATGAAGTGGATTGTTTTACGGAGAAATTACCTCATATGTCCTGGTTCATGGAATAACCGCAGTTCCACAGACCACAGGCGTCCTTCAACATTCCTCTGTGAGAGAGAACTATATCTCTACGACCAATTGTTCTTTTATGTTTATGACCTAATTTATTTACAGCTAGACCACAGTCTTTTTTTTAATGAATATAGTTTTTCTTTGATAATAAGTGACTGTTACAGTTTACGTAAGTCATATATTTTATACATCTCGATTATAATTATTAAATAAATATTTGTCATTATATGATTAGATAAGATAAGTGCTTGTTTCGTGAATTATTTCTTATCCTATATTTTATATATATTATATTATTTACTAGGGAAATACTCTTATTATACGAACTAAATTCAACAACATACTTTAACTAACTATTTATTCATTAGTTATTTATTTTTAAAATAACAAACAAATAGAAAGACAAATAATTCATAAACTATGAATACTTGATCAACATTGTACAAACTGTAACATCATGACGTCATAACTTATACAATAAACAATGAATGTATAGATTACACCTCAATTTAAAACATACTTCTATGAGCGCGGCTACAAACTGTATGAGAGAAAACAAGTAAGAAATTTTAAGAATTTTCCAAACTTGAACGTTAGTTTTTACAATTGTACCTCTATTGTATTGGTATTGGACACAAAGCGTTCAAGATTTTCACAAAAATCTTAGTAGTATTACATCGTCTTATATTGATCTTATAAGTATTGTTTTATTGTATACAATGAAATGTTTTAAATGTAAAACCTTTATAAAGGGTTGCGTCGAATACATACGTCATACACTTTACATATAGCGTCTTATTATAATTTACTTCAATTAAATATATGGGAGGTAAGATAAAAGCTTTTCTCACATTTTGTCACTTTCTTTACACGAAAATGAAATTTGTTATTGAGAAAAAATATATGCATAAAATTTTGCTAGAATACAAAAATAAAACTTCTAAATTACGTCTACGAAAGACTTTTTAAAAACAATATTCAAATGAATATTATATTATATACACAAAGTAATCAAATGGGAACTGGCTTTGGGAGTCTGAAAACCTTTTTACCGGTCGCTCTGAGGCTTAAATATTTTACACAGAAGCAAAGCACTCACACACGAGCACTGCTACGTGCTACATCACGTCTCACCGCAACGCATTTGATACTCTGAAGTAAATAATAATACATACATATAGCTAATTAAAACTTAACTTATAATACAAAACCAATTAAGATTTACCAAAATTACCATTACTAATTATAAACTTAATAAATTATAATTTATTCACCGCAGTATCATAAAGTCAATCTGTAATTAAATTGACGCTCTGCTTAAGAATGGATAATATTTTTATCATTTTCAGTTTCAAGTCTAAGATTCATTGCGTCAAAAGATGCAAAGTACATTATTCATACAAATGTAACGAGGTCACTGACCTCTTAATCTTAAATACCTTCACTTAGTATAAATTACATGTTTAATTTTTCATCTAGAGCCTAAGCTTTCATAAGTGCAATGTAAGCCTTAAAAAAATATTTTGATAGATTATTAAACCATAACGACTTAAGTAATATATTAATATTATGTTAGGGTCTTCAAGATATTCTTTACCCTATAACAATAAATATATAAATCACTAAATATAGAAGTTTGTGAAACAGAGATCACAATAAAAAAAACCCAGCTGAGTTTGCTGTGTGGTTCTTGTCAGAGCAGGGCGCGTTTTTAACCCTCATAGCCTTTTTTTAAGTTGGAGAGTGTCTTTACAGAAGGGCTCATTTTGATACATACGATATCAAAATAGGTATGGATTCAAAGTGGAAAATATATAAGTCAATAAATAAATATATATATAGGAAAAATATTAACATGGTATTCATGTATGTGCATTCAAAGTGTTTTACATATAGTAAGTTTTAAATTAAAATTATTAAATTAATCCGCATTTAATGTCTATTTTATTAAATTTATATAACAATAAATAAATATAATTATAACAAGAAATATGATTGAGATAATTGACTGAAAATGCCACCTCTATCCAGTCTTGTGTATTGACTTGTTAAATAACTAAATTATATAAATATTTAGTATTAATACAAGTTAACCCTGAATATTAAATACAAAGCTCGAAGTCATTAAAGTTAAAAAAAAAATGTTTTAAAACCGAAACATACTTACGTTCCGTAAATATAATTAATAAGAATCTTCTATCTTCGGGGAAATTAGGAAAGCTATTTAATAGGAAATAATTTTTTTTAGGCAGATTAAAAAAATACGGTGATACTATAGGTTGAATTTTTTGATGAAATTCATGAGTTTTAAAATTCATCCTTATTTCTATTTATTTGAATCTCTTACTTAAACAAATTTACAAATAATTTTAAAATATAAACTTTATGAATTTTTTGATAAACTCTTTTCTGAATATTTATTCCAAACAAGGTCAACGTGAACCTAGATTTATTTTCCCAAAGGTTTCATATTTTCTTGACTATCAACGGAACGATCTTTATAAAATCAGGTAATCAAGATAAGTAAAAGCAAAACGATGTTAAAAAACAAACGAAGGCTTCAAACATAATTATATATAATTATTAAATATATATATTTTTTTAGCTAACATTTTTTCTAAGTTAAATATATAAGACTATATTCTATTTAAGGTAGTCAGAATGTAATTTATTTTGGTACTCTGCTTTGCTAAAGAAGCACCTTTCAAGTGAATATTATTTAGTAATGTTATATAGAGATAATACAATTTCTTTATAACCAACATTGTCATCAAGACCATTTCAATAAAGGATAAACTTACCCTTTAATTTTTATTTTCCATTAATTTTAACCAATACGTGTAAGGTGAATATGACTCGTCACGTTCAGAAATAGTTAAGTTAAGTTAAGTTAAGTTAGTAAATAGTAGTTAATTTGATTCCAATGTCTCTGGTAAGTGACTGATCTTCTGTGAGAATTATCTGTCATCACTGACGTAGTGACGCTGACATCACGATAAGTGTAGAACAAACGATGTCATATGTCACTGAGGAGATAACGAGCTTCTCATCTTCACGGTGTTTTTTTGTTTTTGTACATATTTCTTACACTAATGTGTGTATTATTAACATGATTGGTTATAAATATAATTAGATGTTTCAAATAATTTTTACCGTTTGAAATAATATCTGTAAAGATCGAAATTTTTTCATTATTCATGTCTCAAAATCATTAACTATTATAAATACATAATATAATTGTAAACGAGGTATTACAAGTTATAAAGCAATGACAGATTTAATTATTCAAACACATTAAATCCTCTTTAGTCTGAGGCAGAGCATTCTACCACAACGTTACCTTCCTCGTGTATCACATTCCATGAGCAATATTATATTAAATAACACTAAATTTGTTTCATAGTATTACTTATTGTATACCTGCTATATTATCACTATTAAATATTATTAACTTAAATAACAATTGTGATAAAGTAATGTGTTTCCGAATGTTAAATTTAATTAATATAAAATAATAGTATAATATCTTTTAGACATTTTGTTATAAATTACAATAAGATTTTATGATTTTTATTATTATTATTTGATTATCAGCAGTTGGATGGATATTTCTGTTTGCAACAGACATTTCAGGTAATTATTCATAGTGTTCATTTTAGAGTTAATTAACTACATATCTCTATTATGGGTCATAAAGTGGTGTAGTTTTCACAAAGAATGATAATATTATACAGATAACAATAAGAAACAGAGTTCTTCCATTAAACGCACTCACGACTTTGACAATGTGTTAAGCGTTCCTTGCATTACTAAATCTGTTGGTACTCGGACAGAGATTAAACATTATAAAAGAATATTCCTAGATATAATTATAGATGTAATGAAATAACATTTCATTAATTGAAATCTATAGAGCTTCGCGCTTGTCTATGGATAGTCTATGGATAGTCTCTGGATAGTTCTAGAAGGCGCATCGGTCGGAATGACGTTTAGTTAAATGGCGGATATTTTATGAAGAAAGAAAGAATCATTATAAAAATTAGCAATTGTTACAGAGGTGATTGAGGAAGCGATATAAGTAAACCTTAATTGTCGTTTCTTGTATTTTCAGGTGAGATATATTGATTGTTAAAATGTTTTTTTTAAATTGTACTAATATTGTAAAGGCGTGGCAAATTAAACGGAAACTTGTATTTTCAGTGAAACAAATTGTGGTTTACTTACGAAAATCCTCATCAATAACTTATCTTATATAGATATAATTAAAATACAATTATCATTTATTTTTTTTAAATTGGGTCCCAGCTTTTATTCGCGGATCACGCTCGGCTGATACTACATTGGAGTAGGTTAGGAGTGTTGAAATTGATTTTAACAGGTTCTTAATTAACACACAAGTACTATTCATTTTTCAGTTGTATTTTCAACATTGTTAGTTATTAAAACATTTGAATTTGGTCAGACATCAGTATATTTTGTACTAAACAATATTTATTTATTTAATACTTATATTATTTTAAAACATGTTTACACTTAAATGCTACTATAAAAAGCGTTGTTGTCAATATATCCAAGACGTTCGTGACTGTCTTGTCTTAGAAATGTGAAAATATTACAAGCTAAAAGAAATTTCTGAATGAAAAAATGCTTTAAGCAAAGGGTTTGCGAAATTGTCTTAGAGTATACCTATAAATTGGTTTTGTAAATATACAAAAACCAACAAAAATGTCATATCCTACAAGAGGTCTTTTAAAGATATATATATATATATATACTCTTAGTTTATAATAATTATATGTTCATAAATAATTACTGAGAATTTACTAAAAACTACCCAAAATAATATAATAATGACACTTTTTCTTTATTATTAATAATATATTACAGAACAAACAATCTACAAACATTGGAGAAACATATACAACAAATAAATATAAAAAATGTATATTAATTTAAGATGTGGGTTTTCGTATTAATGGTAAGGTCAAAGGACAGAGGTTACATTGAGGGCTCGATATTTTAGAATAGCCCACACAATCTCTGTCAAAAGATACTAATAAGGGCCGTAGTTTGAATTTGAAATAATAAAGTACTTTAGTTTGTTTAACTGTCATTGTAAAGAAAATGTTTTTTATAAATATATTTTATAGTACTTTTAGTAGATTTTATCGTTATCTTTAAACAGCTGGTCCAAGATGGATTAGAATGACAAAAAACAGAGAGAAATGGAAGTATTTGGAGGAGGACAATCTGTTTTAACACATTCACCAACCATTGCGATAAAACAAATTAAACAATACTTTTAATATTGTTATATGACCTTAAAGAAATATATATAACACTTATTTTAAACATTATAAAACAGTAATAAACGCTTATTTTATATTTAAATAAAATTATGATTTTACAATATTATCATTAAATACAAAAAATAAAATGAACGTAATTGCAAATACAAAAACGTAGCGACGAAAAATAGTAAAGTTTTCTTCAACCACAGTCCTTATAAATGTTGTAATGCTACACTATTCTACAAAATAGCATTAAATAAACCTCGTCTCTACCAGTTATATTCTTTATTGGTTTACGAACCAAGTCAGTCAGTATACGGCTATGCTGTTAAATTAACCATTATTAATTTAGAATTTATAAGAATTAAAAAATAAAAAATAAAGTTGATTACTTACTATTACTGTAAATAACTTATTTGTTTCTTAAATGTTAATGACAAATAGACAAATATCGATATACTCCATACCTACGATATGCTCTATACGCTTCATTACTCAAAATTTAGGATTTAAATAAATTTAAGGTTTAAAATGACTGTCCAATATGAATATTTTTATAAAGTTACTAGTCTCCCTGGCAAATCAATCCACTCCAAATAGAAAAGTAAAATCTTCCTCGCCAACCTCGGCTTACTCTGATTACATTTTCATAAACAATATTATTATTTTAAATTCATTAAACTATCTCGACGTCATCTCGCTAAACGACGCTGTCCTGAAATTTAAATCCATCGGATCGAAGATCGGATAGAAGTGAACGTTAATACTCTCAGAAAATAGGAAAGAGTTGATGATCCTTAAAATTTTGTCCTTTCTTGAATCATGACTAAAAATAATATTGAAAAAAAGCATTTCTACCACATACAGACGTATAGATACATACGTTCAACTAAAACACCTTTCTTTTTGCTTGGAAAATACATTATTCTTGACAGTTTTTCGTTTCACGCTCGATATTTTCCATTACCCAATATCAATATTGCTTCATCTTTATCGTCAGTGAGTGTCCTTGGTGGCAAACCCTGTATGATTTAATAACTCATTTTCTGTATTGTAAACACTTCTATCCTTTTTATTGGTTACACTAAAAGAAAATTGTTATTATATTGTATGAAGCAATATGATTATTGATATTATATTTAACTGCCTTTTCTATTGTTTGAAATAAAAAAATGTGTTTTACGCGTCTGATGTCTCATTGAGAATAGAATAGATACTCATACTTAATAATAGGTGAAGTGATATATTAGCAATTTAATGTTTCCTTTCAATAAATAATCAGAAACAATTTAATTCACATTCATATAATTAATGTTAAAATATCGAAGCACAGAATGATTATAAAATAAGAAGAGCAGTTTTATAATCTCTTGTAACCTTAAGGTTGTATGAAAAAAATCTAATTCCAGCGACATCGCTGGCGACCACATGGTCGCCTTCGCACATTATATTTGTATTTTGTTTCTGAAGAAGATAAGAATTAAATATTACTATAAACTTTACAAGACTAATATTTTTATATTATCCGAAAGATATTATTAATATCACCAATAATAGTTGTTTAAACATCAACGCTTTTAAAAATACCTTTTATAATACATGTTAAACTCATATTTATTGACAAAATATAACGAATATAAATTTTAATAAAACTTTACATTCCTATAGTATTGATTATTGTGTGGTCAATACAATTAGAACGATTATGTTAGCTCATCCATTTTCATTGTGAAATCCTGAGGTTTGGTTGTGATAATTTACAGGAACCAGAAAGCATATAACATAATATACATAGCGAATGTATTACACTTAGCTATATGTTTTGTCTTGTCTGTATTTATTTTTCATACTAGCCATAAAATATAAAACGATAACAAATTCAAACTGTACGTGGACAGAATATTGAGTGAGAATATTCATGTAATGTAGACTGTAGGTTGGAATAAATTAATTCATCCCAAATGTATTAAAATTCAGAACACTCCCAGGTCACTGTTACTGCTGCGGACATATTTGAATTTATTAAATTCACTGTTGCTAAAGAAGTTTCAATATCAAAATAATTTCATAAATTATTATTTTTTTAAATGTAATTCTGTCTTAGGAATAGTGAATATGATACAAGTGTAAAAGTATGAAAATAGAAAATGAATGATTTAAAAAGTGATAATGAATTTGTGAAATTAAATAAGTGATGTAATAAATATCTATAATAAAAGTATTTTTCAGGATTTATGTTCCAAAATTCTTCAAATGGTACCAACAAATACATCACCCTGATTTTATGGTAAATTTTGTAAGTTCCAATACATTTTAAAGTAAATTACGAGTCTTGCTTATATGCAGAATATAAGTATTTGAGAAATTCGGTCGAAAACTTTAAAAACCGTAACGTATGAATATTCAGGCTCTCTACATGCATGATTCAAATTCAAGGCAACTTGCAAAATATTAATGCAGTATCATCAGTTACTTGGATATGCAAGCTGGAGGAAAAAGTATTTCACCAGAAATAATAGTATGCAATATCATATCCAAGCTTTACGATGTTGATTTTCAAGAACTTTTCTTTTAACATTTTTATTTTAAAGTTATTGCAAACTTAATATATATTCTTAACTGTGTCTTATTTGTTTTTTATTTTTTAAATACATGCAGATACCTACCTATAGCTATATCTCTTACTCGCGAATGTCTATAGATTTGTTCTACCATTTATACTTTAAGTTATAGATATCACTTTCAACATATCTTATATTGTTATTTCTGAGGGAATATAAAAGTAAGAATGAAATTATTCAGGACTGCCAAATGAAACTAACGTTTATCATATATATGTAACAATTATACGTTGTTAGGTTTTCTATAATGGTTTCGTCTTAATGGTTTCGTCTTATTTGTCTTATTTGAGTTATTTAGTACTAATCTATGTAGAGATATCCTAGTTACACGCCATGTAGATGTCAATATCGTATACTAGCTTATTCCCTCCCGTTTCGCTGGACACACTATTAATTTGGATGTGAACTTAGGTTGCTATGGTAACCTTTATGATATTGTCCGTTGTCATCGTTGCTATGGCAACCGTTGCTATAGTAACTTTTACCCCCGTGTTAAGTGTATGTGTCCTACAGGCTTAAAACTTGGCGAATTGCAAAAAGTTGAAATCCGTTGGGATAGGAATTCCATAAAATCTGTTCTTAGTGGATGTTTACGTCACAAAAGAATAACTATATAAAATTTTAAGTTAATTCGAATGATATTTTACGAAATTTAGTGATGAGTCAGTGAGTGGTAAATATATATAGGTTAAAAATATAAATAATTAGAAAGAAGCCTATTAACAAAAATAAATAGTAAAATTATATTTACATAACAGTTTTAGTGTAAAAACTACAACTATACTAATTTTATAATTTTACAATTGGCCTCAACTATTTGGTCTAGGAGTATTAATAAGCATTTACTTTTATCGCTAAATAACTGTTGCTTCAGTTATATGAGTGTTGTATTTAATTACACATTAATCTGACACGATAATTTAAAAATATGAAAATAATTAATAAACATATTTATTAATTAAATATACATTTTTATAACTCCCATTTGCCTTTTTGAGATTTTTAAATTTTTGCTTAATAGAAAATAATGCTTTAGCTTTTAAAAGAGTTTGAAACATCGCTATAATTATAACAGCTGATAACGACATCGCCCGCAGACATTTTTAAAGATAACAAGACATTATTCTTTTTTTTTACTATTTTTAATAATAGATTAGTTGTTGAAACGTGAAAAGAATTAAAAATATATTTTTCAATACAGCAGCATGTGTTAGGTCGAATGAAACAGTTATAGGTTCATGATACGCTGCCATCAGACGATCAATCCTGAACTATGAAGACAATATTTACATTACACAATGGATAAATGGCGTGCTCAGAACAAATTACAATTTGGGTGAAAATCTATTTCCGCTTCGTTTTTTAAAAAGTTGATTGTATTTAGAAAACGTTCTGTTTTTATATTCTAAACTTTCGGAAGCTTAAATATAAGTCGGTTAGAAATTTTGAACCTGCAATGTTTGTGCTTTGAACATTAATTTTAATAAGAAAAGGAAGTTGAAAAATTAAACTGTAATGTTTATTAATTTCGTATGTTTAGATGTTTTAATGCCATTTGATTAATTTAATTGAAATGTATAATTTAGTAATAAATAGTTAGTGATTTCATATTTTTATTTCTTTATATCTTACCAATTTCATAGTAATATGGCTTCTCTAATATGAAAAGGACAATTTACTTTCGACCACAAATCCTAAGAGATTGTTAGAATAACGAGATTTAATCAAATTCTTATAGGATTCTGTTGCTTCCTTTCATTTGTTTTCTAAAAATACCAATCCTCGTCAAGGCGGATCTCTTATGGTAGCTAAAAAAAAAGTACAATTCTATTATATTATTTGGGTCTGATCAAGTTACAATCCTTTGTTGCGGCGAATATACTTTTATATACAATATATCTCTTTGACAATGTTCTAAATACTTTACAGTTTATGTTTATGAAGGAAATCGGTTTTATATAGATATCTCATTCTTATCGCTTGTATACCCACTACTTACATAGTTATAACTTACATGTATACTTGACGCTTATGTACTAATTGCTTATATATCTGTATCTTATGTACTTGCCAAGTGGTAAGTCAGTACATAAGCGGTAAGTATATAAGTATATACTTACCGCTTATGTACTAACCACTTATATACAAACCACTTATGTACCAACCGCTTATGTATTAACCGCTTATGTCCTAACCGCTTATGTACTAACTGCTTATATACCGCCTGCTTATGTTCTAACCGCTTATATACTAACCGCTTATATACTTGCCAATTATGTAATAATCGCTTATATATCTGCCGCTTACGTACTAACCGCTTATATACTCGCCGCTGACATACTTCCCGCTTATGTACATACCGCTTATATACAAACCGCTAATATATTTGCTGCTTATAAACTGGCCGCTTATAAACTTGCTAATTATGCACTAATTGCTTATATATCTGCTGCTTATGTACTAACCGCTTATATATTAACCGCTTATGTACTAACCGCTTATATACTAACCCCTTATATACTAACCGCTTATATACTTGCTGCTTAAATACTTGCCGCTTATATACTTGCCACTTATATACTTATTGCTTAAGTACTTAACGCTTATATACAAACCTCTTATATACTAACCGCATATACAAACCTCTTATATACTAACCGCATATACACTAACCGATTATATACTTTTCTTTATAGCTTGTCGCTTATATTCTTATAAATTTGTCACTTATTTCTTTGCGCTTATATACTTACCAATAATATTCTTACCATTAATTACATATGAGCGGAGAATTTCTTTAAGTACTTTTATTTAATTTCATTTAATTTTTCAATCATCTATTTAACGACAATCTGAAGTAGCAAATATATCAATTAAATACAAATACACTACCAAAAACGTTATAAAATTATTTCCAGCAATTAGCAAATAGAAAATTGAGAAAATTCCTTCATACATGCACTTCATAAATTAATATTTCTATTGTATGATAATAAGCAGATTTTAAAATTTAACACGTCTGTTAAAATGATCGCCATGTTAAAAATCGAAGAATCCTGAAAAAAAATTGTGCGTTTAAGAAATTCTAATTCATAACGAACTATTACTTTCCTATATCTTTCAAAGATATTTACTATATATTATATGCATTATAACTTTTTCTACACAAAAAGGAATATAGTTTTCTTTGATTGTAACAATCAGTTATGTTCGTGACAAGTGCGCGTTATCTCGTCAGTGATGTATGTCGTCGATTGTTGTATTCGTTGATGTGAGGATCAATCCGTCAGTGGCGACAGACTGATCTCCAGAAGGCTTTTTCGTTCACGAACGCAATTGAAATCAAATTGAATATCACCAACGTCATTTATCTTAATATTATTTACATTTATTTATTAAGCAAAATATTTTTTAATATAATTGAACGATAAGAACGCCCGGATAATGCAATATTGCTTAAGGATAACATTCAAAGTTTAAAGTCAGTTTTATTCAGACAGACCAAATATATTTTTAGTCAACTGTTCATAAAAATACAAATTATAATTATTTGGATTGCAAAGAATAAAAATGTCTATAGTATATAGCGTATAGTGTTTAGTGGGAATATAAATTACGTCCTTATGCTTAGTGGTAAAGGATCCATAAGAACAACTGGCCATTCAAGAACCCTGTACTGATAATTGTGCTGATCGTAAGCAAAGCTCTTAACCGTTTGGGAAACTTATTTTTGAAGCAACATCACATAAAAACTACATTGACATTTAAAAATAACAATCTAAGTATCGACTTTTCGATGGATTTTCTACAACTTTAATTTCTTAAAACCATATCCTGACCATAACCAATACAATTAACAACGAAGTTTAAGAGGGTTTGTGTTTTTATGTTGTGTTAAAGTCAATAGAGTCATATTGAGTGAAATTAAATTAAACAACCAACGAAAGAGTACAATATTATATAATAATAATAACATCTACTAAAAGTACTATTAAATAAAGATATTGTTTGGCTGACATAGTGTTAGCTTCTTAAAATATTTAATTAACATGGACATAGTGTAATTTGAACCATACATATATGTAGTTTAATAAGTTTGACAAAATACAGAAAGTATTGTTGTTTAATAATTGTAAATCTTGCTCTTTCTTTTACAATTCATAAAAAACATCTATCCAATTTGCTTAAATTAATTTGAAGTTCTTATCAGAATGCTCCGAGATTTTTTGACTCTCCCTCAAACTGTGAAGATTAATGTTACCTTAATGAATCAGCTCCTAACGAATCAGTGATAGGAAGGTTGAGTAATCTAACGGCAAGTTTCCGCCGATTGAAACACGAGATTTCTTTTTAGAAAATAAAATTAAGGATTTTATAACGTTCTAATTTATCTACTTTGTTTAAAAGTTTTCTTAGTATAAGCCTTTGATCTGACAAAATCCGGATTCGAAACGTGACCACTTCTATTTGTTCGGATTAAGTATTATGTGTTGTGGATTAGCACGCACCTTATCTACAACCACAACGGATAATACGTTCTACTGTCTATGTTGTGATATTTGTATATACATAATTTTATAATCTTTAGCTTTGACCGAGTACCACAAAGATTATGATTGACTTTATGACATTTTAATACTTTTACATTTGGTGATTCTTTTTACTATAAATTGGTACACATAAGTTTGTATTAAAACGAAAAAATTTTTGGTGAAATAACAATAAATTTAACCTGAGTTTAGCAGAAATGGCGCAAACAAAATAATTTTATTCGTAATATTAGTATAGTATGTGAGCAACGTATTGCATTGATATTAAACACTATACGTACCATGGAATTGATACAGTAATATTATTCCATAATGAACTATTCAGTACATTTGTGATACTGTAATTTTATTACTACATGTGATCAATGAACTACAATTGAGCTTGTTGTACAAAGCAAAGTGTATTTCGTGTTTCCGCTCGCGATAATTTTCTTCCAAATTATCTTTTGACCGTATTATATAATGTTCTCTTTATATTATTGACAAGTTTTATTAAATTCATTCGTACTCAATATTTTTACTTACAATTTATTTATTATTTAAAAGCTAATCTCCTATTTTTGTGAGTTAAAATTGTTGTGTTGTTGGATGTACAAAATTTTAAACTTTAAAATTCCAGTTTAACAATAAGGCTATGAAAAAGTTAGAAGCCATATAGTGATTACAAAATAACGAGAAAATAATATAAAAAACATTGTCACTGTAACGTACATTCATTAAATATACAATCTCTACATACAGATTGATTGATTCTGACTTTCTTTAAAATTAGTTTTAATCTTTTCTTTTGATTTAATTTGATCGTGTGTAAAAGTTTTCTGGTTATTTCATTGCATTAGTATATATTTTTTTATTTTACAAATAAAATAATAAATATGTAATATATTTCTATAATGTAGACAAAATTCCTTAAGTAAATAATTTTAGACTCCTTCAATTTGATAAAATTATAGTCTAAGTATGTCGTCGCGGTTTATTCGTAGGTTTGGTATTCTCATTAGTCAGTTAAGTTCATTTAAACAAGGTCGGTATGGAGGTCGGTGAATGACATATAATAAGAGGACTATAATTATTTACTTTGTATAGACGAAAGGAAAAGAAACAAATTGTAATTGCTCAAACCATACTTTGACCTCGCTAGAATGGTCACATTTCTTACTTAGCATCAAGCACGATTACATAATTACTTAATATGTAGCGAAGTAATTACAAGATATTAAAGTCTTGAGGACTAAGTAAGTGATACAAATGGCAGTAATTTTATCCTAGTACAGTAGCAGATAGAAACAAAAAACAAAACGACGTTAAATTTAATACATTATTTTGTGAAATTATAATGCAATAAATTATCGTGAGTACGCAAAAATAATAAAATTAGAAAAAAACATTAAACAATAATGTTAGTAACAAATATTTCACAAAGAACCTGTAATAATACCCCAGTCCAAGAAGTTCTCTTAAAGCTGCAAAGTACAGCATTTCCAAACATCCAGAAGAATAGGACCATATTATGAAAATCAAAGTTAGCGTTATTTTTTCCAGAAAGGGTTAATTTGATTCGTTTAAACCACAGTTATAGCATAAATATGTACTAATATTTATAAACTTCAGTTCCTCATGTTCTTCAGTGTATCATATTATTGAAGTTTGGTTTCTCTGGTAATTTTTAATTATAACAGTACACAGCATTGTTTTGACAGTTTGAAAAAGCATTCGACGTTGCTGACTTAGTGAGTTATTATAATGGACATATAAAGTAATGTTAGTTCTCATCAGACACGTTCTCCTCATATCAGTGCTTACCTTGTGTACAGTATTAATATTCGATAATGATGATTGATGATGATGATGATGATGATTTCCAAGAAATAACGACACAGTTGACTTATTTCACAATTTAAATAAAGTTTTCCACTCACAAATTAACAAAATAAACAAGGATTACAATGATTTAAACGGATTATGTCTAAAGATTATCGCGCGGTAAATGGTGGCTGTTCTGACCGCCATTACACAAAACTCTAAACAACACAAAAATCGAAACAAACGAACCGTATTAGTTTTGCAAAAAGAAACAATTACAATCTTGAATTTGCCGTTAAATATAAGTGTGTATGTGTATGTTATATAACACAAATTATACACTAAAGTATAAATACGAATTATAAGTATATTTAATTAAATATTATGAATAATTGTATTATGCATTTGTTTCAATAGTCTAAAATTTAAGGATGTAAGGTAAAGTATTTAATTTTGTGAAAACAGAATTGGTTTTGTCAGATATTACTGAGATATTACATTTGTTAAGTCTAGAGTACTTACTACACGGAGTGTGCTCAGAGGACGCAGTTACCATTACACTTTGTTCATAGCACATCATTAGCAGTGCTCTAATGAAAGTCATTTACATAGAATTTGTATATCCTGCAGGATGCTACAACAACTTAATTACCTTCATTGTATGAGATTTATACATTTAATGGATTATAATTTATACATATATATATTTATAGAATCTATTTCAAATTACTTAAACTTAATTGAATGACATAAAAGTATAAATATATTAAAAATTTTTGGCGAAATAAAAGTTTATACATAGCACATAATACAACATACTACCTTAAGACTTTACTTTTACTTACTTATTAAAGAAATTCGGTTATTGCAGTATATTCGTTTAATAATAAAAATAACCTGGAAAAAATATTGCCTCAAATACATTGTAACATAATTCTTTGTGAATTATTGTATTTATTACAGTTGTTGTGTTATAATACAGGTTGTATTTTTCTCTGGCTCAGATAGTGCAATCCACATACATTCAATTACTAGCAATGACAGTTATTTACTACACAGCAATATTCAGATATAATATCTTTGACTATTTCTAAAGATTCAGTCCACATTGACTTTGATGCATTACACTACATACATAACACAAAGAACGCTACAAATATATTACAAGGCATTAATATGATTAGAGTAGCACAAAAAGATAACAAAATTGATTGTGCATAGCAAGTGAAACGAGCGGAACATTCTACTGGAGATTTTTTCACATTCTTTGTCACGAATAGGCTCTAAAACTACTTGACGGAAAATTATGAAATTTTGCAATCGTTGAAAATAGGTCGTTGAAGAATAATCGTAAAAAAACTGATATTCCATTGAATTCATTATGAAACGATGAATAAGAATACTGGACTCGCTTCGCTCAATATGTAAACGACACCCGAAATTTCATGAGTGCGGCGAGTCGAAATTGAGGGCCTATTGGCGCCCCCAGTTTTTAAATGTAATGTACAAATGATATCTTTTATAATATTAGTATTGACTACATGTATTTAAAGATAATCAATAATTATAATATATGTTATTATAAAGTGTATTATTTATATATTAATGTGAATATAATAAACAAACAAACTAAACTAACGATATTATATAATTTAAATATTTTCCCTGCAAAATATTATAATCTGATTGTTATTATATCGTAGTCCAATCGTCATTGCAAGAGGTACTAAAGTTTCAAACAAGTTATAATTTCTATTTAGGAATCTGTTAATATTTTATGTCACAACATTTTTGCTATAGGCTTCTAGAAACTTTATAAGAACTTGTAAAGAACCTTGTTAGGTCATTAAAACTTTGCAGTGACGAGGAACTTACTTTATCTCTTCATATTTTTTTATTATTTATATATTTATCTACCAACAAAATCACAAATACAAAATACCTCGTTCGACAGGGTCGATCGTGTTAGGTAGATTCCCGTCGGTCGGTCGGACAAAGAAAAACTAGCCAGCAGTATTCTACTGGTCATTACGAGTCTTATGACGGGTCACTCTGCATATATTGGGTGAGCGGGGAACCACCCACCACTCCTATCTCCTAAACGGGGAGTCGCATCAAAAAACGTTTCAGACAAAAAAGTTTCTTCTTTTAATTTGTTAATTTTCTAAGATTTTTCCGATGGCAAAATTTTGCCTTCTTCTGTGACTTTTTTCCGTTTTTAACTTTCAACCCCCCCAGCTCCTTAACCCCTGGACCGATTTCCCCCGTTCAAGAACTTAACCTTCATTTTGTCCTTAAGAATGTGTATACCGAGTTTGAAAATCCTCCGTCAATATTTGCGACCTGTAGCGTGTCCCAAAGGTTTGCACTTTGACCCCCCCTCCCAGTCCCCCCTTTCACTTTTTCCAAAAAAACGAGATGGTACGTTTGTCCTACTAATTTATCCTATTGACCTGTGAAGTCAGATTTTGCCTACGATGAATTTGGACTGATGGATCATATATACATATATATATAGAGGGATATATAAAATTTTTTTTTTCAACGGATTCTCAATCTCCAGTTCATAAACGGCGTAGCGCCCCTACTCTGGGGTCTGGGTCCCGCCATCGCATCGATTGCAATAGGTAGATTCATCTATGGAATCTACCTAAAAACAGTAAACAATGTAGTACAAAGGATTACTGGTCTCTTCTGGAGATCTCTCCCAGTTACCCTTTGGTGTGAGACAGGGTGTACGAGACAGTGCGGTGCACTTACACTAAATACAAATAGAAGAGAACAAAGAACTGATATTGAAAATAGAGCATATCTTTTAAGGGGTGTTTAATAAATTCTTTGTATAATATAACATATAAAACAGTTAGACATATATGTATGTGTTATAATTATTATTTTTTTGTATATAAGTATGTATATATGTTGTGTTTTTCAGAATTAAACAAGGCTCTCTCTAGAGTAGTGCATTGGTTTAGTGTTAACAACCTGTTGCTTAATAATAAGAAGACTAAACTTCTTAGATTTTCTACTTCTAATATTAAACAGGTGCAAACTAATGTACTTTTAAATGGAAGCGATGGAAGTGGTGGAATCCACAGTTTTTCTAGGAATCACTGTTGATGCTAAGCTAAGATCCCTAACTGACGAGACTACTGCTAAGTTAGTGTATTATAGTTATTTTCATAGCATAATGTCTTATGGTATCCTACTGTGGGGTAGTGCTACAGATATAAATACCATTTTCGTTTTACAACAAAGAACTGTCCGTGCAATTTACAACCTGGGCCCTAGAGCTTCTTTGAGATATAAGTTGCCAGTCATATGTTTTTGAAAATCTTAAATATGTACCTAAAAATACTGACAATTTTATTAAGCACACACATTACATACACACTATAAATACCAGGAACAAACACAAGCTCGCGCTACCTGTTACTGGACTTAAAAAAGTGAGTAAATCTTTCATGGGGCAATGTATACAGTTTTACAACAAAGTCCCAGCAAACGTTTAAGTATTACCATTTAACAAATTTAAGAGAATAATCAAGGAACATTTGTGTGCAAAAGGATACTACAATGTATCTGAATACTTAGAGGATAATGCACCGTGGGTATGAAGCGATCGCTGCCACGCTGCTTCAAGGTTAGTTACTTAGTATTGTAATGTATTTATGTAATTTAGAATTTAAGTACTAATTAAAAAAAATCATGACATTCCCGCTGAGTTTCTGTTGCCAGCTCTTCTCAGGTCTGTAGGAATTATTTTTCCGAGCAGGTGGTAGATTTGACAATGAAAAAATGTTTTGTATGAAATTCATTGTAAATAAAGATTTTTAATTTTGATTTGATTTAAAAAACAAAAATAATAGAAATCTGCCATTAAATAAATTAGAAAAATACTTACTTATTTTGTAACCAGAAACAAGACGTAAAAGTTAATATTAATTAATTATTCTCTTTTATAAAAAGTGCAACACATTACGTAATTAAAACTGAACTCTAAAATTGGCAAGACAAAGTGAAAATAAAACTGTATTAAAATTGCGTTGATTTTGTAGTTAGAAAGAGAATCCCCGAGTTTTGATTTCATGGCGCAATCAGAAACAAAAGTTTTGCCATCTTTTAGAAGAAAAATGAAAATTAAAAAAAAATAAAGAATCGCCCACACCGAAAACCACGCAACATCGAAAATCTAACTACGCACAGTGAAAATTAGTACTAATTAAGCAGCGACGCAACTTCGAAAAGAACGCAAAACGAAACGACGCAAAGCGAGGTATGGGCGTATTTATTAATATGTTAACATACATTTTACCATAGTGATACGATTTCTATCGGTATATGTGAAGTTCCGGAATATATTTTCGATAAACCGATAAAAATTGTAATAAAATTCATATTGTATGCAATATATAACAGACACAAGATCTGTTGTTTCAGTATTATCTTATTACATTTGAATCACATACGGATAAGAATAGAAGGTATAACGTTGTCTCGAGGGATCCGTCCTCGATGAGAGTCGAAGCTGTATTTTATTCATACACTGCAATTTTAAAACGACAGATAGATGTTCTTGGTTTTAGATTAGATTCTCTATTTTGTGAAATAAATTCAAAAATATAGGAAGGAGTAAACTTTTAGGTTTATTTTAATTTTTATGTTTTCAGTATCCAATTTTGAAATTGAATTTATGATTGAGAAGTTTTTATGTAGTAGACAATCTTCGACAATGCACAATGCATTTTTATAACAATAGATATGTTTTATTTTGTTATATATTTTTAATAAAGCCATGTTTCTCTCTCTTTCTCTCTCACTAACTAGTGGTTAAAACATTTTAGCTATTTCACTTAATCATTTTAATCGATATGATTTACTAAGATGTTGTCATACATTATCTATGTATGAAGTATATTACTCATTGTTATTTAATCAGAAATATATTGATCTTGTTCTTACAATGTATTATTTAAAATTAAAGTATTTATTTTAAATACTAGAATTTAACATTCACATTTTTTTAAATATTATGTCAGATGGTGAAACATATTACTCTATATACAATGAATAACAAACATCGGTGGTGTAATAAGAGCGCGTGTTACAAGTTACTGCAGCGATGTGAAGGTCACAGTCCATCTCTACTTACCGCCGGCTCTACGACCGCTACGAGGATTAGATGAAGGTAATTTACACGTAGCGTGAGGTCACGTGACCTTCTGTTGCATCCTTGTAATATTTAATGCTAATATTTTCGAAACATAATGTTGTATTATACAAGTACTTTAGTATCTCACATCGACCTACAAATATTTTATACAATATTGTGTATGTAAAAGTGTTTTTATAATTCTTACATTATAAAAACGTGCATATTGAAGCAACTGGAAGAGATAGAATAATATAAAAGCAAAACAGGAAAAAAGTATGTTGACATCACACATACATTAACAAGTGGAACATACGACCCGCTTTGATAAGGCGCTTTGATTATGAATGAGGCATTAGTGTTTCCATCTGTATGTTTCTTTATCATGTACAATTCTTACATAATAAAGAAAGTTACAGATGGAACAGTAATTAGCAAGGAATAGTTTGGAAACTAATATACAATATTAACAATTTCTGTGTTCATTTTATGATTCTTATGTTATCGCCAGTAATTTTCGGAGTGTTTTTGAATATTCTCAATACTTGGTGCGTAAAGTTTGCCTTGCTTAATTGTTAAAGAGGGTAGCACCGCTATTAAGACGGTATATAAGTCACTCGCTGGTCAGTAGAGCTGGTTCGTATCGTTTTAACTGCTAGCATGAAGAAATGAAGTGACTAGTGATTGTTAACGTGAATACAACCTTAACCTGTAATCTGTGTTGGTGGCTATAGTGCTTAATAAATTATACCGCCGGAATAAGTCTTCTAATACTAATATGTAACATTATGTAAGTAAATGTGTGTTAAGAGTTGTCCGTTGTCTTTGTGTCTGAGGTTGTTGTATTATATCATTTTGTCGCTTTATACTCGTTACTTAAACATCTAATATTGGTCGCAATACTATTATTTTAAAAAAACATTTCTCGCAGACGAAGTCGTGTGCATAGCTAGTATACAATATTTGAGTTATATTAAAGGTTTGCACAAAACTTTAGTTAAATACAAGTTCTACAAGTATGTCTTGGGAATTTAATAGTTTCTCGATGATCCAAATAACTATCAGCTTTAGACTGAGGTCAGTAGACCGCAGACGAGAATTATGGAACTCATTAAATGATATGAGTATCTGTGTAATGTTAAACATTGCTTCATCACGTACTTGTTCTCACAATTATTTCTAACAGACACTGACATTGTAACATTAATATAAGATTGAGATATTAATTGTTAATGTTTATAAATATGTTACAGTTCACACACACACAATTCAATGCAATAATTATCGCTATAAATGTGCAAAATTTTATGGAGATCGGTAAAGCCATTTATGCCCACCCTAAACATGGGATGCAAAAAGTCTCTCATAGAGCGCTCCGCTCGCTTCGCTCAGTTAACCTTTTATTGTAGTTAATTATCTACTTAAAAGTGTTTTCACAATTAAAAACCTTTTTAATTACTTTGAAACAGGTAACTTCAGTTGTCTCAAAGCCTGTCTTCGCGCCGACAACAAACAATTTACACAAGATAATAAGACAATAAATAAGTCTACTTGTTCAATGACTGTTACTTGTACTTGTACTACGTACTATGTATGTACGTATGTACATGTATGTATGTACTATGTACTTTTGAAGTCTTATTTCCTTGTAGCAATTTGTTAATGTGGTTATCATTTAATGCAATTATCATTATAATATCAGAATCATATTGTTGTTTTCATATAAATTATTCCTCATCAATCAAAATCATCTAATATCATTATCTAGATATATAACGAAATGTAATAGTTTGTAAAATGTTTAAAATCTTTTCAATATCTATAATCCATTTTGGATTATATTTTAAACTTACCTTCCTAATATTCTATTTAAAAATAAATATATTTATAATATTACATATATTATAATTGAAGTAACATAATCCAATAGAATTGCTGTCTCTAGTTACCGAAATACTTTATTATGCAACGATTATTGCAACGAATTGCCTTCGGCGGTATTTCTGGATCTATACGATATGGGTACCTTCAAGAAAGGAGTATACTGTACCTCCAAGACCTGTAACGCTCTTGCGATTCCTCGGATGTTGAAAGAGAGAGGGCGGCGGTAACCACTAAGGTAAAATCAAATGAAAATTAAATAATTATTTTTTTCAACCCCTACTACCTGTTTAAGCTGTTATTAATATTTTAGAGTACTTAGCACCAAACTGTCCATAAAAATTACTATTTTACGTCATTCCCACTCGAAAAACCGTAATTATTAATTTTAATAGGAGAATAAGTTTTGTTACACACTCTAAGTTGTTTTTAAAAATTCCTTAAATATATCTCCAGTATAATACTATCGGCTATATAATATATAATATCTGCTTATCGAATTGATTGCAACGGTTCTAGTCGTTCGTGCATTGCTCACTAAATATATTGACGTTTGTGAAACAGTGATCACAATAAAAAAACTCGGTTGAATTTGTTGTGTAGTTCTTCTCAGACCAGGGCGCGTTTGGAACCCTAGTAGCCTTATTTTAAGTTGGAGAGTGTCTTTACAAAAGGGCTTATTTTGATACATACGATATCAAAATAGGCCTCCTGTCATCTCCTGTCTCCATTTGACGTACACAAGCGATCACTGGTATGGATTCAAAGTGGAAAATATATAAATAAATAAATATATAACTTTTACCTTGATCATATTTAATACTCTCAGCTCTATTCAATCTATCAAAGTTTTCGGCAGCAAACGACCGTTGATATTAATTTATTGTTCCTAAATTGTATCCACATTGACTATAAAAAATATAATAGGTTAATTGTATTTAGTCAATTCAGCACAAAAATAAGCAGACTCAATAATAAAATCATAAATTAAATTGTTTATGAAATCACTGTTATGAATAATGAAAAGAACTGTTCCAATCAAACAAGTCATTGGCTCCATTTATGTAAAGGATTACAACAAATCTCCTTTAAGAATTATAGTTGCTAATTTTATTATCTCATATTAGATATCGAACTAATTTGAATACAAATTAGAAGGTGCGGTTCCTCATTGCAGTTCCTCGGAATTAATGAAATAACTCGCCTTAGAAGCATAGTTTTCAATTAAAAATTATGGTATTAGGAGAAAGCCTTTTTTACATAAATGTTTCGCAATAAAATTATATATATATATATCCGTACATATATACGTATGTACGTATATATATATATATGTACAGAGAACAGAACAATTTGTTCCCTTAACACAATTTCGAAGTAAGCTCACAGCGATTACAGATGTATGTTTCAAAGACCACTCATAAGTTTTATAATTAGTATTTAATCGATTTGTGTGAGTATAACGCTCTTTTAACTGTTTACTGTATGACAAAAAATGGCAATGGAGGTTTCCTAAATGATTGTATATGTTATATATGTAAAGTGATATGATATGATATCTATGTAAATACATATCATATGTAAAGTATACTTAATTTAGTTTACAAGTTTTAAGCTTAACAAACATATATATTAAAAGATCTCCAAATTAAGGGTAACATTACATTATCTACACAGTACGATCGAAGCTGGTAGTAGCTTGTGTTATTTAATTCAGGTTTGGCATTACTTTTATTACTATGTGTCATTATTTTGGTATAAATACATTAAGTTCGAGAATTAAAAGTATTTGTAAAAGGTATCAATGTATTATTTCTGTATCTAAAATATATTCTTTCGATTACAGAAGGGATCCAAGTAGGAGTTTAGTTTGTAGGTTAACAATAATACAAATGTATTGTAAAATATATGTTCTTTATTTAATAAACGGATAAATATAGAATAGATTCATTATTCGAAAGAATTATTAAACTGACAACACAAATTCAAACTATTACCAAATTATATACATTTAATCAAGGTAACAAAACGCCCGTTAAAAAAAAATGTTAAAAACTGAAAGATTGCGATATCTACAACATCTCATATGATAAGGGTATTGAAATAATTGTAGCACGTCTTTTTATAGCGGCTTATAAATATTACAATTTATAAATATAGCATTTTCTACTCAGGTTAAATAAGTTATGAACCAACGTCAAAGTACCAAACGACTCTCTCCATCAATTATAAGATACTATCCTCTTTAAAGAACCAGTTCTTGTTTTCAACTGGAAAATTATTTTATATAATACAGCTACGGAGATTATAAGGCTATAAACTTTCATACGATTCTTCGAAGATCAAGCAAACAATGGACTTTTTACAACCCAAGGTTTAACAATAACTCAAGGTTTTGTTTTGTGTATTTAGTTTTTTAAGTAATGTTAAGTACTTCACAAATAATTCTCTCAAATCAACATTGTTCAAAACAGAATTGTTTTACAGTAGGAGACGTAATTAAAGTTATAATTTATATTTTTTGATACTTGTACATTATTCGTAAAGGATATATTATTATCAGTTAGTTATTGAGAGCGCACTTAAGTGACTTTATTATAAATAAGAAATCACCTACTTGTGTTGTGAACTCAGATATAATCTTTATTTTATTTTGATATCTATTAATTAAAACAAATCCAGTTTTTTATGTGAAATGAATCAGTTCATAAATTTGTAAAAAACGTTGAATGGAGTAGTAAATCGTTCCGTTCCACTCGGATGATATTGAGTAATGGAAACTGCGATATTGATGGAACCACAACCACGTCAGAATTTCAATGTTATATTTTGATTTATGTCTTAAAGTAATTGTTATGATACATAAATAATAATTTTTTACCATATAAATTATTATAATACCTAACATTCAATAACAATAAAATCAATAATCAAGTCAATAATCAACTTGAAGTAGTGTCGTCGTGTGTTGAAACTTCAATTAGAAATCAAATTCGGGGAAAATAAGCTCATATTTTCGCTGTATTGTTTAGTTGTTCATGTACAGTTGTCACTGTATCTAAGGTTTGTGATAATGATAGCAGTATTTATTTTAAAATTACAAGTTTTACTTTGGATTTATCTTTCACTTATTGCAACATTCGTTGTCCTTTCAATACGACTACTTTATTCTAATGATAACTTCAGTCTATTGCTGGGAACATGAAAATTGAAATCGTTTGCTTTATTAATTACAACTTTTTATACAAGATTTTTAGTTGAGTTTTATTTTTTAATAATTATACTTTAACTGTGACATGGCATCAACGCAACGTTTCGTTCAGTAATAATGTTTTTCCTGCATTCATTTGTCTAAGTAATCATTTGATATAAGTGTATATTGCTTTAATATGCTACTAGCTTCAATATTTAAGGTACTATTTTGTTTTTCTTCTTATAATTTTATTCTCAATTGATCAAAATTTAAATCATTACGATTATGTTGTAGGCAAATAGCGAAATTAACAAAATTTAACATTAACAAAATGTTTAATATAACGTTTATTGATAAAAATTTTTGAAATTCACTCTTGGTTTCTTAAAATACCAAACTTAGGTTGTCTTAATTAATTACCTAAGCTTCCTAAGCTTAGGAAGCCAATGTTAACTAGTTATTATTTAGTTAACACTTATTCCATATTTTGTTTTTTTTATTCACTCTTATCTTTCTCTAGAATAATTAAATATTAAATGTATAGGAATAATGACAGTATGTGTAACACTCTTCCAGTTTGTTTAAGACGCTGACAAACATCGTCTAATACAAGAGAAATATAATAAATTATTTTTTCCGTGTACTCCCACACGGGGTGTGACAGACACATATGTGAACGACGTGTTGTATGTCGTTATATAAAACTATATTGTATATTATTGTTTGAAGTCTTTTGTATAATATGGTGTGTCATAGTTCATTTATTAAGTACTTGTACTTATAATCATCTTTTAACATATATGAGTACCTTATTTAACATTGCTTCAGTGACTGACCAAACCCGGGTCAAGTTTAATGATTCCAATAAAAGGTCGGAAGGATGCTTCGTTTCCAATATTTTATACAGAAAAGGGATCAAAGGAAAACAAAATAATTTAACAAATGTAAATACATTCACTATTAGATTAACACTTATTTTCCTTTAATTAAATGTAACCAATAAGCAAATTGACTCTATTTGAAATAGGCTATTATTGAATTTTTTACCTTTGTTTTGACAAGGCCTGTTAGAAGCCAATGTCTGGATTTTTTTTTGAATTGCATCGCTTGTGTTACACCTCTGATATATTTACTGTGTATTTATGTTTAATGGTCAAATAATCTTACATGTAATATTATTTTTTCTACTTACATTATGAACGCGGGCTGAGAGATATCGTCGGTGAAGTTATATCAGATCACGTACGAAATATGTCATTGTGAGATATTGAAAGAGAAGCTGTTCTGATCCTTTTTATGAGAAACATTTCACTCGTTCCGCGTTATTAAACATTCATTAAAGGGTTCGCTGAGCTTTAACATTTTGTATCCAAAGTATTCTAAGGTATTTTATCTTTTGTTTACTTTTTGAGGCTTAATCATTAAAGGCTAATGATATTATACAGATAGATTATAAATCTCATATAGTTATCTGCTGTTTAAGACTGAAATACGAGAGGATGCTAGTAAGTTCCTGACCCAAGTGATGAATCAACCTCTCATCGTGATACCACTAATTGCAGTACTAAAGGATAGTTGATATGGAAAAGATCATTTCTTTATTTTATTCGTTATTTATTGATCTATCGTACTAAATATAAAACTCTTTCATCTCAGAGCTATTTCGCCGTACGTGCTAAAACCATAAAGTACTAGAAAAATATTTATCTGAAATAATTCTTCAAAAAAGTAAGTGACAGCACATTCCGTCGTTGAGGAAGAGAATTCGGAAGCCCAAGCCTCCCGCCCCTTCGTTAAAAAGCTATGCCTCAAAAAAATATGCCCCAGGAGGGTACCGGCTTTGACAAAGCTGGAGAACCCCTCCCTGAGTAAAATCGGGTTTTGCTCGGGCTTCCCGTCGTATTTGGGTTAGGCGAAGTATCGCCATTTATGTTTACTGAAGACAAATGACGAGTCAACGCAGCGGCACCCCGCCCCACTCTAAACGTGGACATTTGCAACATCTGGAGATGGCGCAGTCGGCGTTGTTGTTTTTGACGTAGTCACAGATACGACACAGCGTACCTATCATACCCCGTGTATAAATTAGAACATTATTTTATACCACAAGCCGGGGTAACTGTATTCATAAGGGAGGGTATCTGTTATTGTCCCCTTAGATATTAAGGTTGGGACCTGTCTCTACTCTGGCTACGGGTGGACATAGATGACCATGTCAGAGTCAACTCGTGCCTCTACAGGTCCCTCAGTGATAATTCAGAAACGGATCAACTCATGGGCCATGTCCAGGCGAAGATTGACAATCTACTTGTTCTGTGATGTTTTGTTATATCCTACACACCGTTGGGCAGCTGTTATTAAAAGCAAGGGAGAGGGTCTGGCAGTTAGTCTGGATATGGCAAAAGTCTATGATCGTTTATGGTACAAGGGGTTTCTTTCGATGCTACCTTCCGATGGGCTTTCCGAGAGTTTATGTAAGTGGATCACAAACTTTCTCACTAGGCGGAGCATACAGATCGTTCTCGACGGCTTTTGCTCGGACTCCAAGTCAGTGAACGCTGGTGTTCCCCAAGACTGCTATTCCCAACTCTGTTCGTCTTGCCCATCAATGATATGTTGGATATTTCCAACATACATTATTATGCGGATGACAGCACTGGGGATACGGTAAATTCCGGTCGTGCAGGTCTCTCTCGAGAAAACGTCGACGAATGCCGAAACAAACTTGTGTCTACAGAAACCTGGGGATTGTCTCTTAGTGGGGAGGGGTTTGACCGCGTACAACGGAAAGCCGTTCAGATTGTTGGGAACCCAGTGCTCTGCGAACGGCTGGATTCTTAGGCACTGCGTAGAGACGTTGCTTCTCTGTGCGTCTTCTACCGCGTTTACCATTTTTACCGTTGTTTTTTTACCGTTGTTTTTAACGCGTTTGCATTTTGGGAGTGTTCCGATAAGCTATTCAATCTTATGCCTGCCATAGGATATCATCACCGCACAGCACACCATCGCATCCAAATACTATCCGTACCACCTGGATGCTATCTTCCACTGTGCGTTTCTCAAGGACTTTTCTTCTACGTACCACGCGAATGTGGAACGAACCCCCTTCGGCGATATATCCAGATCGGAAGACGGAGACCTTCAAAGCCGGCAGCCTTCTTATAACTCCTCGGATGTTGCAAGAGTTCATAGGTGACGGTGATCACGTATCATCAGTGATTCGCAAGCTCGTTTGCCCTCCTCTTTTTAAACTTAAAAAAACTAAACTTAGACAATATTTTTGCTAATATCCAAGGTATGCTGTTCATTTTGTTGTACGTAACCAGTAACTTAAATAGACTACCGTACTTGTGACTACCAAAGGATTAAAGGATTGTATACTTCCTTAGTCTTAAAGATTCTTTTTTTTTTTTTTTTATGGAATAGGAGGGCAAACGAGCTGGCGGGTCACAGATGATTTGTGATCACCGCCGCCCATGAACTCTTGCAACATCCGAGGATTTACAGGAGCGTTGCCGGCCTTGAAGGTGGGAGTAAACGCCTTTTTTGAAGGTACCCATGTCGTACCGATCTGGAAATACCGCCAAAGGGAGTTCGTTCCACATTCGAGTGGTACGAGGAAAAAATGTACTTGAGAATCGCACAGTGGTAGATCGCCACGCATCCAGGTGGTAGGGATGGTATTGGAGGCGATGGCGCGCTGTGTGGTGATGTTATTCGGCGGTAGGCATCAGATCGAATAGCTCTTCGGAACATTCCCCGTGGTAAATGCGGTAGAAGACGCACAGAGATGCAACGTCTCTACGCAATGCCAAAGAGTCCAGCCGTACACACAGCACTGGGTCCCCGACAATCCGAACGGCTCTCCGTTGTACGCGGTCAAATGGTAGAAGCTGATAATGGGGTGATCCGGACCAGAGATGAGAACAGTACTCCATGTGTGGCCGGACTTGCGCTTTGTAGAGCGCAAGTCTTTGGCCAGGATTGAAGTACTGCCTCGCTCTATTGATCACGCCCAATTTCATCGAGGCCAGCTTGGCCTTGCTCTCCAGATGACCACGAAACCGACAGTCACTCGAAATGTCGAGACCCAGTATTCTGATACTTGGCGAGGCAATAAGGGGAGTGCTCTTGAAGAGCGGTGATACGACAAATGGGGTTTTCTTAGTGGTAAACGCGCAAACCCGTGTTTTCTGGGGATTGAACTGAACGTGGTTCAGTTCACCCCACTCAGAAACTATCCCTAAGGAAGTCTCTATAGAAGACACAAGTTTCTTTCGGCACTCGTCGACGTTTCCGAGGGGTCCGAGCTATCACCTTTTCTAGGGATCGGATGGACAAGGGCACGCTTCCATGAGACCCGGACTACGCCTTTAAGGTAGGAGTACCGAAATAGACGCGTTAGCACTGGTGTCATTTCAGGGGCACATGTTTGTAGCACAACTGGAGAGATACCATCTGGCCCAATCGACTTATGAACTTCCAAGGAAAGGAGGGCTTTTCGGATGAGTTTTTGCCGAAAAACTATTTCCGGCATTAAGCTCGGACACCGCGGGATGATAGGCGGTGTCTTCCCCTGGTCGTCCAAAGTCGAGTTTGAGGCAAAAAGAGTGCCCAAGAGATCGGCTTTCTCTTTTGCCGTGTAGGCCAGAGAGTCGTTCCCAGTGTGCCATGGCGGTAGGGATGGCTGACAAAAGTTTCCCAGCGTGGCTTTAGACAGCGCCCAGAACTTGCGCGTGCCAGGCGGGTACTTTGCCAGCTGATCCCCAATTTTGACGACATGCTTGAACTTTGCTCTAGCTATTTTCCGTTTGAAGAATCTGGAGGCACGATTATATTTCCTCTTCAGAACTCTAAAGTTCGGATCCTTAATGACTAACGCATTATCCCAAGCTTGATAAGCCTGCCGTTTGCCAGCTGCTGCAGCCCTGACAGACGCATCCAACCAAGGCCGCGATCTGCCACCAAGTGGTACCACAGAGCTTGGTACAAATAGTTCCATGCCCTGAAGTATCACATCAGCTACAGTCGCAGTGCAGTCACTAGGATCATTGGAAGAGAAACAAATCAGCTCCCATGGGTAGGATGCAAAAAAGGACCGCATTCCATCCCAATCCGCTGACTTGTAGTGCCAAACGCGTCGAGTCGCAGGTCTTGTGCTAGCTGAGCGATCAATGGGCACTACACTCCGTACCAAGCAATGATCAGAGGACCCTAAGGGAGCCTCAACAGTGACTTGGTACTTTCCGGGATGTGTAGTCAGCAGAAGATCCAACAAAGAGGGCATATGGCTGTCCACGTCCGGTAGACGAGTGTGCGTCTTTACCAATTGGGACAGACCATTTGCCAGAGCAAAGTCAAACACAGATCTCCCCGCGTAGTCGGTGGCACGTGACCCTAGCCAATCGGCATGGTGCGCATTGAAGTCCCCGAGGACTACGACTTCGGCGGAGGGAATCTGTGAAAGCAGATCGTCAATCTTCGCCTGAACATGGCCCAAGAGTTGAACCGTTTCTGCATTGGAAAGCAACCTAATGACTTCGCTCATGATGTAGATGTTGATGCTCTAAATTGCCATTTCGCTAATGTTATGTCAAATACTATTATTAAATCGCAAACCATTTCATATATTAACTCGCAATCAAGACCTAACATCTCCTTATTTCGTTTTAGCACGGTAAGTCCTGAGGAAATTAAAAAGAACATCATTGCAATTAAATCAGATGCTATTGGCAGTGACGGGATTAGCCGGAAGATGGTGCTGCTAAGCTAAGACAGCATTCTACATATCATCTCCCACTTAATTATCTATTCCCTTTCTTGTAATACTTTCCCTAGTGCTTGGCGTATGGCGCAAGTCATTCCTATTCCTAAAAACTTTAATCCTAAGCTTGTCTCACATTATCGCCCAATTTCTATCCTTCCATTCTTGTCTAAAGTTCTTGAGCGTATTGTACATTCTCAACTCTCGCTGTTTCTCGTTAAAAATAACATACTTAATCCATTTCAATCCGGTTTTCGCAGAGGTCACAGCACTGTTACGGCGTTAACAAAAGTATGTGATGATGTTCGTTTCGCCATTGATAATAAACAAATAACTATCTTGGCACTCCTTGATTTTTCCAACGCTTTCAACACAGTTGATTTTGATATTCTCTTAGCTATCCTAGATTCCATTAATATCTCATCAGCTGCTATTCATTGGTTCCGGTCTTACTTGTTTGATCGTATGCAATGTACCCGAATCAAAGAAAATACATCATTGTATTGCCGTCTCAAAGCTGGTGTTCCCCAAGGTGGGGTCTTATCTCCTCTTCTTTTTTCGATCTTCATAAATACTCTTACTAGCCTACTCTCTGTACCTTACCATTTGTATGCTGATGACCTCCAGCTTTATGTATCCACTCCTGTTGAACATGTTTCTGAAGCAATCAAGTGCCTAAACCATAACCTCGATGTCGTATGTGATTGGAATAATTCACGGGGTTAAGTGATAAATTGTAATAAGTCGCAGGTTATTGTTATTGGTAACTCCCGACAAACTTCCAAACTAAATTATCCCTTACTCCCTCCTATTGTTTTTAATTCTACTATTCTGCCCTATTGTCAAACTGTTAAAAACCTTGGAATTATCATGGACAGCAACCTGTCATGGAATCCACAGGTATCAGCCCTTAGCAGGAAAGTTTTTCTAGCTTTTGGATCGCTGAAAAGGTGGAAAAATCTCTTGCCTGTTAAGACGAAAACCCTGCTTGCTAATGCTCTCCTTATGCCAATTTTAGATTATGCTGACGTTTGTTACCACGACATAAATGAAGATCTTTTAAACAAGCTGGAGCGTCTGCAAAATCTCTGCATTCGTTTCGTCTTTGGCCTAAGGAAATTTGATCACATCTCTCAATACCGCAAAAAACTCAACTGGCTTCCTATCAGATATCGACGAAACCTACATATCCTTTCTATCTTTATTGCTATTCTCTTCCATCCTTGGTCTCCATCCTCTCTCAAGGATCGCTTCAATTTCATTCGCTCCTTTAAGCATGATTGCACCTTGCGTCCCTCTAGACAGTACGTACTACGCATGACTGCGTGTAATTCTAAAAAATACATGGATTCCTTCACTGTAAAAGCCGCTGCGCTGTGGAACGCACTGCCTATTGAGATAAGACAATCTCAATCCATAGCAGTTTTTAAAGACCGTGTCAAAAAACACTATCTGTCACTGTAATATATTTACGTATATAAAGTTTACTTCTATTTATATTTATGTATTATAGATACTGTTATATATTATGTATGTATGTATGTATGTAATGTGTTATAGATATATATATGTTTGTAAGTTTATTTGTTATTTGTATATGTATATATATATTTATATGTATATATAAATTTATTTATGTATTTGTATTTTTATTGCAATAGCCCGTCTATTAGTACTTAAGTCCGTAAGTGTGGGTTGCCTGGAAGAAATCACTTTAGTGATAAGGTCGCCCTTTGCTAGTATTAGTTTTTATCTTTTATTTTTTTTTTCTGTTTGTTATCTTACATGTATGCAATAAAGTTATTTAAATAAATAAATAAATAAACTTGGGTGACTTTATTTCTTATTATTATTTAAATATAATATTATTATTAGCTTATTATACATTCTCGAATAAAAAGATAACAATAAATTGAGATAGTTTTTATTATTATTAAAAAGCGCGGCTGTGCAGGGCTGTGAGAGCCCAGTATCACTGCAACCTGAAAGATCTATTGTGATCGCCACTGCCTACAGTTCACTGCATAGGTCTGCCAGTCTGAGGTATTGCAGAATTTCCTTTGCAGTGAGGTGTCGGACATCCACTGGGTCCAGGATGTGT
Organism: Melinaea marsaeus rileyi; assembly: GCA_918358865.1. NCBI lineage: Eukaryota > Metazoa > Arthropoda > Insecta > Lepidoptera > Nymphalidae > Melinaea > Melinaea marsaeus. Next base: position 3,116,742 of record OU911094.1, read on the forward strand.
CTCCCCAGGATGTCGGTGCGTTTGCGCATCAGTGGGCCACACTCGCATAGCAGATGGAGCGGGGTTTCATCCGCCTCGTGGCAATATCTGCACACTTTTCCATCCACTAATTTGAGGGTCGTAAGGTGCTTATTCAGGCAACAGTGCCCTGTAAGCGCTCTGGTTATGATGCGTAGATTGTTCCTGCTCAGCCCAATGCGCTCCTTAGCTGCTTTCGCATTAAAGGGTTTGATAAGGGCTTTGGAATGCTTGTGGCCCGGGATCTCCTCCCAACGCCTCATGGCCTCGCACCTAGTGAGGTTATTTAGGGTCATACGAGCTAGGCTGCTTGGAACACCACATATTGGTTCTGGACCATATGTTTTGCTCCTAGCTCCTGCACGGGCCAGCTCGTCGGCAATCTCGTTGCCGACATGGCCCTCGTGGCCCGGGACCCATCTTAGGACCACTCTGTTTTTGCAGCCCAGAGTGTTTAGTTTCGTCAGGCAGTCAAGCACCAGTCTCGACGTGATGGTGTTCGAGTTTAGGGCCTTTAGTGCCGCCTGACTATCCGAGTTGATGTAAATGGTCCTGTTCGTGTAGTTGCGCTGCAGATTAAGGGTCGCACAAGCGGTTATGGCGTACACCTCTGCCTGAAAAATGGAGGCATATCTGCCCAGGCTTACGCTTTCCCTGTGGCCAGGGCGCTCTCCATATACCCCGCATCCTACATTAGGTCCCATTTTGGATCCATCGGTGTACCATACAAGGCACCCGTTCCTCCAGGGGAGGCCGGTCGACCATTCCTCCCTTGTCGGTATTTCCACAGAATAGTTCTGCACAAAGTTGCAGTGTGGAACCATGCTGTCGCCATTCATCGCCAGTACGTTGTCGCTCATGACCGAGTCCTTAAAGGTCCTCAGCCTGTTCGACATCCAGTTTGTACTGCCCTGGGCCGATACTCTGAGAATACTGCCCCTAGCCACCCTCTTGACATGTAGGTCGAGAGGTGGGAGATCCAGTAGGGCATTCAGAGCCGCTCCTGGGCAACTGGACATGGCGCCAGTCACCATGCGACAGGCAGTCCCTTGGAGGCTGTTCAGCCTGTCCCTGACCGCAACCTGCTGACACTTGCTCCACCATACCACGGATGCGTAAGTCACCACCGGCCTTACGATCGCGGTATAGAGCCACAGCATCATCTTGGGCTGAAGGCCCCACCTGCCGCACGCCATCCTACCACACACTCCCAAGGCCATCTTAGCCTTGGATATGGTGTTATCAATGTGGGTGTTCCATTTCAGTCTTTGGTCTAAAGTTACGCCTAGGTACTTGACTTCACGGGAGAAAGGAATTACCTTCCCATTGAGGACTGGGCACCGTAGACCGTCCAGACGCCTCTTATTTGTAAATGGAACAATCACCGTTTTATCCGCATTGATGGATAGCTCGTTCTCCACACACCAGCTTGCAACCAGGCTCAAAGCCCTCTGCATGATGTTGAGATAGTGTAAATTGTGTTTCATTCAGAAGGTATGTTTGTATATATTTCAGTTACATAAATATACTCTTCTGAAATATTTGAATTTAATACTTGAATATAATAGGAATTATATAATTGCTAAAACTATTAGAGCTCCATTGAAGTTTATACGTTAGTTCAGGATTTTCACAAAGTTTTGTAAATTTAAGGAATAATTAAAAGTTTCCGAGAGTTTCCAGGTCAAGCTGGGTTTGAACTTGGTCCAGCCGCAGCTGACGTTTTACGTTTTTCCCCGCAGGAAGTTTAACATTACTTACTAATTGTTCTGTAATAACTTGTGTCATTCGAACTCATTAAATTTCTAACGGGTGCAAGTTATCTCGAATCATGCAATATATATATAATATTGTTTATATTGACTGACTAGTTTTATTTGACCTAAACGACCGATTTAAAGACTTTATACCCCACCCACTACTGTACCCACCCTCGCGACGCATTCACAGAGGTGCTGCACACAGGTCAACATAGCGTCATACTCCAAGCTAATGATTAAGAATTTCAACAGGCTTTGAAACTTCGTTTAGACTAAAATCTGCATTCATTATCGTGAACGCAGCCAAATAAATATATATGATAGTAACTGCGGATTATAACAGTGTAAATACAACCAAAGTATAATTTATATATTACAAAAAAATCCTTTTCAATAATCTTCGAGACGACTATTTATATTAGATCATAAATATATACCATACCCAAGAAGATTCATAACAAGGCGGAACCTTCGTTTATGTCAGACAGTTATCTGCGAGTTCACATTTATTAGGCCGTTTGAAAATAATTTCTTCTTGCGTTTATGATGACAAAAAGTTTGAAACTTTAAGCTCAATATCCAAGGAGCGAATCGCGACCCTAATAACTTATAGATAGATAATATGAGTATTGTTTTACGAATTTTAGAATCATTTTCAGGATAAAATATTTGGCTTTATTATATTACAGAAAAAAGAAATGCTTTTTTATATTATTGCAGAATTAAATTATATCTGACTAGTATTTAATAGAGATTTTGTCTCTCATCGCCTAATAAATAGCACCTAATAACAAGTAACAAGCCGAGTACTGCTACAAGACATTTGTTCAAAATCTAAATATTTCAAATTATAAAGTTACATATTTCTCATAACCACAAAAGTAGCAATACATTAGAAGTTTTATAAAAAAATACAAATCTAATGTATAAAACATAACTTGAACTTATTATTATTTAAAACATTGTCTTTATTGTTGCCGCAGCATTGTAAAACCAGTGTCAACTGTGTAACTTAGAGATTGATTTAAAAAAAAAAACAAATTATTTCGTTATTCTTAAATACTTACATATATTTCTATATACAATCTGCATTTTCACATTAATATCAACCGTAAATACATTAATTAATACAATTTATCTGAAAAAGAAAAACGTGCGACAAAATGTAAACAAAAAATAATACTGTGAATATGACATGCTCTTCACTTATTGTATAAATCAAATACCAAACGCTTCCGTAGCTCTCTGTTACACACTTCCGCCCTCTTCACGAAATCACTCTACAGATTGCAGAGAAGCGGAAGGAAAAATGATACACACACAAAATTACGTAAAGTAAATTTTTCTTTGCATCGTGATGGAATCTATAAACAACTCATTTTATACACGAAGTATTGACTGGATACATCCATATATAGAAGATAAACTAAAGCTAAACAAAATAAAAAATAAAATATCACCTACAGGAATAAATATTACAGATGTTACTAACGCTGATATTACCGCACTATATCATTAAATACGAGGTACTTTTAGCCAATTATCAAAGTTGTAAGGAATTTAAATAGAATTAGCTAAGCTTCAAAATGTACCATCGGTTAAACTTATAACAGCAATATATATATATATTTTTTTACCTTTTGCCTACTTTTGGCATTGATTTTTATAAATTTAACAAATAACTGATTTACTGAACTAATTATTTTTAGAATCGTTCAGAAATTCATAAGTTCAAAAATATTTAAAGCAAACTAAATCAACTTTAAGGCACGACCTGTTAGGTAGATTCCATAGATGAATCTACCTATTGCAATCGATGCGATGACGGGACCCAGACCCCAGAGTAGGGGCACTACGCCGTTTATGAACTGGAGGTTGAGAATCCGTCAAAAAAAAATATATATATGACGGCGCGTTGATTAAAGTTTATTTTAAATTATGTTACGCAATTATATTATTTGATTCTGTAATGGATTGTTATAAAAAATATAAAATATGAGCGGATAATCCCGAATAGGGTAGTAGGTGTCGTCACTGGTAATGGCGGTTGTCATGGAGTTGACAGCTGTTTGCAAGAAGTGCACATTTGCTAACCTATTGGCTCTAAATCCCGTTTAATCTTATTGATTGTGTAATATTTTGTTAAACAGTTTTAAAATAATTAATAATAACGTTTTGAAGAATACGAGTGTACTTCTATTTTTAATTCCTATCGTTACAACGCCCATTATGAACAATAACAGCCAAGACCGCTATGAGGCTTCTCCCGACGCTCTTACATCAGAAGTGGGATTACCAGCGACGAATAAGGAACAGAATAGAGGTCAGAACGTTAATATTTCTCTAAATAACGAGTGTGAACGTTGGAAATATCTCTTTGAAGTGCAACAACAGAATATGATGGAATTAATTCGCACTATACGAGAACCATTTGTATCTAGTACTAAAATAACATTACCCGAGTTTAACCCTGATACTCCTGAGTACGACGCTCGAGCGTGGTGTGAAACCGTGGACATATGCTTACAAGAAAAACCTATTTCCGGCAGTGATTTAGTAATCACTATGAGCAAGGCACTCAAGGGAACGGCGTCAGCATGGCTTGCGCAATCTAGTTTTACCGGTATTACGTGGCCGCAATTAAAAGATCTCTTCTTAGCTAGATTTGATACTGTTGAGACACCAGCTGCGAACTTATGGCGACTACTCAATAGTAGTCCAAGGGAAGGAGAGTGTTTATCTGCGTTTGCCGGGCGATTTATGAGCACTATATTAGCAAGATGGAAGTCTTTATCGAAAGAGCAGATTGCGATCGCGCTTACTTTAGCACATACTTCAAAAATTGAGTCGCGATTGCAAAGAATAGCATTTACTACTGAGATTGACACTCGTAATAAATTGCAACAGGAACTTATGGCTTTCGGCTTTAGAAAAAGAGGACCCCCGACTAGTGAGAAGACTACTCCGACTAAATTAAAGAAGCCGCGTACAGATAATGCACAGCGATGCTATAACTGTGGCAAGCCGGGTCACGTATCTCGGGAATGTCGAGGAAATAGTAGTCGTGACAGCAATACTACTACACAATTTGAGATTTCAGATACTACCTCCTCTCAGCATTCGAAGGACGCTAGCTCGCAGAAGAAGACAATTACTCCAACATGCTTCAAGAGTGGGGAACGAGGCCACATCGCGCCCCGTTGCCCCAGTGCGGATGTCAAGGCCAGCGATGCACGAACTGAACGACGAGTGAATGTCTGATCCATCCAACCTGCCATTGATAAACTTTTAGATGAAACCGGTGAGAAGTTTTCATTTTGCTTTGACTCAGGTGCCGAATACTCGTTAATAAAACAAGTTCTATCTGATAGATTTCTAGGTAAACGGCAGTATGATGCAGTATTATAGTTAGGAATAAGTAATGCGCTTCTTAATTTTAACGTCCAAATTCTTTCTACAGTTTCAATTCAATTACTATTTCATGTGGTGCCCGATTCGTGTTTTTCAAATAATATAATGATCGGGAGGGATCTACTTTCACTAGGGTTTTGAATAGAGATTTTTGAAAATAATCTTATCCTTAAAAATAATAAGGCCGTTTCTATTTGTGACATAGGTACAAAGGAAAACAAATTCGAAAGTATAGATTGTGATGTGTATGATTTTGAAAAAAACGGCAATTAGTTGCTCTACTGAACAATCATTCCAGTAATTTCGTAGAGGGTATACCTACTGGTAGGGTTAGTACGGGTCAGCTGATAATTAAATTATGTGATCCTAATCTCACAGTCCAGCTTAGACCCTATAGATTAAGTCCAGATGAAAGACAGGAAGTACGTCGTCAAATTAAAGAACTTTTGTCCGCTGGCATCATACGTGAAAGCTCTGCTCCCTTTGCTAGTCCAATTATCCTTGTTAAGAAAAAAGACGGGAGTGATAGGCTCTGCGTAGATTATAGGGAGTTGAACAGTAATACAGTGCCTGATAGATATCCTCTCCCACTTATTTTAGACCAAATACAGAGTCTAGTGGAGGCAAACTTTGCAATGCATACAACATTAACTTTTGACTTTTGCAATGCATACAACATTAACCTACAAGTACATCTTATAGCTACCGGTACAAGTCGTGCAAATGGGCAAGTAGAACATGTCACGTCCACATTAAAGAATATGTTAACTGCTGTCGAGGTAGATAATAATAAGTCATGGCAAACTGCACTGCCTGATATACAGCTATCCATCAACTGTACTATGATTAGGGTTATAAAAGCGAGTCCTTTAGAATTGTTAATAGGAAAGGTTGCTAGGCCCCTAAACTTAATGACATTAGAAACAGATGATATAGAAGTTGATTTAAATCTTATAAGAGAGCAATCGACACGAGCAATAGAAGCTAAAAGTAAGGTTTGATAAAAGTAAAGCAAAATTAAAAAAGTTTGAAGTAGGTGATTATGTGCTACTTGAAAACCACGAGCGTAACCAAACCAAACTTGACCCAAAATTTAAAGGCCCTTTTAAAGTAGTTGAGCTTTTGGATGGTAACAGGTATTTACTTCGGGCCCTTAATTCTAATAGTAGTAGTAGTATAGTACAACTAAGTACGCACACGACCGTATACGGGCTATGCCTGAATGTTATGTTCCATTAGAGTTGAGTGGCGGACTAGAGATTCCAATCAACCAAATCCAGTCAGAATGTGCCGATGACGGCCATGGTAAGTAATTACATAACCTGTGCATCCTACTTTTTAGTCTACGAGACAATGGGTAGCCTGTGTGGCATCTAGCCTGTGTGGCATCTGGCCTGTGTGGCATGAACTGGCCTGTGTGGCATGAACTGGCCTGTGTGGCATGAACTGGCCTGTGTGGCATGAACTGGCCTGTGTGGCATGGACTAGCCTGTGTGGCATGGACTAGCCTGTGTGGCAAAGACTGGCCTGTGTGGCAAAGACTGGCCTGTGTGGCAAAGACTGGCCTGTGTGGCAAAGACTGGCCTGTGTGGCAACGACTGGCCTGTGTGGCAACGACTAACCTGTGTGGCAGAAAACTGCCTGTGTAGCAAATGACCTATGTAGCATTAACTGACGTATGTGACATATGTCATATGTTGAGCGTGACTTTTACCAAATATTTAATAGTATTAAAAAAAAATGTAATCGTTGTAAGTTGTATGACATGAACAAATAAGAATATTGTGTGGTCAGGAAGACCGATCGCGATATAGTATAAAGCGCTATATTTATTGTCCACAGATGAGAATGGTACACACGAGGACGTGTGACAATGCAGGACGGCCGTGACGGCGCGTTGATTAAAGTTTATTTTAAATTATGTTACGCAATTATATTATTTGATTCTGTAATGGATTGTTATAAAAAATATAAAATATGAGCGGATAATCCCGAATAGGGTAGTAGGTGTCGTCACTGGTAATGGCGGTTGTCATGGAGTTGACAGCTGTTTGCAAGAAGTGCACATTTGCTAACCTATTGGCTCTAAATCCCGTTTAATCTTATTGATTGTGTAATATTTTGTTAAACAGTTTTAAAATAATTAATAATAACGTTTTGAAGAATACGAGTGTACTTCTATTTTTAATTCCTATCGTTACAACGCCCATTATGAACAATAACAGCCAAGACCGCTATGAGGCTTCTCCCGACGCTCTTACATATATATATATATCCCTCTATCCTTACTATATAATAATGACCTAATTGACTCTGTATGCACGCGCATCACTTATCACCCACAAATCACACAATAATGTGTAATACATCAAAAAAAAGCTATTGAATCAGGCTACAAAATAGGGTAGGTGCCAACCTCATACGTAACCTTTGACCCTTCCTGGCCCGAAGAGCCGGGAAGTTCCCTTATATATATATGTATATATGATCCATCAGTCCAAATTCATCGTAGGCGAAATCTGACTTCACAGGTCGATAGGATAAATTAGTAGGACAAACGTACCATCTCGTTTTTTTGGAAAAAGTGAAAGGGGGGGCTTGGAGGGGGGGTGAAAGTGCAAACCTTTGGGACACGCTACAGGTCGCAAATATTGACGGAGGATTTTCAAACTCGGCATACACATTCTTAAGGACAAAATAAAGGTTAAGTTCTTAGACGGGGGAAATCAGTCTAGGGGTTGAGGCGCTGGGGGGGTGAAAGTTAAAAACCGAAAAAAGTCACAGAAGAAGGCAAAATTTTGCTGTCGGAAAAATCTTAGAAAATTGACAAATTAAAAGAGGAAACTTTTTTGTCCGAAAAGTTTTTTGATGCGACCCCCCGTTTAGGAGATAGGAGTGGTGGGTGGTTCCCCGCTCACCCAATATATGCAGAGTGACCCGTCATAAGACTCGTAATGACCAGTAGAATACTGCTGGCTAGTTTTTCTTTGTCGATCCGACCGATGGGAATTTACCTAACACGATCGACCCTGTCGAACGAGGTATTTTCAAGTTAAATATCCAAAGTTTAAGCCCGACGTGTTACGTGGTGACACGTACGACTGTCTACTATAGAGTATATCCTTCCCACACTTTTTACTTTACTCAAAGAATTAAAACTGTCTTACAATAAAATGTTAATTGTTAAACATTTTGAATAAAAATTATATTGAAAGTATAAATATGTATGTATTTTGTATAGAAATACGTTTAGTAATTTTTGTATCAAATATAGAACATTTATCAAACTTACCTATATATGTATACTCAATATGAGCCCAAGTAGATAATGTATTCTGATATATTGTGATATGAGAGATCACTGTACTGTACATTGTTCATAACTTAAGAAACATATCAAAGTTTGAGGCAAAAGCTATTAAGAGGGTTGTATTTAACAGCTAAACCGTTAAACGAAAATTAATTTTGAATCCTATTCAAGTAAGCTAAAGCCATTTTCAATAAACACATAGATGAAAATTATTTGAAACTATTTCAATTTATTTATACAAATATAATTTTACAATGTATTTTAATAATGTTATAAAAAACTGGCGTAGTGCATGTCGAGTCTGGCTCTATGTAGGGTTCCGTAGTTGCTTATGAGGAAAAGATGGACATAGACACTCGCGGACTTTTTGTACAACTTTATATCTTGTACATACAATTTATATCTTAGATATACAATTCTACAGTATATCATTTTCATCTATCTTCTGAGGCATTTCATTCCAAACTATATTTAGCTAGGTTTTGCAACGGAATGCCATTCGGATTGTTTAGGACCAACAGGGAGTGTTACGAAGAGCTATTTGATCTGTTGCTTGCTGCCGAAATTCATAACCGCACGGCATGTCGTCCACCATTCCTCCATGTCATACCATTCGTACCACCTATATGTAGCGCTCCTCTACTGTGCGGTTTTCAAGTACCTTCCTTCCACATATCACTAAGATGTGGAGCAAATTCCACTAATCATTAAAATAAATCCACCAGCGCTTTCTTTTTTGCAGATTCGTTTCTTTTGGGTGAATTGGGTGAAAAGCTCAAATATTTTGCCAGACAACTTACACGTTAACTATAAAAATAATATATATATTTATAAAATGTTTTTGTGTTTGTATTTTTAATTGACCTGAGCGAAGCGAAGCTCTTTACTGGTCAGATCGCAAAAAATGCGAACTCTCTGTTCTTAAAAACTATTCGAGCTACGTTAACGAAACTCGCCACAACGATTGCGAGGATAAGGCGCTAAGCATATATTTAATTTTGTAAAAATCGTAATTCTAAATTCAGTATAATTTACTAATTCAGTTTAGGACAATTTACGTGTTAGCTCAGAAACTACGCATACTACAGTTTCGAAACTCATGGCATGGTGTTTGATGCTACATTGCTTGATGACTGCAAAATTTTAGATAATTTCGATCGACAGATCTTGAACAATTAACAAAACTAATTTAGTTCCATTAGTGATTCACCAACGCGCGCCTGCTCGATGCACGAGTTACGAGTGGATTGAAATCATTGAGTATATTAATATATACTTACCATACTACTAATATATACATATATAATAAAATATACTTACGTCTTTATATGTTAATTTAGTTTTGAAAATTATAAACTATAACTTTATATATATTATACATATTCTATACAATAACAATTAATATTGTTAACAACCACAATTTGAATAGGCAACCCTTTTATTCGTTACCACATAGTAAAAATGTCATCTTAAATTTGTTTGGTTTATTTTAAAGTCTGTTATGTTTTACCAATATGATTAAAATAGTTTATATTGCTCACGGTAAGTAATATGAGTGAGAGGCAGATAGCGTTCCGTGAGATTGTGAGCGAGACGTCATTAGTTCCTATGGCACTTTACGTCTCCTTAATTCATCTGTCACTAATTATTATATCATCCCATTATCATAAAATGGATCGTGGACGAGGCAGAGGAAGAGGCAGACGGCGTGCAAGTGGCATATCGCGATACACAGCAACTTCTGTCCGTTCACAACAGTATCGAGATAGTGCAGCCACACATACGACTATCATGCTTCCTAATATCGCAGCAAATAAGCGTCGATTCAATAAAGAGTTAGAAAAATTGGCATACGTTTCCTGTTCTTAATGTTCAAGAACCGATTTAAAAGAAGCAGGAGTTCCCTATACTTGCTGTGCATGCTGTTCCATTCGAACATCAGGAATGTTCACCATAGAAAATTTTATGGCACCTGGGGCAGTGCCATCACAATTACAAGGGCTGACACAGATCGAAACTATGCTCATTGCACGCATACAATCAATTATGCGAGTGTATCGGCTCAGGGCAAGTGGTGGGTCCGGACAGTTTCGTTATGCAGGACATATTTTAAACATCGAACAAGAAATTTAAACGATGGCCACTGTACTTACTCAACGATTTGCAGATCTGCAAATAATCATTGTACGACGCGAAGCAGCAACAGATTTTATCCCCAAGGAGGTCGAATGCTTTCTACTGTATCAATAGTATCGCAGTGGACCTGATTGTTTCAGCGTGATGCCATTACGAAAAGAAGGGTGTTATGAGCAATTATGTAGAAAATTTCCTATTTAAAGACCTGAAACGAATATCAAGCTTGACATGTTTGGCAAATGATTTATTGATAATATCCTATATTTCCATTTAACTCTCGTAGCGTTTGTAAGGACTAAGCTAAAGAACATCGTAGTAAATAGCCTACCGTGCACTGAGCAAAAGTTAGCTCAGCTCACGACCCCGCTTGCGTGACTTAGTAAATAAAATCCTATTTAGAACCCAGTAAGTTATATATCTCAAGCAAATGCTTTATACTAAGACAAGTTATCGTTTGGCGAAATCAGAGAACCAGATCAAAAATCAAGTTGGGAGTACCAAAATGAATAATCTAACAAACAACAATTTTATTAAATGTTATTGGCAGTAGAAGCTTTTGGCCTATTACGATAAAAAGCACTTTAGTCAATAAATAGTCGTGTTGTTTTTTAACAACCGTGTAGAAAAACGAATAGCCTTCTTGGCACGATTGTAATTGTATTATAAATGATAGGACATATTAAGCTTATTCATATTTTAAAATAAATATTCAATACAAATATGAAAAATTCATCGGTTCTATCACATCTTAGATACCAACTATTTACATGCTAGTGTCTACCCTTAGGGTAAGAACTAAGGATACCAAGCGATATATTATCATAACTTCAGTAACTATTTCTTAAATAATCACTTTTCGAAATTTAAGAACATCTTAATTGTTTATTTAAAAAAGTTATGTATAAATTTATTTAACACTAGCTTTTGCCCGCGACTTCGTCTGCGTTTCCGTCGTTTTTCGAAAAAAAATTAGCAGATGTCCTCCCTCATAGTTTTGACGTAACAGGCAGATTCACTTTCGTATTTTAGAAGGGCAATAGTAATATAATATGCCAATCCACAAAACTGTTGAAAAATATAAGTAACCGCAGCATATTATAATATACCCACGCTATACCCACGACTCGGTCAGCGTGTAACTCCTTGTTTTTTATTAAGATAATATATTGCTAATATTTTTAGATCAAATTAAAATGTTTCAGCGCAAAGCTTCTGGGTAGACTATGTTAAGAGTCGACCCGTCCGGCACGTGAACGTAAAGATTCCTAGAATTGCTAACCCGGGAAAGAGCGACGTATAATTGACCATGCGAGAAACAGCTAACACCGAGATCTAATCCAGCAACACGAAAAGTCTGCCCTTGAGCTTTATTGATAGTCATGGCATAGCACACCGATACTGGGAATTGCGTTCTTTTAAATTGGAATGGAAAATTATTTGGTATTATGGGAATTCTGGGAATAAAGACAGTTTCTCCTGCACCGCAACCTGTTAAAATTTGAGCCTCGATTACATTTTGTTGCAACTGGGTTACTTTTAGCCGAGTTCCATTGCAAAGTTGAGGTGGTCTTAAATTTCGGAGCAGAATTATCGGTATGCCAATTTTTAAACAAATTATATGAGAAGGTAGTCCAGGCATACTTAAAGAATTTAAAAATTCTATCGGGTAATTAGTGGCTTCTTGTTCATCAACCATTCTATTTATTGAACTATAAACTTTGCTTTCTCCCTGTATATTAGACAGTATTTTATTATTAATTTCAGATGCCTGGTCATTGCGAGGAGTCAAAATGGACCTTTCGCAAACCCAAGAATTGTCCCTATTTAATATAATTGTTATGTCACCGTAAACCGAAGATATAAGATGTTGTTGGGATTGCACTATACAACATAACTCAGGTGTCAGAATAAGTTTTCCATGGTGTAGTTGTGGATAGGTACCTTCACCAATCTTCAATAATGTATCAGAAAATTCACGATTATCTGCGTTGTCTCCAGTTCTCACTCGCATATTTATAGTCAAATGCACCGATTGTATATCACGCCACAAATAAGAGCTTTTCAGGCAAGCCCTAATCTCATCAGCTCGGGTTCCCCGTGGTATTACCGGTAAGGTTTGTCGGAAATCACCACAAAATAAAACCGTAATACCGCCCATTGGTCGATCATTTTGTCTTATGTCCCTTAGAGTTCTGTCTACTGCTTCTACTCCTTTTCGATGGGCCATCGTACATTCATCCCATACGATTAAATTACACTCACGCAATACCTTAGCTTTGTCGCTATTTCTTGAAATACTACAGGTTGGACTTTCCGTGCGATCTAAATTAATTGGTATTTTAAACATAGTGTGAGCAGTCTTACCTCCTGGTAGCAATGTTGCAGCTATACCTGATGAAGCCACGGCAAGAGCGATTTTACGCTGATTTCGAACATAAGCTAATATTAATTTAGTCAAAAAAGTTTTCCCAGTTCCTCCAGGTGCATCTAAAAACCATATTGTTCCTAAATTATTCTGCACACTCTCGCACACGCGATCATAGACTAAGCGTTGTTCTGCAGTCATCATTGGGACACCGTTTTCTAATGTTACCAGCAGTTCCATTGGGTTGTAACCAATCTCTGCGGAATATTCCCTATTGGTAACCTCTCCGACTGAGGTTGGCGTTGGCAAACCATATTCACAAAGTGATTTACCGCCTACTGCTGTTAAGTCTTCCTGAAGAGCTAATAAGCACTGATTTATAGCCAGATCTCGAAAATTATCATTAGTTGCGCCTTCATTATTGTGAGATAAATTCCGAAGAAAGTCTTCTGCAAATTTTTCTTTATATTTTTCCCATAATTGGACAGGATCAGATAAATTACAAAATGTGAGTAATGTTACAAATAAATGGCGTAACCGTCGTGGATTATCACTAACACAGGATTCTGCTAAAGTGTCATCCCAATGTTGATCATTTTCAAGCAAATGACGCACTTGGCAAGCTGCATGATAAGTTGGATAAACAACATCGTCTACTTTTCTCAAATCTATAAATGATGTTGGTCCTCGCACTGTATGTAATAATAATCTCAAATAAAAACACTCTGCGTTGTTAGGATGAACAGTATACACTCTACCAAGAACATGTTCTTTGAAAATACCTGTCTCGCCATCTACAGGCCTGCCTCGGCGTCTACGGTTAAAAACACCTCGTTGTTTATCGTAGGTATAATACGATGGAACTTCTTCATACAAAAGAGACTTTGCGAAATTATCAGTTTGGCAAAGTCGAAAGAATGCCAATAAAGTTGTTTGTCTAGGGTTCTCTAATCGTTCTGTAACATTTTCGGCGTTAAAATATATACGTTGACCGCCTTCCAGATGAACATCCAGATGGGTCACAGGTGGATATCTTTCGTGAATATTAAAACTTAAGATCCGCCACACAGCTTCTGAAGAGCTGATATATCTGCCTGACTGAAATCTAGTAACTTCATCATGTTCATTTCTTAACGCAAACGTAGCTTGGTCACTGCCCTTGTTAATGTACTTACAAATATATTTAATTGACTCTACACTATTACACATTTCTACATTTATGTGAGCTTGAAATGCTCTGGACAATACAGGCGAATACGGAACGACCTACCTATTATCTAAAGTAACCTGTTGTCCAGACATTCGCTTTTCAACAGTAAAACCACCATTGTCTCTTGAACGGCGACGATATAATGGGTATCCATCATGTCCTGTTACAGTTTCATCCACTAATGCTTTTGGATACCTTTTAGTGCAACGACCGTCTTGCATGCAAGGAGCATTTGCGTTAAATGCACCACATGGACCATGTATCATATGAGTTTTAACAATGTCGTATAACAGGGGATCTGCAGTCGGATCTGGAATTTCAGCACTGATTAATCTGTCTACATCATTAGGTCGAACCTTATCTTTTAACCAAAGCAAGATATGTGCGTGAGGTAAGCCGCGTTTTTGTCACTCAACACTATACATATAACACAATACTTCTCCAAAAATGTTATCTTTGGTAAGAAGATCTATCATTGATTTTAATTTTAAATGAAACACTCTTGCAATAATATCATGGCGGTCATGCGGTGCCTGACCCTCAAGAAGCTCCCGAGTGATTTCATCCCACTTGGGATTGGTAGTTACAGTAACAAATAAGTCGGGACGTCCATATTTTCTTACGTAACAAAAAGCGTCTTGAGTACGTTCATGCATGTAGCGTGGACCACCAGTAAAAGAAGAGGGTAAAATAACTAAACGACCCATATTCACAGTATCGTTATCTTGCTGCATGGCATCGCGAAGGTGCACGTATTCTTCAGCGCGCAGCTGCCTTTGATTAGATCGTGTATAAACTAATCTTTCGGTTTCAATTTTTGCGTACATGTCAACAATAAACTGATTAAATAAGCCACGAAAACGTTGAAAGTATACCAATCTATTCCGTCTCACTTGCAGGTGGTAACAATAAAATTGAAGGCATGACACCTTTTTATTATAATTAGGTGCGCCTGTGCGCGGATCGGTTTGGTATACAGCGAAATTATAACCATCTTCCCCTCGACAGTATATCATAGGATATTGCAAACTGTCGTAAGCCCTGTGGGTTTCGAAAATACGTTGCAAACGATTGTCTCTGGAACGTATAACGATATCACGCCTATCACATTCCTGGTCGACCAGTACTACAGCAACTTCATTCGTGGATGGAACGTTATGACGCCCAGGGTGTTCCTGAGTTGGACGCTTATCGGCATTTATAACAATTTTATAATTGTTATTACCATCTTGAGAAAGGGCTTCTAATGCCGATTTAAAACTGCATACGTACGAATTAACCTGATGTAACATGTTCTGAAGTTGTGAAATGAGTTCAGTATTTAAATTCGGAAAATATTGATTTCTTATATTCGACTGTTCGTTGTAATCGGATACAAAATATATTTGAAGAAATTTAGGTTGTTTTTCAGGCAAAAGGGACCCTATCAAATGGTAAACCTGACCTTGTACCTTAAAAGTAGGCATGAAAGGGCCTTCTGAGATTTGTTTAGCACCAAAGGATGTCATTTGGAATGCACTATTATAAGTGCGAATATTATCTAAAAACTGTTTGGATTGCAAATGTTCCCCTAAAAGTAGTGATTTTAAAGGTTCCGGTGGGTCTTCGAACGAAGGCAAATTTATTTTACCTCCAGAACAACAGAAACCAGCAGACTCCTTCCTCCACTTCGAAGCATTACAAAAGGAACATACTACGTTCATATCGCCTATTTCAGAAGATGATCTGTAATCAATTGTGAGGTTATAAGCAAACCCACTTTTATATTTATCGGACCACGCCACCGAATTTGTAGATTGATCTACCACGTGTATATCTAAGTCATTAAGACCATGTCGAAATCTATCTGCAGTAAGACGGGCCTCTCGCTGTTCTTCTGTTTCAAGCGACCGAATATTTTCAATTCTTAATCTTTCATTAGATAAAGTAATCAATTGTTCTTGTCTCAAAGAATTGTAATAATCGCGTCCCGACTCTAGTCGTTGTTCATGCTCATGTTCATCTTCAAGAGATCGAATCATGTTATGGTGCGCCCTATCATTTGTCAAACGGTCTTGATATTGAGTAAAAGTTTCAGATTCTCGAGACAAAATATGACGTTCGTGGTCAGCTGTAAGCCGTAATTCCCTCTCAGTGAAGGTTTCGGACTCGCGAGATAAAATATGACGTTCGCGGTCAGCTGTAAGCCGTAATTCCCTCTCAGTGAAGGTTTCAGACTCGCGAGATAATGTATGCCGTTCGCGGTCAGCTGTGAGTCGCAATTCTCGTTGTAAAGCAGTTTCAGCTTCTCGGGATAACGCATGTTGTTCCCGGTCAATGGAACGCCTTAGCTCTCGTTGAGAAGAGCTTTGAGAAGCCCGTGTTGTAGCTCGTCTCGCTCTTTCAGCTGCTAATCGCATCTCTCTTTCTGGAGAGCTTTCATTAGCTCGAGATGTTGAGGCACTAACTCTCATAGAGTTTAACCGATGTGCTCTTTCCTCTTCCGATTCTTGAGAACGCGTCATTCTCATTCTCCTAGCTTGACTCGAAGTTCGAGATAAAGATGGTCGTTTTTTAGGTGGCATCGTTTATTTTATTTTTAATCGACGGTAACTTAAATTCTATTTAGTTACCCAACAAAAAACTTACGTCAGAGGTCCTAACTATAGCTAAGTATATAATAAATAGAATATAAATCTAAGTGCCTATTAAAACTAAAATAATATTCTAATCGAATTATAAATATGTACGTAGGTACCTACAAATTACAAAAGAATAAAAAATGAAAATAAAGCTATACTTAATGCGTGTGCAATACTATCTACACTTACCTACTTCACTTAAAAATGAATAATAAGAAATACCTACAACTACTGTAATTAATCAAAGTACCTATGCTAATACAAAAAAAACCTTAGATGTTCTAAGTACAGCTGCTATATAATAAAAAAATATAAATCTAAGTGCCTATTTAAACTTAAATACCTAATATTCTAATAGAATTAAACTAAGAAATATGTACCTACCTACCTACAACTTAGGTACAAAAAAAAAAGAAATGAAAATAAAGCTAAAACACGTGTGCAGTATAGGTAGATAGTAGGCAATATCTACCTATACCTACTTCACTTAAAAATAAATAAAAAATACCTATGAATACTATAATTAATAAAAGTACCTACCTACGCTTTTATCTACTAAATACAAAAAAAAACTAAACATAAAATGCCCAAAACTAACCTATCAGTAACTAAAAATCTAACAATAATCTAATCTATCTATCTATTATCTAATCTAAAAATCGAATCTAAATCTACTTAAAAAGAAATAAAATAGGAACTATTAATAGTTAAGAATTTAAACAAAACTAAAACTAATTTAGAAAATAACAACAAAAGAAATTAAAATAAACTATTTAAAGACAAAAAGTCGCGCTGATAAGCACGGTTTATAAAATAACAATTATTGTCTGTCAATAAAGTTCAACACTCTGAACGCATCAACAGCCAAATATTGAATGACGCTTGCGCTCGCCTCCCGCCCCTTTTATACTCTGCCGCCGCGAGCCCCTTTTATACTCTGCCGTTGAGCGCGGCAACCGTTACGCAAAAATAATCCTTATAGCTTGATTCACTACTCACGCGCGATGTCTTGTTGGCGTATTTCATGTAAGTAAGTATAAGTTTGGTGTTTCTATACCGATTTCAATGATTCTTTTTTTATTGAATTGGTGCTAATGTTTATTTTTTTTTTAATTAGGAATGATGGTGAGCATTATTGGTTTTATAAACGTAAAAGTAAACAAATATAATAAGAAATCACCGAACTGCTAAGCTATCGAGAGTTATGCGTGTTATTGTGAGTTAACTATAAAAGGTAGATATATGCTGTCTTGGAATATTTTTCGTGTATTTTTATGTAGAATATTTCCGTTATACATAGTTTCTATGTAGCTCTAACCATTAAGGCTGCACACGCGACGGAAGCTTAAAAAATCAAGCAACTTCTCCCATTTTCTCAACATTTCCTTTCACTGCTCTGCTCCTATTCATTGTAGTGTGATGAAAAGTATACTATTACCTGCCCAGGAGTATAAAGAATAATTGTACTAAGTTTCGTTAAAATCCGTCGAGTAGTTTTTTTTTCTATAAATAACATACAAACAGACAGACAGACAGACAGACAAAAATTTTTTTAACTGCATTTTTGGCATCAGTATCGAACACTAATCACCCCCTGCTACTTATTTTGTAAATATATTTCATGTACAGAATTGACCTCTCTACAGATTTATTATAAGTATAGATTTTGTAAAGATCTATATTAACAACAAAAATAATTTTAACTCCGTTAATAGATTCTTGTTAATTTGTCTTGTTACAGTATGAGTTCCTAATCATGTTATAGATATACTAACTTTAATACAATTGCTAATGGTATGTTATGAATAAAATGTTTATTATTTCATATAAATACATTTAGAGATGCTGAAGATATCGGCCTCACTACAGATAATTTGGTTTAGATTATTTAGGGTTCAAAATTTTCCTCACAGTATAATATATATCTTATTAAGTTGAACAATATTGCTTCACGACAAAGATAATAACGCACTCTTCAACTTATGGTGCAAATATTTACTACGACTGTTACTGTTATCATTAAGAATTAAAATTTAATATAATTCAATTAATTTAATATTAGCTAGGTGATAATTTTCGCAGTCAATGTTATTTTGTAAAAATGGCGTTTTTTACAGTTTTTATTTAACGGTAGATATCAGAAATGAAACATTCCTAGTTAGTAAAAATATTTTTTATCCTCAACAGCTATAAAATAATAATAAATAAAAAATCATCTCATTGCAGTTAATCTAATAAATATAGTTTATTTTATGTGACCATGTCGCAAGAAACGAAGATTGCAATGAATGTCTATTTATTCTCAATATTGTTTTAGTGTCTTTTCAGTTAAAATATTTTTTATCAATCTTGGAATGAATTCCTGGAAGAATTCAGGTATACAAATGTATAAATCTATAATATATACCATAGAGTGACTGTAAAAGTATGGGTTCCTAAATTTTAAATAAAATATAAGACTAATTAGTCAATTGTTTTTAGTTTGTTAATGTGTAGTGTACATGACGTACACTCGAATACATAACAAAGCTTATTTTAACTTCAACAACACACCAACATGATCAGACAATATGACAATAATCACGCACCATTTGTGTTCATGACTCTCTTGTGTTATCGTAATTGCTGGTGTATGAGTTTCTATTAATGTCACTCATAATACAATCATATTCATTGGATCCGATGACCACAATTTTTATTATATTGACAATAGTTTTGAACAATGATAACAAAAGTTCATAGATATACATATAAATAAAATTTAAGCGACTGTTTGTAATTCCAAATTAAATTCTTTCTAAATGTATTTCATAGTACATGTGGTTTTACATAAAAAAAAACACTAAAATTTTCTCTGCCTGTCTTTCTGTTTTTTGTGGGTAAACTCTGAAGCGGCTGGACAGATTTTAACAATAATTTAATTTAATTAATTTAATACTTTAATTTACCAAATATCTAACAAAGATTTTTTTCCATTTATATTAAGTTCAAAGGCACAAAACAGCCTGCTTTAATTTTCCTTTAATAATGTTTTTCCCTTCTAACTAATTTTATAAGAAAATGTATCTTTTAATAAGAGACTAGATAATTTAGTAAAGTACAAGTTACAGGTCGTGTATTATCATTATTATATAATTAATAAGATTATAAAGGATCTTATACTTAATATTCAAAGGAAGGTTATAAAAGACCAACAGACCCTCAATTTCGACTCGTTGCGCTCATCTCGGGCCGTTTGCATATTGAGTGAAGCGAGCCCAGTGTAATGACTCATCGTTGTGGACAATGTTGGTAATGCAGGAGATTTCAGATTAGACTGACAGTCGCGCCACATTCCCATTGACTTCAATGGGATATCAGTTTTTTGAAGATTATTTCTCAACGACATGACATTTTTCAATTTTTTTTACAACCATCACCTAATCTGTGTCATTTTGATTGCAAAATTTCATAATTTTCCGTCAAGTAATTTTTGAGCCTATTCGTGACATATGTTAGAATGTGAAAAAGTCTCCAGTACAGCGCTCCGCTCACTTCGCTCAATAAATCCATATGGTATATATTATTTTAAACCTAAATAAATGTATTATAATATATTTCAATCAATTAATATCTTGACCGCATTATAAATAAAGGTAATTAATTACACGTATCTCTTTAAATATTGTGGCTTTGGACATGTATATGAATAATTATTAATATCTCGTTAATTTTAATGAATACGTAACTAACATTATAAATATACCATTCTGTTTTTATTAAAATGTGATACATAAATATATTTACATTTCCTTCTAACCCGTTTTCTATATTAGTGTTCTAAGCACATGCATGCTGCATACTTGTGCTATTGAGATATTTAAAATAATAAAACTAACTTTCCACTTTGACTTTATTAATGCAAGAAAAATAATTGAAAGGAATAAATGGAGCAAATTAATTTAAACACTTTAATAATATTAATTAGTATTTCCTGAATAAATTACTAAAACCGGTACAGTGGCTTAACTCTTATCACTGTCATTGCAGTAAAACGGAATGAGGTTTCATTCTGACATTATTCTTAAACTCGTTTATCTCAAAATTACGGAATATTTAAGACAGTTTCGCAGTAATAGAATCTTGAAAGTTCTGTAACAGAATGTTTTGAAAGCCGCAACTGCTGCGAGGTTGGTCGGAAGATTGCAAGAAAACTTAAAATGCTTAAATAATAGAAATAGTTTGATTAAACTTCAAAGAATAAGAGAAACACTTGACCAAGGTTTGAGCATAAATCATTTAACATTTCTCTAACTTTATGTTATCTTTTTGAAATGTAATCGTTTACTTTAAAAATAATTTTCTTCTTTCTTTATTTTAAAAGAAATATCAAAATGTTTATATATATATATATATATATATATATATATATATATATATATATATCTGATATGTGAATATAAATATATATAATAATTATGACTGAATTATAAAAATTCCTACTTACGACAAATTTCAAGTCTTTTAATAGTAGGTTTATTATAGTTATTATTACTAATAATACTTTATATGACTGAATAAATATTACTTTATTTTACAAAATATAGCGAACAAAATCAGAATTTGATAAAAGTTTTAACCACAAAAGGTTTTATTATACTTTACATTTTTTTATTATAATTACTTTTATGATACAGTAAAGTATATATCTCACAAAGATGAGTTCGTGCTGAAGACTCGTTAAGCGGTCACGACACGGTCTAGTTTACAGCTAGGGTAATTTCACTTTAAAACTATAGTCTAGATCAAACTTTATTGAGTCTATAATATACAAAAAACCGCAAGTAATAATTATAAGTATAAAAAAATATCTTTATTATAATGTATTTTAACAACTTCAAGATGAAAAGAAAAGTTATCAAATAAATAAACATTTTGTAATATTGGCTTTGGTAGAGATTCCTTTTGTTGTTTCGGGAGTTATAGGGATTTCATCAAAGTCCTATTTCAGGAGCAGTAAAAACGGAACAGAGGCCAACTTTATAAGTTCCGTGAGGTACTTCGTCAAAGGCAAAATGCCGCACTGCTATTATTAAAAGGCTACCTAATTATAAATTCATTATTTATTATATTTATTAAGTGGAAAAACTTTTCCACTTTCCGCATTGCTACCTTTCTGCTTTGGCATAAACTTACTAACGGACGAGACTTCAAAATATATTTATACATAAATAATTTATAAATTCACGTAAAATGGCCTTAATTTGCTGTAGGTGGCGCCAGAACTTATAGGTAGTTTAGCTACACACAGACCGCTGTACATACGTTCGATTTGTTAGGAAGAATAAATACAAACATTTCCTTACCTTTATGTATCTTTGGAATGTTTTCCACGTACCAGTAGTATATTGCGGTATGCATTGTATTTGTAATGGCTATACAGGGATGGTATTGATGGTATTTTTATTTCATACTAGCTGTTCCCACGACTTTGCTCGCATGGAATAAGTATTTAGTATAAAATAGCCTAAAGTACTCCATATAATATCATCTACCCATCAGTGAAAGTCATATTAAAATCAGAACAGCCATTTCAGAAATCATTCGGAACAAACAGACAGACGAACAGCGAAAATTTTTTAAAATTGTATTTTACCTAAGTTTAATTTAGTGATTTTTTTTTAATTTGAAGATAGATGCAAATAGACGCTATAACTATATTTATATGTATAGATATGTTATATATTACTTCTACAATTTAGACAAGCTTATAATTTATTAAGGTATAATATTCCTGGATAAAAATTAAAGTCCAGTTAGGACTGTATAAAGTACGAGCAGAATCTTAACTACTCCAATTACGTTTAGATTATAATAAGTATATTAAAATATTAAATAATAATAATAATATTAAATTGCATTTCCATTGATAGAGTTACAATATAGTAGTTATATACAAGCTTTTTAAAACCATCACTTCTAGTGCAGCATAAAAATAGCTTAACAATTAGCACATAAACAAGGGAATACCTATACGAGTATATGTATATTTACTTCACTTACTCTTATTACAAAGATTTGTTTCAATTAATATTATCTCTAAATGCAAGTAATATAAATTGATGTGGTTATTGTTATTCCACTTCGATTCAGATACAGTAAGCCAGATATAATAACTATTACCTCGTTAATATAACAGCTATTCAGCCAATACCTAATTCAATTAATACCCATACAAAGATTTGTTACGCAATATCTTGATGATATTATTTATATTGTATGTGTGGTTTAAAACATATATATATATATATATAAAATTTAATAAATTAACTCAAATATCTAACTGAAGACATTAAATTACTAACATTTTAATTTAATTTACTTTTAAAACCTATAATCAAAAGTGTGTAACAACATAGATGTACTTGTGTAATGTAATAAGAGCAATGTCGTGTTGATTACATTACCTTGTTTTGTCGATCTCTCGTGATAATTATTTGGAACTTGGAAGCCTTATTTTTGTAAAAATGGCGAAGATTCGTTTGAACGTAAAGTTGTATTAATATTTAAGAGTTTCATGTTTAGTTAGTTGATGATTGTTATGAAGAACATTTTCGGCAAAATGTAAATAAAATATTGATTATTTGTATGATGACACACCTCTCAGTGTTCTAATATAATTATGTACGCGTCCATTAATTAGTTTATTATTTTCATGTCCTTGTCGTTATGTGAATATTCGTTTAATTGACTGTCAAAAAACTAATTTCATTAAACAATAGTAACCAACTTTTATAACGGTCTGTAGTTTAACATATCGTAGTTTAACAAACACTCGTATGTTCATACATTAGGGGCATCAACAGACCCGTTTGCATATTGAGCGAAGCGAGCCAGTGTAATGACGTATCGTTTCCCATTGACTTCAATGGCATATCAGTTTTTTTACGATTAATGCTCAACGATATGACATGTTTCAAAAATTTAAACCATCACCTAATACGAGTATGTGTCTTTTTGATTGAAAATTTCATAATTTTCTTTCAAGTAGTTTTCGAGCTTATTCGTGACAAAGAATGTGAAAAAGTCTCCAGTAGAGCGCTCCGCTCGCAACGCTCAATTAAACTAGGGGCGCCAACAAACCCTCAATTTCGATTCGCTGCGCTCTCGAAATCTCGGCTGCCGTTTGCATATTGAACGAAGCGAGCCCAGTGTATTGACTCATCGTTGGCCATTGGCTTCAATAGGATATCAGTTTTTTGACACGATATAAAAAAAAAAATTGAGTACATTTTTTTTTAATCCATCACCTAATGTGTGTCTTTTTGATTGCAAAGTTTCATAATTTTTCGTCAAGTAGTTTTCAAGCCAATTCGTGACAAAGAATGTAAAAAAGTTTCCAATAGAACGTTCCGCTCCCTACGCTGGCTTCGCTCAACAAATATAATATAAAAAGTTGTTTGTAAACAAAATATATCAATTTATTGAAATAACCTAAATCTTCCCGTAAAAGTAGATTCAAACCCATGTGTGGTCTTCACTCATTACTGTTGTATCTGGTTTAAATACTCGGGTGAATGAACGTGAAACAAAAAGTAAATAGGTAATTGTTTATATGTTACATTGTTATATCTGCAAGTTATTTCAAAACTTTCTATCAAAATAACAATCAATCAATCAATCATTAATAAATAAATAGACATTATTTTAAACAAATTTACGTTTTTGTTCCAAAATACAATTATTTTTACAACGTTGAAAGAAAATCATTGGAGTGTATTTTTATAACAGGAAGTAACAATAAGGTAACTGAGGCGCGAAAGTTTGTAAACAAGTCCAATTTATAGAAAAAAATGCAATAAAGCAATATTTAGGTGGAATATTAAATTTATATGTTTATTTCATTCTTTATATATTAAAAGATTGTTATTTATGGTCATTCATTTTTATTTTCAATAATTAACTGTTTCTAAAAAGACTGTCACTCCTATTTAAATATTCAAGCTCCTTTGAAATGGTCATATGTTTGCAGCTTCTGGGATCGTCCTAAACCAACACCTTAACGAGCCTTGTAACATGTAGAGTGCTTTTCACCTTTTGTAAGACATGACACATTTGAGTCTCCTGTAATTTTACATTTAATTATTTTAGTTACACACGTTCCCGTTATGTATTAAACTTTTGGGTTCACAATTAATTAACAATTTCTAATGAACTAAACCACCTTTCAGTAATCAATATTATAGGCTCCGGGATACAATTACATATTGTATAAAGTATGAGGCAAATATAAAACAGAGAAAATTGTCTTAATATCAAGTATCAGTTAATTTCTGATATCAGCTATTTTTTCTCAACAATGTAAAGATATACAGAAATAAGTCATCCTTCGGTCACTTCGTTGCTTCCATGCCATTAGTTTTTATCTGCGAGGGAAAATTGGTGCTATTCTGTAGCTGATATTATGGACAAGTTCTCTATTATTTTCTTTTAGTTGATGAATGTATATAAATAAGACATATAAGTATTTTATTACATTTAAGTTTATTTTAAACGAAAAAAAAAACCTAAATACGTAATAACTTTCAAAGCATAAATAATAATTTCAATATTATATTCAGCTTAAATGGGTTTACTCGTGACCTTTACCATATTAATACGTTGCGATAATAAGTTTTCCACTCTCATGTCATAACAGCCTTCGACATCAATAATAAAAACTGCGAGTCATGCAAATAAATAACACAAACTGTCGTTACCATAGACGTCAGTGTCACTCGATCCAGGTCATCCTTTGTTGTCGATTCAGGTAACGTATGTGGAATGTAATTGTAACATACCGTCGACCTCAGAACCCATCGGGACTGAAGTCTCTACACGCAAGCGCAGAGACTCTACCAAATATACTAAGATATGACAATTGTATTACCATCCTGTATGGGAAAATAGTCTTTATTTCACAAATAATAACGACTACAGTGGATGTTCGTGTTTGTTATCACAAAGATAACATTGTGGATATACCCACAATTATTTTCTAACTACCTATTTTCGGTCATAAAATAATCATGCTTCTACAACTGGTCGAGCTTCGCTACAGTACTGTTACTAGTCGTCCTTTCTGTCATTGAATGCGGAGGTATTCATTAAAAACTCGGGAACTAATGACTCAATATAAAACGTGTTGAAAGTATTATTTATGGGTTTTTAGGGATTATCTATTAGTTTGGCCTTTCGTCAGATCCTAATAGTAAGTCTGAAAGTTCCATGAATCATACATAACTGATTAAGACAATTTAAAAAATGTGCACAAAGACTTGTTGCTTTGGTATGACATGGGCTATTTAAATTAGTTGTTAGATTTATTATAAAATTAACGGCAAATAATAATATGAAAGTGATATGTGAAATGTAAAAAAATAATATTTACTCACACCACTCAATCTTGAGACTACTCATTTCAAGCGCCTCCATTCCCTTTTATAATTATAGATATTTTTAATTTACCATTTCACAAAAATGTTCCAGTAGAAATAAAATCAGAAATGATTATGTTTTGTCGTTCTGAATCTGTCAATGTGAAAGCAGCATAAAATACTCGTTATAACATTAGTCTATGAAAATCCTGTTAAAATCGGTCCAGTTATTTCAGAGCTTAGCTGGAATAAACAGATAGGGAAATAAATATTTTAAGAAATAAATATATCATAATGTACTAACATACTTGTATACTTTGATTTGAAATTAATGAAAAGCTGTTAATTAGTAATTACAAAAAGATACTTCAATTTTATTTATATTAAGTCCTTACATATGAAATTGAAATTGTTTTTTTCTTCTGTATCAGTGCTGCGGAATTGGCTCGACCGGTTAATGATGTGTATGGAGGTCGTGTCGCAAAAGAAAACACAGTACCTTTTTGGTTACAATGTTTTCGACTAGTGCTGGAGTTGTTCATTACAGTTTTCTCAAATCTGGCCAGACGATTACGACAGATATTTATGATCAGCAATTGCAAACATGATGGAAAAGTTAACTGCTAAACAACTGAGGCTACTCAATCGCTCTACGCCACTGCTGCTTTACAACAACGCTAGACCACACTTTCCACAATAGACCAACAAGAAGAGCATGAATTAGAACGTCTATGATATCCACCGTACTCCACGAACTTTGCTCCAACAGATTACCAATTTTTTCGAAATTTGGATAACTTCTTGCAATGGAATAAGTTCAACTTCGGTGGGATAGTCCAAATCGCATTTAAAGATTTTATTGATTTCCGTTCGAATGTTTTTTTTAGTAAAGGGATCATTAAACTACCTATGAGATATCAAAAGTGCACAGATAACAATAGTTTATACTTCCATTAAATAAATATATTATATTAAAATATATTCGACTTTTTGTTCCTCATACCAAACACCAATTTCATATCTAAGGATGGATTCCTAAATCTATACATATTAGGATATATATAGATTATAAAAAAAACAAGATAAAATAATAATATTAAACGTTTCAGTCATGTGATTTGTTTGCAGTGAATGTTCTCGGGTCGCCGCCCACGCCTCCTAGCCGACAGTTTTAAACATTTCCATAAAAAATGTTTCATTTATTTTAAAAGATCCCACGCTTAACTTAGTTTTGAATTCCGAATAAAACTTAAAATTCTACATTAGCTTTTAAAATATCTGAAAAAAGCGCGCGTTTGGCGTGCGAGCGTGTTATAAAAACAACGATTCCTACACTATTGTTCGTCGTCTTTAATTTAACGACCTTTAAAAATTTTCCAAGTGCTAATTTTATTATAAATTGGGTGAGCAAGTTTAAACAGACTGGTAATACAATACCTGGGTGATTGAAAATTTTAGCTCCACGCTAAATGAGTGTAAACAAGGAAATGGTGAATATTTTCAAACAGTTGTTTTTCATAAATAAACTTCAAGATCCGTTCTTTAATTAAACAGTAAATAAAACAGTCCATATTGTTGTTTTTTATTTAGCATCGAACTGAGCAACATAGTCGAAATGCGACTCAGCTCTTTATTAAAGGTTTAACATCGAAAAATGAGAAACATTCTCAGACAACCTTTATTACGTTAGTTTCCTATAATAATTTGTAGATTTAAAAACGATATATATTATGAACTATAAGTATTATATGCTTTATAACTTTTTCTTCACAAAAAGTGATATAATTTTCATTGTTTGTAACGGACAGATATGTTCGTGACAAGAGCGCGTTATCTCGTCAGTGACGTATGTCGTCGTTTGTTGTATGCGTTGATGTGAGGATCAATCCGTCAGTGGCGACAGACTGATCTTCAGAAGGCTTTGTCGCTTACGAGCGTTATTCGAATCAAATTGAATATCATCTATGTCTTTTATATTAACATTATTTACATTTATTTACTATGTAGTATAATTTTTAAGATAATTGTTTGATAGGATTCAAAGCCCTAGAAGTGCAATATTTCTTAAGGATAGTTTTAATATTAATAATAATAATTTTTTGTCAACTGTTTGTTTGTAAACATAATTAACATAAAACATTCATCTCCTTTTATACCATTATTTGAATTTTCTTTTAAAAAACACTTTATCATCATAATCATCACATAACATTATTAAATTTTAAATTTGTATCTGCGAGCAAAAAAAACATATTTTTCAGTTAAGTAATATTGATTGCAGATCTTAACATTTTTATAAATTTAAATTAAATAATTCTCAAAGTCAATTAAAGTTAAATACCTCGTTCGACAGGGTCGATCGTGTTAGGTAGATTCACGTCGGTCGGATCGACAAAGAAAAACTAGCCAGCAGTATTCTACTGGTCATTACGAGTCTTATGACGGGTCACTCTGCATATATTGGGTGAGCGGGGAACCACCCACCACTCCTATCTCCTAAACGGGGGGTCGCATCAAAAAACTTTTCGGACAAAAAAGTTTCCTCTTTTAATTTGTTAATTTTCTAAGATTTTTCCGACAGCAAAATTTTGCCTCCTTCTGTGACTTTTTTCGGTTCTTAACTTTCAACCGCCCCAGCCCCCCAACCCCCCGACCGATTTCCCCCGTTCAAGAACTTAACCTTTATTTTGTCCTTAAGAATGCGTATGCCGAGTTTGAAAATCCTCCGTCTATATTTGCGACCTGTAGCGTGTCCCAAAGGTTTGCACTTTCACCCCCCCTCCCAGCCCCCCCTTTCACTTTTTCCAAAAAAACGAGATGCTACGTTTGTCCTACTAATTTATTCTATCGACCTGTGAAGTCAGATTTCGCCTACGATGAATTTGGACTGATGGATCATATATACATATATATATAGAGGGATATATAAAAAAAAAATTTTCGACGGATTCTCAATCTCCAGTTCATAAACGGCGTAGCGCCCCTACTCTGGGGTCTGGGTCCCGTCATCGCATCGATTGCAATAGGTAGATTCATCTATTGAATCTACCTAAAATTCAATTATATTAGCTTTGAAATAATTACTTTATATAAGTTTGTTAGAAGCTAAAAGAGATAAGCTAAGTTACCACAACTAAACAATAATAAGAATATATATATATAATATATATATATAATATATATATATATATATATATATATATATATATATATAATCTACCTGTGGAGTAATAGATTATAATATTATTATTAAGTAGAGTAGTAGAGTAGTGCTATAAATATATTTCATAACCTTTGAGATATCTATTAGAATTCTTTGTAAGGGTTAATGTTGTGAGCAAAATATAATAATAATATAATAAATAATTTTAATTAATTTTAGAGATCAATTTAAATATTAGGTAATTAAACATATATAAATTAAAGTACATTGTTAAAATTTTTAAAAAGATTCGACATGAAAGAAATAATCTTAACTGGTTCTAAAGCACACATTAAATTAAATGGAAATAAAGATAAACAAACAATAGGTATTCTACTCACAACATTAGCTGTATACAAAACCATTAATGGTATTAATATAACGAGTTATTATAGCATGTCTATATATTGTAGATCACCTCGTATTGTATTGCAATATATATAATAAGTAGACTATTACTATTACTACTATCTTTGTTTAAATATATGGCTCATTTCAACTTGTTCATGGCTCTTGTAATATCGGTAACATCACATGCATATGCATGTCTATAGATGACAAGCGTTGATGTCTCACTCATTTTACATCCCGATTGCACTCAAGAGATGACACTATTTATATAGAACTAGACTTGGAATTACAATGACAGAAATGTAATTTAGGAATTTCGTCCGAAATTTTAATTCTAATATTATATTCATTAAATAATAAAACTATTCAATTACAAACATGTTGTTCCGCTATGAGTTATACAAGAATGACATTTCTTTATTTATATATTTGCCACTTCGAATCAATACAAGTGATCACGTGTGTGCATTTCCATTTTGGTACCATAATTATCGAAATAAGCCCCCCCTGTAAAGACACTCCACCAACTCAAAACTAAGGCTACCAGGTTTTCAATTGCGTCCTGATCTGAGAAGAACCACAACATAAACTCCGCCGGGTTTCACCAATGTCAATATTTAATGAGCAATTTACAACAATTAGAACTATCACAATCAATTCGATAAGCTGACTTATGCCGCTAATAATACAAAAAAATAATGAACTGAACATTAATGAACTACCAATATAAATAACTGTAGTACTCAACCTGTTTCAGTTAAAGTTAAAAGTTATCAGCCACAATTTGTAAATTAACTAAATCCCATAATTCAACCGAGTTACTGGAACTACAAAATAGTTTTGAATACAATATACAGTGATGGATTTCCTTAATACCTATTATAAAAAATATTGGCTATTAAACAGCAATTTCGAAAAAATTAATAAATAGACCTAGTCTTTTACGACAAAATGACCTAGTCTTTTATGACAAAATGTCTTTTATGAGTTGTCAGTCAGTAGCGTCACGGATTGGATAACGACGCGTCGGCATCCGGTAAGCCGAAGCCTAGGAAATAGTTTTTCTCAATCAAGTGTTCTAAAATTGTTAATCACGATAATAATATCTTTACTATTACCAATAAAATATTTTTTCTTTGAGTCCTTTGCTATCGACGTGTTATTGAAATAGGGTTAAATAACCTGTACGTACAATCATTTCTACATCAGAATACTGGAGACGGATAACAGTCGTTTGTTAGTACCTTTGGCCATCACCATTGGGCCATCACCTTTGGGTCATCCGACCATCGCAGTACTCGCCGTATGGAAGAACAACCAATAGACGAATTAGAAATCAGAAGTAAAATCAAAATATTCCTAAGATTATTACGTCTATTAATGGTATTCTTACAGAATATAAATATCAACATCCTTTCAGTAGTATATATATATATATATATATATATATATATATATATATATATCTTTTTTTTGGTGGGTAGACTTTAAAGTGTAAAGACGTGTTTTTAGCTATCTCATATATTTATTTCCATATATATTAAATTTTATAAGTTTTCTATACTGTGTTGTCAAATTACTTACATGGAATAGTTTTAAATTAACTACCAGCTGATTATCACAATATTCAAACATCACTTATTAAAAAATACACTTTTTCTTCTGTTCTCGTTTTTAAACTATTAAATATAAAAATGGATCCAATTTTGGAACTGCAGCATAAAATGGATGCTTTAACTAAGATGTTTTCTTCCAAAATTTCAGCATTTGAAGATTCAATTTCCACTGCCAAGACTCCGGATGTTTCTTCATTAGCAAGTGACTTCAATACGTTTAAATCACTAATTTGGAAAACAGTTTCTAATTTGAAGAGTCAATTAGACATTATATTCAAATATCTGGATACCCTGGAGATGAAGTCAAGGTCCAATATTCTACTTCTACATGGTGAACCGGAGACAGCAAATGAAGATATTTTGGATCTCTCCGTGAATGTTTGTAAAAACAAACTTAATATATGTAATTTTTCAAGACAAGAAATCATTACTTGTATGAGACTTGGTAAAAGTGCTGGCAGTAACAAACCTCGACCAATTTTGCTCCGCTTTGTTGATCAGCAAAGCCGTGGTCAAGTTTGGTCTAATAAAAGTAAACTTAAGAACAGTGGGTTAACTCTTTCTGAATTTTTAACGAGCCCCAGACATCAGGTCTTCATTGAAGCACGCAAATTGTTTGGTGTGAAGAGTTGCTGGACGTGTGACGGCAAGATTGTAATTTTGTGTCCTGATGGTTCGCGTAGAAAGATAGTTTCGCTGGAAGAACTTAACGCGATTAATTCCAAGCCAACTTCATCTCCTAGTGCCTCAAGTTCCATGGGTGCCAACGCAATGTCTGTGGATGTGCTCAAGGTCTCAAAATCTCGTTCTGGTCGTGTTTTTAACAAAAATAAGTAAAGTATGCCGAATTTTATTAACTTTGATTTATTTTATATTCTTATCTCGTTATTTATAAAGTCGAAATTTCTAAGTAAATTCTAAGTCTAATTAGTGACAATTATGATTTATAAATTGCAAAATGCGTAAATATTATTGTTGACGTATGACAGCTGTCGCTCTGACAAGCTTGTCATTTCGTCTGGAAATTAGACTGTTTATAAACTGTCACTACAGATACATGAATTGTCAAAGGTGTTAATTTATGCATTAAAATATAAATAGTAGGCAGAATTAAATATTAATATTTAATATTTAATTAAATATTAATATTTAATTTTTTTACAAGGTATTAAATATGTGTATTCCTTATGAATTTTATTTTGTTCTAGTTAATGTAGTGAAAGCTTAAATATATTGTGTGTGTATTTTACAAAACTATTTACAGCAGTGTTATTATTTTTATTAATTTAATATAATTTTGTTTTATTATATTATTATAATTTTTTATTTTATTTTATTATTTTTTTTTTTTTTTGGCTTTGTGTTTTTAATTATTTGATAGTTTTGATATATATTAGTTTTTTACTACTTTGTTTTTATTTATGCATTACTCATTTTTATTTTTATTTTATTTATTTATTATTATTTTTTTTTACTCTAATTTTATTTAATTTTAATTTATATATTTTTTATGTAAGACAAATGTAAGATATTCTAATAATTAATTAGATTGTAAATGGTAAAATATTGAATAAAATGTCAATATTAGTTCGTCAATTGACTTACTGTTGCAAATGTAATATTAAAGTAGTCAAAAAACAACTACCACCTAGTTCCTTGTGGTTGGAGCAACAGTCAGTCAATTCTCGACGTTTGGTCTGTAAAGACTTCATAAAGTGCCCAGTGAGTTGGGAATATTGTTGAAGAGGACTGAAAGATTGTAAGTACCATTTGATGACTATGTTTCAACTATTCTGTATTTTAAAATTTGGTATTTCAATTGGTAATTGTTAATCAAAGTTATATACAAATTCAGTGCTAGTAATTATAGTGGAGTGACCTAATAATTGGAATATATTAAATTGTGATATAAGAATTGTTTTATTAAAATACCCTCAAGTCATTACGATTAATACTAAAGTTTTTAATATTATTCTGAAACATTCTTTTACATCTCAGAAGTGGAATATTGAACGCTACAATTTGTGCAAATATACACACATATTTTATTTTTAACTTTATTATTTAATTTTTTTTTATTTATTATTGGAATAGAATGACGATTATATATTAATTTAAATTGAGTAATATTGTGGATGAACTACAAGGTCACTCCTATAATTCCTTCTTATCACTAACTTTAATATTCGGTTTAATGGTTCAGTATATAATTATACATTGAAGCTTTTATTAAAATGAAGAAATTCAAGTGACTATACATTCTATTATACTTAAGAGTGCCACATCAAGCAAAATTTTTATTTACCTATCCACAAAAACGCATAAAGAGACAATAATTGTCCGAAGACCTTAATTTTTTTTTCTCAGTCAACAAATGGATCTTAATGAAAACCAGCGTTCTCCGATACTGACACCTGCTAATAGTCGCAGTACCGGCACCCGAAACTCGCCGGTATTAACTAGCCGCTTGCGTACTCAAGATCCAGAACCACATCCTACCAGTGAATGGGACGTTCGGAGCAACCCATTACTGAGCAATACTGGAAACATTATAAGTGAAAGACACCGTTCACGTAGCCCTGCACTTCGCTCCACGGTTGAACACGGAAGAAGGGAACACGGTCCCCGCAGCCCGTCTACGAACTCAACCAACGAGGGGTTGGGCGAACAGCACCGCTCTCGTGGTCAACTTCGTCGGGCTATCAATGATAAAGCAAGAAGCCTACCGCGTCGCCGCAGTCCGTCTGCGCGTACAACTAGTTCAAGAAGATGTCGCTCGCGCAGTCCACGAATATCTGGAGCCAATAACCAAGAACGACGGCGCTGTCTCCGCAGCCCATCTACGAGCTCCACCAACGAGGGGTTAGGAGAACTGCGCCGCTCTCGCGGTCAACTTCGTCGTGCTGTTAATGATGAAGCAAGAAACCTACAGCGACGACGCAGTCCGTCTGCGCGTACAAGTAGTTCAAGAAGAAGATGTCGCTCGCGCAGTCCAGGGATATCTGGAGCCAATAACCAAGGACGACGGCGCTGTCTACGTAGCCCGTTGCCAAGAAGTCACCCCGGCGTCATTAGCAGGCAATACCAAAGCACACCGTCCGTCATAGAGATGGGCCAGCCACCTTCGCGCAGCGCGACTCTACATGAAAACTTCACAGCATTCCACGGCAGCCACGATGAACATAATGAAACAAGGTTAGTGACTCAATCCGACTCCAATATCATCAATGAGTTAATAAGAGCTATCAGAAATAGTAACCAGTCATCTGATTCTGTTGAAAAGTTAGGGTCTATCCATAACACCATTCCCGAATTTGATCCGTCTAGGAAAGGCCAAACTATAAAAATGTGGTTGCATAAAGTAAATGAATGCGCTACGATATATGGCTGGAGTGATAGACAAACTATCCATTATGCCCTTCCCAAATTATGTGGGGTTGCGCAACGCTGGTACGAAAGCCTACCGTCCGTTCTTTATTCGTGGACCGAATGGCAGCAAAAACTTACCGAAGCGTTTCCATCAGACGAAAATTATGGACAGATACTGACAGATATGTTAGGCAAACGTGCTCGGTTTGGGGACTGTTTAGAAAGTTATTATTATGAAAAAGTAGTTCTTTTGAATCGATGCGACATAGCGGGTAAAAGAGCGGTTGAGTGTATTCTTCACGGTATCGATGACCGGTCGATTAGGTTAGATTAGGTTAGGTGCAAACTTCTAGCATACCTACGTTGTACTCGAAACATTAGGACCCCAATTAATGAAAAGCGATCCTTTAAGTCTCAACATCCTAAAAATCAAGAAAATGCCCAGACCGCTACTATGATTACCAGCCGCTCTCGATGTCTTAATTGCCGACAGATAGGTCACATATCAACTAATTGTACCTTACCTATTAGAAAATGTAGTCACTGTTCTAAAATAGGGCATGAAGCAGATCGATGTTCCCTTAAAATGTCATCGTCTTTAACAGCAAATGTGAAAAGTAATCCAAAACCAGTAATGCAAATTTCTACAAGCGATAGTGACCCAAGTAGTAAATATTTTAAAACCGCAATTATTAATGGCGTTAAATTCAACTCCTTTATTGATTTCGAAAGCCGCGTTTGTTTAATCCAGAAGTGTGCTTTTATTTTACTCGATTCTAAGTTTGAAGATTGCGATATTTCGTTTAAGGGTTTCGGTAATTCCCTAGTAAAGGCAGTAGGTAAACAACGCGTAAGCTTAGAAATAGATGGCGTTAGTGCTATTGTTGATTTATTTGTCATCCCCGACGATTCCATGAATATGCAATTACTTGTAGGTCAGTCTTATACTGAACAGTCTCATATAGTTATAAGTAAAACTAGTAATTCGCTTGAAATATCTCAACTACCTAATGATTGCGAAATCGGTAATAATAGGGTTAGCTTGTTTTCAAAAGGTAATATAAAAGTGTCAGGCCTTACTATAGTTGAAATTTATAGTGAAAATAAATTTACTGGAGAAATATTTATTGAAGGAAGTGTGCGGTATCACTCAGGAGTTAGATATTCTGTCCTGTCAGGGCTTTTCGAAATTAAAAGAGGAATAGGGTCGATCGTTTTAAATTGTCCCGGTAGCGGTTCATTTATGCTACCTAAGAATTTTTTAATAGCTCGTGGTAAAACCGCAGTCCAGCAACAAGACATTCCAGTTTTGAATATCTCTGATTTAAGTCAAAGTAACAGAAAAAAGCCAGTTATAGATTCTGACATTAATATCGGATATGACGCGTCAAGTGACGATAAGAATAATCTTTTAAACTTACTAAATGAATACAGAGACTGCATAGCTATTGATTTATCTGAATTGGGACAGGCCACAAAGGGCGAAATGAGTATCGAACTGTATAGCAATGAACCTATTGTCTATAGACCCTATAGGCTAGCAATTAAAGAAAAAGAATACGTTAGGGAAATGATTGATGAACTACTTCAATATAACATAATCCGTCCATCAACTTCTTCATACTCAAGTCCTATAGTTTTAGTGAGAAAAAAGAATGGAGAATTTAGCCTCTGCATTGAATACCGCGCTCTTAACAAAAATACCGTTAGAGAACATTTTCCAATGCCTCTCATTGACGACCAGCTAGACCTCCTTGCGGGCTATAAATTCTATACAACTCTTGATTTGGCATCCGGTTATTATCAAGTGCCGATAAAGGAAAACGATAAATATAAAACAGCATTTGTTACACCAGATGGTCATTTTGAATTTAATCGGATGCCTTTTGGCCTGGCTAATGCTCCTGCTGTTTTCCAACGAATGATGAATGAGGTATTGGGTGCTGCTCGTCATGGGGAGGCACTGGCATATCTTGATGCCGTTATCATACCATCCAGAGATATATCACAGGGTTTAGAAAGATTAGAATCTATTTTACAACTTTTTCGCGATGCTGGCTTAACTCTAAAATTACCTAAATGCGTTTTCTTTAGCCGTATAGTAGACTATCTAGGATTTGAAGTCTCTTCCGACGGAATAAGGCTAGGTTCACGGAAAATCGAAGCGGTTTCACGTTTTCCTACTCCCATTAACCAACATTGCTTACGCCAGTTCCTAGGGTTAGCAAGCTTTTTTCGAAGATTCGTTCAAGGGTTCTCAATTATTGCTAAACCCTTAACTATCCTCTTAAAGAAAGATACTAAATGGGTCTGGGGACCAGCACAGGATGTAGTATTTAGTAAACTTCAAAGATCTCTTGTGGATAAACCTACACTGGCCTTGTATAATCCTAATGCAGATACCGAACTTCACACAGATGCCTGTAAACTTGGTGTGGCTGGCATATTATTACAAAGGGGTGATAGTGGTAGTCCCCTCAGACCAGTTGCTTACTTTAGCAGACAGACTACTCCTGAAGAACAAAATTATTCCTCGTACGATCTTGAAACCCTCGCCGTAGTAGCGTCTCTCCAAAAGTTAAGAGTATATTTAATAGGTGTACCATTTAAAATTTTGACCGATTGTAACTCCCTTAGAGCTACTTTTCAAAAACGTGATATGATACCCCGAGTTGCTCGCTGGTGGGAACAAATGCAGGAGTTTAATTTTAGCATAGAATATAAGCCAGGTTGCTCGATGGCACATGTAGACGCTCTTAGTCGTAATCCGATTACCAGCTCCCAAAATCTTGACGTACTTGAAGTAACCGAAGTCGATTGGTTAGTAACGGTTCAGAGTTCAGATAGCGAAATTCAAAAAATAATTAATATTCTTAAAGATCCAGACTTAGAAAACGTAATCCATATAAAACCGTCGTACAAACAAAAAAATGGTAACTTATTTAGAATTACGCCTGAAGGTGACAGATGGGTAGTGCCAAAGGGCGTACGATGGCAAATTGTTAAACAGAATCACGATGATATCGGTCATTTTTCTGTAGAAAAAACTCTCGAAAAAATAAAGGCTAAATATTGGTTTAGTGACATGAATTCTTTTGTAAAGAAATATATTAGGTCTTGTCTAGAATGTGCCTATGCCAAATCATCGGGCGGTAAACGTCCTGGGTTCCTTCATCCTATAGAAAAGCCTGACATGCCCTTTCACACTGTACACATTGATCATTTAGGTCCCTTCGTTCGCAGTAGTAAAGGAAACTCGTACATATTAATTTTTATAGATGCATTTACCCGGTATATTATTCTTAAAGCAGTTAAAAATACCAAATCTCGTTCAACAATTAACACTTTCAATGATTATATTGCATTATTTGGAGTACCCAAACGTATTATATCCGACCGCGGTACGTCTTTTACGAGCGACATATTTAAACAGTTTGTCGAAGGAAAAGGTATTAAGCACGTTCTTAATGCTGTAGCCACCCCCCGAGCAAACGGTCAGGTAGAACGTTATAATAGAACGATTTTAGAGGCTTTAACAGCCAAATGCATTGGGTCCAATGAAAAACGTTGGGACGAACATATAAATGACGTACAATGGGGATTAAATAATACTCTTAATAAGGGTATAAACTGCACACCCACGCAGGCTTTGTTTGGTCTTCGATTAACTGGTGCTACCGAAGGTAAACTTGTTTCTGAGTTAGCTGTTACTGACGATAGGAATTTAAATTTATCTGAAATTAGGGATAATATTACAAAATTTGTAAAAGTTACTCAGGAACAGCAAAAGAAGGCCTATGATCAAAAACGATGTGAACCATTTAAGTATAGCGTAGGTGATTTAATAAGTGTAGAAAAACAAATACCATCAACTGGTCAGAGTAAGAAACTTGTTCCCAAATACCAAGGTCCCTATAGAATCGCTAAAATATTGGATTTAGATCGTTTTGTCATCGAAGATACTCCATTAACCCGTAAGAGTAATAGATGCTACTCAACTATAATATCAATAGATAAAATGAAACCTTGGTTAACGTTTAATAGACCACATGACGATTCTGTAAATGACACTAATATAACCAGCTAGGTTATTATTTATTTTTTCAGAAATTATTGCTTCTGATTGCAAAATGTTGCACAGAGCAAGTTTCCTTTTATTTCAGAAATTACTGCATCTGATTGCAAAATGTTGCACAGAGCAAGTTATTAATTTCAGGAATTATTGTTTCTGATTGCAAAATGTTGCACAGAATAAGAATTTATTTGTTGCTTTTGATTGCAAAATGTTGCACAAAGCAATTTGATTCCTATTGTATCTAATTAGATAACTTGAGCAGTTGGTCTAACATGGTACAAAAAGTTTGTATAATTGTTAATCAGAAATCTATTTGATAATTAAATAATTAATGTATTATAAATTGATATAATTTTTGTATAAATCACTTAGTATAGATAGATAAATTGATTTCAATGTATAAATTAAAATAATATTTATGTATCAACTTTGTTTATTTACATTAAAATTATTAATTATTATTTTCTTTTCACCGTACGAGGCCGTACTAATGTTCGGATGGCCGACTGTAAGATATTCTAATAATTAATTAGATTGTAAATGGTAAAATATTGAATAAAATGTCAATATTAGTTCGTCAATTGACTTACTGTTGCAAATGTAATATTAAAGTAGTCAAAAAACAACTACCACCTAGTTCCTTGTGGTTGGAGCAACAGTCAGTCAATTCTCGACGTTTGGTCTGTAAAGACTTCATAAAGTGCCCAGTGAGTTGGGAACATTGTTGAAGAGGACTTAAAGATTGTAAGTACCATTTGATGACTATATTTCAACTATTCTGTATATTAAAATTTGGTATTTCAATTGGTAATTGTTAATCAAAGTTATATACAAATTCAGTGCTAGTAATTATAGTGGAGTGACCTAATAATTGGAATATATTAAATTGTGATATAAGAATTGTTTTATTAAAATACCCTCAAGTCATTACGATTAATACTAAAGTTTTTAATATTATTCTGAAACATTCTTTTACACAAATAATCTTTTATTATCAATTTATATATTAGTTATATAATTAAGTGTTTTATTCGCTTTATTTGTACGGTGTTTATTCATCACCAGAATGCCTGATATCTTAAGTGACAACTCGGATAGTGAATATTTCTCAGTATGTTCGTCTTCGGACAGTCTATTAGACGCAGATAGCAATTCTCCTCCTATGCCGTTACTATCTGAGAGACTGCGTGAGACTTTCGTGGCTTATGCTGGTAATCTTAATGTGGTACATATAAATGCTCAAAGCCTACCAGCTCATTTTTCAGAGATGCAAGTAAATTTTGAAAATAAAAACATTCATGCAATTTTAAAATCAGAAACTTTTCTAAAGCCTTCCTCGGCTTCTACCTCTTTCTCCTTACCTGGCTATCGTCTGATACGAAACGATAGAACATATCAACGATCAAATGACGGGAAAACTGTTGGAGGCGGTGGAGTGGCCATTTTCCTGCGTGATAACATACCTTGTAGTATTGTTCTCAAATCAACAGCTGCAGAGAATTGCTCTGAATTCTTTTTTCTTGAAATAATCTTAAATCATACTAAAATTTTACTTGGTGTAGTCTACAATCCGAATCCGAACATTAATTACTTTGAATCTTTTGAAACCATTTTGTCTAATTTTCGTCCGTTGTATAACCATATAATAATTATGGGTGACTTCAATACGTGCCTTGTTAAAGATGACCATCGCTCCCAAAAATTACTTTCGATTGTAAATTCCTTAAATCTGTTTTCCTTACCGCTCTCAGCAACACATTTCTCACATAACGGCCCGCCTTCTCTCCTTGATATAATTATTGTCGCTTGTCCGGAAATTTGTGAATCACACGGTCAGATGAGCGCGTGTGAGTTCTCCTGACATGATTTAATCTTTGCTTCCTACAAAATACGACCACCAAAACGTAGGCATAAAATAATTCTTATGCGTAATTACCGAAACATTGATTATAATCAGCTTAGGGTTGATTTCTGTAATGCGGATCGGCGATCGGTTCTCTCTGCCCCTGATGTCGAAACAAAGATTACAGCATTAAACGAAATCGTTTTGGCATTATATGACAAATATGCTCCACTAAAAACTGTGCGAGTTAAACATTATCCAGCCCCTTGGCTCACCCCTAACCTAAAGAATCTGATGGCGTCTCGTGATAAAGCATATTTAAAATATCGTCACGATTGTACTGATGCTAACCACGAAGTATATAAATCCTTAAGGGCTAAATGCAACAAAATGTGTCGTGCAGCTAAAAGACGTTATATTCATACGAGGATTGAGGACTCTCCGCCTGAAAAATTATGGACTTTTCTAAAGTGTCTAGGGGTAGGAAAAGACTGCAGCAGTTGGCAACCAGCGCTTGATATAGACGCACTTAATGTCCATTTTTGTACATGTCCAGCTTTCCTCACTTCAGAACAAAAAAAACTAACTCTTGCTAGCCTGCAGAAGAAGCAACAACATCTGCCGCCTTTTGAGTTTGACGAAGTGTCAGCCTCAGAAGTGACAAAAATTATTAAGTCTCTTAAATCTAAAGCAATAGGAAGTGACGGCATCGAATTGGAAATAATCTTACCAATTAATGAACAAATTTCTCCGGTTCTGGCTCATATTTTTAACTACTCTCTTCATTTCGGCGTTTTCCCTGCAAATTGGAAGCTTGCTCATATTATTCCCCTTCCAAAAAGTTCGCATTCCACTGACTTCACTCATTTTCGTCCTATTTCCATTCTTCCTTTTCTCTCTAAGATATTGGAGCATATTGTCAGTCGTACCCTTACTAACCATTTACGTAAATTTGATTTAATTAGCCCTTTCCAATCTGGTTTTCGTTCTGGGCATAGTACTACTTCTGCTCTGTTAAAAGTTACCGAGGATATTCGTCTAAACATTAATGAGAAAAAGGTGTCAATTTTGGTACTTTTAGATTTTAGAAGCGCATTTAATTCTGTCGATCTAGACGTACTTGTCGGCTCACTGGAAAGAATAAACATGTCAAAAGTTGCTATATCATGGTTCAAGACCTACCTTTATGACCGTCAACAATTAGTCCAATATAATAATAGTCACTCTAAACCGTGTCATCTTACATCAGGTGTACCTCAAGGAGGAGTACTCTCACGCATATTGTTTTCCTTTTTTATTAATTACATAACTTCTATTCTCACTTGCTCATACCACCTTTATGCAGACGATCTGCAAATTTACGCTGCGGCTTCGATCACTAATATTGATGACGCTATCAAACAATTAAACGCTAACCTTGTTTTAATTTCAAAATGGGCAGGAAACTTTGGTCTTGCAGTCAATCCGCTCAAATCTCAAGCAATTATCGTGGGTAGTTAGAGCCATATCTCTAAGTTGCGCGAAATGGTGTTACCTAATATTGTTTTGGACGGTATTCCTATCCCATTTACAACTAAAGTTAAAAATCTAGGTATCATAATTGATCAAACTCTATCCTGGGCACCGCATATTAATGAAATCAGTCGTAAGTTATTTTTTTCTCTTCACTCGCTTAAAAGATTACAACATTTTTTACCAATAAAGACCAAGGCTATGTTGGCTAATTCGTTATTATTACCTCTCATTGATTATTGT
Organism: Melinaea marsaeus rileyi; assembly: GCA_918358865.1. NCBI lineage: Eukaryota > Metazoa > Arthropoda > Insecta > Lepidoptera > Nymphalidae > Melinaea > Melinaea marsaeus. Next base: position 3,159,179 of record OU911094.1, read on the forward strand.
GATGTAGTCTTCCTGGATCCTTCTTCGGAGTTGTTATTAAAGCTTGAACGTCTTCAAAATGTAGCAATAAGATTTGTTTTCGGTTTGCGGAAGTTTGACCACGTAACTGAATTTCGCAAGAAACTTAATTGGCTACCGATTAAATTTAAAAGAAATTCGCATATACTCTCACTCCTGTACAATATTCTTTTTAACCCCGCGTCACCAATATATTTAAAAGAGCGTTTTAAATATTTGTCCTCCCTAATTAAAGATCGCTTGAGATCCGGCGCTAATTTAACACTTGCTGTTCCTATTAGCAACTCACATTGCTACTCAAGGTCTTTCACTGCTCAAGCAGTGAAATTATGGAATAGCCTGCCGAGATTCATTCGTGAGTCATCTTCTTTAGACTCTTTTATGAAAAACGTCCGCAGGTTTTACGAAAACGAAGAATAAATACTTGTTGAAATTTACGAGTATATATATATATATATATATATATATATATATATATATATATATATAAGTTATATTTTTATATATTTTTTTTTATATAAGTATTGGTTATATTTCGGCAAAACAAGCCCATGTGGGCAATATTGTATTTTTAAGAGTAGCACTTTAGATTAAATTAGTTTTAGTTACTTAGTTCTTTATAGTTATTTTCTTTTTCTTTCATATTATTGCTTTTTTTAATGTTTTTAATGTGTTCTTTAACTTTAGTTTACCATGTGATATGTTTTATTTGTCCATTCATCCAGAGGTTGACTGGAAGAGATCCCTTCAGGGGATAAGTCCGCCTTTGTGCATAATTTTTTTTTTCTTGTTATTCATTAAGCTATGTACTTTAATATTATTTATGTACAATAAAGAGCATACAAACATACAAACAAACAAAATTTAAAAATAATTTCAAATACTAGGTAATGTAAATTGAAACGTAATTTAAAAAGCTAAACATTATTACGTCATAGTTTTGTTTATATATAAATTTTAATGTCAAAATGAACAGAAATGTTATATAAATATAATTTTTCATATCTCGGCAAACAAGACTTATCAAATAATAACAATTTCAAATTGAACGTGGCCTGAATTTGACCGAGAAAATTCCTTTAATGTAGACGGTGGCTTCGAATAAATTAATTGGTCGATGCATTAATATTCCGCGCACTCGCAAAGTTTGGTCTCACTGCTGCGGAATTTTTGAATTTACTAATTTAACTGACGGGTCGACCGCTACATACAATGATTTATTTACATTACTTATATATGTGTTTTTGAATATGTTATAGTATTTAAATACGATCATAAAATTGTGCAATTTATTGTAAGTCAATAGATTATTCAAATATTTAAGACATCATTTTAATATATCGTAACTATAAAACTCGATTAACTCATGAATACAGATAAAATATTGCGGTCAGCTCCTGCTGATATTTCTCAATGCTGTTAAAGTTTTTATAATTTAATTTCCTAAGTTTAAAATTACATTGTACCAGAACAGAAAAGATCGCATGGCGCAGGTGTCTTCAACAATTCAATTCAATTGTTTCTTGCTTGTTTCAATTTATAGTATAAAAGAACCACAAATATGTATTAAAATGTTAACATAAGGCCAATTGAAATCAATCCGAATGGTTTGAATGTATCAAGTGATAGAACCACGCGACGCCGCCATCAGCGGAACGGTTCATATCTGAACGATGGAGACGAGACAATATTGATACTGAGTAATGGAAAAATGGCGTGCTTGGAACGAATTACCGCCGAGGAAAATTGCAATTTCCTTGCGATTTCTATCTCAGGCTTGTTACTTAAAATACCTTCGTAAATGGTAACACGAATATTCTTATATTTTCTATAACATCTTTATATTATTGTACTGTAATACAAAATAGGAACGACTGTGTTTAATATCTTATTTTCTTGATTTCAATATATTAAATATTAAATTTTCCTGAATTCATATTATCCAAAATAAAAAACAATTATCCTGAAACTAAAATGCATATTCCTGATTTTATGTCTATCAATGAATCTTGGAAAATTAAGGCTTTATTGCAAAGGCTCTACGTCGTAATCCAGAATTATAATATTAGTTAGGAAGGAAAAAGGAATAAATTATCTTAAGAAATTTATAAGCATTTTAGATTAGTAACCAAAACTTGTGAACTTTCAGACAAATAGTTTTTTATTTAATATAAATAAATAAAGTTTATTAAGTCCATATGTCAAGTTTGGTACAATGTATCTCTTAGTATGTATCTTCTTAAGTGTGTTATCTTGTACTGACAGAGGGTCCGTTTTACTTTACCTTCGTCATGATTTCACGTGTAATGAATCAGTTACAACAAATTGAAGAAAGTAAAATTTAGTCCCATGAAGTTTTATTAATCCTTTTCTTTTGAAAGTTGCTTTGCTTGCTGCTTTACAGTCAGAAGGTTATCAAATTAAATATGTAAGAGTTAATTTAAATTGTATTAAATAAACTTTTTACTTTTTAAATAATAATAATAGATATAGCCGCTTTTGCTTTGATAAACTCGGATAGTATGAATACGTCTAAAACTACAACTAAATCAAATAGAAAAAATACACGAATCGAATTACACACATAATATGACAATATGAGAAATTGTTATATAAATTCACCGGCCAGTTGGTATTAAATACATCAAATGCAGACTTTTTTAAATCTCTTATTTTTAGTGCAGGGGTCAGGCTGAAGCCTTTTTTCTTCCAATTCATAATGGATACCATGTCAATGAATAGACTCCTGGTTTATACTATTTGATGACGACATTGTTCTTATCGGTGAGGAAGGTTTTTTTTTTTTTATATTAGAGGAGGGCAAACGAGCTTGCGGGTCACCGTTGGTATGTGATCACCGCCACCCATGAACTCTTGTAACATCTGAGGATTCATAAGAGCGTTGCCGGCCTTAGAGAAAGGAATATATGCCTTATTTGAAGGTACCCATGTCGTATCGATCTGGAAATACCGCCGAAGAAAGTTCGTTCCACATTTGAATGGTAAGTGGAAAAAAAGTCCTTGAAGTCCAAAGAAGACTGGCAAAGTAGCAAATATAGAGCATCAGCTAGAAAACTAGAATTCAAGTGTATAATAGCGTTTTCGGCTGTCGCCAAAGTTTAGGGATAATAACGGTATTTCTCTACCAGATTACACCGACGTCAAACTTAGTCAAGCCGTTCAAGAAAGCAAAATATAACCACAGTTAAACACAGGGGAAAGGAAAATTTATAATACAGTAACGCAAGCTGCAACATTGTATGGATCTTATGATATTACGAAAACAATACATAAAAGCAAGCATACAGATGTAGATATAATATTATAACTGCAATTTTTTTTTTGCTAAATTCCTAACAAATTCAATACTCTTACTCTTATAACAAACATGTGTTTCAAATAATATTATCTTTAAAATAATGTAATATAAATTAATGATTATCCACTAAGCTTAGCCATACGAAGCTTAGTTACGCAATATCTTAAAGATATTATTACTATTGTATGAGTGGTTTAAAAAATAAAATAATATATATATATGTATATATAATATATGTATTGTTATTAATATTACGAGGGAACTTCCCGGCCCGAAGGGCCGGAAAAGGTCAAATGTCACGTATAAGGTTGGCACTCACCCTATTTTGTAGCCTGATTCAATAGCTTTTTTTTGATGTATTACACATTATTGTGTGATTTGTGGGTGATAAGTGATGCGCGTGCATACAGAGTCAATTAGGTCATTATTATATAGTAAGGATATATATATATATATATATATATATATATATATAATTATATTTAAGATTTCACTGTACCGTTGTGAGATCAATATAAAACCTTGTCTCTTATATGTCTTTGACAAGATAGTTTTGTTTGAATATTATATTTCTTACAGAATGGTCATCTGTTTGTTAAAGTTTTGTGATCGTCCTAAACTAATACTAACGGTCTAAGAGCAAGAGTGTCTTTGGTCTCATTACTGAGGTCTATCTTATTGAAAAGTTAATATCGCTGTAATTTAAAAAATATTCTCCTACTTGTATATTTTGAATTATTATTTTAACAAATAAATTTTTAGAATTCAAAGACAAGTAATTAATAAAATATGATAAATATAAACATCATTTACATAACATTTGTTGAATTTAGACAACATTTGAATTAAAAGTGCTCTTCGTAGTAACCAAATGTCTTTAATTATAATATTTCATTACAATATTTAGTTTATAAGAACACAAGCTTTGTATTTGAGTATCAGATATTGAAACTGTATTTAATGAAATCCCAATATTTGTAGTATCAATAATACACTACATATATATTAAAAAAATAACCGCAATAAATAATGAAGACATTACATTACTTACACTTTATATAAATTTACTTTTAAAATCTATGATCAAAAGTGTGTAACAACATAGATGTACTTGTGTAATGTAATAAGAGCAATGTCGTGTTGATTACATTGCCTTGTTTTGACGACCTTTCGTGGTAATTACTTGGCGCTTCAGAGAAATTCTTCAGCTAAGTAAAGCCTTATTTTTGTGCATATGGTAAAAATTCGTTTGAACGTAAAATTGTATTAATGTTTAAGAGTTGTATGTTTAGTTAGTTGATGATTGTTAATACTGATTATTTGTATGATAATACATATCTGAGTGATATAATATAATTATGTACGCGTCCATTAATTAGTTTATGATTCTCATGTCCATGTCGTTATGGTGATTGTCAAGAAACTATTTTTATTTTAAAATAACCAACTTTTGTAACGGCCTTTATTCTAACATATCATAGTTTTTCAAATATTCGTATGTTCATACACTAGTATTTGTTATAGCAAATTTAACTAAGGGCGCCCACAGACCAGACAACAGGCCAACAGTGCCGTTTGCATATTGAGCGAAGCGAGCCCAGTGTAATGACTCATCGTTTCCCACTGACTTCAATGGGATATCAAATTTGACTTCTTTTTTAGATTTAGATTATTTCTCAATGACATAACATTTTTCAAAAATTTAAAACCACCACCTAATGTGTGTATTTGTGATTGCTAAATTTCATAATTTTCTGTCAAGTAGTTCGAACTTATTCATGACAAGGATTGTGAAAAAGTCTCCAGTAGAGCGCTCCGCTCGCTTCGCTCAATTAAAAAACTTTAAAATAATGCGCAAATCTTTTTTTTATGATTTTATTTATGATTTTTATCGGGGTATGATTGTAAAAATATAATATTAATTATAAATATTAGTGTCATAACAATAACAGAACTCAATACATTCAATTACATGTTATTTATCGATACTAATATAATATACCGTTGTTTGTAAACGAAATATATCAATTTATTGAAATAAACTAAATCTTCCATTACTACATATGTTTATTCGCTCTATTTTCTTATTTTCCTATAAAAATGGAGCCTTTTCTTCTCTAAACAATATAAATGGTTACATTTGCTTTGATCAGTCATTTAATAATATACCGTTAAAATATTATGGTTTCATATCCCAAGGCAATATACAAATATTGAAACCAATGAAAATATTTTTATACAAAAAACGAAATATCAAATATTTTTTATTGTACTTTTAAAAAGTATTTATTCTAAAACTTCAAATCATTTTGAATAAAATCCCATTTATGTAAATAAACAAAACCAAAAAAAATATAATAGGGAAAAATTTATAATTGTTTTTAATGCGTTAAAACTTTTATTATGAAGTTATAAAACAAGTTTCAAACCCATTAGAGGTTTATTTACTCATTAGAGTTGTACCTGGTTTATATACTCGGGTGAATCAAACGTGAAACGCAATTAAATAATTACTTATACGTTAAATTGTTATATCTGCAGATTAAATATATTTCAAAACTATTTATCGAAATATATAATACGTTATTTTAAACAACTCTAAAGTTTTTGTCCCAAAATTCAATAATTTTGTCCCAATTCAACCCGATAACATTGAAAGGAAGTCATTGGAGTGTATTTTTATAACAGTTCCCTAAAAGGAAGTAACGAAAAGGTAACAAAAAGGTAACTGAGGCTCAAAAGTTTGTAAACAAGTTCAATTTATACAACTAAAATCGCAAAAAAACAAAATTTGTGTATTGTTTGTTTCAATTATATAGCAACAAATCATGAGTCAGATATTTTGTTTATGTTCTTTTCATTTTTTATACATATTTCCTTTTGAGAACCATTTTCTCTTTCTAAAAAGACGGTCACTCCTATTTCAATATTCAAAGTCCTTTAAAATGTTCATATGCCTGCAGCTTCTGGGATCATCCTAAACCAACACCTTAACGAGCCTTGTAACATGTAGAGCGCTTTTCACCTTTTGTAAGAAATGACACATTTGAGTCTCGAGTAATTTTACATTTAATTATATTCCCTTCATGTATTAAACCTTTGGTTCACAATTAATTATTAATTTCTAATGAACTATAACCATCTTTCAGTAATCAATATTATAGGATTCAAGATACAAATAGATATAGTATAGAGTAATTTAGAATTTGTATAAAGTATTAGGCAAATATAAAACCAAGAAAATCGTCTTAATACCAAGTGACGGTTAATCGTCGGTTTTTTTCTCAACAATACAAAGAAATACAGAAATAAAAGTCATCCTTCGTTCATTTCTTTGCTTCCATGGCATTAGTTTTTAGCTGCGAGAGAAAATTGGTGCTATTCTGTAGCCGATATTTTGGACAAGTTCTCGATTATTTTCGTTTAGTTGATAAATGTATATAAATAAGTTACATCATATATTTATAATAAGCATTTTTTTATATTGAATCGTACAAGAGAATATTCGTAAAACTAAATGTATAACTTTCAAAGCAAAATCAATATATTTCGATATGATATTGAGCTTAAATGGTTTAACTCGTGACCTTAACCATATTAATATGTTGCGATAATAAGTTTTGCACTCTGATGTCATAACAGCCTTCGACATCAATAATAAAAACTGCGAGTCATATAAATAAATAACACAAACTGTCGTTACCATAGACGTCAGTGTCACTCGATCCAGGTCATCCTTTGTTGTCGATTCAGGTAACGTATGTGGAATGTAATTGTAACATACCGTCGACCTCAGACCCCGTCGGGACTGAAGTCTCTGCACGCAAGCGCAGAGACTCCACCAAATGTACTAAGATATGACAATGGTTTTACCATAGCGTATGGGAAACTAGTCTCTATTTCACAAATATTAACCCTCAGAGTGGATGTTCGTTTTTGTAATCATAAAGATAACATTGTGGATATACCCACAATTATCCCTAACAACCTATTTTCGGTCATAAAATAATCATGCTTTTACAACTGGGCGAGCTCCTCTACATTACTGTTATTAGTCGTCCTTTCCGTCAGTGGTTCCGGATTTAATAATTGAAAACTCGGGAAGTAATGGCTCAACATAAACTGTCTAGTTTGGCCTTATTTCAGATATGACGTTGATCCAACAGATTATAAATTTTTGAAATTTGGATAAACTCTTGCAAAGGAAAAAAAACAACTCCGAGTAAAATGATCATTGAGCTATCTATGAGATTGCAAAAGTGCATAGATAATAATGGTTCTTACTCTGATTAAATAAATATATTATATTAAAAAATAATTGACTTTTTGTTCCTCCCGTAATTTCATAGAAAGAACCTATCATGTATAGATTATAAAATAAAAAGACATAATATTAATATTAAACGTTGCAGCCATGTGATTTGTTTGCAGTGAGTGTTCTCGGATCGCCGCCCGTGCCTCCGACGCGACAGTTGAAAACATTTACATAAAGAATGTTTCATTCATTGTAAAAGATCCCATGCTTAACGTGGTTTTGCATTATTGCAAATAAAAACACTTTTGAACATTCTTTATTAGCTTTTAAAATATCTAAAAAAATGTGATGCTTGTTGACCTTTATATTTTTCAACTTATAAACAAGTATATAAGTAATATTTATAAGTACTAAAGTCAATGTTTGTTCAAGTCATCTTTACTTTATAACCATATTTACTATATCCTTGAAGAAACATGTTTACTTCATTGCTTACGATTAGCAAAGTTATCAATATAAGTGTATTGCGTAATAAACATTTTACCTTAATTTATTGTTTTTTAGTAAATTTCTTCGTTATTATATTATTTCATGATAAAGAGAGAAGGAGAGCTGCTAAAAGAACTTCATTTTATCTGTATCTATGTTCGTAAACTTGAAATAAAAATAATGTGTTTTCCTAAAAGACACATCCTGTGAAACTTATTTCTTGTAACGGTATCATTGCAATATACTCATAATGTCGGAATTAAATAAAAATGGAAAACACTTGAAAGTTTTTTTGCATATTAAAAAGAAAATATAATTAAGTTAATTTTGATAAAACATATTTGAAGAACATCAATCTTCAGAAAAATATATAACATGCATCTTGAATCTTCAGAAAAAAAATTCTCATAACACATAACTTTCTAATTGTAGCTGATATTACATAATCCTAACAATAAATGTAACTTAACATCGCAAAGCCTTCTTATAAAACTTCTATGATGACAAAATAAATCTACAAAACAAATATCAACTCGGAAACTTTGATTGAACACGGAAGCTTCCGAGTCGGGATTGTTCAGTTTCCAAGATAAACTTTACTCGGCAATAAATTGTATCCATGTGGGACGGCATACAACGGTGTATTTGGGCTTTACAAACACATTCTCGAAGGTCTTCCGTTTAAATTTACCTTGGGGAAGTTTTGTTATGTACATCTCTTATACAATGTTCAAAACCTAATCCAAATAAAAAAATCCGTGCCCGCAGGGGGACACGCTTGGGTAGACCTCGTGTGTAACTCGTTTAAAATATAACTCACTACCTAAGAATAATACATGATGCCGTTGTTTACATCAAAAATTTTCAAGCAAAAAGCGGTTTTAATTTTTTTTCTCGGAAAAGGTATCTTTTTTGGAAATACTTTTGGTACTTAAATTTAGAGTAAAAAATAACCTTTCTATTAAAAATATTTGCGAGGAGGGAATGTTTACCAGAAAAAAGTTGTCGTGGTTTTACCTACCTAAAATTTACAAGCTAAAAGTGGTTTTAATTTTTTTTCTCGGAAACGGTACCTTTTACGGAAAAACTTTTGGTACCTAAATTTAGAGTAAAAAATAACCTTTCTATTAAAAATACTTGTGATGCAAAAATGTTTACCAGAAAAAAGTTATGATTTTTTTTCCAAAAAAATTCGGTTTTTTTACCCCCACCCCTAAGTTATTGAAGTTAAGTTTTCGGTTTATCTACATTAGTTATAGGTATTTATCAAAGACATCATACAATATGAACGCGATTGATCTCCTTTGTATAGGGACAAAGTTATGGTCGAAAAACTGAAATCAGAAAAAGTGAGGCCCTAGCGCCCCCTGTGACCGGATTTCTCTGGTTAACGAACTTGACCTTAGTTTTTAGATGGTTGATTTTTGTGCAAAGTTTGAAAGCGATCTGAGCGAAACTGCGGCCGCTATCGTGCTGACAAAAGTCGAATCTGGACGCACGCACGCATATATATATATATATATCTATTATATAAAAATGAATCGCAAAATGTGTTGGTAAGCGCATAACTCAACAACGCATGGACCAATCTTAACAATTCTTTTTTTTAAATGTTCCTTGAAGTCCAAGGATGGATAGAGAAAAATTTGAATAATTTCCAGGGAAACCCTAAAAAAGCCCTTTTCTTTTTCCTATACAAATATTTTAAATGTAGAATAAATAACTAAATGTAAAGTCAATTTGAACTGTATTGCTATTCAATAAAGTTGATATTAAATTACAAGCACTCATTGTTGTCTAAACAATGTAGGTGTCTTGCTAACGTCAAAGAGTCAATTCGCGCTTTATTGTCGCTGCACAACGTTCAAATTTAATCAAATGAATGTGTACACCCGACCAAATTGAAAAGTCAAAAAAAGTAAATGTAAGATTTGATTGGCCTTGGAATATTCTTTCTTTTGTTTTAGTTTCGGAATGCGACATAAATTGTCATCAGTTTTCACGTCATTGCATCTGTCAAACAAACTGCGTTAAAAAGCGTTTATAATATTTAATAATTAATTTTGATTGTATAAATACCTGTGATTAATAATTATTTCATGTGAATAAATTTAGGTAATTATATACGATATGCCTCCTATAAGACGAAGTAATTTAAGTAGAAGAACCCGAAATGCTACAAACCAAATGAATTACCGATCTTATCATACTGCACAAGAACGTGACGACCGAAATGAACGCGAAAGAATTCGTATATCACGAACGCGGGAAGCGAGAGCGAGAGATTCAACTAATAATCGCGAAAATTTGAATCGAGCTGCTTTCAATTACGATTTGTCAATTGACTACAGTAACCACCAATGTGTTGCTATTGGATCTATGAACTTGGTTTGCTCTTATTGTAAGGCATTGAAATACAAAAATGAAGCAAATGGATTGTGTTGCGCAAATGGGAAAGTGAAATTGATACCATTGGATCCACCACCAGAGCCATTGTACTCATTGGTTTCAGGAATAGAACCAGATTCCATACACTTTTTGTCAAATATTCAACAATATAACAATTGCTTTCAAATGACATCATTTGGGGCAACAAACGTAGTTCGGGAAAATTTCATGCCAACTTTTAAGGTATGTATTATAGCAGTTAATCATTATTATTTTAATGAACAAAATTTCCTGTTAACTAAGTAAATATGTGTCATTAACCTTCAGTTTCCTAAACCCCAAAACATATATTACTTAGTCATTATATTATTTGGTGATTCAGTATTAGCAACACTTTTATTATTTTGAAACACAATATAATTATTTGACGATGGATATTAGTTACAACTAATTATTACATATTGACATACCTAAGCATATCAATTATTATTTGGTGATTCAAATTAAGAGACAGATATACTTTTTAGGAACAAATATTATTTCTATTTGGCAAAAATCATTTTTTTTAATTTACAGATACAAGGCCAAATATATCATAGAGCAGGTTCACTGTTACCAGTGTCAGATAGCAATTACAAATTTCTGCAAATTTATTTCATGGGCAATTCACCACGAGAAATTGATATGCGTTGTTCACATAACAATTCACTAAAGAGGTCTATTGTAGAACAATAACAAACTTTATTTCATGAGTACAATCAATTGGTTATGTTGTTTAAAACTGCACTGGATCGGATGCCATCTGATAATCACAAAATTGTAATCAGAGCTGATAAAACACCTGTTGACCAACATGCAAGACGTTTTAATGCACCAACTATTGATGAAGTTGCCATCGTTGTAGTTGGAGAAAACTTGGAATCCCGTGATATTGTTTTACATCGTCGGAATGATCAATTACAACGTATAAAGGAAACACACCGCTCATATGACGCACTGCAATATCCCATTATATTTTGGCAAGGTGAAGATGGCTATGATTTTTCAAACAAGATGATAAATCCCATTACAGGTAATAAAAAATATTAGTTTAGCTATGGAGCTATATTATCAGTCACTATATTATTATTTTTTTAATTTTCAATATTATGAAAACAAAAATCTATTTTCAGGTTCCGAAACCAACAAAAAAGTCAGTTCAATGAACTATTATTCCTACCGCCTAATGATTCGTGAAAATGAAGACAATCACATACTCAAATGTCGGCGATTATATCACAAGTATGTTGTAGACATGTATGTTAAAATTGAAACGGAGAGATTAACATTCATCAGGTTGAATCAGACCAAACTCAGATCTGAAGAGTATATTCACCTTCGAGATGCGATTAATACTGATGGAAATGCACAGAATGTTGGTCGGATGACTATTCTTCCAGCAACATACATCGGAAGCCCTCGACATATGCATGAATATGCTCAAGATGCCATGTCATATGTTCGTCATTATGGTACAGCAGATTTGTTCATCACATTTACATGCAATCCACACTGGATAGAAATCAAGCAGGAGTTATTCCCTGGGCAATCACCTATTGATCGTCATGATATTACAGCCAGAGTCTTTAGACAAAAGTTGAAATCTTTGATGGATTTCATTGTGAAACATTATGTGTTTGGAGAGACACGCTGCTGGATGTATTCTGTGGAGTGGCAGAAACGGGGATTGCCTCATGCACACATTTTGATTTGGTTAGTTGAAAAGATAAGGCCAAATGAAGTTGAAGCAGTAATATCAGCTGAAATTCCTAATGTAGAAGTAGATCCTGGATTGCATGAGGTAGTTATTAAAAACATGATACATGGTCCCTGTGGAACTCTTAATCAAAATTCACCGTGTATGGTGGATGGTAAATGTTCAAAGCGATATCCACGGACATTAATATCTGAAACAATCACTGGTAATGACGGTTATCCTTTGTATCGTCGCCGATCGACAGCAGACAATGGAAGATCAACAATTGTCAAATTAAATCAACAAGATATTGAAATAGATAATCGCTGGATTGTTCCATATTCACCCATTTTATCAAAGACCTTCAAAGCGCACATCAACGTTGAATCTTGCCATTCAGTAAAATCTATTAAATACATTTGCAAATATGTAACCAAAGGGAGTGATATGGCTGTGATTGGTATTAATGCAGAGAATTCCAATGATGAAGTTACCCAATACCAAATGGGTCGCTATGTTAGTAGTAATGAAGCAGTTTGGCGAATATTTTCTTTTCCTATTCATGAAAGACACCCTACTGTTGTTCATTTAGCTGTGCATTTAGAAAATGGACAAAGAGTATATTTTACAGCACAGAACGCAGTAGAAAGAGCTTTACAGCCACCATCTACTACATTAACCAGATTTTTTGAGATATGTCAAAACGATGATTTTGCTCAAATCATATTCTGAAATGCCAAAATATTATACTTGGAATCAATCCTCAAGAAGATTTATACGACGGAAACAAGGAAAACCAGTTACAGGATACCCAGATATATTTTCTACCGATGCGATTGGTCGAATTTATTCAGTACATCCAAGCAATGATGAATGTTTTTATTTACGACTGCTATTAGTCAATGTACGTGGCCCAACATCGTTCCAACATGTACGAACTGTTAATGGTGATTTGTGTGGATCATATAGAGAAGCTTGCCAACGTTTGCGATTGCTAGACAATGATGCTCATTGGGATCAAACTCTCAATGATGCTGTAATATCATCACCAGCTCATCAAATACGAACATTGTTTTCTATAATCATATCTACCTGCTTCCCATCAAACCCAAAGGATTTGTGGATCAAGTACAAAGATAATATGTGTGATGATATTTTGTATCAAATACGGATTAGAAGGGGAAATCCAAATATACAAATAAGCGAAGAAATTTACAATGAAGTATTGATTTCAATTGAGGACATGTGCTTGATGATGTCAAACAAACTATTATTTCAATTAGGCCTGGCCGCACCCAATCGTCCAATGCATGATGCTTTTAACCAAGAGTTGCACCGAGAAAAACTGTATGATCTCAACACTTTGAAAGAATTAATTCAAACGAATCTTCCACTATTGAATGAACAACAGAAGTATGTATTTGATACACTTTTGAAAGTAATAAATGATAAAAGAAGAGGGATTTACTTCTTAGATGCACCTGGTGGTACAGGAAAAACTTTTTTGATTTCATTGATATTAGCAACAATTCGCTCACAAAATAAAATTGCACTTGCACTCGCTTCGTCGGGAATCGCTGCAACTTTGCTTGAAGGTGGTAGAACAGCTCATTCAGCACTAAAATTACCATTAAACATGCAAAGCAACGAAACTCCAACCTGCAACATTTCGAAGAACTCTGCAATGACAAAGGTTTTGCAGCAATGTGGATTGATTGTTTGGAATGAATGCACGATGGCACATAAAAAATCTTTGGAGGCTTTAGATAGAACCTTACAAGATCTCCGGAGCAATCATAACCCATTTGGTGGTGCAATGATTTTATTAGCAGGAGATTTTCGTCAAACATTGCCAGTGATTCCACGATCAACGCCAGCTGATGAACTTAATGCCTGTTTAAAGTCCTCCAATTTGTGGAAATATGTGAAGGTATTATTACACTTAAGCAAGAATATGCGTGTCAAGTTGCAAATTGACAAATCTGGAGACATATTCTCTAAACAACTCATTGACATTGGTAATGGCAAATTTCCTATAGACACCTTGACTGGTTGCATTAACTTTCCTCAAAGTTTTTGTCAGTTAACTAGATCAAAAGATGAACTTATTCAAAAGGTGTTTCCAGATGTTGCTCAAAATTATAGAAACCATGATTGGTTGAGCGAACGGGCTATATTGGCTGCAAAAAACATAGATGTAAGTGAATTAAATTTCAAAATTCAAGAACAAATTACAGGCGAATTGATTGATACAACGCGATTACTGAAAATACTTATATACGTTTTATTTCATTATTTTTTATTTCATCGGTTATGAACCCTATGTTAATAATAATAGTAATAAATAATTAATTATCTCTATACTTTGTAATTGAAGCACCCACTTTATAAATATTTCTCACCTTTAGGTTCCCACTATCCCTTTAGATTATTTTTCAATCAGGTTTGAACCTTAAGTTCCCCTCTTGGTTTGAAGCCCTCTGGCAGACATCCCAATCGGGGTTTTTAGTGGTGACCAAAAGGGTGACCAAACTTCGTGGAAGCTAAGATACTTAAGTCACCCGAGCTGACCTTTTTCTTTAATTCTCCTGAACAGAACCGTCACCATGATGATAGGGCGATGTGTGAGGATCAGCAGAGTAAAAACGTCTAAAGGTCGAAATATAAACTGCCACATTCCAAATCTATTTGACAGAACGAATTCTGCCGAGTTGTATAAAAATTGTATTTATTAAAAAAAAAAAATCTTTTAAAATTTAAATGTTTTGAGTTTAACTTTCATTGTATGTATTAGTAAAAACCACCAAATACTTTTAATTATGAACGTCTTAATAAAATGATAAAGTAACATATTAAAAAAAAGGAAAATTTTACGATTTATTTATTATATTATTTAAAATATTAAATGATAAAAAAAATCCACCAGAATTCTTAATATATATAAATCACGTGTCGCGTTATTTGTCCGCGATGGACTCCTAAACTACTTAACTGATTTAAATAAATTTACACACCACGTACAGTTTGACCTAACTTAAAAGATATAATAATTTTCAATTCAATTCATAGTCGCAGTATTATTTTATTGCAAATTATTAGTTTATCATTTTGCAGTTAGCTCTTAACAATTCTAAAAGATGGCGGTATCTATTGACTGGATTGAGTAATTACGAATGAGATATCTACCCTACCTACCTCATTCGTAAGTTTAGTGTTCCAAGTTATTTACTAAAAACTTTGTAATATACAAATAGTGTTATAAACTTGGATAAAATTAAAAAAATAATTATAATTATTTTGTTTTGATTTTTGCTTAATATCGACTATAAGAAAACATTATGGTTTTCATGACAGATGTACTCTGAACGTTACCCCTTAAATAGTTTAGTACAATGTAATATATCAAAAATAATAGTCACAGCAATGCGTGACCGGGTCTGCTAGTATATATATATAAACTTTTTGACCAATGGTCATTTCGGACTCGGGCGGTCATAAGAAGACCTCCTGTGAAGAAATTTTTCCAAAATTCGAAAGTAGGGGACAAATGAATGGGCAGACCGAATTCTTCGAGGTCTACCCAAAAGGTAAACGATTTATTAACTGTGTCTGTGAAATATTTTTCTCTGAAGAATATATGACGATAATTTTTTTTTTAATATCGCTAAAACGTATTTAGTGTTACGTGTATGAAAACTAGCACTGCTATTTTTATAATTATTGAGCGAAGCGAGCGGAGCGTTGTACTGGAGACTTTTTCACATTCTTTGTCACGAATAGGTTAGAAAACTATTTGACGGAAGATTATGAAATTTTGCAGTCAAAAAGACACTCATTAAATGATGGTTTTGAAAAAAAAATTGAAAAATGTCATGTCGTTGATGTATAATTGTCAAAAAACTGATATGCCATTGAAGTCAATGGAAAACGATAAGCCACTACACTGAGCTCGTTTCGCTCAATATCTTCGCTCAATATGCAAACGGCACCCGAGATTTTACGAGCGCAGCGAATCGAAATTGAGAGTCAGTTGGCGTCCCTAGTTATTTAGATGTATTCGGCGACAGTCATGTGGAATACAGAAAAGAAATACAAGTTTGGAACAAATAGCACTGTCTGCATGTGCTATATTTTAAAGACATTCTAATACATGTCGTAAATGTGTGTTATGTAACTTTAAATTACCATAATGAATTGTCTATTTAACGCAAAAAAATAATGAAATACTGGTTCTACAACAAAAATAAAACAAGATTTTATATATATTAGATGAATACTCAGAAGGTTATCAAATAGAACATTATCAGGTTCAAATATATTACGCAATTTGTATTACGTCTTAATCACATTGTTTTGAGGATGGTTGGAGGGAGTCACTAATTTCAGTTCCCTCAGATTCGCGGTTTAATTAAGTAAGCAGTATCGTATCTCGGAGTAAAGCTACCAACGTTAATTGCTTACAGCCAAATAAACAATAATTTATTGGCTCTGTAAATGCATATACAAAATTAGTGTACCTCAATGTATTGTTATATTTCCTTGCTTGTAATAAATTAAATCTTTTAACAATGTTATTTAGTATTGACTTATTTTGTTTAACCTGTAATATGTAAAATAACAAAATGTATTAAAATATATAATTTTACCTCACATTTCCTTGTTACATTACCTGTTACCTGAAGTAATTTCCATGAATCCTAATTTCCTGCATCGGTCCCAATTCCTCAGGAGTGTTGAAGGATTTGAAAAATTTACAAATGTCCAGTAAAATTTTAAAAATCTACACTATTATATAATGTACATTATAAAATAGTGTGTGTATTCCTGTATGGTTAAATCATCGGATTTTGGAGACGAAGCTTCTTAGCATTCCATGGATTCCCCGTGCGGATGTCGGGCCCATCGCGTTGCAAGAAGAGGAGCGCAAACAATGCCTGGGACTTGCGACCCAGATGTAGGTCTGTCTTTACTATGCGCATACACGCTCACCTTCACTGTTTACGCTCCTCTCCCTACCTAACCAAATATCGTAAGAACCTACTAAAGCCGCCTTTGAAATACGTTCCAGAAATGAACTGATGATCTTTCTAGAAAGGCCGAGATCCTTAAATAAGTTGTAGAGAGATTTTGTTGTTATACCTCTCACTCCTACTTCTAAAGCGTACAAATTAACTATAAATTTATTTCTGATCAGTTCGTTACATAGTTCGTAATACTTGTTAAGCTTAAATGTATGATCTTTGGGTATGTTTGTTTCCCAGGGTACAGTAAGCTCCACAAGTATAACGCGCCTTAGTTATTTTGAGCACAGGAATAAGTCCGGCCTAGATGACGAAACACAAACATCCCCGGGGATTTTGCATTGCCTTTCATACGTGTCCATCATGAGAGTCCAATCAGGAGACGCGTCCAAGATGGAATAAGGTTTTAGTTTACGTTTTTTGGACGAACCTGCCCTTACAAACTCTACTGATATTTCGGTGGTTGTTATACCCTTCTGCGCTTTTGCTACAGGGAGACTAATAGCTTCTCGTACGATTTCTAATACTTTATCGTGGCGACGCGAATATTTACCTCTATTTAGAAATATCCTACACCCTACAAGCAAGTGTTTCGCGATTCCTACTGCCTCCCCACAGATGTTGCAAAATTTTTCGGTGGCTTTGCCCCATCTCACTAAGTTACTTTGATCTGGAAGAGTCATTTGGAAAGCATTAAGATAAAATTTTAATAATTCTGGGGACCAATCATGAAGCAGGGTGCGCCATCGTAAAGCTAATGGAATACAAAAATCTCCTATGGTCACCCATTTGTTTTGCAATTCTAGGCTCATCGCGTGCAACCGGTAGTTATCATTTTCATCGTGCCGAATAAAGGATTTTAGTATTTCTATGTCTTGTTCTTTCCTACTTGATCCTAGCCCTGCTTTATTTGTTTGAGCACCTATCATAAATTGTTTATGGAATTGAAGTCATGACTCCAGCTCTGCAGCAATTTTATCTTTTGGGAGAGATGTTACAGTATCATCATTCGACTTTGAGACGATATGTCTTTTGGTCACTCTTAGGTGTTTATAGAGTTCCGATGGTTTCTTTAATTTTAACCGAAAATTGTGTCGGTCTCTAAATAAGGTAGAAGAGTCCGCTGGATGCGCTAACCCGAGCCATGACTTCAATGTCCTTATGACTCTTGCATCTAACTTTAACAAAAGGGTCTTTTTGATATCGTAAACGAAGAAAGGCCAATTTAAACGTGATGTTAAATAATTATCGTATATCCAAGCCTTTTTGATGGTAACATCAGCCAATAAGTAATTATTGGCTGATCGTCTACCTTTTTAAGATCATTCAAAAAGCTATCGACTATTATATCTAACGATGGAGTGCGCCCTTGGTAATCGATTTTTTTGCCTAAGAATTTGAACGGAGCTGCGTCGGTAATAGTAGTAACGCACTTACCGCCTATTATAAGACCCGGAACGTAGGAGGTATATCTGGTGTTCCGCCTACCCAGACATAGACTGTAGCATTTATTGGGTTTCATCCTCAAACCGTCCGTCCAAGTACAGAAATCCTCCACAACATTGAAAAGTAGCTGACATTGTTTTGGATTACGTGTCAGCATCGCGAGATCGTCTGCAAATGCTAGTATGGATTCTGTGTATTTATTGTTAATGTTACACCGATAACCCCATTTCTTTTCGTTTTTAATTAATTTATCTATTAAAATATTGACCACTATATTAAATATAATTGGAAAAATACAACAACTTTGAAATAAACCTATGTTGTAATTTAATGGTTTGGAATGATTTTCATTTGTGATTATGGAAAATTTTAATTTTGAATAATATGATGCAATCATGTCACTTACTAACGTCGTCGTTGGAAAGTTATACCACCTTAGCGCGAACATCATCAGTTCATGTCGTACCGACCCGAAAACGTTCTCTAAGTCTGTCCAACATACCGTTATTTGTCTTTCACTAGTTCTGGCATCTTTAAGGCTTTCCGATAGTAACGTGTTATGTTCGAGGCATCCAGAAATGCCAGGCAAAAACCCTTTCTGGTGATAAGGCCCGAAATATTTATTATTTATAATGAATTTCCGAATATTACCGGTGTTTGTCCTCTTGACCACATTTTATCGAATATATTCCCAATAGATGTTTATTAATCGACGGATATTTTTTATAAACTATATAGGCATACCATCCGGACCTGGTGCTGACTTAGATGGTTTCTTTTAAATTATTTTATTGATTTCCTCCAAAGTTGGTGGGTTGGCATGAAAATCGATGGAAGGACTCTCAGGTTTTCGATCGTTGGGATCCCCATACAACCTTTGATTTTTAGGCACTTCGTATGTGCTTTTATAATAATCAAAAAATTGCTCGTTGTTCAAGAGAAGTTTTACCTTTTTCGTTTTTGAAAATGTTTTAGAGTACTTAAAAGGATTTTTATCAAAGTCTACTTCGTGTTTTGCCCGGTCAAAGCTATCACGGTTTTTTGTTATTTGTTGTGATATGCCTTGTATTAATTTAAGAATTGACCTTAATGCCCTAGACAGTTGGAGACTAAGTTGGTTGTCGCCCATGGTTTTGGCCCCACGAAGTTTCTTTATAAGGTCTCTTTTTTTCCTTCTCATTTTCAAAGCTAAATATAAAGTAAATAGCTATTAAAATTATTACATAAAGTGTTACTAAAATTTATTTTAAATCTGTCAAATATTAAAAATACTCTTATTTTGTAAGGTTAAGTTAATATATGAAATTTAATTTTAAGTATTAAAAGTAAGTAGAGGAAATGAAAAGTGATTTATTCAAAATATTTATTTTTTACATATTTACATTTGGAATTTCTCAACAAATAAATAAATTTACCTACATAATTTATATAAAAACAACATTTTCCAAAATCATTTAGATAATTGTACTAGACTTACACACTTAACACTACTCGGAAAATAAGTGAATGCATACATTAAATTTTGTTAATAAAAAACAACATTTTCAAAAACAATGATAAAAATAACCGAATACAATAAAACATTATTGAACACTACTGATATCATATATCATCATTAAAAAGTTTTATTTACAAAATTGTGTCATTCTACTTAACCTATATTTATTTGCCCTGACTTAAATTGCATTGTCTTGTAATTGCCAACAATTATTTTATAATTATAAAATTCATAAAATAAAAATATCATCTAAAAAGAATAATGCAGATGGTTATCTTAAATATACTAGGGCCGCCCAAGCGAGTGGAGCGGAGCGATCTCAAACTCGCTTGCTTGAACTAAAATGCAATGCAAATTAACAAATAATGGTTCTTAACAAATGTTACAGATTAATAAAAAATAAATATAAAAAAAACAGATAAATATTTCAAACAGCACGTGACGCAATCGCTAGTTTGTCAGTCTGCTCTCCATGCAACATATTGACTTTTGAAATTTTCACAACTTTTTTAAATGATATTTGCAAATTCCGGCGCTTGTCGATTTTGACCAAGATTTACGCCCGACCATTCTGCTGTAAGTAGATAGAAAACTTGCAGTTCCTCGTCAGACTTAAAATATACAACATAAGAGTGACGTCGTTCACATGCAATAAACACATCATTAGGAGTCAGTTCTTTAATTTCGTCGTTAGTTAGTTTGCCAAAGTATATGTCAGGACAGTGTTTCTTCAGATCAGAATTGTTTGCACCGCGATCTTTCACAAACCACTTGAGTAAATTTGCGTTGCCTCTCTATGTAATTTGCGAAAATATCTAACGTATCTCCTACTACAATGAAAATGAAAAATGGCTCTACATCCCCAGCATTTCTAAGTAATTCCGACCATCCTTCAATGACTTGACCATGACTCTCAAACATTTGATCCACGTGTTTACTTAGCAATACGCCTACAGGTTCATGGTTCTCTTTATTTTGAATCCTAATATCTTTCTTCACCAAATCTTTACTATCTTTCTTTGCACTAATTGTAATCTAATGTATTGTCTATGGCATGAGTGATTTTTTTTTATAACTTTTGAATGGCTAAACATTTTTTCAATCTGTTTTCGCAATAACATCCGCGTTCTTCTCCAACATACATAAAAAATTAAAATTTTAGCTAATTATCTCGTCGCATTCTGGAGACAACTAAAAACAAAAAAGGTCTCCCAAACGGTTAAGAGCTTTGCTTACGCTCAGCTCAACTAACTTCTTAACCAAATTTTTATTCAAGTGTCTCTCTAAAATTTGGTGCTTGAAAAGGCCGCTTCGTGCTTCATATTGTACCTCCAGCCCAAGGGTCTGAATAAGTTCTATTACAAATGAAAATTTATTACTTAAGACCTTAATTTTTCATCAGTAAAGAGAATGTTTCTCTGCCTTTCATCCGCATATCCTTTGATGAGCACAGAGGTTCAATTCTTGTTTTATTGTACGCGAGTTGCGACAGAATACTTGATCTTTATTTCACGCATTAAATCAGCTTTAATATCTCTGATAGAGGAAGCGCTGCTGTTGTTTCTGGTGGTGGAACTTACGACTGATGTCAAGCTTTGAAGAATGTTAAAAGGAGAGGTGTTGTTGATGTATCTGGGTCAATCTTACGGCTTTTGAAGTCTTGAAAATGATTGACCGCTCCAATTTATATTATATTTATATTATTATATAATTTATACATAAATTAATTCATTAATATATTAATCCTTTAAGACTCCTTTTTTTTATTACAAGCCTTAATTTGTATAATATTATAGTACATCAAAAGTAACTACTGCGGAACTCAACAGTTACGAAACCGCACTGACTCATTTATGAATGTTAAAATGGAAACACACAAGTACAATGTACAACTTTACTGAAAGATAATAATAATGACGTAAAAGTTTTCCTTAGTTTGTTGATTAAACACACAATTGGGGGAATTCTGAATCAGATTATCTGTTATAAGTGAAAGGGGAACTTGTATAACAATTAGAAATAGCCGTTGAAGTTATTAGAATTACGAGTAGTAGTCAAGCACGTCACTAAAACCTACAAAAAAATACCCTTGTGAGTGGTCCTGTGCAATATCTATTTATTATATTTTTACGCCTGTCACAATTATTATAGCAAAGTTATGTTATAAGGAATTGCTAAGTTAAAAAAATATATATTGATCTATGGGACACTTTTTGACCATTTTATCAAAATCTACAATCACGAATGTCCCCAAAGAACTGCTAAACGAGTGTGACACTTTCTTGAATGCATATGCAAAATTTTAAAGCTCTAGCTCAAAGGGCTTAGGAGAAGTAGGCGAACATCGAAACACACTTTTGACCAGTAAGAGCTTCGCTTCGCTCAGCTCAATAAATGATATTGATATTGTTAGTTTGTGCGTCACTGGATAGAGCACTAGCATGGCACTCTGCTTCATCTGCTCGTAATTGGATCAAGGGAATGTTTCTCCCAAATTGGTCTTTACAAGTAGCACTTCGCACTGCTCGTCTCAACTCTCCATTGGCTTCGTTCTCTTGAAGCCATCTCCGCAACCAAGCCCCGAGCCACGCCAGCTCACACTCGCACCGGAGCGGGTTTCCCGTTAGTATTAATCCTCCTATACCCATTATATATTATTCAAACACAATTTCGTTAGAGGATTTTGGGTGGCTATTAAGAATTAAAACTCATTAAGATGAGGGCAAAGCTGAAGGTCTTTAGATGTTTTAAGCATTTGGGTTCACAATTTATTACCAATTTCTAATGAACTATTGAACCTTGCGGTAATCAATATTACGGGATTAGAGGTACAATTATTGAGCGAAGCGAGCGGAGACTTTTTTACATTCTTTGTCACGAATAGGCTCGAAAACTGGTGATGGTTAAAAAAAAATGTCATGTGGTTGAGGAATAATCGTCAAAAAACTGATATCACACTGAATTCAATGGGAAACGATGAGTCATTACACTGGATTTGCTTCGCTCAATATGCCAACAGCACCCGAGATTGTGAAAGCGCAGTCTGTTGGCGCCCCTAGTATACAATATGGAGTAATCTAGAAATTGTATCAAGTATTAGGCAAAATTAAAATCGTCGAAATACCAAATAACGTGACCACGAAATTGAGTTTAAATGGTTTTTATCGTGAACTTTATAATATTAATATGTTGCGGTAATAAGTTTTCTATTCTCCAGAGGTTTTCGGGTATTAAGAATTAATACTCATTAAGATGAGGAAGGCTGAAGGTCGTTAGTTAAGTATGTAAGAGCTATCTGCGCATGAACGCGTGTTATATACATAAACGTTATATTTATATATTAGGGGCGCCAACAGACCCTCAATCTCGACTCGCTTCGCTCCTGGAATCTCGGGTGCCGTTTGCATATTGAGCGAAGCGAGCTCAATGTAACGGCTCATAGTTTCCCTTTGACTTCAATGGGATATCAGTTTTTTGACGATTATTCCTCAACGACACGACATTTTTCATAATTTTCCGTCAAGTAGTTTTCGAGCCTATTCGTGACAAAGAATGTGAAAAAGTATTCAGGAGAACGCTCGTCTCACTATGCTCACTTGGCTCAATAAAAGATAGTAATTTACAAAACAAAGCAAAATATAAGGACCTTATTGTATATCACAGCAAAGGTCAGTTATGATTATAATATTTAATTTCGAACAATATTGTTATACAAATAGCATTATTGATATACTCGTTTGTTATTTAAATAAAAATAGGTCGTATTTTATAATTCATCGTTGTTTTATTTTATTTTGTAAAATAATAGGCAGTTTAAGTAACCCAATAAAAATATTGTGAAATCATACATAATAATCAATTAAGAAATGATCTAAATTAACTATTCTTTATTATTAAGGTAAAATCTTAATGGTAAGAATTTTCGAAAATTTTAATATGTTGGTACCAAAATAAAAATAACGTTTATTTCTAATTAACATACCTGAAAGTAATTTAGTGGCCACATGACTCCAACTTGTGAAATTTGGGTAGAATATCGCGGGATCCAACTCCGATATTCGATTGTAGCTTAAATCAATTCCTAGTTGAGGAACTTGTGAAAGATGTTTCATGAACTTCGTTGGTAATTTTGTTAAAGACGTCTCACTGATTCTAATAAATATCTCTTGGCTGTTGCTGAATGGTTCAAATGCTTCGTCCGTTATACTTCGCAGATTCGAACCCTTTATTTCTAAGTATCTAATTTTTCTTGCATCAATTCCATGCAATTGATAACTCATAACTTCATCAGTCCAATGTATAGACAATTTGTATAGAGAAGGAAGACAAGATGTGATGTTTGATAGTCGGAATGAAGAATGATTTATTGACGACCATGTCTGGACGTGCAAGGATCGTAAGGATATTAAAGGACGGAAGGAATCTTGGTCGATTATATCTAAATACTTAAGTCCATTTAAATTAAGGTAGGATAAATTAATTAGTGATTTAAAGCTATTTGGCGTTATTCTTACGATAGGATTATATGAAATATCTAAAACGTTCAAGTTTCCTAAATGAACCCACATCTTTGGCACTAAAGAGGTAAGTCGATTATGGCTAACATCTAAATGACGGAGATTTACTAACCGCTTTACATCCGACTCTCTAAAACTGGTGATGTAATTTGAAGTCAAATTTAGGCTCGTTAAATTTGTCAAAGGAAGATAAGGCACTGTCTTTAAACTTATATTCGCAAGATTCAAATGCCTTAAATGTGGAAGGTTGTGAAACAGCTCCTTAAAATTTGCCTTAATAGAATTAAAGCTCAAATCCAAGCTTCGCAAAACTCCGAGACTTGAAAATGTATTGTCGGACAAAACTGTTAATAAATTATGAGCCAGATTAAGATTTGATAAAAATTGTGTATTTCGGAAAATGTTGCTATCCAAATATTCGATTTTATTATATGATAAGTCCAGATATCTCAAAGTGAATCCAATTTGAGAGAGCGCGGTTACAGGAAACAATGAAACTTCATTAAAACTTAAATCCAAATGTTCTATAACGGTGTTCTTAAAAACATCTCTCGAGAGAAGTCTAAGATTATTGTGGTCCATCTTTAAATATCTTAGTTTACGTAAATTATAAAATTGTTCTACCGATAGCTGAAAAATAGTATTAAAAGACAAATCTAATATTTGCAATGATAAAAAATCCGTAAAAGACTTTCTTTTTATAACGCTAATCATATTTTTGTGTAAATCCAATATCTCCAAGTTGACGGCCTGGCCGAAAACCTCTCCAGAAACGTGTGTTATTTTATTATGTGATAATATAATTTGTCTTATCGAAGATTCGGCGGCGAGAAAAAAGTTATTTGGCACCTCATGAAAGTCATTATAGGAGCCATCGAATATATTTATTGATATTGCAACCTCCGCTTCAATAAATCGTATATTATTTCGACTTATATTTAATGTAAACGTATCGTCCATATTGGAAACATTGCAAAACGAGTACATAGATAAATGAGTTAAGTTGTTTCTCTGAAGTTCCAATACCTCTAGTTTCGGTAAATTAACAAATGTTTCTACTTCTATAGACTCGATTACATTTCCCGCAAGAGATAAATATCTTAAATTGGGTAAGTCGTTAAAGCTGTTCTTAGTCAAGTTATTGATACGATTATAAGATAAGTCTAAGTTTCTTAACTCGGGTATTTGTGAGAATATTCTAGGCCAAATGAGGCTTATAAAGTTATACGATATTCTCATGTTATTAAGTGATAATGATGTATTGTAACCAAACTCATCGACAACAGTTTCGACGATTCTATTATAATCTAAGTTTAAATATTTTAAATTCGGAAATAAGGACATTTCTGACAACTTAAGAATATGAAAGTCATTATTGTCAAAGGCGAGAAAATTTAAATTTTCTAACCCATCATTCATTTCAAACGGAAACGACCCGCTAAACAGGGTGGCAGAAGATTCTAAAACATGTAAAGAGCCCGTTAAATTGGAGAAAGAATGTGGATGTATGTAGTATAAATCGTTAAAGCTTAAGTTAATGTCTTGTACTGGCATGCGAGCTGGGAAAACGTTTTTATAGATCTGTGCAATTCTATTTCCTTTCAGATTGATAGTTCCCAAAGACGTAGACCAGTCTTGGAATTCATTTGGTGACAAATTGGTTATTCTGTTGTAGCTTAAATCGAGATAACGAATTGAACCGGGTTCTAATGTTTGAAGCGCTGATGGCATCGAAATAAGAAAGTTGCCAGCAAGTGATAACGTTTGAATACGATTTGGGAGAGGTGGAGAATCTTCGAGTTGATTGTAAGCTAAAGATAAATGTCGAAGTCTCAAAACCTGAGCCAAACTATCTGGTAAATGAGATAAGTTATTGTGCTCAACTTCTAAATGTTCGAGACTATTTTTGAGAGATATAAAAACATCTCTGTATATGGACTTAAGTTTGTTATACGAAATAGATAGCCTCTCTACCCTCTTGTTAATATACAGTGATCTCGGTACCACAGTCAAATCATTGAGATCTAATATAATTTGCCTAATTTGAATTTCCCGAAATATAACTATATCGGTCGCGTCGTTAATATTGTTATTACTTAAATCTAACTTTTCTAATTTCTTAGTTCTATTGTTTACACTAGTAGAATTAACTTCGAAAGTTATCCAATTATGCCTTATATGTAACATTTGTAATCTAGGTAGATTAAATATTAAATCACAGGATAGTTTATGTAGGAAATTATTTGATAATTTAAGGACTGTGAGGGATGATGGTAATGAATTTAAGCTTATACTACGGAGATAGTTTCCTTCTAAGTCTAGTTGTAGAAGGTGATACAAAAATGTAAAAGCTTGAGATCTTAGCTCTGTAATTTGGTTATTACTCAAAGATAAACTAGTCAAAGTATCTTCCAAGTGATGCCATTTCATGTCAGAGCTAACTTCGGCTATATAATTGCTAAAAGAGAATATTTTTATATTATTACGAAAAAAATAAAAAAATAAATTAAATAGAAAAATTCTTACTTTTGTAAATTTAACCAATTGAGTACTTTTAGATCTTTTAATCCATTTTCTGGGATATCAGTAAATTCGTTGTAACCAAGATCCAATGAAGCAAGAGTGTTAGACATGGAACTGAAATAAAAAATAGCATGTGATACACATTTGCTTACTGTATCGGAATAAAGAACGAACATTTACCTAAAAGCGTGAAGTTCGATGTAATGTAGTTTATTTGCAACTAATACCAAAGTCTGAAGTCTCAAACCGTCTAAAGCACTTTCCGATATTACTTCAAGGTTGGACATGCTTATGTCCAAATGCTGCAGTTCTATTTGTGGCCATTCTGAAAAATAAATTTCTCCGTCAGATATCAAAAGTCAAAAGTTACTTGTTGCTTCTAGCGTCAATTTATTCGATCATGTAAATGTTTGTAAGACAATGTTGAAAGTAAATTGTAGTTGTGTATTTTTGATAATGTGTAAGTAAATTTGACTTTGATTTATCAAGATAGTTATGGATTTCTTAGATTGTAATGAAAATATTTTTTATAATTTGTGGAAATAACAATTAGAACAGCGAATAGCTATAGTAAATCTTTTTTTTTATCTTAACATCTTAAAATCTATTCGTAGCAATCGTGTTCAAAGTGTTCACACAAAGTTAAAGGCTATTCTTAAGCGACTCATATTACTAACCACAACAATTAAACTTAAGTATTATTGCCTCACAAATGTCTGTTCACGAGACTTTTATTATTGTACTTTCTAAGAAAACATGGCTTTGTATTCTGTGACATATAATTATTTAAGTTAAAGGAAATACAATCATTTTTATACAATTTGTGAAGAATATAGATATTTTAATAAACATAAGAGCAAAGTTACAAATCATATCTGGGAACTTAGATAATAATTAAAGTTAAGTTTTAATAACTCACAAATGATTGTGACTATTAACAAGAATTTTATTGTGACTAAAATATAGATTTTTTTATTAAATATAAGAGCATTTAAGAAAACTTGCCTGTTCTGTAACATTTAAAAGGATTGAATTTAAAATAATGTAATAAATTTTGTACTACAATAAAACGCATGAGTTGGCAGCTAACAAAAGACTAATTTATTCCACCAACATAGACAATGAACACAAAGTGTCGCACAAGCTTCACACCAGATAGCGCTATTAATATTTTGATATCATTTACAACATCTACGATGTGTTCACAAATATAGATATTTTAATAATCATACGTGGGAACCTATATAAAGATTAAACTTACATATTATTGCCTCTCGTTTGTGAGGCGATAATACGTAAATAACAGCCCTCAGACTGTTTATTAGCCTGTTATTGTTATAACCTAACAAGGCTTGCCTTTATGTTCTGTGACATAAAATTATTGAAGTAAAAATACGTACATCTGTGTAAATCATACCTGGAAACCTATGCAATGGTACAGCAGTGCAGGACATGTGGGCGGAGCGACACGAGCACAGCGGGCTGCCCGAGCACGGCGCCACGCGCTCCGGTGCCAGCTCTCCCACGAGCAAACACACGAGCACCGCCTGCAGCGCCCGCGCGCTGACATCGCCCAACACCATCACTGTACAATCATACCAACCAACTTATACTTAACAAACTATATTCGTTCAAATATCTACCATCACTGTATATCCATACTAACTAACTTTTTTATACATAACAAACTATACTCCTTCAGATGTCAGAAGAAAAATTGGAAATAAACAATTTATGAGGGGTTGTGGTGGTTTAAAATAAATTAGCGGCTCTTTATTGACGTTCCACCCTCAGACGAATATTTATTCAAAATAAATTGGCCAAGTATTTACTCTAAATTCGTGGTCCCTTTTTACATTTTTTGGCAAATTTGAAGTTCCTTATACATAACAAACTAAACTCATTTAGATACAATAAGAAAAATGAAACAAAGATCATTTACTCGTATAAGAGTGTAAATCAGATAGCAGCGTTCTCTTGATTGGCGTTCATATTAATTTAAAAATAAATGGGCCACATATTTACCTATTTCCCACGAATTTAAATGTTTGGTCTTTTAACACTTATTGACAAATTAGCGTATGTAATTTGAGAAAAACGTATTAAGCGTTCAAACGTTTAGCAAAGTAAACATAACTTAATCGAAGTATTGAATAGTTGAAACTCAATTGACTCTTGGTACAGTACTATTGAAACAACATTATCTGCATTTGACATATTTGTGGAAAACAATAAACAGGGCACTTAATTTTTATTCAGAGCTTTATTATATTAGCATAATTTACAACAAAACATTAATATTATATTAAATGAATGTATAAATCATTCTTTAATTAATGAGTTTTTAAAGAATGTGTTAATTTCTTTTGGTTAAAGTAATTTAAAATATGTATTTAATAATAAAAAGTATACGAGTCCTTTTACTTCGTGAATGAAACTGCACGACACGTACCTATTATATAATTTCTGACAAAAAAAACTCTAAAAATAAACTAATTATATTAAATTCACTGTTTCAAATCTGGCCAACGATCCAAACAATTGCAGAAACACAAAAGTCTTAAAGTTCACAACTTATCACACAAATGGCTAATTCCGTTTTACGTCTCAATGCTGAGTTTTACAATTTCAAGCAGCAGGTATGAGATTCTTCTATTATAACACCAAATAAGAATTTGTAAAATCCATTGATACATCAGAGTTAAGACGAAGCATTAAATATCTTTTACTATCTGATGTTCCAGAAAATCCAGATAAGGATGTTTCCAAAACAGTACCTACTATTAATATTTTCTGAAAAAATAAGTGCCAGTAATATCACATCTTCCTCCATGACAACTTTTAATCGCTTTGATACATAAATATATGTAGTCTAAAAGCCACTTTAATAGGCTCCTCTAATTGTTGAGTGGGTACCTGATCAAGTATAGACAAACACTGTTTCTATCAGCCCTCAAATATGTCGGCATGAGGAATGTCTGGACATATAATGGTCAGATCGTTCTGAAGTTGCCATCTAGCATTTTGAAGAGATGAGCTAAGTTGCCGTGTTGGTGGAAGTTCCAAATGCTTTGAAGGGTTTAGGTGAGTCAACTCCTAGTGGTGCTCCATATCTCCAAATCCTTGAGTCTAAAGCTGAGTCAGGTCGAATTAAGAGGCTGATAAGTAAAAAAAATTGTAACTTATTGCTTATTTTGCTGTTTTATTTTTAAATAGTTTTGATGATGTTCTTTTATATCTTAATTAATTTCTAATTATAATATAACAATTAATGATGACTTTTCATTATATTAAGTTATAGATTCACAGATTGGAGTCAAATACAGCTTTACTTAGCCTTTACTGTTGTGGAAGATTCTTGGAAATTTAAATGCCTCACGAACTAAAAATATCGCTTGTTTTAAATGCTTTTTTTCAGATAAAATATATGTTCATTTCTCTGCAACCTTTATCCTTGAGAGTAACATTAAATCTAACACTATTTCTTTTATATCTTGTCAAAGATCAAACCAGATTGCATTAATTCCACCATTACTGATATTAATAAAGACTTGCTGCAGATCCTGGACTGGTGTTACAAATTCAGTACTAATGTTAACCCCAAAAAGTATCAAGCAATTGTTATTGAAAGCAGGCATAGTATAAATAAGTTTTACATCAGTAATGTGCCACCGATTAAGTAGAAACAAACCATTTGTAAAGTCGATAAAAAATGTTGGCCTTTACTGTAAACTGTATTTGTTTTTAGTTTCACATATAGTTAGCGTAGTAATATATATGTATGTATCTATAAGTCTTAAAAGTCTTATATAAAATGTTAATATTGACGAGATCAGCCGGTAGAGTGGCTTTTTTTAAATTGTTTATAAAGCCAATTCTTTCAATATCTATTACCAAGGCGGATTAAATTGAACAATGTAATAAGTTTAAGAGTTTTTTCACAATGCAATATAGCACATGAGTGATGTAGCGAGAGGCCAGCTCGATCGATACATCAATTTCAAATAGAGTCCAGACGTTTCTCCACATCAATTGCAACCCAATATTGGATATTAACTGCAATATTGGAAGCGATCTCAAATATAAGATTTACTGCAAATTCTAGATATCGTACATTTATGAATAAATTTTCCTAAAATTCATTCAAAATGTAACACAACAAGTTTTATTTTTGACCCATATTACCATTACAACTAGAAAATAATTAAAAATCTAAAGGTTTATTAAGTATTTGCAAATGATTCGATAATTAAGTTCCGTTAAACTGCAACATTTGTATTCCAATATTTAAAGTAAAATCGTGTTATGTGGAATTGAATTGTAGAATGATGATAATTTATTTATGACTCTGAATATAGTATTGCCATATATTACTGGATTTGGATCTCGGCCTTAACCATACTATGAATATAGTCACTAATAAAATAGTTTTCAACACCTAAAATGTGATATTTAAAAATACTTATTTGATATATTTGAATGCACTCCCATAAAACACACGACACTAAAAAACTTATCTATAATTTTATATTTATCTATAGATTTAGGCGGATGGTTTATTTCATACCCGAAATTGTATTTTCAGTTTAAGATTTAGTTAAATTATTTTACATAAATATAATGTCGAATTAGAAGCATAAGTAACTACCAATCGCTAATCTAATTTTCTTTAACACAGTCAAACAATGTTTAATATTACATTATTTAATAACTTATAACAATATAATTTTATTCTTATAATCATTATCCGTATTCTTTAATTACTTTTTCATAATGCATTCTTCAACATTGTAAGAAACATTTAATTGAAATATATTTTAGCGCAATTTGAATCCCACATTGTGGTAAAATAATTAAATTGGTTTTCAGCAATTCAAAAGCAGTGCTTTGTTATCATTGCGGCTTATTCTATTTTAACTTTAGGAAAAAAATCTTTTGTGTAATTAAATTTCTAAGTATTCTAAAAATGAGTAACAATATACTCAATATATTTTTGGGAATCCCGAATAACTAACAAAGATTTTTTTTCCATTTATATTAAGTTCAAAGGCAGAAAACAGCCTGCTTTAATTTTCCTTTAATAATGTTTTTCCCTTCCCACAAATTTTATAAGCAAATGTATCTTTTAATAAGAGACTAGATAATTTAATAAAGTACAAGTTACAGGTCGTGTATTATCATTATTATAGAATTAATAAGATTATAAAGGATTGTATACTTAATATTCAAAGGAAGTTTAATATAACTAGGGGCACCAACAGACCCTAGATTTCTAGTCACTGCCCTCGCGAAATCTCGGGTGCCATTTTCATATTGAGCGCAGCGAACCCAGTGTAATGACTCATCGTTGTGGACAATATCATTAACGTAGGAGATTTCAGATTTGGCTAACATTCGCGCCACATTCCCATTGACTTCAATGGGATATCAGTTTTTTGACGATTATTTCTCAACGACATGACATTTTTCAAAATATTTTAAAACCATCACCTGATGTGTGTCTTTTTGATTGAAAAATTTCATATTTTTATTCGTATATTATTCGTGACAAAGAATGTGAAAAAGTCTCCAGTAGAGCGCTCCGCTCGCTTCGCTCAAAGAACTGGTACTATTATTAAAAATTATTTTGATAAATGCAACAGTTATCGTATTTATAATATTATATCTGGATAAATCTGTTGAAAACAATAAATATAATAATTAATTAATTATTGCCTTGAACTAAAATAATCTAATTGTATCTTATTTTGCTAGAAAATATTCCGGACTGAATAAATCTAGTTCACTATAATAATGTCCTTATGTACCATATGTGTGACCCAATTATTTACATATAAAATATGAAAATACAAGCAATTTATCAGTTAATTGTATTTCCAATTGAGTAGAACTCTATAAACAAATACTCTGTTTTCAAAACATACAAATTAAATCGAATGCAATAAAAAATGGAATCATTTCAAGATTACTATTATGAAACTAACAGTAGCCTAGACAGAAACAATATTAATAATAACTTTGATAGCATGAAATCTTAACTTTATACAAAAGCAATGTTCTAATTAAAACTCTTAACTGTTTGGAGTTTTGTAAAAAGACAGGTTGAACAGCGTCTGAATATAAAACTAAAAATAATAACACAAGGATGGTAAGTTTTCCTTGTATTTGGAATGAGAATTATCTTTTTTAATGATTAAAGTTTTATTTGATTTAACTTTTAATTACTCGGACTGAAGACGTAAAATATTTTAATAACAAAAGTTAAGTAATATATGGTTTTAAACTAACTAACTATGACGGTCAAGACTTGAACCTGCGACCTCTAGGAATATGTCTCAATCGCTTTACCAGCTGAGGTACTTTTTTATTATTTATTAATTTAAGCATAAATCAAAGCGGGCGTCAGCTAGCTCCGAGTGACGAAAGCACCCCATAGTGCTGAAAGTCTAACTCGGGTCTATATACGCGCAATATTGAACTTTTTATACAGGAGACCTTCTGGTATGAGTGTGGTATTTTTAGAAAGCTCTTGGCCCATAGACCCAGAAAATGCATTTTCACTTAGCAATATACTCACCGCCTCCACCTCTACGGCCGTTTGAAAAATGAGACTAAAATTTAGTTTTTGGCTCCGCACCAGTATAAAATCATTATTTCCACCTTGAAAAGGTTTCCTGAAGGTTCTCGTCGAGACATTTTCAACAAGCCCAAAAACGCTAAAATCCGACCACCGGTTGATGAGATATGACATTTTGAACATTTTGACTGGCGAAATTTCTTGAAAGTACTTTGTCTGTTTGTGCGTATGTTCGTAGTTTCAACCGATTTAGTTCTTACTTACTTACAGGGATTTAATTACATCAAAAACTAAGACTTTTTTGTTCTACGACTTTTCGATTTGGCCGCCATGTTGGCCGTGGCAAGCCCTCGAAAGGCCAAAAATGGCCATTTTTCGTAGAGGCACTGTGGCTAAGCCAGTTGATGTACATTGACAAATTGGGCATCATTGGAAAGGTCTTAAGCTCATCTCTTGAATGATATCCATTTTAATGGCAAAAACATTTGTTGGCGTGACATTTTTGGTCAAAAACCAAAAAATGGCCGACTGGCCGGGGACATAACGGCCATTTTCTCGAAAACGGCGCCAACGATTTTTTCCAAAATATCCTCATTTGTAGCCCCAAATTAGAGCTAAATTTTGGTATATAACACATATCTGGGAAAACTCGTTATTTCGAAATATGGCCGTGAGAAGTTCAAAAAATCATGAAAAATGACCAAAAATGGCCAAAAAATGACTTTTAAAGCCAGAATCGTACTCACAACACGGTTAAAATTCATTTGACATCGGAAAAAATATATATTCCAAAAGATATATTCCATAAAAAATCAAGCCTTTGTGGGGATTGAACCGATGGTCTCTCCTTGTTCGATGCGTAACTCATCCACTGAGCCATCTAGACTTATTCTGTGAGAGGCTATGGTTTCATTTAAATTGAGACACATGCGTGTTGTAGTGAGTAGATTCATGAATGTTGGATTTTTTCCCGCTGATTTTTTTTTTTTTTGTTCAATGGATATTGGTTTCAAAATTGTTTTTTTTCAGCATTCAAATTTAATTTTTTCTGTACATTTTATTTTGTTTCTGACGTCGGCAAAATTTTCATGATAATTTTACTAGTTGCACAGTGAATAAACTCACTAACGCATTGCCGACTGTGAAAATAAAACAAAATTCACAGAAAAAAATCTGAATGCTGAAGAAAATCTGTTTTGAAGCAATGAGTTAAAAAAATAAACGGCAACTGAAAAAATCAAATGAAAAAAAAATCGCGCACCTGTGGGAATCGAACCCGAGGTCTCGTCTTTGTCATTGCAACGCTCATCCTCTAGGTCAAAACACTCTCATTTTGTCAGAGGCAACTATTCCATATAAATGAGTATATATTTGCATGAAAAATAGTCGCACAGCAATTTGTTTCCAATCCTTTTACAAAACTATTGATATCAAAACAAAAACTTCTCAACGAAGTAAATACCGAGTGACGAAAGCGAATCCACTGACACAAAACTCCTGATATGAATTTTGCGACGAAAAAAACCACGAACATTTTTATTCACAAACGTAAACAAACACAAACTCACTCACTCACTCACTCGGTATTTACTTCGTTGAGAAGTTTTTGTTTTGATTAAGTATAACATGTAGTATGTTAACAAGTAATTAAAAATTGTAATGGTATTTGTGTCATTTTTTGAAATTTAATCAATTATGTATATTTGGAATCATTAGTTATGATATTCGAGAGTCACGTAAAAGATATTGCTTTCGCCCGATACAAAAATATATTACAAAACTAACTTTGCCCACGACTCCGTTCGCATAGAAAATGTTTTCAAAAATAAAAGTAGCCTAAGTTACTCCTTATAACATCAGCTATCTGCCAGACGTTCTCTTGTTAAAATTGGTTCACCCATTACAAAGATTAGCCGAAACAAACAACAGATTTTTTTCATCTAAGTACCGCTTAATCTTTCATATGAATTAAGTGAAAACCTATTCATTTTGAATTACAAACAGACACTTTAATTTTAGATAAATATTTTTTATAATCTATTTTAATATGTATCGTATATAATATATATATATATATATATATATATTTATATAATTACCATAGACATTTGTATCGGTTAGAACCATTTAGGTTATTATATAAATCTCATTTCTTAACATAATATAATGACGTTTTTTGGATTGAGTTTTACGTCAAAAATCATGAAAAGATGACACTCGTCTTGTCCTTTTAGTGAAGGGTAGTTGAGATCACATACAATACCATCACAACATAATTTAAACATCCCCTTTCACAGGGGATTTTTCTTTATAAGTGTTCTAAGCACATGCATGCTGCATACTTGTACTATTGAGATATTAAAAATATTAAAACCAACTTTCCACTAACTTCATTAATGCAAGAAAAATAATTGAAATGAATAAATGGAACAAATTAATTAAAATATAAAGACACTTTAATAACATTAATTAGTATTTCCTGAATAAATTACTAAAACCGCTACAGTGTCTTAACTCTTATCACTGTCATTGCAGTACAACGTAGTGAGGTTTCATTCTGACATAATTCTTAAACTCGTTTATCTCAAAATTACGGAATATTTAAGACAGTTTCGCAGTAATAGAATCTTGAAAGTTCTGTAACAGAAAGTTTTGAAAGCCGCAACTGCTGCGAGGTTGGTCGGAAGATTGCAAGAAAACTTAAAATGCTTAAATAATAGAAATAGTTTGATTAAACTTCAAAGAATAAGAGAAACACTTGACCAAGGTTTTTGCATAAATCATTTAACATTTCTCTAACTTTATGTTATCTTTTTGAAATGTAATCATTTAATTTACAAATCCTTTTCTTCTTTTCTTTCGCCATGTATTATTCTGATTATTATCTCTATATGTTATTTTAAAATATATATTAATAGATATATTATATATTCATAAATAAGAAATACATATAAAGAATAAGTCTGACTAATCAACCGATCTAAAAATTTTCGCTATAACGACCGCGTTCGGCTCCAACATACATGAGAAAATTTTTAGCTAATTATCTCGTCGCATTCTGGAGACAACTAAACACAAAAAAGGTCTCCCAAACGGTTAAGAGTTACGGTTAAGAGAGCCAAAAAATGTTAAAACTTGATTGTTAGTCTTAAAGAATACAAATTAGTAATATTACGACAAATTTAAAATTTTTTATAATAGGTTATTATTAATATTATATGACTGAATAAATATTTTAGTATATTCTACAAAGACAAAAATATAGCGAACAAAATCAGAATTTGACGAAAGTCTTAACCACAATACATTTTATTATACTTTATAATATTTTTTATTATAATTACTTTTATGATACAGTAAAGTATATATCTCATAAAGATGAGTTCGTGCTGAAGACTCGTTAAGCGGTCACGACACGGTCTAGTTTACAGCTATGGTAATTTCACTTTAATACTATAATCTAGATCAAACTTTATTAAGTTTATAACCTATAAAAACCGCAAGTAATAATTATAAATATAAAAAAATATCTTGGTTTTAATCTATTTCAATAAATTATAGATAAAAAGAAAAGTTATAAAAGCAATAAACATTTTGTAATATTGATATTGGTAGAGATTCCTTTTGTTGTTTCGGGAGTTATAGGGATTTCATCAAAGTCCTATTTCAGGAGCAGTAAAAATGGTACAGAGGCAAACTTTATAAGTTCCGTGAGGAACTTCATCAAAGGCGAAATGCCGCACTGCTTTTATTAAAAGGCTACCTAATTATAAATTCATTATTTATGAAAAACTTTTCCACTTTCCGCATTGCTACCTTTCTGCTTTGGCATAAACTTACTAACGGCCGAGAATTCAAAATATATTTATACATAATTGATTTATAAATTCACGTAAAATGGCCTTAATTTGCTGTAGGTGGTACCAGAACTTATAGGTAGTTTAGCTACACACAGACCGTTGTAAATACGTTCGATTTGTTAGAAAGAATAAATACAAACATTTCCTTACCTTTATGTATCTTTGTAATGTTTTCCACGTACCAGTAGTATATTGCGGTATGCATTGTATTTGCACGCTATTTGTAATGGCTTAACTATACAGAGATGGTATTGATGGTATTTTTATTTCATACTAGCTGTTCCCACGACTTTGCTCGCATGGAATAAGTATTTAGTATAAAATAGCCTAAAGTACTCCATATTATATCAGCTATCCGTCAGTGAAAGTCATATTAAAATCAGAACAGCCATTTCAGAAATTATTCGGAACAAACAGACAGACGAACAGCGAAAATTTTTTAAAATTGTATTTTACCTAAGTTTCGTATGTACTTTTGCATTTTATATATGCATTTAGTTATTTTTTTTTATTTGAAGATAGATACAAACAGACACTATATCTATATTTATATGTATAGATATGTAATATATTACTTCTACAATTTAGACAAGCTTATAATTTATTAACGTATAATATTCCTGGATAAAAAATAAGGTCTAGTTAAGACTAGAAAAGCAAGTAATATAAATTGATGTGGTTATTGTTATTCCACTTCGCTTCAGATACAATAAGCCATTTATAATAACTATTACCTCGGTAATATAACGACTATTCAGCCAATACCCAATTCAATTAATACCCATACAAAGCTGAGTTATGCAATATCTTGATGATGTTATTAGTATTGTATGGGTGGTTTAACAGATAAAATAATATATATATATATATATTTGAGATTTCACTTTACCGTTGAAAGATCTAAATAAAGACTTGTCTTTTATATGTCTTTGACAAGATAGTTTTGTTTGAATATTATATTTCTTACAGAATGGTCATCTGTTTGTTAAAGTTTTGTGATCGTCCTAAACTAATACTAACGGTCTAAGAGGAAGAGTGTCTTTGATCTCATTACTGAGGTCTAACATACGAACTTAGAGTTCAACCTATTTCAATAATATATTATCTGATTAGAAAGTGAGTATCGATGTCAATTCAAATATAATTAATTTCCTGAACATTTCAAATTACTAATTTCAATAAATAATGCTAGTATTTTTAATGATATTTATTTTGAAATCAGTTAGAATTTAAAGACTAATTTATAATAATATGATAAATACGAACATTATTTACATAATATTTTATGAACTTAGCCAACATTAATATATTTACCTATTAAATATTAAAAAAATATTACCTAAAATTATAATATTTCATTGCAATATATTATTTATAAGAAACACTCTTCCCATTAGAGTATGAGATATTGAGACTGTATTTAATGAAATCCCAATATTTGTAATACTAAAAACACATTACCTATTTATGCTATAAAAAATAAACCAAATAACTGAATGAAGACTTTAAATCACTTACATTTTAAATTAATTTACTTTTAAAATCTACGATCAAAAGTGTGTATTAACATAGACATACTTGGGTAATGAAATAAGAGCAATGTCGTGTTGATTACATTCCCTTGTTTTGTCAACCTTTCGTGGCAATTACTTGGCGCTTCCGATTCGCTTTAGCTAAGTAATTTTACTGCAAATTGTAAGAATTTGTTTGAACGAAACATTTATTAATATTTAAGAGTTTTATGTTTAGTTGGTTGAGGATTGTTATAAGGAATTTTTTTCTGCAAAAAAAAATAAAATATTGATTATTTCTATGATAACACACCTCTGAGTGGTCTAATATAATTATGTACGCGTCCATTAATTAGTTTATGATTCTCATGTCCATGTCGTTATGTGAACATTCATTTAATTGACTGTCAAAAACTAATATTATTTAAAAATAATAACCAACTTTTATAACGGTCTGTAGCTCAACATATCGTAGTTTAACAAACACTCGTATGTTCATACATTAGGGGCGCCAACAGACCCGTTTGCATGTTGAGCAAAGCGAGCCAGTGTAATGACTTATTGTTTCCCATTGACTTCAATGGCATATCAGTTTTTTTTACGAATAGTGCTCAACGATATGACATGTTTCAAAAATTTAAACCATCATCGTCTTTTTGATTGCAAAATTTCATAATTTTGCGTCAAGTAGTTTTCGAGCTTATACGTGACAAAGAATGTGAAAAAGTCTCCAGTAGAGCGCTCCGCTCGCTTCACTCAATTAAACTAGGGGCGCCAACAAACCCTCAATTTAGATACGCTGCGCTCGCGAAATTTCGGGTGCCGTTTGCATATTGAGCGAAGCGAGCCCAGTGTATTGACTCATCATTTCCCATTGAAGTCAATGGGATGTCAGTTTGACATGATATTAAAATTTTACATTTT
The DNA here is from genome assembly GCA_918358865.1 of Melinaea marsaeus rileyi. NCBI lineage: Eukaryota > Metazoa > Arthropoda > Insecta > Lepidoptera > Nymphalidae > Melinaea > Melinaea marsaeus. The sequence continues at coordinate 3,199,260 of OU911094.1, forward strand.
TTTTTAAACCATCACCTAATTAATGTGTGTCTTTTTGATTTCAAATTTTCATAATTTTCCGTCAAGTAGTTTTCGAGTCAATTTGTGACAAAGAATGTAAAATGTCTGCAGTAAAACCATCCGCTCACTTCGTTCGCTTCGCTCAATAAATTTAAAATATTGCTCAATCTTTGTATTTTTAATCAGGGTATGATTGTAAAAATATAATAACAATTATAAATATCTGTGTTATAAAAATAACAAAACTGAATACATTCAGTTACATGTTATTTATCGATACTCGTATAATATATCGTTGTTTGCAAACAAAACATATCAATTTATTGAAACAACCTAAATCTTCCAATACTTATAGGCTACTTTATGTCTATTCGCCCTATTTTATTACTCGGAGGAGGAGGAGGAGATTACCAAAACATTATGAATATTAACATTTGCTTCAGCAATCATTTAATAATATTTCGTTAAAATATTATGATTTCATATCCAAAGGCAATAACAAATACTGAAAGAAGTAATAATATTTTTATACACAAAATAATGTATCATTTATTTATTATTGTGCTTCTAATAATATTTATTCGAAGAATAAAGTCTAAATCATAATCATCTGAAGACCATATTATTAAAATGATGATATTTTAAGTTAATTAGAAAAAAATTAATAAATATAATAGAGAGAAATTTACAATTCTTTTTTTAAATTATAAAATTGTAACACTAGATTCAAACCCATGTGTGGTCTTTACTCATCAGTGTTGTATCTGGTTTATATACTCGGATGATTGAACGTGAAATAAAAATTAAATACGTAATTGTTAATATGTTACATTGTTATATCTGCATGGTCAATTTATTTCAAAACTTTCTATCAAAATAACAATCAATCAATGAATCATTAATAAATAAATAAACAATATTTTAAACAACTTTACGTTTTTGTTCAAAAATACAATTATTTTTACAACGTTGAAAGAAAATCATTGTAGTGTATTTTTATAACAGGAAGTAATAATAAGGTAACTGAGGCGCAAAGTTTGTAAACAAACCCAATTTATAGAAAAAAAAAATGCAATAAAACAATATTGGTGTCATATTAAATTTATATGTTTATTTCATTCTTTATATATTAAAAGATAGTTATTTATGGTCATTCACTTTTATTTTCAATAATTAACTGTTTCTAAAAAGACGGTCACTCCTATTTAAATATTCGAAGTCGCTTATAATGTTCATATGAGTGAAGCTGACGCTTCTGAGATCATCCTATACTAACACCTTAACGAGCCTTGTAACATGTAGAGTGCTTTTCACCTTTTGTAAGACATCACACATTTGAGTCTCGTGTAATTTTACATTTAATTATATTCTTTACACACATTTACCGTAGCGTTTGGCGCTCCGTCGTCTCTGGCTACCCCGCAAGGGATATGGCGTGAAGGTAAGTAAGTAAGTTTACACACATTACCTTAATGTATTAAACTTTTTGGTTCACAATTAATTACCAATTTATAATGAACTACTACAATCTTTCAGCAAGTACAAGTAGATATAGTATGGAGTAATCTAGATATTCTATAAAGTATTAGGTAAATATAAAACCAAGAAAATCGTCTTAATACCAATTATCGGTTAATCGACTGTTTTTTTTCTCAACAATGTAAATAAATACAGAAATAAAAGTCATCCTTCGTTCATTTCTTTGCTTCCATGACATTAGTTTTTAGCTGCGAGAGAAAATTGGTGCTATTCTGTAGCCGATATTTTGGACAAGTTCTCGATTATTTTCGTTTAGTTGATAAATGTATATAAATAGGTTACATCATATAATTATATTAATTTTTTTATATTGAAACGTACAAAAGAATATTCGTAAAACTAAACGTATAACTTTCAAAGCAAAATCAATATATTTCGATATGATATTGAGCTTAAATGGTTTAACTCGTGACCTTTACCATATTAATATGTTGCGATAATAAGTTTTCCACTCTCATGTCATAACAGCCTTCGACATCAATAATAAAAACTGCGAGTCATGCAAATAAATAACACAAACTGTCGTTACCATAGACGTCAGTGTCACTCGATCCAGGTCATCCTTTGTTGTCGATTCAGGTAACGTATGTGGAAAGTAATTGTAACATACCGTCGACCTCAGAACCCGTCGGGACTGAAGTCTCTACACGCAAGCGCAGAGACTCCACCAAATGTACTAAGATATGACAATTGTATTACCATCCTATATGGGAAAATAGTCCTTGTTACACGAATAATATCGCCCAAAGTGGATGTTCTTTTTGTAATCATAAAGATAACATTGTGGATATATCCACAATTATCCCCTAACAACCTATTTTCGGTCATAAAATAATCATGCTTTTACAACTGGGCGAGCTCCGCTACATTACTGTTATTAGTCGTCCTTTTGTCAGTGGTTCCGGAGGTATAAATTAAAAACTCGGGAAGTGATGACTCAATATAAATTGTTTAATACATTATTTGTGGATTTTTAGGGATTATATTTTAGTTTTTCCCTTTTTCAGATATGATTTTGCTCCAACAGATTAACAAATATTCGAAATTTGGCTATCTTCTTGCAAGAGAAAAAATTCAACTTCGATGGGATAGTTTAAACCATCTTCAAAAATTTTATTGATTTCTGTCCGAATGGTTTTTATTTAGTAAAAGGATCAATAAACTAACTATGACACGGCAAAAGTACATAGACAACAATGGTTCTTACTTTGGTTAAATAAATATATTATATTAAAAAATATTAGACTTTTTCTTCCTCCTCTACCAAAAGACAATTTCATATCAAAGGACCTAAGGTGTATATATTATATAATAAAAAGATAAAATAATAATATTAAACGTTGGAACCATAGGGTTTGTGTGCAGTGGATGTTCTCGGGTCGCCGCCCACGCCTCCGACCCGGTAGTTGAAAACATTTCCATAAAGAATGTTTCATTCACTGTAAAAGATCCCACGCTTAACTTGGTTTTGCATTACAAATAAAAACACTTTTTAACATTCTATATTAGCTTTCAAAAGATCTAAAAAAAATGTTATTGGCCTTTATATTTATCCACTAAGTTTTACAATACTACGCGATGTATTTTTATTTATTTTTCGTTATCGTCATCGTCGTCTTGTTTTAGAGACAGTTATCTTAATATATAAAATACAAAGACACTCACTGACTGCCTGACTCATTCATCGCTTTACAGCCCAAACCGTAATGTCTAGAAAGCTGAAATTTTGACTTAAGACTCCTGACATATTGAATAGGTGCAATAAGAAAGGATTTTGCAAAGGTCCAAACCGTTCCAAAGTTACAGCTAAAAAACTGTAAAAATGTAACGCGCTTCCTAGGTGATGTGGAAATTCAAACAAAATGTTTGATCACTTTCGCCATCCGTCCCGAAGCATGTGTAACCTGTTAGTAACTGTATAAATAAGTAATATTTTTAAGAACTACAGACAATGTTTGTTCAAGTCATTTTTACTTTATAACCATATTTACTATATCCTCGAATAAACACATTTACTTTATTGCTAACGATTGTCAAAGTTATCAATAAAAGCATATTGTGTAATATACACTTTTCGTTAATTTCTTGTTATTCAGTTAAATTCTTTTTTATAATATTATTTCATGATAAAGAGAGAAAGAGAGCTACTAAAAGAAAACTCCATTATATCTGTATCTATGTCCGGAAACTTGAAATCGTAAGAATGTGATTTCCTAAAAGACAAAGCATCCTGGTATACTTATTTCCTGTAACACTATCATTGTAAAATACTCATAATGTCGGAAAGAAAAGAAATGGAAAACACTACAATTTTTTTTGCATATCAATAAGAAAATATAATTCAGTTAATTTTGACAAAACATTTTTGATGACAAAACATGAATCTTCAGAAGAAAATATGTGATATTACATAACTTTCTAATTGAAGCAGATATTACATAATCCTAAACACAAATGTAACTTAACATCGCAAAGCCTTCTTATAAAACTTCTTTAATGACAAAATAAATCTACAAAACAAATATCAACTCGGAAACTTTGATTGAACACGGAAGCTTCCGAGTCGGGATTGTTTCAGTTTCCAAGATAAACTTTACTCGGCAATAAATTGTATCCATGTGGGACGGCATACAACAGTGTATTTGGGCTTTACAAACACATTCTCGAAGGTCTTCCATTTACTTTGGGGAAATTTTATTATGTACATCTCTTATAAAATGTTCAAACAAAAAAGAAAAATGACTGATTAACTATGTTCGTGAAATATTTTTCTGTGAAGAATATATGATGCTAAAACAATGTCTATAAATAATATCTCTAAAGCATATATAGTGTTATTTGTGTAAAGACTAGCAAAGGGATTGAATACGACGCTCATGTTTAATACAGAGAAGAAATATAAGTTTGCAACAAATAGCATTGGCCGCATGTGTTTTATTTTAAAGCATTCTAATACATGGATTTAAATCCATGTATGACTTGTAAAGAGGGTAGCTGAACAAAAATATCTGGGACACATTGTTACTGAAAATTTAAAAGACGATAAAGACATGGAAAGAGAACGCAGGGCATTGGCTGTAAGGACCAATATGCTGGCTCGAAGATTTGCTGGTTGTTTATTTCCTATGAAAATTACACTATTTAAAACTTACTGCTAAAAATTTTACACCAGCGGCCTTTGGGCTAGCTGTACCCAAAGAAAAGCCCACATTCTGCGAGTTCAATATAATATTGCCTCAGGGCGCTGTTGAGGCTCCCTTATCACTGTAGTGCGTCAGACATGTTTGCAGATGCTCACACAGATGATTATTTCGCGATAATGCATAAAAAGGTGGCGTCTGTTATACAAAGGGTAAGGGTAAGCACCAATAGCATCCTGAAAGTACTTGCAGATAGATTAAATGGGCCGACCATGGGAAGGTTTATCCTGATAAACCTGCATCTGCAAAATGTAGCCAGAACAATCTCCCTGTGAAAGAGCTTTGTTTATAAATTTTTTTTTCTAATGTATTTTTTGTTTGTATTTTATTTTTGTTTGTATTTTGTTATACTAACACAGTTCTTAAGTAATACTATTGTACTAACCAACTATGAGCCTATGTTGCTTGACATTAAAGGATTTTTATTTTTATTTTTTTAATACATGCTTTAAATGGTTGTTCTGTAGCTTTAAAAATACCATAGTAAATAGGCTATTTAAAGTAAAAAAATAATAAAATACTAGGTCTACAACAAAAATAAAGACAAACAAGATTTTATACATATGATGAATACTCAGAAGGTTATCAAATAGAACATTATCAGGTTGAAATATATTACGGAATTTGTACTAAGTCTTAATCACATTGTTTTAGGGATGGCTGGAGGGAGTCGCTAATTCCAGTTTCCTCAGATTCGCGGTTTAATTAAGTAAGCAGTATCGTATCTCGGAGTAAAGCTACCAACGTTAATTGCTTACAGCCAAATAAACAATAATTTATTGGCTCTGTAAATGCATATACAAGATTAGTATACCTCAATGTATTTTTATATTTCCTTGCTTGTATTAAAATAAATCTTTTAACAATGTTATTTAGTAATATGTAACATAACAAAATGTATTAAAATATATAATTTTACCAATTAGTATTGTTGCTACGTTTGTTACATTACCAGTTACCTGAAGTTAATTTCTGTGAATCCTATTTCCTGCATCGGTCCCAATTCCTCCGGAGTGTTGAAATATTTACAAATGTCCAATAAAATATAAAAAAATTACACTATTTTATAATGACCACAATACTGCAGTATGGCTAAATCAACGGATCTTGGTTAATAGCTATTAAAATTATTAAGTAAAATATTACTCAAATTTAGATATGAAATATTATTATTTTAATTTTAAACCTGTCATATCTTAAAAATACTTATTTCATTTTGAAAAGTTAATAAATGAAATTCAATTTCAAATATTAAAAGTAAGTAAAGGAAATTAAAAAAGGTGATTTATTGAAAATATTTATTTTTTACATATTTACATTTGGAATTTCTCAACAAACAAATAACGTTACCTAAATAATTTATAAAAAACAACATTTTCAAAAATCAATTGTACTAGATTTACATACTATTCGAAGTAAATGAATGCATACATTACATTTTTTTAATAAAAAACCAAATATTTCAATTACAATGACAAAAATAACCAAATACAATAAAAAATTATTGAACACTACTGATATCATATATCATCATTAAAAAGTTTTATTTACAAAATTGTGTCATTCTACTTAACCTATATTTATTTGCCCTGACTTAAATTGCATTGTCTTGTAATTGCCAAACATTATTTTATAATTATAAAATTAATAAAATAAAAATATCATCTGAAAAGAATAATCCAGATGGTTATCTTCAATATATAAATGATATTGATATTGTTTGTTTGTGCGTCACTGGATAGAGCACTAGCATGGCACTCTGCTTCATCTGCTCGTAATTGGATCAAAGGAATGTTTCTCCCAAATTGGTCTTTGCAAGTAGCACTCCGCACTGCTCGTCTTAACTCACCATTGGCTTCGTTCTCTTGAAGCCATCTCCGCAACCAAGCCCCGAGCCACGCCAGCTCACACTCGCACCGCAGCGGGTTTCCCGTTAGTATTAATCCTCCTATAACCATCATATATTATTCAAACGCAATTTCGTTAGAGGATTTCGGGTGGCTATTAAGAATTAAAACTCATTAAGATGAGGGCAAAGCTGAAGGTCTTTAGATGTTTTGAGCTTTTGGGTTCACAATTTATTACCAATTTCGTATGAACTATTGAACGTTCTGTTAATCAATATTATGAAATTAGAGGTACAATTATTGAGCGAAGCGAGCGTAGCGCTCTACTGCAATTTTACGAAAAGGCTCGAAAACTACTTGAAGGAAAATTATGAAATTTTGCAATCAATCAAAAAGACACACACACATCGTATTTTATAATTCAATGTTATTTTATTTTGTAAAGTAATAGGCAAAAATTAAATTGGCAATTTATGTTATCCAATAACAATATCGTAAAATCATACATAATAATCAATTAACAAATTATCTAAACTAGGGGCGCCAACAAACCCTCAATTTCGACTCGCTGCGCTCGTGAAATCTTGGGTGCCGTTTACATATTGAGCGAAGCGAGCCCAGAGTATTGACTCATCGTTTCCCATTGATTTCAAGGGGATATAAATTTTTTTACGATATTAAAAAAAAAAATTTTTTTTTGAGGACATTTTTCAAAAATTTTTTTATAAGAACCATCACCTAAAGTGTGTCTTTTTGATTGCAAAGTTTCATAATTTTCCGTCCAGTAGTTTTTGAGCCAATTCGTGACAAAGAATGCAAAAAGTCTCCAGTAAAACGCTCCGCTCACTTCGTTCGCTTCGCTCAATTAACTATTATTTATTATTAAGGTAAAATCTGAATGTTAAGAATTTTCGAAAATTTTAATATGTTGGTACCAAAATAAAAATAACCTTTATTTCTTATTAACATACCTGAAAGTAATTTAGTGGCCACATGACTCCAACTTGTGAAATTTGGGTAGAATATCGCGGGATCCAACTCCGATATTCGATTGTAGCTTAAATCAATTCCTAGTTGAGGAACTTGTGAAAGATGTTTCATGAACTTCGCTGGTAATTTTGTTAAAGACGTCTCACTGATTCTAATAAATATCTCTTGGCTGTTGCTGAATGGTTCAAATGCTTCGTCCGTTATACTTCGCAGATTCGAACCCTTTATTTCTAAGTATCTGATTTTTCTTGCATCAATTCCATGCAATTGATTACCCATAACTTCGTCAGTCCAATGTATAGACAATTTGTATAGAGAAGGAAGACAAGATGTGATGTTTGATAGTCGGAATGAAGAATGATTTATTGACGACCATGTCTGGACGTGCAAGGATCGTAAGGATATTAAAGGACGGAAGGAATCTTGGTCGATTATATCTAAATACTTAAGTCCATTTAAATTAAGGTAGGATAAATTAATTAGTGATTTAAAGCTATTTGGCGTTATTCTTACGATAGGATTATATGAAATATCTAAAACGTTCAAGTTTCCTAAATGAACCCACATCTTTGGCACTAAAGAGGTAAGTCGATTATGGCTAACATCTAAATGACGGAGATTTACTAACCGCTTTACATCCGACTCTCTAAAACTGGTGATGTAATTTGAAGTCAAATTTAGGCTCGTTAAATTTGTCAAAGGGAGATAAGGCACAGTCTTTAAACTTATATTCGCAAGATTCAAATGCCTTAAATGTGGAAGGTTGTGAAACAGCTCCTTAAAATTTGCCTTAATAGAATAAAAGCTCAAATCCAAGCTTCGCAAAACTCCGAGACTTGAAAATGTATTGTCGGATAAAACTGTTAATAAATTGTGAGCCAGATTAAGATTTGATAAAAATTGTGTATTTCGGAAAATATTGCTATCCAAATATTCGATTTTATTATATGATAAGTCCAGATATCTCAAAGTGAATCCAATTTGAGAGAGCGCGGTTACAGGAAACAATGAAACTTCATTAAAACTTAAATCCAAATGTTCTATAACGGTGTTCTTAAAAACATCTCTCGAGAGAAGTCTAAGATTATTGTGGTCCATCTTTAAATATCTTAGTTTACGTAAATTATAAAATTGTTCTACCGATAGCTGAAAAATAGTATTAAAAGACAGATCTAATATTTGCAATGATAAAAGATCCGTAAAAGACTTTCTCTTTATAACGCTAATCATATTTTTGTGTAAATCCAATATCTCCAAGTTGACGGCCTGGCCGAAAACCTCTCCAGAAACGTGTGTGATTTTATTATGTGATAATATAATTTGTCTTATCGAAGATTCGGCGGCGAGAAAAAAGTTATTTGGCACCTCATGAAAGTCATTATAGGAGCCATCGAATATATTTATTGATATTGCAACCTCCGCTTCAATGAATCGTATATTATTTCGACTTATATTTAATGTAAACGTATCGTCCATATTGGAAACATTGCAAAACGAGTACATAGATAAATGAGTTAAGTTGTTTCCCTGAAGTTCCAATACCTCTAGTTTCGGTAAATTAACAAATGTTTCTACTTCTATAGACTCGATTACATTTCCCGCAAGAGATAAATATCTTAAATTGGGTAAGTCGTTAAAGCTGTTCTTAGTCAAGTTATTGATACGATTATAAGATAAGTCTAAGTTTCTTAACTCGGGTATTTGTGAGAATATTCTAGGCCAAATGAGGCTTATAAAGTTATACGATATTCTCATATCGTTAAGTGATAATGATATATTGTAACCAAACTCATCGACAACAATTTCGACGATTTTATTATAATCTAAGTTTAAATATTTTAAATTCGGAAATAAGGACATTTCTGACAACTTAAGAATATGAAAGTCATTATTGTCAAAGTCAAGAAAATTTAAATTTTCTAACCCATCATTCATTTCAAACGGAAACGACCCGCTAAACAGGGTGGCAGAAGATTCTAAAACATGTAAAGAGCCCGTTAAATTGGAGAAAGAATGTGGATGTATGTAGTATAAATCGTTAAAGCTTAAGTTAATGTCTTGTACTGGCATACGAGCTGGGAAAACGTTTTTATAGATCTGTGCAATTCTATTTCCTTTCAGATTGATAGTTCCCAAAGACGTAGACCAGTCTTGGAATTCATTTGGTGACAAATTGGTTATTCTGTTGTAGCTTAAATCGAGATAACGAATCGAACCGGGTTCTAATGTTTGAAGCGCTGATGGCATCGAAGTAAGAAAGTTGCCAGCAAGTGATAACGTTTGAATACGATTTGGGAGAGGTGGAGCATCTTCGAGTTGATTGTAAGCTAAAGATAAATGTCGAAGTCTCAAAACCTGAGCCAAGCTATCTGGTAAATAAGATAAGTTATTGTGCTCAACTTCTAAATGTTCGAGACTATTTTTGAGAGATATAAAAACATCTCTGTATATGGACTTAAGTTTGTTATACGAAATAGATAGCCTCTCTACCCTCTTGTTAATATACAGTGATCTCGGTACCACAGTCAAATCATTGAGATCTAATATAATTTGCCTAATTTGAATTTCCCGAAATATAACTATATCGGTCGCGTCGTTGATATTGTTATTACTTAAATCTAACTTTTCTAATTTCTTAGTTCTATTGTTTACACTAGTAGAATTAACTTCGAAAGTTATCCAATTATGCCTTATATGTAACATTTGTAATCTAGGTAGATTAAATATTAAATCACAGGATAGTTTATGTAGGAAATTATTTGATAATTTAAGGACTGTGAGGGATGATGGTAATGAATTTAAGCTTATACTACGGAGATAGTTTCCTTCTAAGTCTAGTTGTAGAAGGTGATACAAAAATGTAAAAGCTTGAGATCTTAGCTCTGTAATTTGGTTATTACTCAAAGATAAACTAGTCAAAGTATCTTCCAAGTGATGTCATTTCATGTCAGAGCTAACTTCGGCTATATAATTGCTAAAAGAAAATATTTTTATCAGCACGAGAAAAAATTAAAAAAAAATTTTAAATAGAAAAATTCTTACTTTTGTAAATTTAACCAATTAAGTACTTTAAGGTCTTTTAATCCATTTTCTGGGATATCAGTAAATTCGTTGTAACCAAGATCCAATGAAACAAGAGTGTTAGACATGGAGCTGAAATAAAAAGTAGGATCAATTCCTACCTTACATTTGCTTACTGCATCAGAATTAAAAACGAACACTTACCTAAAAGCGTGAAGTTCGATGTAATGTAGTTTATTTGCAACTAATACCAAAGTCTGAAGTCTCAAACCGTCTAAAGCACTTTCCGATATTACTTCAAGATTGGACATGCTTATGTCCAAATGTTGCAGTTCTATTTGTGGCCATTCTGAAAAATAATTTTTTCCGTCATATAAAAGTTGAAAGTTACATATTGCGCCTAGCGTCGTAACAATTTATTGAATCTTGTAGCAATTTATTGGATCATGTAAATATTTGTGATAATATTGAAAGTAAATGACTTTGATTTATCAATATAGTTAAGGATTTCTTAGATTGAAATAAAAATATTTTTAATAATTAGTAAAAATAACAATTAGAACAGCGAATCTTTTCTTTTATCTCAACATCTTAAAATCTATTCGCAGCAATCGTGTTCAAAGTGTTCACACAAAGTTAAAGGCTATTCTTAAGCGACTCATATTACTAACCATAACAATTAAACTTAAGGATTATTGCCTCACAAATGTCTGTTCACGAGACTTTTATTATTGTACTTTCTAAGAAAACTTGACTATATGTTCTGTGATATATAATTATTTAAGTTAAAGTAAATACCATCAATTTTTATACAATTTGTAAAAAAATATAGTTATTTTAATAAACATAAGAGCAAAAGTTACAATCATGCCTGGGAAATTATATAACAATTAAAATTGTGTTATTGCCCCACAAATAACTGTGACTATTAACAAGAATTTTATTGTGACTAAAATATAGATTGTTTTAATAAATATAAGAGCATTAAGGAAACTTGCCTGTTCTGTAACATTTAAAACGATTGAATTATAAAAAATGCAATAAATTTTGTATCACAAAAAACACATGAGTTGGCAGCTAACAAAAGACTAATTTATTCAACCAACATAGACAATGAACACAAAGTGTCGCACAAGCTTCACACCAGGTGGCGCTATTAATATTTTGATATCATTAACAACAAGTACGATGTGTTCACAAATATAGATATTTTAATAAATATAAAAGCAAAAGTACACAATCATACCTGGGAATCTATATAACAATTAAATGTAATATTATTGACTCTCAATTGTGAGGCAATAATACGTAAGTCACAGCCATTAGGCTGTTCACAAGCTTATTATTGTTGTAACCTAACAAAGCTTGCTTTATGTTCTGTGACATAAAATTATTGAAGTAAAATTATGTATATCTGTGTAAATCATACCTGGAAACCTATGCAATGGTACAGCAGTGCAGGACATGTGGGCGGAGCGACACGAGCACAGCGGGCTGCCCGAGCACGGCGCCACGCGCTCCGGTGCCAGCTCTCCCACGAGCAAACACACGAGCACCGCCTGCAGCGCCCGCGCGCTGACATCGCCCAACACCATCACTGTACAATCATGCCAACTAACTTATACGTAACAAACTATACTCGTTCAGACACCATAAGAAAAATTGGAATCAAATAATTTATGAGGGGTTGTATTGGTTTTAAATAAGTTAGCGTTAGTTCCACCCTCAGACGAATATTTATTCAAAATAAATTGACCAAGTATTTACCCTAAATTCGTGGTCTCTTTTTACATTTATTGACTAATTCGAACTTCCTTACACATAACAAACTAAACTCATTTGCAAGTATAAGAAAAATGAAACAAAGATCATTTATAAGAGTGTAAATCAGATAGCAGCGTTGTCTTGATTGACGTTCATATTAATTCAAAATAAATAAATCACTTATTTACCTATTTACCACGTATTTAAATGTTTGGTCTTTTAACACTTATTGACAAATTAGCGTATGTAATTTGAGGAAAACGCTTAATAAAGCGTTCAAACGTTTAGCAAAGTAAACATAACTTAATCGAAGTATTGAATAGTTGAAACTCAATTGACTCTTGGTACAGTACTATTGAAACAGCATTATCTGCATTTGACATATTTGTGGAAAACAATAAACAGGGCACTTAACTTTTATTCAGAGCTTTATTATATTAGCATAAGTTTATAACAAACATTAATATTATATTAAATGAATGTATAAATCATTCTTTAATTAATGATTTTTTAAAGTTGGTGTTAATTTCTTTTGGTTATTTATTTTATTAATAGTAATTTAAAATATATACTTAATAATCAAAACTATTTGAGTCCTTTTACTTCATAAATGAAACTGCACTACACGTACCTATTATATAATTTCTGACAAAGAAAAACTCTAAAAATCCACTAATTTAATTAAATTCACTGTTTCAAATCTGGCCAACGATCCAAACAATTGCAGAAACACAAAAGTCTTATCACACAAAGGGCTAATTCCGTATTACGTCTCAGTGCTGAGTTTTACAATTTCAAGCAGCAGGTATGAGATTCTTCTATTATAAGACCAAATAAGAATTTGTAAAATCCATTCATACATCAGAGATAAGACGAAGCATTAAATATCTTTTACTATCTGATATTCCAGAAAATCCAGATAAGGATGTTTCCAAAACAGTACCTACTATTAATATTTTCTGAAAAAATAAGTGCCAGTAATATCACATCTTCCTCCATGACAACTTTTAATCGCTTTGAAACATAAATATATGGATTCTAAAAGACACTTTAATAGGCTCCTCTTATGTGTTGAGTGGGTACCTGATCAAGTATAGACAAACACTGTTTCTATCAGCCCTCAAATATGTGGGCATGAGGAATGTCTGGACATATAATGGTCAGATCGTTCTGAAGTTGCCATCTAGCATTTTGAAGAGATGAGCTAAGATGCCGTGTTGGTGGAAGTTCCAAATGCTTTGGAGGGTTTAGGTGAGTCAACTCCTAATGCTGCTCCAAACCTCCAAATCCTTGCATCTAAAGCTGAGCCAGGTCGAGTTAAGAGGCTGATAAGTAAAAAAAATTGTAACTTATTGCTTATTTTGCTGTTTTGATTTTTAAATAGTTTTGATGATGTTCTTTTATATCTTAATTAATTTCTAATTATAATATAACAATTAATGATGACTTTTCATTCTATTAAGTTATAGATTCACAGATTGGAGTCAAATACAGCTTTACTTAGCCTTTACTGTTGTGGAAGTTCCTTGGAACTTTAAATGCCTCATGAACTAAAAATATCGCTTGTTCTAAATGCTTTTTTTCAGATAAAATATATGTTCATTTCTCTGCAACCTCTATCCTTGAGAGTAACATTAAATCTAACACTATTTCTTTTACTTCTTGTCAAAGCTCAAACCAAATTGCATTAATTCCACCATTACTGGTGTGACTGGTGTTACAAATTCAGTATTAATGTTAACCCCAAAAAGTATCAAGCAATTGTTATTGAAAGCAGGCACAGTATAAATAAGTTTTACATCAGTAATGTGCCACCGGTTAAGTAGAAACATATCATTTGTGAAATCGATAAAAAATGTTGGCCTTTATTGTAAACTGTATTTGTTTTTAGTTTCACATACAGTTAGCGTAGTAATATATATGTATGTCTGTATCTATAAGTCTTAAAAGTCTTTTATAAAATGTTAATATTTTTTGACGAGATCAACCGTTAGAGTGGCTTTTTTTAAATTGTTTATAAAGCCAATTCTTTCAATATCTACTACCAAGGCGGATTAAATTGAACAAAATAATAAGTTTAAGAGTTTTTTTCACAATGCAATATAGCACATGAGTGATGTAGCGAGAGGCCAGCTCGATCGATACATCAATTTCAAATTGAGTCCAGACGTTTCTCCACATCAATTGCAACCCAATATTGGATATTAACTTCAATATTGGAAGCGATCTCAAATATAAGATTTAATTCAAATTCTAGATGTCGTACATTTATGAATAAATTTTCCTAAAATTCATTCAATTTGTAACACAAAAAGTTTTATTTTTTACCCATATTACCATTACAACTAGAAAATAATTAAAGGTCTAAAGATTTATTAAGTATTTGCAAATGATTCGATAATTAAGTTCCGTTAAACTGCAACATTTGTATTCCAATATTTAAAGTAAAATCGTGTTATGTGGAATTGAATTGTAGAATGATGATAATTTATTTATGACTCTGAATATAGTATTGCCATATATTATTGGATTTGGATCTCGGCCTTAACCATACTATGAATATAGTCACTAATAAAATAGTTTTCAACACCTAAAATGAGATATTTAAAAATACTTATTTGATATATTTGAATGCACTCTCATAAAACACACGACACTAAAAATCTTATCTATAATTTTATATTTATCTATAGATTTAGGCGGATGGTTTATTTCATACCCGAAATTGTATTTTCAGTTTAAGATTTAGTTAAATTATTTTACATAAATATAATGTCGAAGTAGGAGAATAAGTAACTACCAATCGCTTATCTAATTTTCTTTAACACAGTCAAACAATGTTTAATATTACATTATTTAAAAACTTATAACAATAGAATTTTATTCTTATAATCTTTATCCGTATTCTTTAATTATTTTCATAATATATTCTTCAACATTGTAAGAAACATTTAATTGAAATATATTTTTGCGCAATTTTAATCCCACATTGTGGTAAGATAATTAAATTGGTTTTCAGCAATTCGAAAGCAGTGCTTTGTTATCATTGCGGCTTATTCTATTTTAACTTTAGGGAAAAATCTTTTGTGTTATTAAATTTCTACGTATTCTAAAAATGAGTAACAATATACTCAATATATTTTTGGGAATCCCGAATAACTAACAAAGAATTTTTTTCCATTTATATTAATTTCAAAGGCAGAAAACAGACTGCTTTAATTTTCCTTTAATAATGTTTTTCCCTTCCCACTAATTTTATAAGCAAATGTATCTTTTAATAAGAGACTAGATAATTTGATAAAGTACAAGTTACAGGTCGTGTATTTTAATATTAATAAGATTATAAAGGATTGTATACTTAATATTCAAAGGAAGGTTAATATAACTAGGGGCACCAACAGATCCTAGATTTCTAGTCGCTGCCCTCGCGAAATCTCGGGTGCCATTTTCATATTGAGCGCAGCGAACCCAGTGTAATGACTCATCGTTGTGGACAATATCAGTAACGTAGGAGATTTCAGATTTGGCTAACATTCGCGCCACATTCCCATTGACTTCAATGGGATATCAGTTTTTTGACGATTATTTCTCAACGACATGACATTTTTCAAAATATTTTAAAACCATCACCTGATGTGTGTCTTTTTGATTGAAAAATTTCATATTTTTATTCGTATATTATTCGTGACAAAGAATGTGAAAAAGTCTCCAGTAGAGCGCTCCGTTCGCTTCGCTCAAAGAACTGGTACTATTATTAAAAATTATTTTGATAAATGCAACAGTTATCGTATTTGTAATATTATATCTGGATAAATCTGTTGAAAACAATAAATATAATAATTAATTAATTATTGCCTTGAGTTGAAATAATCTAATTGTATCTTATTTTGCTAGAAAATATTCCGGACTGAATAAATCTAGTTCACTATAATAATGTCCTTATGTACCATATGTATGACTGAAATATTTCCCTATCAAATATGAAAATGCAAGCAATTTATAAGTTAATTGTGTCCTATACCCAATTGAGTAGAACTCTATGAACAAGTAGTCAGTTTTCAAACACACGGAAAACATAAATTAAATCGAATACAATAAAAAAATAGTATAATTTCAAGATAACTGTTATGGAACTAACAGTACAGAAACAATAGTAATAATAACTTTGATAGCATGAAATCTTAACTTTATACAAAGCAATGTTCTAATTAAAACTCTTAACTGTTTTGAGTTTTGTAACAAGACAGCTTGAACAGCGGTCTGAATATAAAACTAAAATTAGTAACACAAGGATGGTAATTTTTCCTTATATTTGGAATGAGAATTATCTTTTTTAATGATTAAAGTTTTATTTGATTTAACTTTTAATTACTCGGACTGAAGACGTAAAATATTTTAATAACAAAAGTTAAGTAATATATGGTTTTAAACTAACTAACTATAACGGTCAAGACTTGAACCTGCGACCTCTAGGAATATGTCTCAATCGCTTTGCCAACTGAGGTACTTTTTTATTATTTATTAATTTAAGCATAAATTAAGTATAACATGTAGTATGTTAACAAGCAATTAAAAATTGTAATGGTATTTGTGTCATTTTTTGAAATTTAATCAATTATGTATATTTGGAATCATTAGTTATGATATTCGAGAGTCACAAAAAAGATATTACTTTCGCCCGATAAAAAAATATATTACAAAACTAACTTTGCCCACGACTCCGTTCGCGCAGAAAATGTTTTCAAAAATAAAAGTAGCCTAAGTTACTCCTTATAACATCAGCTATCTGCCAGACGTTCTCTTGTTAAAATTGGTTAACCCATTACAAAGATTAGCCGAAAAAAACAACAGACAAAAAAAATATTTTTCATCTAAGTACCGCTTAATCTTTCATATGAATTAATTGAAAACCTATTAATTTTGAATTACAGACACTTTAATTTTAGATAAATATTTTTATAATGTATTTTAATATGTATCGGTTAGAACCATTTAGGTTATTATATAAATCTCATTTCTTAACATAATATAATGACGTTATTTAGATTGAGTTTTACGTCAAAAACCACGAAAAGATGACACTCGTCTTGTCCTTTTAGTGAAGGGTGGTTAAGATCACATACGATACCATCACAACATAATTTAAACATCCCCTTTCACACTGGATTTTTCTTTATTAGTGTTCTAAGCACATGCATGCTGCATACTTGTACTATTGAGATATTAAAAATATTAAAACCAACTTTCCACTAACTTCATTAATGCAAGAAAAATAATTGAAAACGAATAAATGGAGCAAATTAATTAAAATATAAAGACACTTTAATAATATTAATTAGTATTTCCTGAATAAATTACTAAAACCGCTACAGTACTCTTATCACTGTCATTGCAGTACAACGGAGTGAGGTTTCATTCTGACATAATTCTTAAACTCGTTTATCTTAAAATTACGGAATATTTAAGACAGTTTCGCAGTAATAGAATCTTGAAAGTTCTGTAACAGAAAGTTTTGAAAGCCGCAACTGCTGCGAGGTTGGTCGGAAGATTGCAAGAAAACTTAAAATGCTTAAATAATAGAAATAGTTTGATTAAACTTCAAAGAATAAGAGAAACACTTGACCAAGGTTGAGCATAAATCATTTAACATTTCTCTAACTTTGTTATCTTTTTGAAATGCAATCATTTAATTTATAAATCATTTTCTTCTTTCCTATTATTTTAAAATAAATATCAAAAGATATGATATATATTCACAAATAAGAAATATATATAGATTAAGTCTGACTGATCGACAGATCTACAAATTCGCTTTTCGGATTAAAACTATTAAAACTTGACTGTTAATAATATTATAAATATTATATGATTGAATAAATATATTAGTACATTTTAAAAAGAAAGAAATATAGCGAACAAAATCAGAATTTGTCAAAAGTTAATACGTTTTGTTATACTTTATAATATTTTTTATTATAATTACTTTTATGATACAGTAAAGTATATATCTCATAAAGATGAGTTCGTGCTGAAGACTCGTTAAGCGGTCACGACACGGTCTAGTTTACAGCTATGGTAATTTCACTTTACAACTACAGTCTAGATCAAACTTTATTGAGTCTATAACATACAAAAAACCGCATATAATAATTATTAGTATATATTTTTTATTTTTTGTATTTCAACAAATTCGAGATGAAAAGAAAAGTTATAAAATAAATAAACATTTTGTAATATTGACTTTGGTAGAGATTCCTTTTGTTGTTTCGGGAGTTATAGGGATTTCATCAAAGTCCTATTTCAGGAGCAGTAAAAACGGTTCAGAGGCAAACTTTATAAGTTCCGTGAGGTACTTCATCAAAGGCAAAATGCCGCACTGCTTTTATTAAAAGGCTCCCTAATTATAAATTCATTATTTATGAAAAACTTTTCCACTTTCCGCATTGCTACCTTTCTGCTTTGGCATAAACTTACTAACGGCCGAGACTTCAAAATATATTTTACATAATTGATTTATAAATTCACGTAAAATGGCCTTAATTTGCTGTAGGTGGCGCCAGTATCTATAGGTAGTTTAGCTACACACAGACCGTTGTAAATACGTTAGATTTGTTAGGAAGAATAAATACAAACATTTCCTCACCTTTATGTATCTTTGGAATGTGTTCCACGTACCAGTAGTATATTACGGTATGTATTGTATTTGCATGCTATTTGTAATTGCTTAACTGTACAGAGATGGTATTGATGGTATTTTTATTTCATACTAGCTGTTCCCACGACTTTGCTCGCATGGAATAAGTATTTAGTATAAAATAGCCTAAAGTACTCCATATAATATCAGCTATCCGTCAGTGAAAGTCATATTAAAATCAGAACAGCCATTTCAGAAATTATTCGGAACAAATAGACAGAAAAACAGCGAAAATTTTTTTAAATTGTATTTTTTTTTTTTAGTTTCGTATGTACTTTTGCATTTTATATATGCATTTAGTGTTTTTTTTTTAATTTGAAGATAGATACAAACAGACACTATAACTATATTTATATGTATAGATATGTAATATATTACTTCTACAATTTAGACAAGCTTATAATTTATTTATTTAAGGTATATAATTTATTTATTCCTGGATAAAAATTAAAGTCCAGTTAGGACTGTATAAAGTACGAGCAGAATCTTAACTACTCCAAAAAATAAAATTATCTAAAGACGAATGTCTAGTTAATAATAACTATATAATAATATTGAAATTTTATTTCCATTGATCGAGTTATAATATAGTAGTTATACAAGTTGTTTTAAAAAATAACGGCTATTCAGCCAATACCTAATACAATGAATAACCATAGGAAGCTTAGTTACGCAATATCTTGAACATATTATTACTATTCTACGGGAGTTTAAAAGATAAGATATAAATGAGATTTCACTTTTCCGTTATAAGATCTAAATAAAACCTTGTCTTTTAAATGTCTTTGACAAGATAGTTTTGTTTGAATATTACATTTCTTACAGAATGGTCGTCTGTTTGTTAAAGTTTTGTGATCGTCCTAAACTAACACTAACGGTCTAAGAGCAAGAGGGTCTTTGGTCTCATTACTGAGGTCTATCATACGAACTTAGAGTTCAGTCTAATTCAATAAGATATTATCTTATTGAAAAGAGAATCGCTGCAAATTAAAATTATTCTCTTATTTGAATGTTTCGAATTATTAATTTAAATAAATAAATTTTTAGAATTCAAAGACAATTAATTAATAAAATATGATAAATATAAACATCATTTACATAGCATTTGTTGAATTTAGACAACATTTGAATTAAAAGTGCTCTTCATAGTAACCCAATGTCTTAAATTATAATATTTCATTACAATATTTAGTTTATAGGAACACAAGCTTTGTATTTGAGTATCAGATATTGAAAATGTATTTAATGAAATCCCAATATTTGTAGTATTAATAATACATTATATATAGATTAAAAAAATAACCGCAATAAATAATGAAGATATTAAATTACTTACATTTTAAATTAATTTACTTTTAAAATCTATGATCAAAACTATCTAACAACATAGATGTACTTGTGTAATGAAATAAGAGCAATGTCGTGTTGATTACATTACCTTGTTTTGTCGACCTTTAGTGGCAATTACTTGACGCTTCAGAGAAATTCTTTGGCTAAGTAAGCCATTATTTATGTGCAAATTGTGAAGATTTGTTTGAACCTAAAATTGTATTCATATTTAAGAGTTTTTGTTTAGTTAGTTGATGATTGTTATGAAGATTTTTTTTCTGCCAAATGTAAATAAAATATTTATTATTTCTATGATAACACACCTGACCAGTGATCTAATATAATTGTGTCCGCGTACATTAATTAGTTTATGATTCTCATGTCCATGTCTTTATGGTAAATATTAATTTAACTGATTGTCAAGTCTTTTACAACGGTTTTTATTCTAACATATCATAGTTTTTCAAATATTCGTATGTTCATACATTAGTATTGTAATAGCAAATTTAACTAAGGGCGCCCACAGACCAGACAACAGGCCAACAGAGTGCCGCTTGCATATTGATTGAAGCGAGCCCAGTGCAATGATTCATCGTTTCCCATTGACTTCAATGGGATATCAGTTTTTTGACGATTAGTGCTCAATGATATGACATTTTTCATGAATTTTAAATCATCACCTAAGTGCGTTTTTGTGATTGCTACATTTCATAATTTGCCGTTAAGCACTTTTCGACATCTATTCATGACAAAGAGTGGGAAAAAGTCTCCAGTAGAGCACTCCATTCCACTCCACTCCAGATTCCACTCGTTTCGCTAAATTAAATAACTTTAAAATAATGAGCGATATATGTTTTTTTTAATTGAAGTATGATTGTAGTAATATAATATCAATTATAAATATTAGTGTCATAACAATAACAGAACTCAATACATTCAATTACATGTTATTTATCGATACTAATATAATATACCGTTGTTTGTAAACAAAATATATCAATTTATTGAAACAACCTAAATCTTCCATTACTTATAGGCTACTTTATGTTGATTCACCCTATTTTCTTATTTACCTACTAAAATGGAGGCTCTTCTTCCCTAAACAATATAAATATTTACATTTGCTTTGAGCAGTCATTTAATAATATACCGTTAAAATATTACGGTTTCATATCCAAAGGCAATATACAAATATTGAAACCAATAAAAATATTTTTATACACAAAAGAAAAATCAAATATTTAAATTAAAATCCCATTTACGTAAATAAACAAAACAAAAATATATAATAGAGAAAAAAGTTATAATTGTTTTTAATGCGTTCAAACCTTTTGTTATGAAATTATAAAAATAGTTTCAAACCCATTAGAGGTTTATTTACTCATTAGTGTTGTATCTGGTTTATATACTCGAGTGAAGCGAACGTGAACGACAAATAATTACTTATACGTTAAATTGTTATATCTGCATATTAAATATATTTCAAAACTCTTTATCGAAATATATAATAAATTATTTTAAACATTAGAGATGTTTTTGTCCCAAAATTCAATAATTTTGGAGAAAATTGAACCCGATAAAACTGAAAGAGGTTATTGAAGGGTATTTTTATAACAGTTCCCTAAAAGGAAATAATGAAAAGGTAACTGAGGCTCGAAAGTTTCCAATTTATAAGAGAAAAATTACAATAAAACAATATTTGTGTATTGTTTGTTTAAATTATATAGCAACCAATCATGAGTCATATATTTTATTTAGGTTAATTTTATTTTTATACATATTTCCTTCTCGGAAGAACAATTTTAGTTTCTAAAAAGACGTTCTCTTATTTAAATATTCGAAGACCCTTAAATTGGTCATATGTCTGCAGCTTCTGGGATCGTCCTAAACTAACACCTTAACGAGCCTTGTCACATGTAGAGTGCTTTGCACCTTTTGTAAGACATCACACATTTTAGTATCGTGTAATTGTACATTTAATTATATTCCCTTCATGTATTAAACTTTTGGGTTCACAATTAATTAACAATTACTAATAAACTATTACTACCTTTCAGTAATCAATATTATACGCTTCTGGATATAGTTAAATAAATCTAAAGATACTGTAGTAAAGAGTATTCTAGATATTGTATAAAGTATAAGGCAAATATAAAACCAAGAAAATCGTCTTAGTACCAACTAATGGTTAATCGTCGGTTTTTTTCTGAACAATACAAAGAAATACAGAAATAAAAGTCATCCTTCGTTCATTTCGTTGCTTCCAAGCCATTAGTTTTCAGCTGTGAGGGAAAATTGGTGCTATTCTGTAGCTGATATTATGGAAAAGTTCTCGATTATTTTCTTTTAGTTGATGAATGTATATAAATAAGATACATATATTTATACAATAAGCATTTTTTAATATCGAAATATATTTTAAACGTACAGATTAAATACGTAAAAATACATACATAGCTTTCAAAGCAAAATTAATATATTTCGATATGATATTCAGCTTAAATGGTTTAACTTGTAACCTTTACCATATTAACATGTTGCGATAATAAGTTTTCCACTCTCATGTCATAACAGCCTTCAATATTAATAATAAAAACTGCGAGTTATGAAAATAAATAACACAAACTGTCGTTACCATAGACGTCAGTGTCACTCGATCCAGGTCATTCTTTGTTGTCGATTCAGGTGACGTATGTGGAATGTAATTGTAACATACCGTCGACCTGAGAACCCGTCGGGACTGAAGTCTTTACACGCAAGAACGAAACACACGAAATTAATGGCTCAATATAAACTGTGTTGAATGTTTTATTTGTGGGTTTTTAGGGATTGTCTATTAGTTTAACCTTTTTTCAGATCGAACTATGCTCCAACAGAGTACCAATTTTTCGAAATTGGGATAACTTCTTAAAAGGGAAAAAATTCAACTCCGAGGGGGCAGTCCGAACCACCTGCAAAGATTTTACTATCCGATGTCAAAAGTGCCTAGAGAACAATGGTTCATACTTTGATTTAAAAAAAATATTACATTCAATAATATTCGACTTTTTGTTCCTCCCAAGTCAAGCGCCAATTTCATATAAAAGGACCTATGTAATTATAATAATAATATTAAACGTTTCAGTCATGTCATTTGTTTGCTCATTTGTTTGTAATATTTAAAGTCATTGTTTGTTCAAGTCATTTTTACTTTATAACCCTATTTACCATATCCTCGAAGAAACATTTATTTTATTGCTTACGTTTAACAAAGTTATCGATGCCTTTATTGTGAAATATATAAATTACGTTAGTTTCTTTTTATTTCGTGTGAAAGAGAGAGAGAGAGAGAGAGAGAGAGGGAGAAATATTCTATTTAATATGTATATTAGTAGGTCAAAGTACAATGTGCTGATAGAAGGAAACTATTATATCTGTATCTATATTCAGAAAAATTAAATTTAAAAAATATATTAAATAAAAAAAATATGATTCTCTAAAAGACATACGTCTGTTATACTTATTTCCGGTGACATTGCAAATTATTCAAAATATCGAAATAAAGGATATTTTTTTTTGCATAATAAAAAGTAAAAATCTAATTTAGTTAATAAATTTGTTGAGACAAAACATATTGGATAACTCGAGATGAATCTGCAGAAAAAAATATAACAATACTTACACACGACTTTCTAATTGTAGCAGATATTACATAATCATAACAATAAAATTAACTTCACATCGTAAATCCTTCTTTTAATACTTATATAAATATTATTGTAGTAGGTACTTTAAAAAATAAATTTATTGGCAACTTTATATATTATATGCTTCTTAGCTTTTTCTATACAAAAAAGATATAGTTCTCATAATGATTGTAATAATCAGAAATGTCACAAGAGCGCGTTATCTCGTCAGTGATGTATGTCGTCGTTTGTTATATGCGTTGATGTGAGGATCAATCCGTCAGTGGCGACAGACTGATCTTGAGAAACCTATGTCGCTTACGAGGCGTTTGGAATCAAATGAATACCACTTATATCACATCACACATCCTTTATATCAACACTATTTACAATTATTTATTATGTAATATAATTTTTAACGTATTGTTTTGACAGAAATCTACGCCCTAAATATCTAATATTTGTTAAGGATAACATTCAATGTTTATAGTCAGTCTTTTATTCAGACAGACCGTATTGTTTCCCTGGATGCGTGGCGGTCCTCCACTGTGCGGTTCTCAAAGACCTTTTTTCCACGTTCCACTCATTTGTGGAACGAACTCCCTTGGGCGGTATTTCCAGATCGGCCTTCAAGGCCGACAACACTCTTGTGAATACTCGGATGTTGCTGTTCATGGACGGCGGTGATTACGTCCATCTGTGACCGGCCAGCTCGTTTACCTTCCTTTCAAAAAAAAAAAATAAATAAAAAATTATAATAATTTTGTTAAGTGATTGTTTCTTTTAAACATATTCAATTTGAAGGAACATTAATGGAACAATTTGATACAGTTACAATATTCTAACATAATGTGTACATCATTCCGAGATGTTATCAATATATATGATAAATGGTCCAGCTGTGTCTTTGTGCGTGGGATGTGTTATTTATGAGACTTCAAATATATTATAATTCAAAATAACATTAGCCGGTTCATTGAAGACTCTTATTATAAACCCTTATTTGTGTTATATTATATGTATTATATTATAAAAACTATACAATGTTTGGATTCGTGACACAAACAGTTGCAAATTTGTTTCCTTATTTTTGACGCGTTGTTAAGTAACAATATTATGAAACAATAAAGTCATGTTCATGTTATAAGTAATAACAGAAGGACATTCACTTATTTATGTCTTTCCACTTTGAATCACTACCAGTGATCCCTCGTGTATGTCAAATGGAATTGTCTAGAGGTCAATTTCGATGCCCATACTCATCAAAATAAGGCCTTCTGTAAACACTACTATTAAAAAGCTATTTTGTAAAAAGTAATAATCAGACCTACTTCTTTATGACAACATCTTAATATATAAAGCACAAAGACACTCACTCACTGACACATTCATCGCTCTACAGCCCAAACCGTTATACCTAGAAAGGTGAAATTTGGACACAAGACTCCTGACATATTGAATAGGTGGAATACGAAATGATTTTGCAACGGTCCAAACTATTCTAAAGTTACAGCTAAAAAACTGCAAAAAATATAAGGCGCCTGTTTGATAATAGGTGGTGAGGAAATACAAACAAAATGTTTGATCACTTTCGCCTTCCGTTGCGAAGCATGGGTAACCTGCTAGTATAATAATAATTAAAAATACTAGATATTGTAATGTAGTTTAAAAAGATAAATATTATGACATCATAGTTTTGTTTCCAAATTTAAAGTGACAAAATTAACCGAGATCCCGTATAAATAAAATTTTCCAAATCTCGGTAAACAAAACTCTTATCAAATAATAGCAATTTCAAATTGACGTGGCCTCAATTTGACCGACAAAATTCCTTTAATGTAGACGGTGGCTTCGAATAAATTAATTGTTCCATCCATTAATATTCCGCGCACTCGCAAAGTTTGGTCTCACTGCTGTGGAATATTTGAATTTATTAATTTAGCTGACGGGTCGACCGCTACACACAATGATTTATTTACATTACTTATATATGTGTATGTGTGTATCATAAAACTGAGCAATTTATTGTAAGTCACTTAACAGATCATTCAAATATTTAAGACAACATTAATTTACGCTTTAATTATAAAATATTCATAAATAGAGACAAATTATTGTAGTCACCTCTTAATGTGTCTCAATTTTGCTGAAGTTATTTTATATTTTAATTTTATAAGTATGAAATTACATGGTCCAGAACAGTAAAGATCGCATGTCGCAGGTGTCCTCAACAATTCTGTCATCGTATAACTCCTTTGTCCGAACATAAATCTTAGAAAGAAAAGTGTTTACGTCGATTCCTAAAACGCCAAGTCTTACCAATAAGACTTTTGTTATACAGGGTGGGCCATGAATTAGTTAACATTTGAAAAAATCGTATAAAAAAAACCATTTAACATATTTTAGAAATAGTTTATTTACGAGAAAGCTAATTAGTTGTAATTATTTTTTTTTTTCATTATTTTGTCTAAATAACCACCGTTTCGGTTTTTGCACTTATCTAAGCGAGTCCTGAAGTTTTCGAATACTCTTCTGCAAAGAGACCGCGAGATGGCCGACATCTCTTCGATGATTTTTTCTTTAAGTTGACGGAGTGTATTCGGTTTATCAATGTAGACACGACTCTTTAAATAACCCCATAAAAAGAAGTCTGCTGGGGATAGATCTGAACTTCTGGGCGGCCATGGGATGTCACCTCGTCTGGAAATCAGCTTTTCCGGATACATTTCTTTGACCACCGGCAAGGACTCGTTCGATGTGTGACACGTGGCTCCATCTTGTTGAAACCATGTGTTACGATTATAGCCAGCAAATTCCAGTATCATCGGTGCTAAAAACTCCCGTAACATTTTCACATACTCGGCAGAATTAACAGTAACTGAACGGCCTCGAGAATCTTCAAAAAAGTAAGGTCCGATGATTCCTTTTGCTGAAATTGCAGCCCATACAGTTACCTTAGGAGAGTGAAGTGGCCTTTCATGTTTAGTTTTGGGATTTTCGCTGCTCCAGTACCTGCAATTCTGTTTGTTTACATGTCCATTTAGGTGGAAATGGGCTTCGTCAGAGAATAAGATGTTGTCAAAATTACTGAATCGAGTTAACATTGTTTCGGCATATGACTTACGCAAATTTAAATCATTAGGATTTAGTTCTTGCACTATCTGGATTTTATATGGATGTAATTTCAAATCTAATTTCAAAATACGGCGTAATGATGTGCGGGATAATCCTAATTCAGCCGAACGTTTGCGCGTCGATAAATCTGGATCACGTCGAACAGAAGCGGAAGCTTGCTGCACGTTCTCTTCGCTTCGAGAAGTCCGCGGGCCGCCGGTTTGTTTCACATTTAGTGTAGATCCCGTCTCTTCGAACTTCTTCACCCATTTCTTTATTAAAGGAGCACTTGGACACTGACTTAAGTCGTGTAAACCATATTCAACGCGAAATAAGCGTCTCACAGTAATGAGCGAAAAGTTGTTTAAATAAAAGTGTTTCACACAGTAAGCGCCTTGTGGCCCCGTGAAGCGATCCATTGCGACTAAATTTCCAAGAAGCGAGCTATTGTCCCCGCTCGCGCCCGCGCCCCGCGCGGCAATAGTTTGCGTGGTAAGTTACATTCAAATGTTAACGAATTCTTGGCCCACCCGATACTATATTATTATATACTTCTGTGTTAACAAAAATATAATGGTGATTAATTTTTAAAGTTAAGCAATTTAATCAACTTCAAGAATAGGCTTGTTCCAATTTATAGTAAAAAAGAATCACCAAATATAAAAGTATTAAAATGTTAAAATCAATCCGAATGGTTTGAATGTACCAAGTTAGAGAACCACGCGACCCCGCCATCAGCAGAACGGTTCATATCTGGACGATGGAGACGAGACAATATTGATACTGAGTAATGGAAAAATGGCGTGCTTAGAACGAATTACCGCCGAGGAAAATTGCATTGCAAAATTTCCTTGCGATTTCTATCGCAGGTTTGTTACTTAAAATACCTTGGTAAACGTTAACACGAATATTCTTATATTTTCTTCATATTGTTGTACTGTTATACAAAATAAGAACGACCATGTTTAATATCACATTTATCTGAATTTTAATATCTTAAATATTTAAATGTTCCTGAATTCATGAAATCTAAAAAAAAAAACAAATTTTCCTGAAGCTAAAATGCATATTCCTGATTTTATGTCTATTAATCAAACAAATCAAATCAAATTATTGGTTAGGAAGGAAGAACAAATATATTATCTTAAGATTTTTATAAGCATTTTAGATTAGTAATAAAAACTAGTAAACTTAAAAACAAATAGTTTTTATGTAATATAAATAAATAAAGTTTATTAAGTCCCTGTATCAAGTTTGGTACAATGTATCTCTTAGTGTGTATCTTCTTAAGTGTGTTATCTTGTACTGGCAGAGGGTCCGTGTTACTTTACCTTCGTCAAGATTTCACGTGTAATGAATCAGTTACAACAAATTGAGGAAAGTAAATTTTACTCCCATGAAGTTTTATTAATCCTTTTCTTTTGAAACTTGCTTCGCTTGCTGCTTTACAGACAGAAGTATATCAAATTTAATATGTAAGAGTTAAATTAAAATATATAAAATAAACTTTTTACTTTTAAATAATAATAGATATAACCGGTGTTGCTTTGATAAGCTCGGTTTGTATGAATACGTCTAAAAGTACAACTAAATTAAATAGAAAAAACACGAATCGAATAAGTAAAATAAAACTGGAATTCACAATTGCTCAGCGAGGATCCAAATTAAATTATGAAGTTCATTATTAACAAAATTAATTTTATTTATAATAAATGTAAATATAATAGTAATATTACTAGTAAAACTAAACAAAAAAATTGGATTACGGGTTAATGTGTTATGAAAGAGTATAACTTTTAAATATACAAGTGAAAGATTTTAAATAATTATTTAAAACACATTGAAAACATCTAAACTAATATTAGATAATTATCATGACCATAATTTTCAAAAAAAAAGTATTATTTAATGACACGGAAAAAAACAAAGCTGCATCTGAATCAAAATGTCAGTAAAGACCATTACTTAAAACAATTAGTATATTAGTTATTGAGGTAACTTATCTCATTAGTAATCATTGTATTTTTTAAAATTTTTATAACACTTTATTGCACACAATATATATAAAAAGATGAACAGTAAATTTATTGCTACAAAATTGGTACAAAGGCCTTATCACTTCGAGTGATCTGTTACAGGCAACCTACAACTATAAGGACATTTATTTAAAATTAAAATTGCAGTAGTTGGTGCATGAAATAGGTTAAAAATAAATCGTCAAAAAGAAGTGCCCCGGATATTAATTAGTTTAGCTTCTTAATATATATTTTTATATTATTGACTATTAATAAATAAGAAATTCGGTGCTAATATCATCATCAGTAAAAGTATGGCAACTGTTGGGATGAAGGGATGTAAATGTTTGACTGAACTGGCGTGCTTATTAAATAAATTGTTATAAAGGATGGTTTTTAAAGTAGAAATTAACTATCTAGAAATAAAGCTCATATCACATAATATGACAATATGGGAAAATGTTATATAAAAACTTTCACCGGCCAGTCAGTATTAAATACATCAAATGCAGGCTTTTTTAAATCTCTTATTTTTATTGCAGGGGTCAGGCTGAAGCCTTTTTTCTTCTAATTCATAATGGATACCATGTCAATGAATAGACTCCTGGTTTATACTATTTGATGACGACATTTTTCTTATCGGTGAGGAAGGTTTTGAAGTCCAAAGACTGGCAAAGTAGCAAATATAAATAGAGCATCAGTTAGAAAACTAGAATTCAAGTGTATAACAGCGTTTTTGGCTGTCGCCACAGTTTAGGGATAATAACGGTATTTCTCTACCAGATTACACCGACGTCAAACTAAGTCAAGCCGTTCAAGAAAGCAAAATAAAACCACAGTTGAACACAGGGGAAGGGAAAATTTATAATACAGTAACGCAAGCTGCAACATTGTATGGATCTTATGTTATTACGAAAAGAATTCGTAAAAGCAAGCATACAGATGTAGATATAATATTATAACTGCAATTTTTTTTATGCTAAATGCGTAACAAATTTAATATTCTTACTCTTATAACAAACATGTGTTTCAATTAATACTATCTCTAAAAGAATGTAATATAAATTGATGATCCACTAAGCTTAGCCATACGAAGCTTTGTTACGCAATATCTTAAAGATATTATTACTATTGTATTGTATTGTAATATATATATATATATATATATATATATTCTACAACATTGCTCCCGCCGTTTTTTTTTTTTTAATTTTAAAAATTATATAAAAAAAAATGGTATTTTATTTATGTTTCAAAGTATTGTCCGTCACTTTCCACTACTTTGGCCCATCTTTCAGGCAACAAACGAATCCCGCGTCGGAAAAATTCTTCATCCTTTGATAAGATCCAAGAATCGATCCATTCTTTCACTTTTTCAAAAGAATCGAAGTACTGCCCGCCAGGCCGTGTGCCATCGACCTAAATAAATGGTAATCAGATGGAGCAACATCTGGAGAGTATGGCGGGTGAGGTAGAATTTCCCATTTCAGTGTTTCGAGGTACGTCTTGACTACTTTCGCCACTTGAGGTCGAGCATTGTCGTGTTGCAAAATAACTTTTACGTGTCTATCAGCGTATTGCGGCCGTTTTGCTTTTAATGCCCGACTCAAACGCATTAATTGCGTTCGATAAAGTACACCAGTAATTTTTTCAGAAGGTTTTAGCAGCTCATAATAAATTACGCCAAGCTGATCCCACCAAATACACAACATGACCTTGGATCCGTGAATATTGTGTCGAGGTGTCGTAGGAGTGTGGCCGGGCAATCCCCATGATGTGCGTCACTTAGGGTTGTCGTAGTGCACCCATTTTTCGTCCCCAGTAACAATACGATGAAGAAATCCTTTTCGTTTTTGTCTTTCAAGCAGCTGTTCACAAGCAAATAAACGTCGCTCAACATCTCTTGGTTTCAACTGATACGGTACCCAGTATTCTTGTATTTGGATCATCCCCAGCTGTTTCAGGCGTTTTGATACTGCTTGCTGAGTTACTTCCAATGATTTTGCTAGCTGTTCTTGAGTTTGGCACGAGTCTTCATTAAGTAAAGCCTCCATTTCATCATCTTCAAAAGTTTTTTCTCTGCCACCCCTATGCCGATCTTCAACAACAAAATCACCGCTTTTAAAGCGCTGGAACCACTCGCGACACGTTCTTTCACTAAAAGTATCATCACCATTAGTACTTGAAATAACCCGATGAGCCTCAGCCGTCGATTTTTTCATGTTGAAATGAAAAAGTAAAATCACCCGCAAATGACGTGAATTCGGTTTATAAGTTGACATATTTAATTAAGTATAACTATATGACGCAAACAAAAATTAACTAATATCGATGTAAGGTTATATTTATAGATGTCAAAACTGATGGAAAACAACTGTGATTTATTTATTTGAACTATTACTGGCTACTAGCGCCATCTTTTGGAAAACGGCGGGAGCAAAGTTGTAGACCTAATATATATATAATTATATTTGAGATTTCACTTTACCGTTGTGACATCAATATAAAACCTTGTCTCTTATATGTCTTTGACAAGATAGTTTTGTTTGAATATTATATTTCTTACAGAATGGTCATCTGTTTGTTAAAGTTTTGTGATCGTCCTAAACTAACACTAACGGTCTAAGAGCAAGAGTGTCTTTGGTCTCATTACTGAGGTCTATCTTATTGAAAAGTTAATATCGCTGTAATTTAAAAAATATTCTCCTACTTGTATATTTTGAATTATTAATTTTAACAAATAAATTTTTAGAATTCAAAGACGAATACTCGTAATTAATAAAATATGATAAATATAAACATCATTAACATAACGTTTGTTGAATTTAGACAACATTTAAATTAAAAGAGCTCTTCGTAGTAACCAAATGTCTTAAATTATAATATTTCATAACAATATTTAGTTTCTAAGTACACAAGCTTTGTATTTGAGTATCAGATATTGAAACTGTATTTAATGAAATCACACTATTTGTAGTATCAATAATACACTACAAATATATATTTCAATTACCTACACAACTATATGAAGACATTAAATTACTTATAAATTACATTTTAAATGAAATTGCTATAAAAATCTTTGATCAAAAGTGTGTAACAACATAGATGTACTTGTGTAATGATATAAGAGCAATGTCGTGTTGATTACGTTACCTTGTTTTGTCGATCTTTCGTAGCAATTACTTGGAGCTTCAGATAAATCCTTTGGCTAAGTAAGCCCTTATTGTTTTGCAAATTGCGAAGATTCGTTTGAACGTAAAATTGTATTAATATTTAAGAGTTTTATGTTTAGTTAGTTGATGATTGTTATGAAGAAATTTTTCTGCAAAAAGAAATAAAATATTGATTATTTTTATGATAACACACCTCTGAGTGATCTAATATAATTATGTACGCGTCCATTAATTACTTTATGATTCTCATGTCCATGTCGTTATGTGAATATTCATTTAATTTACTGTCCAAAAATCAACATTTATAACGGTGTGTAGTTTAACATATCGTAGTTTAACAAATATTCGTATGTTCATGCATTAGTATGTATGTGTGTAACAAATTCAACTTATTTTATTTTATTCAAGTAGGTATTTACAATAATTGACGATCTCAAAGTATGTACTTTTAGATCGTCAAATATTACAATAAAAAAGTCAGCGCAGTCAGTCCATGAGTAAGCTACCAGCTCGGAATGCTGCTCGGACGAGAAGAGCATCCCAGAAATTGAACATTTATTATTTAACAAAAAATAACAATCATAGATGTATTCATTATAATATCAATCTTGCTATTGAGTCAACAACTTAAGTTCCAAACATTTCAATACACTAAAAACTTTTGAATGTTGAAGTTAGATTTATTTAATAATATACTTTGAATTGTAGATATAAAACTAAAGATAATAAAGTTTAAGATATCTTGTGGAACTGTATGAAGGATTTGTCTGTCTTTTTTTAATCGGTGTATGATTGTAAGAATATAATATAAATTATAAATAATCGTGTCATAACAATAACAGTACTCAATACATTCAATTACATGTTATTTATCGATACTAATATAATATATCGTTGTTTGTAAACAAAATATATCAATTTATTGAAATAATCTAAATCTTGCATTACTTATTGGCTACTTCATGATGATTCGCCCCGTTTCCTACTCCGAAGGTTTTCTTCCCTACATTTACATTTGATTTGAGCAATCATTTAATAATATACCATTAAAATATTACGGTTTCATAACCAATTTCATGTCTAATATACAAATATTGAAACAAATAAAAATATTTTTATACACAAAATAAAATATCAAATATTTATACTAAGTACTTTAAAAAAATATATTTATTCTAAAAACCCCAAATCATTTTGAAAAAATACAAATTATGTATACCAAAAAATATAAAAGGGAGAAAATTATAATTGGTTTTAATTTTTTTTAATTATAAAGTTATAAAACTAGATTCAAACCCAATTGAGTTCTTTACTAAGTATTGTATCTGGTTAATATACGCGGGTGAATGAACGTGAAACACAAATTAAATAGTTCCTTGTAATATATGTATTTTAATTTATTTCAAAACTTTATACTAAAACATAATAAATATCTATAATTTTAAATAGCTATACGTTCAAAAGAAATAAAATCAGTAATAATTATGTTTTTAGTTACTTTTCTAGCTGTGCCCATGACTTTGTTCGTGCGGATAATATTTTTAAAATGAAAACAGCATAAATTACTCGTTATAATATGCTGATTTTGGTGATGCTGATGGCTGTATCCGCTTGTGAAAGTACTGATAAAAACGGTACACCTATTTCAGAAGTTAGGTGGAATAAACAGATTCGCAAAATAACAAAAGAAAGTATAATATAATAATATACTTGTATACTTTCACGAAATTATTGAAAAACCGTGAATTTGGAATTAACAGATACGTTTGATTTATTTATATTAAGTCCTTATATATGAAATTGGTATTTTGTTGTACTGGCCACTTTAATCACAAATTTTTCCTTTTTGGTTAGGAATTCCAAATACAAATTTATACACATTTACACATTTATTTGGGTTTCATTAATCGCATTCGTTTGGTTTTTTCTTCCATTTTTTTCAGTTTGCGTCACTCAGTTTACAAAATGGAAAACTTGAAATATCGTGTTATTTACTAGTACGAGTTCCACCGTGGCACCAGTGCCGCGGAAACGGCTCGACGGGTTAATGAAATGCATGGCGGTCGTGTCGCAAAATAAAACATAGTACCTTTTTGGTTCCAATGTTTTGACTAGTGCTGGTGTTGTTCATTACAGTTTTCTCAAATCTATCCAGACGATTACGACAGATATCTATTGTCACCAATTGCAAACATGATGGAAAAGTTAGCTGCTAAACAACTGAGGCCAAACAACAGCTCTACGCCACTACTGCTTTACAACAACGCTAGACCACACTCTGCACAACAGACCAAATAAGAAGAGCATCAACTGGAACGTCTAAGATATCCACCGTATTCCACGGACCTTGCTCCAACAGATTACTATTTTTTTTTAATTTGGATAACTTCTTGCAACAAAAAAAAATCTGTAGGGCAACTCCGATGCGACAGTCTAAACCACCTTCAAAGATTTTATTCCTGTCCTGAGTGTTTCTTTTAGTAAAAAAATTAATAAACTATGAGATGGCAAAAGTGCGTAGATAACAATGGTTCATACTTTGATTAAATAAATATATTTTATTAAAATATATTCGACTTTTCGTTCCTCATACCAAACACCAATTTCATATCTAAGGTTAGGGACTTAAATCTATACATATTAGGATATGTAAAGATTATAAAATAACAAGATAAAATAATAATATTAAACGTTACAGTCATGTGATTTGTTTGCAGTGAATGTTTTCGGGTCGCCGCCCACGCCTCCGAGCCGATAGTTTTAAACATTTACATAAATAATATTTCATTCATTTTAAAAGATCCCACGCTTAGCGTAGTTTTGAAAACCGAATAAAAATACTTTTTTAAATTCTACATTAGCTTTTAAAATATCTGAAAAAAGAGCGCGTTTTGCGTGCGAGCGTGTTATAAAAACAACGATTCCTACACTATTGTTCGTCGTCTCTACAGGACACATTTTAATTTAACGAGCTTAAAACATTTTCCAAGTGCTAATTTTATTATAAATTGGGTGTGTAAGTTTGAACAGACTGGTAATACAATACCGGACAAATCGTCAGGGCGCAAAAGGACATCAAGGACGAGTACAAACGTCGAGCGCGTTCGCCTGTCTGTTATGGCCGACCCACTACTGTTGAGATTAAGTTGAGATTGCGGGTAGCTTCTCTTAATTTGAAAAATCTACGTTTCATCGCATTATTTTGAAAGATTAACATTTTCACCCCTATAATATTGTTATTGTGCAGGAAATAAAGCCTGATGATCCTGATAAACCAGTCCAATTCGGCAGGATAATGAATAACCGGTTTAGGAGTTTTAATAACATCTGGTTCTCCGAAAAATCGAATTATCACATCAACGGTCACGAGAATAAATAAAATTGGCTGTCGAGAATCCACTAGAATTGCAACAAAAGCCCTTGTACTCGCCAAAAGTGGCTGTTTGGGCTGCCCTATCAAGTCAAGGAATTATCGGTCCTTATTTTATTGAGGATGACTGAGGTCGAGCTCAGATCGTTAATTCTAATCGATATTGCCATATGATCCGAATATTATTGGTTACAGAAATGCAAAATCAGTCTGTCTACAACCGAAACACCTTTTTCTAGCAAAAAGGACTCATTAGCTGCTCTTCACGATTTATTCCCTGGAAGAGTGATAAGTCACCGAGGAGATATCAACTGGCCACCGAAGAATCCTCATTCAACGCCTGCTGATTTTTTCCTATGGGGCTACCTAAATAGTAAAATTTACAATCTATTGCCATCAAACCTGAACATTTTGAAACAAAAAATCACTGAAGAAATCAACTCTATTCCAAGAGCGATGCTCCAGCGAGTGATTGAAAATTTTAACTTCACGCTAAATGAGTGTAAACAAGCAAATGGTGAACATTTTCAAACGGTTGTTTTTGATAAATAAACTTCAAGATCTGCTTTTTAATTTAACAGTAAATAAAACAAGTTTTAAGCTATAAGGTTGTTTTTTATTTAGCATCGAATTGAGCGACATAGTCGAAATGCGACTCAGCTCTTTAATAAAGGTTTAACATCGAAAACTGAGAAACATTCTCAGACAACCTTTATTACGTTAGTTTCTTATAATAATTTGTAGATTTAAAAACGATATATATTATGAACTATAAGTATTATATGCTTTATAACTTTTTCTTCACAAAAAGTGATATAGTTTTCATTGTTTGTAACTGACAGAAATGTTCGTGACAAGAGCGCGTTATCTCGTCAGTGATGTATGTCCTCGTTTGTTGTTATACGTTGATGTGAGGATCAATCCGTCAGTGGCGACACACTGATCTTCAGAAAGCTTTGTCGTTTACGAGTGTTATTCGAATCAAATTGAATATCATCAATGTCTATTAACATAATTTACAAATATTAACATTATTTACATTTATTTATTATGTATAATTTTTAAGATAATTGTTTGACAGGATTCAAAGCCATAGAAGTGCAATATTTCTTAAGGATATTTTTAATATTACATAATAATTATGTTTTGCCAACTGTTTGTTTGTAAACATGTTTAATAGAAAACATTCATCTTCTTTTATACCAGTATTTAAAATTATACTTTATAAAAACACTTTATCGTCATAATCATCACATAACATTATTAAATTTTAAATATTTTTCTGTGAAAAATATATGATGCTAAAACAATGTCTATAAATAATATCTCTAAAGCATATATAGTGTTATTTGTGTAAAGACTAGCAAAGGGATTGAATACGACGCTCATGTTTAATACAGAGAAGAAATATTAGTTTGCAACAAATAGCATTGGCCGCATGTGTTATATTTTAAAGCATTCTAATCCATGGATTTAAATCCATGTATGACTTGTAAAGAGGGTAGCTAAATAAAAATATCTGGGACACATTGTTACTGAAAATTTAAAAGACGATAAAGACATGGAAGAGAACGCAGGACATTGGCTGTAAGGACCAATATGCTGGCTCGAAGATTTGCTGGTTGTTTATTTCCTATGAAAATTACACTATTTAAAGCTTACTGCAAAAAATTTTACACCAGCGGCCTTTGGGCTAGCTGTACCCAAAGAGTAGCCCACATTCTGCGAGTTCAATATAATATTGCCTCAGGGCGCTGTTGAGGCTCCCTTATCACTGTAGTGCGTCAGACATGTTTGCCGATGCTCACACAGATGATTATTTCGCGATAATGCATAAAAAGGTGGCGTCTGTTATACAAAGGGTAAGGGTAAGCACCAACAGCATCCTGAAAGTATTTGCAGATAGATTAAATGGGCCGACCATGGGAATGTTTATAATGATAAACCTGCATGTGCAAAATGTAGCCGGGACAATCTCCCTGTGAAAGAGATTTGTTTATATAAATTTTGTTTCTAATGTATTTTTTGTTTGTATTTTATTTTTGTTTGTATTTTGTTATACTAACACAGTTCTTAAGTAATACTATTGTACTAACCAACTATGGGCCTACGTTACATTAAAGGATTTTTATTTTTATTTTTTTAATACATGCTGTAAATGGTTGTTTTGTTGCTTTAAAAATACCATAGTAAATAGGCTATTTAAAGTAAAAAAAATAATAAAATACTAGGTCTACAACAAAAATATAGACAAACAAGATTTTATACATATGATGAATACTCAGAAGGTTATCAAATATAACATTATCAGGTTGAAATATATTACGCAATTTGCATTAAGTCTTAATCACATTGTTTTAGGGATGTCTTTAGGGAGTCGCTAATTCCAGTTTCCTCAGATTCGCGGTTCAATTAAGTAAGCAGTATAGTATCTCGGAGTAAAGCTACCAACGTTAATTGCTTACAGCCAAATATATAATAATTTATTGGTTTTGTAAATGCATATACAACATTAGTATACCTCAATGTATTGTTATATTGCCTTGCTTGTATTGAAATAAATCTTTTAACAATGTTATTTAGTGATATGTAACATAACAAAATGTATTAAAATTTATAATTTTACCAATTAGTATTGTTGCTACGTTTGTTACATTACCTGTTACCTGAAGTTAATTTCTGTGAATCCTATTTCCTGCATCGGTCCCAATTCCTCAGGAGTGTTGAAATATTTACAAATGTCCAATAAAATAAAAAAAATTACACTATTTAATAATGATCACAATATTGCAGTATGGCTAAATCAACGGATCTTGGTTAATAGCTATTAAAATTATTCAGTAAAATATTACTCAAATTTAGATATGAAATATTATTATTTTAATTTTAAACCTGTCAAATCTTAAAAATACTTATTTTATTTTGTTAAGTTAAGTTAATAAATGAAATTTAATTTCAAATATTAAAAGTAAGTAAAGGAAATGAAAAAAGGTGATTTATTGAAAATATTTATTTTTTACATATTTACATTTGGAATAATAATAATAAATAACGTTACCTAAATAATTTATAAAAAACAACATTTTCAAAAATCAATTGTACTAGATTTACATACTATTCGAAGTAAATGAATGCATACATTACATTTTTTTAATAAAAAACAAAATATTTCAATTACAATGATAAAAATAACCGAATACAATAAAAAATTATTGAACACTACTGATATCATATATCGTCATTAAAAAGTTTTATTTACAAAATTGTGTCATTCTACTTAACCTATATTTATTTGCCCTGACTTAAATTGCATTGTCTTGTAATTGCCAACCATTATTTTATAATTATAAAATTCATAAAATAAAAATATCATCTGAAAAGAATAATCCAGATGGTTATCTTAAATATATAAATGATACTGATATTGTTTGTTTGTGCGTCACTGGATAGAGCACTAGCATGGCACTCTGCTTCATCTGCTCGTAATTGGATCAAAGGAATGTTTCTCCCAAATTGGTCTTTGCAAGTAGCACTCCGCACTGCTCGTCTTAACTCACCATTGGCTTCGTTCTCTTGAAGCCATCTCCGCAACCAAGCCCCGAGCCACGCCAGCTCACACTCGCACCGCAGCGGGTTTCCCGTTAGTATTAATCCTCCTATAACCATCATATATTATTCAAACGCAATTTCGTTAGAGGATTTCGGGTGGCTATTAAGAATTAAAACTCATTAAGATGAGGGCAAAGCTGAAGGTCTTTAGATGTTTTGAGCTTTTGGGTTCACAATTTATTACCAATTTCGTATGAACTTTTGAACCTTGTGGTAATCAATATTATGCTCGAAAACTACTTGACGGAAAATTATGAAATTATGAAATAATTAAAAAATGTTATATCGTTGAGGAAAAATCGACAAAAAACTGAAGTCAATGGGAAACGATAAATAATTACACTGGGCTCGTTTCGCTTAATATGCAAACGGAACACCTAGTATATAATATAGAGCAATCTAGAAATTGTATAAAGTATTAGGCAAATATAAATCGTCTAAATACCAAATAGCATCGCCACGATATTGAGTTTAAATTGTATTTATCTTGACCTTTATAATATTAGGATCCCCCAAACGTGCGCGGCGGCTGTTGAGCTGAGACCCTCTCCTTGCTTCTTTTCTTGATAACTTTTGAATGGCCAAACACTTTTTTAATCTGTTTTTTCTATAACATCCGCGTTTGGCTCAAAAATACATTAGAAAATTTTTAGCTAATTATCTCGTCACGTTCTGGAGACAACTAAACACAAAAAAGGTCTCCCAAACGGTTAAGAGCTTTGCTTACGCTCAGCTTAATTAATATATTGCGGTAATAAGTTTTCTATTCTCTAGAGGCTTTCGGGTATTAAGAATTAAAACTCATTAAGATGAGCAAGGCTGAAGGTCGTTAGTTAAGTATGTAAGAGCTATCTGCGCACGAACGCGTGTTATATATTTATATATGAAGCTTTGTATATATCATAAATACTAGGGGCGCCAACAGACCCTCAATTTCAACTCACTAAGCTCGCGAAATCTCGGTTGCTGTTTGCATATTGAGTGAAGCGAGCTCAGTGTAGCGACTCATCGTTTCCCATTGATTTGAATGGGACATCAGTTTTTTGACAATTATTCGTCAACGACATGATATTTTTCAAAATTGTTTTTTACACCAATGCCTAATGTGTGTCTTTATGATTGCAAAATTTCAAAAATTTCCGTCAAGTAGTTTTCGAGCCTATTCGTGCCAATTCGTGAATGTGAAAAAGTCTCCAGTAGAACGCTCCGCTCACTATACTATAGCATTATTTATATACTCGTCTATAATTTAATTAAAAATAGATTGTATTTTATAATTCAATATTATTTTATTTTATTTTGTAAAATAATAGGCAGATTAAGTTACCCAATAACAATATTGTGAAATCATATATAATAATCAATTAACAAATTATCTAAATAACCTATACTTTATTATTAAGGTAAAAACGTAATGGTAAGAATTTTATAAAATTTTAATATGTTGGTACCAGAATAGAAATAGTAATTATACCTTATTAACATACCTGAAAGTAATTTAGTGGCCACATGACTCCAACTTGTGAAATTTGGGTAGAATATCGCGGGATCCAACTCCGATATTTGATTGTAGCTTAAATCAATTCCTAGTTGAGGAACTTGTGAAAGATGTTTCATGAACTTCGCTGGTAATTTTGATAAAGATGTTTCACTGATTCTAATAAATATCTCTTGGCTGTTGCTGAATGGTTCAAATGCTTCATCTGTTATACTTCGCAGATTCGAACCTTTTATTTCTAAGTATCTGATTTTTCTTGCATCAATTCCATGCAATTGATTACTCATAACTTCGTCAGTCCAATGTATAGACAATTTGTATAGAGAAGGAAGACAAGATGTGATATTTGATAGTCGGAATGAAGAATGATTTATTGACGACCATGTCTGGACGTGCAAGGATCGTAAGGATATTAAAGGACGGAAGGAATCTTGGTAGACTATATCTAAATACTTAAGTTCATTTAATATAAGGTAGGATAAATTAATTAGTGATTTAAAGCTATTTGGCGTTATTCTTACGGATATTCTTCTTCTTCTTCTATAGGATTATATGAAATATCTAAAACGTTCAAGTTTCCTAAGTGAACCCACATCTTTGGCACTAAAGAGGTAAGTCGATTATGGCTAACATCTAAATGACGGAGATTTACTAACAGCTTTACATCCGACTCTCTTAAACTGGTGATGTAATTTGAAGTCAAATTTAGGCTCGTTAAATTTGTCAAAGGGAGATAAGGCACAGTCTTTAAACTTATTCGCAAGATTCAAATGCCTTAAATGGAGAAGGTTGTAAAACAGCTCCTTAAAATTTGCCTTAATAGAATTAAAGCTCAAATCCAAGCTTCGTAAAACTCCGAGACTCGAAAATGTATTGTCGGACAAAACTGTTAATAAATTGTGAGCCAGATTAAGATTTGATAAAAATTGTGTATTTCGGAAAATGTAGCTTTCCAAATATTCGATTTTATTATATGATAAGTCCAGATATCTCAAAGTGAATCCAATTTGAGAGAGCGCGGTTACAGGAAACAATGAAACTTCATTAAAACTTAAATCCAAATGTTCTATAACGGTATTCTTAAAAACATCTCTCGAGAGAAGTCTAAGATTATTGTGTTCCATCTTTAAATATCTTAGTTTACGTAAATTATAAAATTGTTCTACCGATAGCTGAAAAATAGTATTAAAAGACAGATCTAATATTTGCAATGATGAAAGATCCGTAAAAGACTCTTTTTATAACGCTAATCATATTTTTGTATAAATCCAATATCTCCAAGTTGACGGCCTGTCCGAAAACCTCTCCAGAAACGTGAGTTATTTTATTATGAGATAATATAATTTGTCTTATCGAAGATTCGGCGGCGAGAAAAAAGTTATTTGGCACCTCATGAAAGTCATTATAGGAGCCATCGAATATATTTATTGATATTGCAACCTCCGCTTCAATACATCGTATATTATTTCGACTTATATTTAATGTAAACTTATCGTCCATATTGGAAACATTGCAAAACGAGTACATAGATAAATGAGTTAAGTTGTTTCCCTGAAGTTCCAATACCTCTAGTTTCGGTAAACTAACAAATGTTTCTACTTCTATAGACTAGATTACATTTCCCGCAAGAGATATCTTAAATTGGGTAAGTTGTTAAAGCTGTTCTTAGTCAAGTTATTGATACGATTATAAGATAAGTCTAAGTTTCTTAACTCGGGTATTTATGAGAATATTCTAGGCCAAATGAGGCTTATAAAATTATACGATATTCTCATATTATTAAATGGTAATGATGTATTGTAACCAAACTCATCGACAACAATTTCGACGATTCTATTATAATCTAAGTTTAAATATTTTAAATTCGGAAATAAGGACATTTCTGACAACTTAAGAAAATGAAAGTTTTTATTGTCAAAGGCGAGAAAATTTAAATTTTCTAACCCATCATTCATTTCAAACGGAAACGACCCGCTAAACAGGGTGGCAGAAGATTCTAAAACATGTAAAGAGCCCGTTAAATTGGAGAAAGAATGTGGATGTATGTAGTGTAAATCGTTAAAGCTTAAGTTAATGTCTTGTACTGGCATACGAGCTGGGAAAACGTTTTTATAGATCTGTGCAATTCTATTTCCTTTCAGATTGATAGTTCCGAAAGACGTAGACCAGTCTTGGAATACATTTGGTGACAAATTCGTTATTTTGTTGTAGCTTAAATCGAGATAACGAATCGAACCGGGTTCTAATGTTTGAAGCGCTGATGGCATCGAAGTAAGAAAGTTGCCAGCAAGTGATAACGTTTGAATACGATTTGGGAGAGGTGGAGAATCTTCGAGTTGATTGTAAGCTAAAGATAAATGTCGAAGTCTCAAAACCTGAGCCAAACTATTTGGTAAATGAGATAAGTTATTGTGCTCAACTTCTAAATGTTCAAGACTATTTTTGAGAGATATAAAAACATCTCTGTATCTGGGCTTAAGTTTGTTATACGAAATAGATAGCCTCTCTACCCTCTTGTTAATATACAGTGATCTCGGTACCACAGTCAAATCATTGTAATGTAATATAATTTGCCTAATTTGAATTTCCCGAAATATAACTATATCGGTCGCGTCGTTAATATTGTTATTACTTAAATCTAATTTTTCTAATTTCTTAGTTCCATTGTTTACACTAGTAGAATTAACTTCGAAAGTTATCCAATTATGCCTTAAATGTAATATTTGTAATCTAGGTAGATTAAATATTAAATCACAGGATAGTTTATGTAGGAACATATTTGATAATTTAAGGACTGTGAGGGATGATGGTAATGAATTTAAGCTTATACTACGGAGATAGTTTCCTTCTAAGTCTAGTTGTAGAAGGTGATACAAAAATGTAAAAGCTTGAGATCTTAGCTCCGTAATTTGGTTATTACTCAAAGATAAACTAGTCAAAGTATCTTCCAAGTGATGCCATTTCATGTCAGAGCTAACTTCGGCTATATAATTGCTAAAAGAGAATTTTTTTTTTAGCACAAGAAAAAATATTAAAAAAAAATATTAAATCGAAAAATTCTTACTTTTGTAAATTTAACCAATTAAGTACTTTCAGATCTTTTAATCCATTTTCTGGGATATCAGTAAATTCGTTGTAACCAAGATCCAATGAAACAAGAGTGTTAGACATGGAACTGAAATAAAAAATAGCAAGTGATCCACATTTGCTTACTGTATCGGAATAAAGAACGAACACTTACCTAAAAGCGTGAAGTTCGATGTAATGTAGTATATTTGCAACTAATACCAAATTCTGAAGTCTCAAACCGTCTAAAGCACTTTCCGATATTACTTCAAGATTGGACATGCTTATGTCCAAATGCTGCAGTTCTATCTGTGGCCATTCTGAAAAATAAATTTCTCCGTCAGATATCAAAAGTCAAAGTTACATATTGCGTCTAGCAACAATTTATTTAATATTGTAACAATTTATTAGATCATGTAAATATTTCTAAGATAATGTTGAAAGTAAATTGTAGTTGTGTATTTTTGATAATGTGTAAGTAAATTTGACTTTGATTTATCAAGATAGTTAAGGATTTGTTACATTGAAATGAAAGTAATTTTTATAATTTGTAAAAATAAAAATTAGAACAGCCAATTGCTATATCAAATCTTTTCTTTTATCTTAACATCTTAAAATCTATTCATAGCAATCGTGTTAAAAGTGTTCACACAAAGTTGAAGGATATTCTTAAACGACTCATATTACTAACCATAACAAAAAAAGTTACCTTAATGCTCTTATATTTATTAAAATAATCTATATTTTAGTCACAATATAATTCTTGTTAATAGTCACAATCATTGGTGAGTTATTAAAAGTTAAGTTTAATTGTTATTTAAGTTTTCAGATATGATTTGTAACTTTGCTCTTATCTTTATTAAAATATCTATATTCTTCACAAATTGTATAACATTGATTGTATTTCCTTTAACTTAAATAATTATATGTCACAGAACACAAAGCCAAGTTTTCTTAGAAAGTACAATAATAAAAGTCTCGCGAACA
Source organism: Melinaea marsaeus rileyi (assembly GCA_918358865.1). NCBI lineage: Eukaryota > Metazoa > Arthropoda > Insecta > Lepidoptera > Nymphalidae > Melinaea > Melinaea marsaeus. The sequence continues at coordinate 3,244,144 of OU911094.1, forward strand.
GACATTTGTGAGGCAATAATCCGTAAGTCACAGCCATTAGGCTGTTCACAAGCGTTTTATTGTTGTAACCTAATAAAGCTTGCTTTATGTTCTGTGACATAAAATTATTGAAGTATAAATATGTATATCTGTGTAAATCTTACCTGGAAACCTATGCAATGGTACAGCAGTGCAGGACATGTGGGCGGAGCGACACGAGCACAGCGGGCTGCCCGAGCACGGCGCCACGCGCTCCGGTGCCAGCTCTCCCACGAGCAAACACACGAGCACCGCCTGCAGCGCCCGCGCGCTGACATCGCCCAACACCATCACTGCACAATCATACCAACTATTATACGTAACAAACTATACCTACTCCTTCAGATGTCAGAAGAAAAATTGGAAATAGACAATTTATGAGGGGTGGTGGTGGTTTTAAATAAGTTAGCAGTTCTTGATTGACGTTCCACCCTCCGACGAATATTTATTCAAAATAAATTGACCAAGTATTTACCCTAAATTCGTGGTCTCTTTTTATATTTATTGACAAATTTGAACTTCCTTACACATAACAAACTAAACTCATTTGGAACCAAAAGAAAAATGAAACAAAGATCATTTATAAGAGTGTAAATCAGATAGCAGCGTTGTCTTGATTGACGTTCATATTAATTCAAAATAAATGGGCCACATATTTACCTATTTACCACGAATTTAAATGTTTGGTCTTTTAAAACTTATTGACAAATTAGCGTATGTAATTTGAGGAAAACGTATTAAACTTTCAAACGTTTAGCAAAGTAAACATAACTTAATCGAAGTATTGGATAGTTGAATCTCAATTGACTCTTGGTACAGTACTATTGAAGCAGCATTATCTGTATTTGATATATTTGTGGAAAACAATAAACAGGGCACTTAATTTTTATTCAGAGCTTTATTATATTAGCATAACTTATAATAAACATTAATATTATATTGTTAGGAATGAAGGGTATCTCTAAAATTGTGGTGGGGATCTTTCTATATAAGTTCGAACATCAGTGGTTGCTGGCCACCTTTTGTGCGAAGCCATTTCCGTGCGGGAAGCGCTGTAGGAGTGAATAGTGATTGACGGTGTGATCTGTGAATACATAATCGATATATCTGACGGATTTGATCGCGAATCAGTTTTGTTAATTAGTGTTTATGTTAAATGTTTAGTGATTTTGATTTATGAGTCTAATAGTTATTTAATTAGTTGAAGTATATAAATGTTGTAATTATATAAATCGTTATTTTTTTATTAAAATTCCACCTGATTCCTAAAATCAGAAGTGGGATAGTCCCAGACCCTTTGCCTTGACCCTTTGGCTTTCGAGATTTTAACTGGTTGAACAAAACAAACATTCCCTCATTATAATTATTTTTTCTCTTGTTTCGATTTTTGATAGTTGTTTGTGTTTTAAACTTGTTTGAATATGCTGAAAACACACAAATCGCGGAACAGATCACGCCGGCATCGCCATTCGCGTAATAGTCGCGTTGATAGGTCTCGATGTGATTCGCGGGAAATACCACAAAAACAATCGCGTCATAATTTACGTAGTCGCACACCTACTCCACCAGTACCGAAATCTCCATCACGGAGTCGTTGTTATTTACGTAGTTCTTAACGTTTACGTTCAAATTCGCGGTCGCGTTCGCAGCGTACACTTACGGGATCGTGAAAGTTCTCGTCGACGTTCTCGAATCGTAGATCAGACAGCCGACAGTCTACCCTCAATAGCACATTAGGTACAATCCTATCACGATTAGATGCAATTGAAAATAATACCACGGTTCCAAGTCGGGAACAACCTAGAAGTGAATCTAATAGCGAAACTACGGCTCGAGCGTTAGTTGACGCGATTCAATCGGTTGCCTCTACGCGTTCTAGCAACTACTATGTTTCAAATTTCGACCCGATTTGAATCGATGGAATGATAGTGAGTGTCTGTCGCGGGTTGCAAACTGTTTAAAGGCCGACGCTAAAACGTGGCTAAGTGAATGGGTTACCAGCGATAGATCGTGGAGCAATTTCAAACGCGAGTTCAAACCATTGTGTCCACGTAAGTTGGACTACGCGAATATTTTATTCGATATCATGAATACTACCTCCGATAAATATTCATCGTATAGTGAATACTCGCGCCGCACACACGCGTTTACGCATTATTAAGGGATTAAGTGACGAACTAATGACTTTAATTGTCATTCGCGGTATTAATGATACACAAGTTCGCGCTGCAGCTTTTAATGCTGAACTGAGTACCGAAAACATCGTGTCATTTTTATCGATTTATCAAAAACCAAAAGATAAGTGTTTACCGCAGGGTCAGTCATCGTTTCAACATAAAAAGCGTTTTAATGTGAATAAGGAACCGAGATGTTTTCATTGTAAGCAACCGGGACATAGAAGTTATAACTGCCCCAAAAGCGCAAAACATCTGAACCGGTTAAAACTTGTTCATTTTGTAAAAAGATTGGACACACGGAGGATATTTGTTTTGTAAAAGCTAGGTCACAGAAACAGAAACGTAATGTTAATCTCTGTAGTGAATATACGCGTTATGGTAGTAATCGTGACGTAACGACAGCGGTCGTGCAGGGCATCCCTGTGGATGTATTAATTGACAGTGGAGCAATCAACGTTTCCCTAATCTCGTCCGATGCTCTCAAATATTTTTGTTATAATTTGAAGCCTTTTACATGCTCTTTAAAGGGACTGGGTGAAAGCGAAATAGTTGTGAATTCTTTTGTTACTCTTACACTTGAGTTCAGTGAAATATCAATAGAAACGGATCTAGTAGTTGTACCTTCGTCTTGTATATCTACTCCCATAATAGTGGGTACTGACATTCTTAATAGAGAGGGGATAACGTACGTTAGAACTAAGGATAGTCAGTATCTAACTCATACGCCAAGGACAGTAACTGGGGTTAACACGGTGAACATTTCTAGGGAAGTCTTACTTAGAACGCCTCTACAAGTTTACAGGTCGTATAAACTTTCCTTGGCAGAGAAAATGAAGGTCGGAGGAATCATTGACGATCTTCTTTCAAAGAGCATTATTAGGGAGTCAGAATCCGAATACTCGAGCCCGATTATCTTGGTTAAAAAGAAAGATGGCTCCGACCGAATGTGTGTCGACTATCGGGCACTGAATAGGATAACCGTTAAAGATCGGTACCCTCTCCCTCTTATAGACGATCACATCGATCGACTAGGTGATAGGAGAATTACACGTTTCTCGTCTCTAGATATGGCTACCGGTTTTCACCAAATTAAAGCCCATCCTGCCTCGTAACCCTTCGTAAGTGTATATTTTTAACAACAGAGATTGAATATTTGGGTAGGTTTATTAGTAAAAGTCAGGTTAGACCGAGCCTTACTAAAATAAAGGCACTTGTAGACTCACCAGCTCCACAAAACGTGAAACAGGCACGGCAATTTCTAGGACTAGCTGGTTATTTTAGGCGTTACATGAAGGGGTATGCTACTAAAACTCGTTGCATATCACAGCTTACGAAGCAAGGTGTTGCTTTTAATTGGGGACCTGCCCAAGAATCCGTTCGCCAAGACATCATTACTCAATTAACTACCGACCCCGTACTAGCCATCTTTGATCCCCTACTATCAACTGAAGTCCATACTGATGCGAGTAGTTTAGGATATGGAGCGGTACTGATGCAGACCCACGAGGGTGGCAATAAAAGAATAGTGGCCTATTTTAGTAAAGTAACCCAAGGGGCCGAATGTCGATATCATTCGTACGAACTAGAAACCTTAGCAGTTGTGAAAGTGTTACAACATTTTAGACATTATTTGATTGGCATTAAGTTTAAAGTAGTTACAGATTGTAATGCTCTTTCTTAAAGCAGCTGAACGAAAGAAAGATCTACTCCCGCGAGTAGCACGTTGGCGGATCTACCTTCAAGATTTTGTTTTCGATGTAGAATAAAGGAAGGGTACTATGATATCACATGCGGACTTTCTAAACCGGAATACCCCAATGGTGATCTACAGCCTCTACAGGTTCTAAGCCTCGTAGTTGAGCTCAAATAGCGCAACAGGCTGACGATGAGACGCGGCAACTCATTCGGCGTTTGAATGAGGCATCACACCTGAAATGCACCATGCAAATGGTCAGGTTGAAAGATATGCTCGAACCGTACTTAAAATGGTTCGTATTGAGGTCAATCACAAAGCAGCTGCATGGTCTGAAACCCTATGGAAGTTGCAGTTGAAGATTCTACTCCAAATCGGGAATCGCGACGGGAGTTGCAACGGCGTCGAACGACTGCATTATTACAGAGGAATCAAGTCCTGCAAGATGCCACTGTCAATCGAAGCAGACGTCCACCACGAAGTTTTAATATTAATGATCTTGTCTTTGTTATTAAATATTCACAATCGACATGAAAACTCGACCCAGGCATGCGCGGCCCTTATCGGGTTGTACGTATTCTGTCGAGTGGACGATATGAACTTCGGCTATTAAGTGGATCTTATGGCAAGACAATTCAAGCTGCGGCACAGTATATGGTGCCGTGGAAAGGAGAGTGGTGTCCAGAAACTTGTGCTGCGTTCTTTGAACGTTAGTACATATTAAGATGAACTGCGGGGCATCTTGATTGAGGCAGACTGCGGGATGCCTATAATTTAATAAAGAGGACGGACTGCGGGACGATCCTTAAAGCGGCGGACTGCGGGACGCACGCTATTTAGTTTTGTATGACATACAGAGGACGGACTGCGGGACGATCCTTAAAGCGGCGGACTGCGGGACGCACGCTATTTAGTTTTGTATGACATACAGAGGACGGACTGCGGGACGATCCTTAAAGCGGCGGACTGCGGGACGCACGCTATTTAGTTTTGTATGACATACAGAGGACGGACTGCGGGACGATCCTTAAAGCGGCGGACTGCGGGACGCACGCTATTTAGTTTTGTATGACATACAGAGGACGGACTGCGGGACGATCCTATTGGCAACAGACTGCGGGATGTTTGCCTTGTATGTGTATATGTGTGTGTGGTATGATGGATGATAAAATGATAAGATGATGTATGGTTTGCAAACTGAGTAACTATTTTAGCAATAGTGAGTGATGACTTTCGTTAGAGGGCCTTGGAAGTGATGTTTGACAGAGTATAGGCGTTACTATCATATCTAACACTTTTATACAAGGAATTGTGTTTTACAGATCAAGAAAACGTTATTTTGTTAGACGAAAATATAGACGAGCAACCGCTTCATAACGAATACGACACACTGGATGCCGGTCCTTCCTACCGAATGGATACTCGACCATTGAAGTCTCAAAATGGTCTTCCAGATACCGAAGATGCGGTCGTGGACGACGCATAGTCAGGAGAGGCCGTGTAAGGAATGAAGGGTATCTCTAAAATTGTGGTGGGGATCTTTCTATATAAGTTCGAACATCAGTGGTTGCTGGCCACCTTTTGTGCGAAGCCATTTCCGTGCGGGAAGCGCTGTAGGAGTGAATAGTGATTGACGGTGTGATCTGTGAATACATAATCGATATATCTGACGGATTTGATCGCGAATCAGTTTTGTTAATTAGTGTTTATGTTAAATGTTTAGTGATTTTGATTTATGAGTCTAATAGTTATTTAATTAGTTGAAGTATATAAATGTTGTAATTATATAAATCGTTATTTTTTTATTAAAATTCCACCTGATTCCTAAAAATATTAAATGAATGTATATATCATTCTTTAATTAATGATTTTTTTAAGTTGGTGTTAATTTCTTTTGTTTATTTATTTTATTAAAAGTAATTTAAAATATATATTTAATAATCAAAACTATATGAGTCCTTTTACTTCATAAATGAAACTGCACGACACGTACCTATTACATAATTTCTGACAAAGAAAAAAACTAAAAATCCACTAATTTTATTAAATGCACTGTTTCAAATTAGGCCAACGATCCAATCATCACACAAACGGCTAATTCCGTATTACGTCTCAGTGCTGAGTTTTACAATTTCAAGCAGCAGGTATGAGATTCTTCTATTATAACACCAAATAAGAATTTGTAAAATCCATTGATACATCAGAGATAAGACGAAGCATTAAATATCTTTTACTATCTGATGTTCCAGAAAATCCAGATAAGGATATTTCCAAAACGGTACTATCAATATTTTCTGAAAAATAAGTGCCAGTAATATCACATCTTCCTCCATGACAACTTTTAATCGCTTTTGAAACATAACTATATGGAGTCTAAAAGCCACTTTAATTGGCTCCTCTTATGTGTTGAGTACCTGACCTAAAATAGACAAACACTGTTTCTATCAGCCCGCAAACACGTCGGCATGAGGAGTGTCTGGACATATTATGGTCAGATCGTTCTAAAGCTGCCATCTGGCATTTTGAAGAGAGTTTATAATCAAAATCACTATGATGCCTTGTTGGTGGAAATTCCAAATGCTTTTAAGGGTTTAGGTAAGTCAACTCCTAATGCTGCTCCAAATCTCCAAATCCTTGCATCTAAAACTGAGCCAGATCGTGTTAAGAAGCTGATTAGTAAGAAAAAATAATAACTTATTGCTTATTTTTCTGTTTTGATTTTCAAATAGTTTTGATGATGTTCTTTTATATCTTAATTATTTTCTTATTATTTATGCACATCATTGTAATAAAATAACAATTAATAATGACTTTTCGTTAAAAATCTAAGAATAATGGGATCTCCCCTCTGGTTTATGTTTTTTTTTGTGTGCCTGTGTAATTTTTGGGTAACAAAACTAAAGAACATGTATATATATTTAACTGTCTAAAAATCTAAAAGTCTTAAAAGTCTTATATAAAATGTTAATATTGTTTGCCGAGATTAACCGGTAGAGTGACTTTTTTTAAATTGTTTATAAAGCCAATTCTTTCAATATCTATTACCAAGGCGGATTAAATTGAACAATGTAATAAGTTTAAGAGTTTTTTCACAATGCAATATAGCACATGAGTGATGTAGCGAGAGGCAAGCTCGATCGATACATCAATTTCAAATTGAGTCCAGACGTTTCTCTACATCAATTGCAACCCAATATTGGATATTAACTTCAATATTGGAAGCGATCTCAAATATAAGATTTAATGCAAATTCTGGATATCGACCATTTATGAATAAATTTTCCTAAAATTCATTCAATTTGTAACACAAAAGTTTTAATTTTGACCCATATTACCATTACAACTAGAAAAAAATTAAAGATCTAGAGATTTATTAAGTATTTGAAAATGATTCGATAATTATTTTCCGTTGGAATAACTGCAACATTTGTATTCCAATATACAATATTTAAAGTAAAATTATGTAATAGAATTGAATTGTAGAATTATGATAATTTATTCATGACTCTGAATATATAATAGTATTGCCATATATTAGTGGATTTGCTCTAGGCTTCAAACATAATATGGATTTAGTCACTTTTCACACAAAATTGGATTTCAACACTTAAAATGAGATATTTTAAAATACATATTTAATATATTTATTTGAATGCATTCATAAAACACACGATACCAAAACACTTATCTATAATTTTATATATTTATCTATAGATTTAAATGGATGGTTTATTTCATATCCGAAATTGTATTTTCAATTATTATTATAATTTTATTATTTATATATTTTCCACTTTGTATTCACACCAGTGATCACTTGTCTTCGTCAAATAGAAGTGACAGGAGGGCCTATTTTGATATCGTATGTATTAATCTTAAAAAGCCCTTCTGTAAAGACACTCTCCAACTTAAAATAAGCCTACGACGGTTCCAAATGCGCCCTGGTCTGAGAAGAACCACACAACAAACTCAACCGGGTTTTTTTTATTGTGATCAGTGTTTCACAAACGTCAATATATTTAATGAGCAATGTACTAATTTAAGATTTTGTTAAATTATTTTACATAAATATAATGTCGAAGTAGAAGCATAAGTAACTACCAATCTCTAATCTAATTTCCTTTAACACAGTCAAAGAATGTTTAATAATACATTATTTAAAAACTTATAACAATAGAATTTTATTCTTATAATCTTTATCCGTATTCCTTAATTACTTTTTCATAATACATTCTTTAACATTGTAAGTAACATTTAATTTAAATATATTTTTGCGCAATTTTAATCCCACATTGTGGTGAGATAATTAAATTGGTTTTCGGCAATTTGAAAGCCGTGCTTTGTTATCATTGCGTCTTATTCTATTTTAATTTTAAGGAAAAAAGTCAATTACGTAATTATATTTCTACGTATTCTAAAAATAAATTACAATATACCCAATGTATTTTTGGGAATCCAAAATGTTACAAAGAATTTTTTTCCATTTATATTCAGTTCAAAGGCAGAAAACAGACTGCTTTAATTTTCCTTTAATAATGTTTTTCCCTTCCCACTAATTTTATAAGAAAATGTAACTTTTAATAAGAGACTAGATAATTTAATAAAGTACAAGTTACAGGTCGTGTATTATCATTATTACATAATTAACAAGATTATAAAGAATCTTGTACTTAAAATTCAAAGGTTAATGTAACTGGGTGCGCGAACATACTCTCAATTTTGACTAGCTACGCTCGCGAAATCTCGAGCCGTTTGCATATTGAGCGAAGCGAGCCCAGTGTAATGACTTATCGATGTGGACAATGTCGGTAATGCAGGAGATTTCCGATTAGACTGAAAGTCGTGCCACATTCCCATTGACTTCAATGGGATATCATTTTTTGACGATTATTTCTCAACGACATGAACATTTGACATTTTTCAAAATGTTTTTTTTTTTAAACCATTACTTAATCTGTGTCTTTTTGATTGCAATATTTCATAATTTTACGTTAAGTAGTTTTGGAGCCTATTCGTGACAAAGAATGTGAAAAAGTCTCCAGTAGAGCCCTCCGCTCTCTACGCTCGAAGAACTGGTAACATTATCAAAAGTTATTTTGATAAATGCAACAGTTATCTTATTTATACAATCATCTGGATAAATCTGTTGAAAACAATAAAAATAATAATTATTCAATTTTTGCTTTGAATATAAATAAACTAATGGTATCTTATTTTGCTATTATTAAGTTAATTGTATACCCAATTGAGTAGAACTCTATAAACTAGTCGTTCTGTGAACAGTAGACCTCGGTAAGTTAGGGGATGAGACAATGTTTGAAGTGCCTTTTCCAAACAGGAATAAGTATACTTATGTATGTATATAGGTACATAACTACCGAATGAAATTTGGCTCCACCAAATAACAACGGAGTTATTCAACTTTAAATGTTTTGATTATACGCTACGGTCGCCATTTTGGATTTTGAAATAATAAAAAAACTCTTTAGATTTCGGCAAAGAATACTTAGACGAAATTTCAGCCCGCTAGCTGCCGCAAAATCCGTTTTTGTGGTACGGATCAGAAATCCGCCATTTAAAATTTTTTTAACCAAGCAAAAAAAAAGCTCGACATAAAAATTAAAATAATTCAACGAACACACTTGGTAGGTGTGTTCTTGTCGCGACGATAGCTTAAAAGTTCGCTTGCTACGCCAAAATAAAAACTCAAATCGCCGCCATTTTGGATTTTTCCTCCCAGTAAGAAAAATGGCCAGACAAAAAAAAATTAATAACTCAAAGAACATGATCACCAATATTTGTGGCAATCGGATGAAAATTGCTCCTGCTACGCCAAAAACAAAACTAAAAAACGCCGCCATTTTGGATTTTTTCGCCCAATCATGAAAACGGCTCGACATAAAAAATCAAATTATCCGAAGAATACGCCTGCCAATTTTCGTGACGACAGGAGGAAAAATACGCCGGCTACACCGGAACAAACATGCTGAAATACTTACGGAAAAATAGCAGAATGAGCCTATCAAGTAGAAACGTAGTCCTTCGGACAAACGCTTCGCTACGCTCAGCATTCGTCCTTCGGTCAACAAATATTCAGTTTTGTTACGTACGTGACAACCCTACGATATTACGACACCGCGTTCGCCGAGAACACCTACTACGGCCCGTTCCGGCAACCCTTGCGCAACATCGTACCACATTCATTCATCGTTTCCAGAAACCCTGTGTGCCTTATTGCTTAACTTTAGTTGTAACATTATTTTATAATTTTTAATATATCATTCATTCTGTGTTACTACTTCAACACATGAAATCGCATTTAGTTTAAATATAATAAGTAATTTTTTGTGAGTTAAAATAAATTCACTTTTATAGTAAATTTGTTTTTTTTTAAGTCCTTCGGCTGTGAACAACGAAATTGTTTTCAAAACACAGAAAACATGAAAATTGAATCAAACACAATAAAAAATAGTAAAATTTCAAGATAATTATGGAACTAACAGTAGCCTGTACAGAAACAATAGTAATAATAACTTTGATAGCATGAAATCTTAACTTCTATAAAAAAGCAATGTTTTAATTAAAACTCTTAACTGTTTTGAGTTTTGTAACAAGACAGCTTGAACAGCGGTCTGAATATAAAACTAAAATTAATAACACAAGGATAGTAAGTTTTTTTTGTATTTGGGATTTCCTTGGATTAAGAATTATCCTTTTTAATGATTAAAATATTTTTTTTTTTTATCTTTATTATCTTTTCTAATGATTATCTTTTTTAATAATTAAAATTTTATCTAATTAAAGTTTTAATTTCTCGGACTAAAGACGCAAAATATTGTTAATAATATAAGTTAAGTAATATACGGTTCGTAAGCAAAATTTTTCAATCGCACATAAACATAATGGAACACTTATCCTATTTATTAAGTAAGTTTGAAATATATAAATATTGTAATGGTATATGTGTCATCTTTTGAAATTTAATTTATTATGTATATTTAGAATCATTGTTTAAGTTATTCGAGAGTCACATAAAAGATATTGCTTTAGTCCGATAAAAAATATATTACAATACTAACTTTGCCCACAATTCCGTTCGCGCAGAATATGAATTCAAAAATAAGTTACTCCTTATAACATCAGCTATCTGTCAGAGTTCTCCTGTTTGTTAAAATTGGTTCAGCCATTTTTATAATTACCAAAAAAAAACAAAGAATTATTTTTTTTGTTATTCTAAGTATCACTTTTACTTTCATATTAATTTAGTGAAAACCTATTAATTTTGAATTACAAACGGACACTTTATATTTATATGTATAAATAAATATTTAAATCTATTTTAATATGTTTCAGATAGAATCATTTAGGTTATTTTATATCATATGTAATGACCTTAATTGGATTGAGTTTTACGTCAAAAACCATAAAAAGATGACACTCGTCTTGTCCTTTTAGTGAAGAGTGGTTGAGATCACATACCGCGATACCATCCCAACATAATTTAAACATCCCCTTTCATAGGGGATGTATAGATGCAAGATAATACGCCCAAAGGCAGATAAGCAATGGATATGGAAATAAACACATACATAAATAAAATTCCATGTAATTTTATGTTCAAATGAATAGTGATATAAAACTTACTAGGAGAGCCAACAGACCCTCAATTTAAACTTGCTGAGCTCGCGAAATCTCGGGTGCCGTTTGTATATTGAGCGAAGCGAACACAGTGCAATGACTCATCGTTTCCCTTTGACTTTAATGGGATATCAGTTTTTTGACGATTATTCCTCAACGACATGACTTTTTTTTAAAACCATCATTGTGTCATTTGATTGTAAAATTTCATAATTTACCGTCAAGTAGTTTTCGAGCCTATTCGTGACAAAGAATGTGAAAAAGTTTCCTTTTTTAGTGTTCTAAGCACATGCTGCATACTTGTGCTATTGAGATATTAAAAATAATAAAACCAACTTTCCACTTTAACTTCATTAATGCAAGGAAAATAATAGAAATGAATAAATGGAGCAAAGTAATTTAAACACTTTAATAATATTAATTAGTATTTCCTGAATAAATTACTAAAGCCGCTACAGTGGCTTAACTCTTATCACTGTCATTGCAGTAAAGCGGAATGAGGTTTCATTCTGACATAATTCTTAAACTCGTTTATCTCAAAATTACGGAATATTTAAGACAGTTTCGCAGTAATAGAATCTTGAAAGTTCTGTAACAGAAAGTTTTGAAAGCCGCAACTGCTGCGAGGTTGGTCGGAAGATTGCAAGAAAACTTAAAATGCTTAAATAATAGAAATAGTTTGATTAAACTTCAAAGAAAAAGAGAAACACTTGACCAAGGTTTTTGCATAAATCATTTAACATTTCTCTAACTTTGTTATCTTTTTGAAATGCAATCATTTAATTTATAAATCATTTTCTACTTTCTTATTATTTTAAAATAAATATTAATAGATATTTTATATATTCACAAGTAAGAAATATATATAGATTAAGTCTGACTGATCGACAGATCTACAAATTCGCTTTTCGGATTAAAACTATTAAAACTTGACTGTTAATAATATTATAAATATTATATGACTGAATAAATATATTAGTACATTTTAAAAAGAAAGAAATATAGCGAACAAAATCAGAATTTGTCAAAAGTTAATACGTTTTATTATACTTTATAATATTTTTTTTCATTATTATTACTTTTATGATACAGTAAAGAATATATCCCATAAAGATGAGTTCGTGCTGAAGACTCGTTAGGCGGTCACGACACGGTTTAGTTTACAGCTATGGTAATTTCACTTTACAACTACAGTCTAGATCAAACTTTATTGAGTCTATAACATACAAAAAACCGCAAGTAATAATTATAAGTATAAAAAAATATCATTATTTCAATGTATTTCAATAAATTATAGATGAAAAGGAAAATTATAAAATAAATAAACATTTTGTAATATTGACTTTGGTAGAGATTCCTTTCGTTGTTTCGGGAGTTATAGGGATTTTATCAAAGTCCTATTCCAGGAGCAGTAAAAACGGTACAGAGGCAAACTTTATAAGTTCCGTGAGGTACTTACTTTATCAAAGGCAAAATGACGTACTGCTTTTATTAAAAGGCTCCCTAATTATAAATTCATTATTTATGAAAAACTTTTCCACTTTCCGCATTGCTACCTTTCTGCTTTGGCATAAACTTACTAACGGCCGAGACTTCAAAATATATTTATACATAATTGATTTATAAATTCACGTAAAATGGCCTTAATTTGCTGTAGGTGGTACCAGAACTAATAAGTAGTTTAGCTACACACAGACCGTTGTAAATACGTTCGATTTGTTAGGAAGAATAAATACAAACATTTCCTTACCTTTATGTATCTTTGTGATGTTTTCCACGTACCAGTAGTATGTTACGGTATGTATTGTATTTGCATGCTATTTGTAATGGCTTAACTATACAGAGATGGTATTGATGGTATTTTTATTTCATACTAGCTGTTCCCACGACTTTGCTCGCATGGAATAAATATTTAGTATAAAATAGCCTAAAGTACTCCATATAATATCAGCTATCCGTCAGTGAAAGTCATATTAAAATCAGAACAGGCATTTCAGAAATTATTCGGAACAAACAGACAGACGAACAGCAAAAATTTTTTAAAATTGTTTTTTACCTAAGTTTCGTATGTACTTTTGCATTTTGTATGTGCATTTAGTGTTTTTTTTATTTGAAGATAGATATAAACAGACACTAAAACTATATTTATATGTATAGATATGTAATATATTATTACTACAATTTAGACAAGCTTATAATCTACTAAGGTATAATATTCCTGGATTAAAAATAGTCCAGTTATTACTGTAAGTACGAGCAGAATCTTAACTACTCCAATTATACAAAAAAATCTGTAAAGACGAACGTTTAGTTAATAATAAGGATAAAATAATATTAACATTTTATTTTAATTGATCGAGTTACAATATAGTAGTTATATACAAGCTTTTTAAAACCATCACTTCTAGTGCGGCATAGAAATAACTTAACAATAAGCACATAAACAAGGACATATATATACTTCACTTACTCTTATTACAAAGATTTATTTCAATTCATATTTTATCCAAATGCAAGTAATATAAATTGATGTGGTTATTGTTATTCCACTTCGCTTCAGATACAATAAGCCAGTTATAATAACTATTACCTCGGTAATATAACGGCTATTCAGACAATACCCAATTCAATTAATACCCATACGAAGCTTAGTTACGCTATATCTTGATGATATTATTACTATTGTATGTGTGGTTTAAAAAATAAAATAATATATATATTTGAGGTTTCAATTTACCGTTGTAAGATATAAACGAAATCTTGTCTTTTATATGTCTTTAACAAGATAGTTTTGTTTGAATATTAGGTATATTTCTTACAGAATGGTCATCTGTTTGTTAAAGTTTTGGGATCGTCCTAAACTAACACAAACGGTCTAAGAGCAAGAGTGTCTTTGGTCTCATTACTAAGGTCTGACATCAGAAATTAGATTTCCGTCTGTTTCATAATATATCATAAATATATGTTACTATATTAATTAGAATATTCAAAGACCCTTAAAAGGTTCATATGTCTTCAGCTTCTGGGATCATCCTAAACTAACACCTTAACGAGCCTTGTAACATGTAGAGTGCTTTTCACCTTTTGTAAGACATGACACATTTGAGTCTCGTGTAATTTTACATTTAATTATATTCATTACCCACATTACCTTATGTATTAAACTTTTGGGTTCACAATTAATTACTGTTTTCTAATGAACTATAACCACCTTTCAGTAATCAATATTATAGGATTCGGGATACAGTTAGATATATCTAAAGATACTATAGTATGAAGTAATCTAGATATTTTATAAAGCATTAGGCAAATATAAAACCAAGAAAATCGTCCTAATACCAAGTAACGGTTAGTCGTCGGTTTTTTTCTGAACAATGTAAAGAAATACAGAAATAAAAGTTATCCTTCGTTCATTTCTTTGCTTCCATGCCATTAGTTTTTAGCTGCGAGGGAAAATTGGTGCTATTCTGTAGTTGATATTATGGAGAAGTTCTCGATTATTTTCTTTTAGCTGATAAATGTATATAAATAAGACACATATTTATAATAAGCATTTTTATTTTTTAAATTTATTTTGAACGTACAAAATATATACGTAAAAATAAATGTATAACTTTCAAATTAGAAAGAATATTTTCGATATGATATTCAGCTTAAATGGTTTAACTCGTGACCTTTACCATATTAATACGTTGCGATAATAAGTTTTCCACTCTCATGTCATAACAGCCTTCGACATCAATAATAAAACTGCGAGTCATGCAAATAAATAACACAAACTGTCGTTACCATAGACGTTAGTGTCACTCGATCCAGGTCATCCTTTGTTGTCGATTCAGGTACCGTATGTGGAATGTAATTGTAACATACCGTCGACCTCAGAACCCGTCGGGACTGAAAATTCCACACGCAAGCGCAGAGATTTCAACAAATGTACTAAGATATGACAATTGTATTATCATCCTTTGTTGCATGTGTTATCAAAGTTATCAATATAAGCATATTGTGTAATATACATTTTACGTTAATTTCTTGTTATTTAGTAAATTTCTTCGATATAATATTATTTCATGATAAAGAGAGAAAAAGAGCTGCTAAAAGAAAACTTCATTATATCTGTATCTATGTCTGGAAACGTGAAATCAAAAGAATGTGATTTCCTAAAAGACACATCCTGTGATACTTATTTCCTGTAACAGTATCATTGTAAAATACTCTTAATATTGGAAAAAAATATTTTAAAAACACTACAATTTTTTTCGCAAATTTAGAAGAAAATATAATTAAGTTAATTTTGACAAAACATATTTGATGACAATCTTAAAAAAAAAAAATATATCATAACACATAACTTTCTAATTGTAGCAGATATTTCATAATCCTAACAACAAATGTAACTTAACATCGCAAAGCCTTCTTATAAAACTTCTATAATGACAAAATAAATCTACAAAACAAATATCAACTCGGAAACTTTGATTGAACACGGAAGCTTCCGAGTCGGGATTGTTTCAGTTTCCAAGATAAACTTTACTTGGCAATAAATTGTATCCATGTGGGACGGCATACAACAGTGTATTTGGGCTTTACCAACACATTCTCGAAGGTCTTCCATTTAAATTTACCTTGGAGAAATTTTATTATGTACATCTCTTATACAATGTTCAAAACTTAATCCAAACAAGAAAGAAAAACGACTTACTAATTGTGTCTGTGAAATATTTTTCTCTGAAGAATATACTAGGGGCGCTAACAAACCTTCAATTTCGACTCGCTGTGCTCGCGAAATCTCGAGTGCCGTTTGCATATTGAGCGAAGCGAGCCCAGTGTATTGACTCATTGTTTGACCAATTGACTTCAATGGAATATCAGTTTTTGACATGATATTAAAAAAAAAATTTTTTTTTGAGGACATTTTTCAATTTTTTTCCTTTTAAGAACCATCACCTAATGTGTGTCTTTTTGTTTGCAAAGTTTCATAATATTCCGTCAAATAGTTTTTGAGCCAATTCGTGACAAAGAATGCAAAAAGTCTCCAGTAAAACGCTCCGCTCACTTCGTCCGCTTCGCTCAATGATGATAAAAAAATATCTATAAATAATATCACTATAGCATATATAGTGTAACGTGTGCGAAGACTAGCAGAGCTATTGTATACGACACTCATGTATAATACAGAGAAGCAATACAAGTTTACAACGAATAGCACTGTCCGTATGTGTTATATTTTAAAGACATTCAATACATACTGTAAATGTGTGTTATGTAGCTTTCAAATACCATAATGAATTGTCTATTTAAGGCAAAAAATTAATGAAATACTGGTTTAACAACAAAAATAAAGACAAATAAGATTTTATATATATCAGATGAATACTCAGAAGGCTATCAAATAGAACATTATCAGGTTGAAATATATTACGCAATTTGTATTACGTCTTAATCACATTGTTTTGAGGATGGCTGGAGGGAGTCGCTAATTCCAGTTTCCTCAGATTCGCGGTTTAATTAAGTAAGCAGTATCGTATCTCGGAGTAAAGCTACCAACGTTAATTGCTTACAGCCAAATAAATAATAATTTATTGGCTCTGTAAATGCATATACAACATTAGTATACCTCAATGTATTGTTATATTGCCTTGCTTGTATT
The DNA here is from genome assembly GCA_918358865.1 of Melinaea marsaeus rileyi. Classification (NCBI taxonomy): domain Eukaryota; kingdom Metazoa; phylum Arthropoda; class Insecta; order Lepidoptera; family Nymphalidae; genus Melinaea; species Melinaea marsaeus. Next base: position 3,261,320 of record OU911094.1, read on the forward strand.
AAAATAAATCTTTTAACAATGTTATTTAGTAATATGTAACATAACAAAATGTATTAAAATATATAATTTTACCAATAAGTATTGTTGTTAAGTTTGTTACATTACCTGTTACCTGAAGTTAATTTCTGTGAATCCTATTTCCTGCATCAGACCCAATTCCTCAGGAGTGTTGAAATATTTACGAATGTCCAATAAAATAAAAAAAATTACACTATTTTATAATGATCACAATATTGCAGTATGGCTAAATGAACGGATCTTGGTTAATAGCTATTAAAATTATTAAGTAAAATATTACTCAAATTTAGATATGAAATATTATTATTTTAATTTTAAACCTGTCAAATCTTAAAAATACTTATTTTATTTTGTTAAGTTAATAAATGAAATTTAATTTCAAATATTAAAAGTAAGTAAAGGAAATGAAAAAAGGTGATTTATTGAAAATATTTCTTTTTTACATATTTACATTTGGAATTTCTCAACAAATAAATAACGTTACCTAAATAATTTATAAAAAAAACATTTTCAAAAATCAATTGTACTAGATTTACATACTATTCGAAGTAAATGAATGCATACATTACATTTTTTTAATAAAAAACAAAATATTTCAATTACAATGACAAAAATAACCAAATACAATAAAAAATTATTGAACACTACTGATATCATATATCATCATTAAAAAGTTTTATTTACAAAATTGTGTCATTCTTAACCTATATTTATTTGCCCTGACTTAAATTGCATTGTCTTGTAATTGCCAACCATTATTTTATAATTATAAAATTAATAAAATAAAAATATCATCTGAAAAGAATAATCCAGATGGTTATCTTCAATATATAAATGATATTGATATTGTTTGTTTGTGCGTCACTGGATAGAGCACTAGCGTGGCACTCTGCTTCATCTGCTCGTAATTGGATCAAAGGAATGTTTCTCCCAAATTGGTCTTTGCAAGTAGCACTCCGCACTGCTCGTCTTAACTCACCATTAGCTTCGTTCTCTTGAAGCCATCTCCGCAACCAAGCCCCGAGCCACGCCAGCTCACACTCGCACCGCAGCGGGTTTCCCGTTAGTATTAATCCTCCTATAACCATCATATATTATTCAAACGCAATTTCGTTAGAGGATTTCGGGTGGCTATTAAGAATTAAAACTCATTAAGATGAGGGCAAAGCTGAAGGTCTTTAGATGTTTTGAGCTTTTGGGTTCACAATTTATTACCAATTTCGTATGAACTTTTGAACCTTGTGGTAATCAATATTATGCTCGAAAACTACTTGACGGAAAATTATGAAATTTGCCAATAAAAAAGTATACATTAAGTGATGGTTAAAAAATAATTAAAAAATGTTATATCGTTGAGGAGAAATCGACAAAAAACTAAAGTCAATGGGAAACGATGAATAATTACACTGGGCTCGTTTCGCTTAATATGCAAACGGAACACCTAGTATATAATATAGAGCAATCTAGAAATTGTATAAAGTAGTAGGCAAATATAAATCGTCTAAATACCAAATAGCATCGCCACGATATTGAGTTTAAATTGTATTTATCTTGACCTTTATAATATTAGGATCCCCCAACCGTGCGCGGCGGCTGTTGAGCTGAGCCCCTCTCCTTGCTTCTTTTCTTGATAACTTTTGAATGGCTAAACACTTTTTCAATCTGTTTTCTCTATAACATCTGCGTTTGGCTCAAAAATACATTAGAAAATTTTTAGCTAATTATCTCGTCACGTTCTGGAGACAACTAAACACAAAAAAGGTCTCCCAAACGGTTAAGAGCTTCGCTTACGCTCAGCTTAATTAATATATTGCGGTAATAAGTTTTCTATTCTCTAGAGGCTTTCGGGTATTAAGAATTAAAACTCATTAAGATGAGCAAGGCTGAAGGTCGTTAGTTAAGTATGTAAGAGCTATCTGCGCACGAACGCGTGTTATATATTTATATATGAAGCTTTGTATATATCATAAATACTAGGGGCGCCAACAGACCCTAAATTTCAACTCACTGCGCTCGCGAAATCTCGGTTGCTGTTTGCATATTGAGTGAAGTGAACTCAGTGTAGCGACTCATCGGTTCCCATTGATTTGAATGGGACATCAGTTTTTTGACGATTATTCGTCAACGACATGATATTTTTAAAAATCGTTTTTTACACCAATGCCTATAGTGTGTCTTTATGGTTGCAAAATTTCAAAAATTTCCGTCAAGTAGTTTTCGAGCCTTTTCGTGCCAATTCGTGAATGTGAAAAAGTCTCCAGTAGAACGCTCCGCTCATTATACTAACTTCGCTTAATAAAAAATAGTAATTTACAAAACAAAGCTAAAAATAAGAACCATATTTTTTATCACAGCAAAAGTCAGTTATGATTATAATATTTAATTTCGAACAAAATTGTTATACAAATAGCATTATTTATATACTCGTTTATAATTTAATTAAAAATAGATTGTATTTTATAATTCAATATTATTTTATTTTATTTTGTAAAATAATAGGCAGGTTAAGTTACCCAATGACAATATTGTGAAATCATATATAATAATCAATTAACAAACTATCTAAATAACCTATACTTTATTATTAAGGTAAAAACGTAATGGTAAGAATTTTATAAAATTTTAATATGTTGGTACCGGAATAGAAATAGTAATTATACATTATTAACATACCTGAAAGTAATTTAGTGGCCACATGACTCCAACTTGTGAAATTTGGGTAGAATATCGCGGGATCCAACTCCGATATTTGATTGTAGCTTAAATCAATTCCTAATTGAGGAACTTGTGAAAGATGTTTCATGAACTTCGCTGGTAATTTTATTAAAGACGTTTCACTGATTCTAATAAATATCTCTTGGCTGTTGCTGAATGGTTCAAATGCTTCATCAGTTATACTTCGCAGATTCGAACCTTTTATTTCTAAGTATCTGATTTTTCTTGCAATAATTCCATGCAATTGATTACTCATAACTTCGTCAGTCCAATGTATAGACAATTTGTATAGAGAAGGAAGACAAGATGTGATGTTTGATAGTCGGAATGAAGAATGATTTATTGACGACCATGTCTGGACGTGCAAGGATCGTAAGGATATTAAAGGACGGAAGGAATCTTGGTCGATTATATCTAAATACTTAAGTCCATTTAAATTAAGGTAGGATAAATTAATTAGTGATTTAAAGCTATTTGGCGTTATTCTTACGATAGGATTATACGAAATATCTAAAACGTTCAAGTTTCCTAAATGAACCCACATCTTTGGCACTAAAGAGGTAAGTCGATTATGGCTAACATCTAAATGACGGAGATTTACTAACCGCTTTACATCCGACTCTCTAAAACTGGTGATGTAATTTGAAGTCAAATTTAGGCTCGTTAAATTTGTCAAAGGGAGATAAGGCACTGTCTTTAAACTTATATTCGCAAGATTCAAATGCCTTAAATGGGGAAGGTTGTGAAACAGCTCCTTAAAATTTGCCTTAATAGAATTAAAGCTCAAATCCAAGCTTCGCAAAACTCCGAGACTTGAAAATGTATTGTCGGATAAAACTGTTAATAAATTGTGAGCCAGATTAAGATTTTATAAAAATTGTGTATTTCGGAAAATGTTGCTATCCAAATATTCGATTTCATTACATGATAAGTCCAGATATCTCAAAGTGAATCCAATTTGAGAGAGCGCGGTTACAGGAAACAATGGAACTTCATTAAAACTTAAATCCAAATGTTCTATAACGGTGTTCTTAAAAACATCTCTCGAGAGAAGTCTAAGATTATTGTGGTCCATCTTTAAATATCTTAGTTTACGTAAATTATAAAATTGTTCTACCGATAGCTGAAAAATAGTATTAAAAGACAGATCTAATATTTGTTTAAAAAAAGATCCTTAAAAGACTTTCTTTATATAACGCTAATCATATTTTTGTGTAAATCCAATATCTCCAAGTTGACGGCCTGGCCGAAAACCTCTCCAGAAACGTGAGTTATTTTATTATGTGATAATATAATTTGTCTTATCGAAGATTCGGCGGCGAGAAAAAAGTTATTTGGCACCTCATGAAAGTCATTGTAGGAGCCATCAAATATATTTATTGATATTGCAACCTCCGCTTCAATAAATCGTATATTATTTCGACTTATATTTAATGTAAACGTATCGTCCATATTGGAAACGTTGCAAAACGAGTACATAGATAAATGAGTTAAGTTGTTTCCCTGAAGTTCCAATACCTCTAGTTTCGGTAAATTAACAAATGTTTCTACTTCTATAGACTCGATTACATTTCCCGCAAGAGATAAATATCTTAAATTGGGTAAGTCGTTAAAGCTGTTCTTAGTCAAGTTATTGATACGATTATAAGATAAGTCTAAGTTTCTTAACTCGGGTATTTGAGAGAATATTCTAGGTCGAATGATGCTTATAAAGTGATACGATATTCTCATATCGTTAAGTGATAATGATATATTGTAACCAAACTCATCGACAACAATTTCGACGATTCTATTATAATCTAAGTTTAAATATTTTAAATTCGGAAATAAGGACATTTCTGACAACTTAAGAATATGAAAGTCATTATTGTCAAAGGCGAGAAAATTTAAATTTTCTAATCCATCATTCATTTCAAATGGAAACGACCCGCTAAAAAGTGTGGCGGAAGATTCTAAAACATGTAAAGAGCCCGTTAAATTGGAGAAAGAATGTGGATGTATGTAGTATAAATCGTTAAAGCTTAAGTTAATGTCTTGTACTGGCATGCGAGCTGGGAAAACGTTTTTATAGATCTGTGCAATTCTATTTCCTTTCAGATTGGTAGTTCCCAAAGACGTAGACCAGTCTTGGAATTCATTTGGTGACAAATTGGTTATTCTGTTGTAGCTTAAATCGAGATAACGAATCGAACCGGGTTGTAATGTTTGAAGCGCTGATGGCATCGAAGTAAGAAAGTTGCCAGCAAGTGATAACGTTTGAATACGATTTGGGAGAGGTGGAGAATCTTCGAGTTGATTGTAAGCTAAAGATAAATGTCGAAGTCTCAAAACCTGAGCCAAGCTATCTGGTAAATGAGATAAGTTATTGTGCTCAACTTCTAAATGTTCAAGACTATTTTTGAGAGATATAAACACATCTCTGTATATAGACTTAAGTTTGTTATACGAAATAGACAGCCTCTCAACCCTCTTGTTAATATACAGTGATGTCGGTACCACAGTCAAATCATTGAGATCTAATATAATTTGCCTAATTTGAATTTCCCGAAATATAACTATATCGGTCACGTCGTTGATATTGTTATTACTTAAATCTAACATTTCTAATTTCTTAGTTTTATTGTTTACACTAGTAGAATTAACTTCGAAAGTTATCCAATTATGCCTTATATGTAACATTTGTAATCTAGGTAGATTAAATATTAAATCACAGGATAGTTTATGTAGGAAATTATTTGATAATTTAAGGACTGTGAGGGATGATGGTAATGAATTTAAGCTTATACTACGGAGATAGTTTCCTTCTAAGTCTAGTTGTAGAAGGTGATACAAAAATGTAAAAGCTTGAGATCTTAGCTCTGTAATTTGGTTATTACTCAAAGATAAACTAGTCAAAGTATCTTCCAAGTGATGCCATTTCATGTCAGAGCTTACTTCGGCTATATAATTGCGAAAAGAGAATATTTTTTGAGCACCAGAAAAAATTAAAAAAAAAAATTAATAGAAACATTCTTACTTTTGTAAATTTAACCAATTAAGTACTTTCAGATCTTTTAATCCATTTTCTGGGATATCAGTAAATTCGTTGTAACCAAGATCCAATGAAGCAAGAGTGTTAGACATGGAACTGAAATAAAAAATAGCAAGTGATCCACATTTGCTTACTGTTTCGGAATAAAGAACGAACACTTACCTAAAAGCGTGAAACTCGATGTAATGTAATTTATTTGCAACTAATACCAAAGTCTGAAGTCTCAAACCGTCTAAAGCACTTTCCGATATTACTTCAAGATTGGACATGCTTATGTCCAAATGCTGCAGTTCTATCTGGCCATTCTGAAAAATAAATTTCTCCGTCAGATGTCAAAAGTCAAAAGTTACATATTGCTTCTAGCGTCAATTTATTGATTATTGTAGCAATTTATTCGACCATGTAAATATTTAGTATAATGTAGAAAACAAATGACTATGTTTTATCACTATAGTTAACGATTTCGCAGATTGAAATGAAAATATTTTTTATAATTTGTAAAAATAACAATTAGAACAGCGAATCAGCTATATCAAATCTTTTCTTTTATCTTAACATCTTAAAATCTATTCGTAGCAATCGTGTTCAAAGTGTTCACACAAAGTTAAAGGCTATGCTTAAGCGACTCATATTACTAACCATAACAATTAAACTTAAGGATTATTGCCTCACAAATATCTGTTCACGAGACTTTTATTATTGTACTTTCTAAGAAAACTTGACTTTATGTTCTGTGATATATAATTATTTAAGTTAAAGTAAATACCATCAATTTTATACAATTTGTAAAAAAATATAGTTATTTTAATAAACATAAGAGCAAAAGTTACAATCATGATCCCTTCCCTTTTTCGTACCCTTTTTCTTCCAATGTTAGCTTCTCTTCTTGAGTGAAGGTCAGGTATAGGGTATTTGGTTGGTCAATGAGGATCTTTTCACCTGTAAGGGATTTTATGTTCATAGATCTTGCTATGCTGCTCGAGGAATATATACCGTCATATACTTTTCTAAGGGCGTAGACTACATCCCTCGGGCATCTCTTTGAGCACATAAGTTGTGTTATGATGGCAGTTGTTATAAAGTCTGGACGGTGGTAGTAGACTTCGAACAAGTTTTCTCTTTCAATATAAGGAAGCTGATTTACGTCACCTATGAGTAGCAGTTCTGTGGCTTCGGTAAGTTGCAGAGCCATCACAATGGACCCGAAGTGGTTCATTAGTGCTTCATCGACTATAAGCCTTTGGCATTTCCCCTTTTCTTCTTTCGGTAATCCATTTGTTAGGATCGAAGCCAGTGTGCTTACTCTGCACGCGGCGTCACCTCCCTCTTTTTCGGAGATTTTTAATGCTAGTTCTAGTTTAGTCTCTTTAGTGGTAGTGACTATATGGTCGTCTTGGGAGTTGAAGTTGTTAATTATCCATGTAGTCTTACTGCATCCTGGTACTCCGTATATCATCTTTATTAGTGGTAACTCCCATTGTTGGCATGTTTCTGATAATTTGTCCGCTCTTTCGAGTATTTTGTCGTCTAGCCATATCTTGGTGTTCTTTGTGGTTACCACTATTGGATCAGTCGTCGGGGTTTGGTAAGTGACTACTCCTGATGTTTCTGTTTTTTCTAAATCAAGTTCGACCATGCCGATTGTCTCACTGAATGCAGCCATGTGCTGCTCTGCCTCTTCTTCCTCGATCACTTCCACAGTCTGGTTGTTATAAATTGTTGCCTTCGCAGTCTTTATCCTCTCATCTAATAGGTCTTTGAGTTTGCTGTGACGTGCTTCCAGGATGTTTTGGCACTCTTTGATCTTATTCGCTCTTGTTGCCTTAAGTATGGAGGTGTACTCTGTGAAGGCATTTATCATGTGGTCCCGTGGTCTGACTACTGGTAGGTATTTTGGGAGTTCGGCGGGGCCTTTTGCTGTTTTCGTTGGTTTTTTCGTCGTTGTCGGTTTTGATTTGTATGTTTGTTTTCCTACTGGCTGTTCTTTTATAGGATATTTCCTAAGGGTCTGGTTCGAGGCTATGCTGACTGCTGTAATGATAGAGGTGATGATGCTTTCCTTCGGAGATTTTCTCGCTGTTTGGTTTTTGGCATCTCTCTCCTCCTCATGTTTTTTCTGCACTCTCTCTGAGCCACTTGGATTTGCCAGGTTTCTATAGTCGGTGTCCAGGACTGACGGGTTTTGTTGGGGTTTTGTTGGTTTGGGTTTTAAATAGCTGAAATCTTCGCCTCTATTCTCATAAGCCAAGAGTTGGTGATTCTTGGAGGCTACAACTATACCCAGGTGTTCTGCAACTTCGCCCTTGTAATATCCGGCTGTCATTTGTAGTATCCACGCTGATTATTCGAGCCGGATCTTGGGGCTCACTGATCTCAGCTATGATGTCAAGTAGTAAGCTTCTTCTTGCAAACTGTGTTAATACTTCTTCGTCTTCCAAAATAAGTACCGTTTTGTTGTCTTTGCGGTATAGACGACATTTCTGGTTTGCTATTGAAATCACGGTCATGGCCTCGAGCTTTTTCCGTTTTAATTTGCTTTTTGTGGAACTGCCTTTCATCAATGCGGCTAGACCCTGGGACATTGCTATGCTGTTGGGGCCCGTTTTGCAGCAGAAACTAACTTAACTTGAATCTGTGCAGGTATTCAGCAATTCCTCCATGTCCCGTCAGCAACTGTATGTGAACTGGGTTCAGAATTGTATTCCTTACCGTTCGGTATAATTTGTTCACCTCTGGTAGGAAATGCTTCGTGACTGAACCTGTAGTTGAGTTGTCTTATCTGTCCTGCCATTTGAGTATGCTCTCCTCTCGGATTTTCCTCTTGGAATATAACCGAAATGTTATATAAATATAATTTTTTATATCTCTTCAAACAAAACTCTTATCAAATAATAGCAATTTCAAATTGAATGTGGCCTGAATTTGAAAGAGAAAATTCCTTCAATGTAGACAGACGGTGGCTTCAAATAAATTAATTGTTCGATGCATTAATATTCCGCGCACTCGCAAAGTTTGGTCTCACTGCTGCGGAATATTTGAATTTATTAATTTAACTGACGGGTCGACCGCTACATACAATGATTTATTTACATAACTTATATATGTGTATTTGAATATGTTATAGTATTTAAATATGATCATGAAATTTATTGTAAGTCACTTAATAGATCATTAAAATATTTAAGACATAATCTTAATATATCGCTGTAAATATAAAAATCTATTAAAAGTTATTCATATATTAATTATTAAGAATTATTACGACCTCCTCTTAATGTTTGTCAATTCTGTTAAAGTTTTTTTATACATTAATTTTATAAGTTTAAAATTACATTATCTCAGAACAGTAAAGATCGCATGTCGCAGGTGTCTTCAACAATTCTATCGTCATCGTATAACTCCATTGTCCGAGCATAAATCTTAGACAGAAAAGTGCTTACGCCGATTCCTAAAACACCAAGTTTTTCCAATAAGACTTTTGTTATAATATATTATTATATACTTCTTTTGTTTGTTAACACAAAAATATAATGGTGATTAATTTTTAAAGTTTACATCACGATTTGGCTATTTGATAAACTTCGAGAGCAAGCTTGTTTCAATTTATAATAAAAAAGTACCACCAAATATGTATTAAAAGATTAACATAAGGTCAATTGAAATTAATCCGAATGGATTGAATGTGTCAAGTTAAAGAACCACGTGACCAGCAGAAAGGTTCATATCTGAACGATGGAGACGAGACAATATTGATACTGAGTAATGGAAAAGTGGCGTGCTTGGAACGAATTACCGCCGAGGAAAATTGCAATTCCCTTGCGATTTATATCTCAGGCTTGTTACTTAAAATATCTTGGTAAATGGTAACACGAATATTCTTATATTTTCTAAAATGTATTTATATTATTGTATTGTAATACAATATAGGAACGATTCTGTTTATTATATATCTTATTTATTTGAATTTCAATATCGATTTTATTATTAATTTTTATTTTAATAGTAATTCTATAAAATGAAAACTAGTAAGCTTACAAATAAATAGTTTTTTATTTAATATAAATAAATAAAGTTTATTAAGTCCCTGTGTCAAGTTTGGTACAATATATCTCTTAGTATGTATCTTCTTAAGTGTGTTATCTTGTACTGGCAGAGGTTCCGTTTTACCCCCCGTAAGGGTTGGTGAGGGATGTTAATGGGTGATAGAGGTCTTAAGTGTATTTAGTAATCATTTTCGGTTCCAGCATCCTAAAAAACGTAGAAATACACATCTATCTTGATTTTATAGAAAAATTGAAATTTTCACCCCCTTTAAGGGGTGGTAAGGGGGTGACAGTGGTCATGAATTTATTTTTAGTTATCATTCTTGGTTCCAGCATTCCAAAAAACGTAGAAATATACATCTATGTTCATTTTATAGAAAAATTGATATTTTCACCCCCTTTAAGGGGTGGTAGGGGGTGATAGTGTCATGAATTTATTTTTAGTTAGCATTTTCGGTTTCAGCATCACAAAAAACGTAGAAATACACATCTGTCTTGATTTTATAGAAAAAATAGAAATTTTCACCCCCAGTAAGGGATGGTAGGGGGTGATAGTGGTCATGAATTTATTTTTAGGTATCATTTTCGATTTCAGCATCCCAAAAAACATAGAAATACACATCTATCTTGATTTTATACAAAAATTTCAATTTTCACCCCTTAAGAGGTAGTAAGGGGGTGCTAGCGGAAAAACGGGCATTTAAAATTAGTTTTTATTGTCATATTCGATTTCAGCGATCCCAAAAACCTAAGAGTAATGGGGTCTCCCCTCTGGTTCATGACATTTTTTTTTTGTGTGCCTGTGTAATCATTTATAGAAATTAATGATATAAAACATATTGCAAACGTCTAAACTAATACAAGACAATTATTATGACCATAATTTATCAAAAAAAAGTATACTTTAATGATACGGAAAAAACAAAGCTGCATTTGAATCAAAACGTCAGTAAAGACCATAAGTCAAAACAATTAGTGTATTAGTTATTGAGGTAAAATATCTTGTTAGTTGTAGTAAAATATTTTTTGTAAATAAATCGTCAAGACGAAGTGCCCCGGATATTAGTTTAGAAAAGAATATATATTTTTGCAGTAATAACTATCAATAAATAAAAAATTCGGTGGTAGTAAAATATTTTTTGTAAATAAATCGTCAAGAAGAAGTGCCCCGGATATTAGTTTAGATAAGAATATATATTTTTGCAGTAATGACTATCAATAAATAAAAAATTCGGTGCTAATATTACTATATACATACCAGAAGAAGTATGGCAGCTGTTTGGATGGAGGGATAAAATGGCTGGCTTATTAAATAAGTTGTTATAAGGGAATCCTCCTAAAAATAGTGCACTAATAAGTTAGTTTCTATTTTTTTAAGTAGAGATTATGTTCAACTATCCAGAAATAAAACTCATATCACATAGTATGATAATATAGGAAAATGTTATCGAAAAACTTTCACCTTCGTAGGGAAATTAAGAACACCGACACCGGCCACTAGGCAATAAATACATTTAATACAGGCTTTCTTAAATCTGTCACTTTTAGTGCAGGGGTCACGCTGAAGCCTTACTTCTTCCAGTCTATAATGTATGCCACAACAATAGACATACATGAATAGACCCCTGGTTTATACAATTTGATGACGACATTGGTCTTATCGGTGAAGAAGGTTCTGAAATCCAGAGAAAACTGGCAAAGTAGCGAAGTAAAATTCCAGTTTATAACATATTAAGTTAAGGGAAAATTTATAATACAGTTATGCAAACTGCAATATTGTATGGATCTTATGATATTGCGAAAAGAATATATAAAAGGCAAGCATATAAATGTAGAAATAGTAATAAAACTGAAAAAAAAAAATACCCTTACTCTTATAACAAACGTGTTTCAATTAATATTATCTCTCAAAGCAGGTAATATAAAATGATGATTATCCACTAAGCTTTAGATATAATAAGTCCGCTATAATAACTATTACTTCGGTAATATAACAGCAATTCAGTCAGTTGTCAATGAATATACGAAGCTTAGTGACGCAATATCTTAATGACATTATTACTATTGTATGGGTGGTTTAAAAGATAAAATAATATATATTAATTAATTAATTAATTAATTATTATATATTCATTGAGATTTCACTTTACCTTTGTAAGATTTAAATACATTCTTGTCTTAAATATGTCCTTGACAAGATAGTTTGGTTTGAATATTATATTTCTTACAGAATGGTCATCTGTTTGTTAAAGTTTTGGGATCGTCCTAAACTAACACTAACGGTCTAAGTGCAAGAGTGTCTTTGGTCTCATTACTGAGGTCTAACATCAGAAATTAGATTTCCGTCTGTTTCATAATATATCATAAATATATCTTAATATATTTATTAAAAGTGAATATCGCTGTATCTGAATAAATGTAAAAATAATCTCTTACTTGCATATTTTGAAAAGTGCTCTTCGTAATAACCAAATATCTTAAATTATAATATTTCATTACAATATTTAGTTTATAAGAACACAAGCTTTGTATTTGAGTATCAGATATTGAAACTGTATTTAATGAAATCCCAATATTTGTAATATTAATAATACAATACATATATATTAAAAAAATAACCCCAATAAATAAAGAAGACATTACATTACTTACACTTTATATAAATTTACTTTTAAAATCTATGATCAAAAGTGTGTAACAACATAGATGTACTTGTGTAATGTAATAAGAGCAATGTCGTGTTGATTACATTGATTGTTTTGTCAACCTTTGGTGGCAATTACTTGACGCTTCAGAGAAATTCTTTGGCTAAGTAAGCCATTATTTATGTGCAAATTGCGAAGATTCGTTTGAACCTAAAATTGTATTCATATTTAAGAGTTTTTGTTTAGTTAGTTGATGATTGTTATGAAGGTTTTTTTTCTGCCAAATGTAAATAAAATATTTATTATTTCTATGATAACACACCTGACCAGTGATCTTATATAATTATGTCCGCGTACATTAATTAGTTTATGATTCTCATGTCCATGTCTTTATGGTAAATATTAATTTAACTGATTGTCAAGAAACTAATTTTATTATAAATAACCAACTTTTACAACGGTTTTTATTCTAACATATCATAGTTTTCAAATATTCGTATGTTCATACATTAGTATTTGTAATAGCAAATTTAACTAAGGGCGCCCACAGACCAGACAACAGGCCAACAGAGTGCCGCTTGCATATTGAGCGAAGCGAGCCCAGTGCAATGATTCATCGTTTCCCATTGACTTCAATGGGATATCAGTTTTTTGACGATTAGTGCTCAATGATATGACATTTTTCATGAATTTTAAACCATCACCTAATGTGCGTTTTTGTGATTGCTACATTTCATAATTTGCCGTTAAGCACTTTTCGACACCTATTCATGACAAAGAGTGGGAAAAAGTCTCCAGTAGAGCATTCCACTCGTTTCGCAAAATTAAATAACTTTAAAATAATGAGCGATATATGTTTTTTTTAATCGAAGTATGATTGTAGTAATATAATATCAATTATAAATATTAGTGTCATAACAATAACAGAACTCAATACATTCAATTACATGTTATTTATCGATACTAATATAATATATCGTTGTTTGTAAACAAAATATATCAATTTATTGAAACAACCTAAATTTTCCATTACTTATAGGCTACTTTATGTTTATTTTCCCTATTTTGTTATTTTCCTACTAAAATGGAGGCTCTTCTTCCCTAAACAATATAAATATTTACATTTGCTTTGACCAGTCCTTTAATAATATACTGTTAAAATATTACACGGTTTCATATCCAAAGGCAATATACAAATATTGAAACCAATAAAAATATTTTCATACACAAAATAAGATTTTTTTTTTTTTTTTTTTATGTTAGAGGAGGGCAAACGAGCTTGCGGGTCACTGTTGGTATGTGATCACCGCCGCCCATGAACTCTTGCAACATCCGAGGATACACAAGAGCGTTGCCGGCCTTGGAGAAAGGAATATATGCCTTTTTTGAAGGTACCCATGTCGTATCGATCTGGAAATACCGCCGAAGGAAGTTCGTTCCACATTTGAGTGGTACGTGGGAAAAAAGTCCTTGAAAACCGCACAGTTGAAGATCGCCACGCGTCCAGGTGGTATGGATGATAAAGGAGGCGATGGCGAGCTGTGCGATAGTGAAATTCGGCGGTAGGCATCAGATCGAATAGTTCTTCGGAACACTCCCCGTTGTAAATGCAGTAGAAGACGCACAAAGAAGCCACGTCTCTACGCAAATATTTATTATTGTGCTTTTAAAAATATATTTATTCTAAAAACCCAAAATGATTTTGAAAAATATACCATTAATGTAAATAAAGTTAGGGAAAAACTTATAATTATTTTGAATTATTTTTTTTTTATTATTAATTTATAAAAGTAGAGTCAAACCCATTTGAGGTATTCACTCATCAGTGTTGTATCTACATACACGGGTAAATCTAACATGAAATGCAAACTAAATAATTGCTTGTAATATGTGACTCTTTATTTAAAAACTTTTGAAAACAAATAATATAATTCCATTATTTTAAACAGCTATAATGTTTTTGTCCCAAAATTCAATAATTTTGGAGAAAATTGAACTCGATAACATAGAAAGAAAATCATTGGAGTGTATTTTTATAACAGTTCCCTAAAAGGAAGTAACGAAAAGGTAACCAAAAGGTAACTGAGGCGTAAAAGTTTGTAAACAAGTCCAATTTATAAAAAAAATAAATCTCAATAAAAGAATATTTGTATATTATTTGTTTGAATTATATAGCAACAAATCATGAGTCAGATATTTTATTTATGTTCATTTTATTTTTTATACATATTTCCCTTTTTAGAAGAACTTTTTAGAACATCCTAAACTAACACCTTACCGAGCCTTGTAACATGTAGAGTGCTTCGCACCTTTTGTAAGACATCACACATTTGAGTCTCGTGTAATTTTACATTTAATTATATTCTTTACACTCATTACCTTCATGTATTAAACTTTTGGGTTCACAATTAATTAACAATTTATAATGAACTCTTACCACTTTTCAGTAATCAATATTATAGGATTCGGGATACAGTTAGATATATCTAAAGATACTATAGTATGAAGTAATCCAAATGTTTTATAAAGTATTAGGCAAATATTAAACCAAGAAAATCGTCTTAATACCAAGTAACGCTTAATCGCCGGTTTTTTTCTCAACAATGTAAAGAAATACAAAAATAAAAGTCATCCTTCGTTCATTTCTTTGCTTCCATGCGATTAGTTTTTAGCTGCGAAGGAAAATTGGTGCTATTCTGTAGCTGATATTTTGGACAAGTTTTCTATTAATTCTGTTAGTTTATATATTTATATAAATAAGATACATCATATATTTATAATAAGCATTTTTTAATATTGAAACGTACAAGAGAATATTCGTAAAACTAAACGTATGACTTTCAAAAATAATATTTTCGATATGATATTGAGCTTAAATGGTTTAACTCGTGACCTTTACCATATTAATACGTTGCGATAATAAGTTTTCCACTCTCATGTCATAACAGCCTTCGACATCAATAATAAAAACTGCGAGTCATGCAAATAAATAACACAAACTGTCGTTACCACAGACGTCAGTGTCACTCGATCCAGGTCATCCTTTGTTGTCGATTTAGGTAACGTATGTGGAATGTAATTGTAACATACCGTCGACCTCAGAACCCGTCGGGACTGAAGTCTACACGCAAGCGCAGAGACTCCACCAAATGTACTAAGATATGACAATTGTATTACCGTCCTATATGGGAAAATAGTCCTTGTTACAAGAATATTAACGCCCAGAGTGGATGTTGGTTTTTGTAATCATAAAGATAACATTGTGGATATACCCACAATTATCCCTAACAACCTATTTTCGGTCATAAAATAATCATGCTTTTACAACTGGGCGAGTTCCGCTACATTACTGTTATTAGTCGTCCTTTTTGTCAATGGTTCCGGAGGTATTAATTAAAAACTCGGGAAGTAATGACTCAATATAAATTGTTTAATATATTATTTGTGGATTTTTTAGGGATTATATTTTAGTTTTTCCCTTTTTCAGATATGATTTTGCTCCAACAGATTACCAATTTTTCCAAATTTGGATAACCTCTAAAAGGGAAAAAATTCAACTCTAAACTAGTCTTAACCACCTTCAAAGTTAATATTGATTTCTGTCTAAATATTTTTTTTAATAAAGTGATCATTGAACTGCTACGAGATGGCAAAAGTGGTTAGATAACAATGGTTCATACTTTGATTAAATAAATGATATTAAAAAATATTTCCCTTTTTCTTCCTCCCATACCAAAAGCCAATTTCATTTTAAAGGACCTAACATGTATAGATTGTATAATAACAAGATAAAATAATATTATTAAACGTTGCAGTCATGTGGTTTGTTCACAGTGTATGTTCTCGGGTCGCCGCCCGCGCCTCCGACGCGACAGTTTAAAACATTTACTTAAAGAAAATATTTCATTGTAAAAGATCCCACGCTTAACGTGGTTTAACATTACAAATAAAACACTTATTAACATTCTATATTAGCTTTTAAAATATCTAAAACAATTCTTATAGGTTTTGGTCTTTACATTTATCAACTTAGTTCTAAAAAACTACGCGATGTATTTTTATATATTTCTTATTATACTGTATAAATAAGTAACAATTATCAGAACTACAGTCAACTTTTGTTCAAGTCAGTTTTACTTCTTAACCATATTTACTATATCCTTGAATGAACAGATTTACTTTATTGCTTACGATTATCAAAGTTAGGCATATTGTGTAATGTACATTATAGTTAATTTCTTTTTATTTCGTTTATTCCTTCGTTATCATATTATTTCAGGATAAAGACAGAAAGAGAGCTGCTGCAAGAAAACTTCATTATATCTGTATCTATGTTCGGAAACTTGAAATCAAAAGAATGTGATTTCCTAAAAGACACATACTGTGATACTTATTTCCCGTAACAGTATCATTGTAAAATACTCATAATGTCAGAACAAAATCAAAATGGAAACCACAAAAAAAAAATTTCGCATATTAAAAAGAAACTTTAATTCAGTTAATTTTTAAAAAACATATTTAATCACACAACATCAATCTTCAAAAAAAAATATAATACACCTTGAATCTTCAGAAAAAAATATCTCATAACACATAACTTTCTAATTGTAGCAGATATTACATAATCCTAACAATAAATGTAACTTAACATCGCAAAGCCTTCTTATAAAACTTTTATAATGACAAAATAAATCTACAAAACAAATATCAACTCGGAAACTTGATTGAACACGGAAGCTTCCGAGTCGGGATTGTTTCAGTTTCCAAGATAAACTTTACTCGGCAATAAATTGTATCCATGTGGGACGGCATACATCGGCGTATTTGGGCTTTACAAACATATTCTCGAAGGCCTTCCATTTAAATTTACCTTGGGGAAGTTTTATTATGTACATCTCTTATACAATGTTCAAAACTTAATCCAAACACAAAAGAAAAACGACTTATTAACTGTGTTCGTGAAATATTTTTCTCTGAAAAATATATGATGGTAAAAAAATGTATAACATCGCTAAAACCTATATAGTGTTACCTGCAAAAAATTAATAAAATACTAGCTCTACAACAAAACTAAGGACAAACAAGATTTTATATATGTTAGATGAATACTCAGAAGGTTATCAAATAGAACATTATCAGGTTGAAATATATTACGCAATTTGTATTACGTCTTAATCACATTGTTTTGAGGATGGCTGGAGGGAGTCGCTAATTCCAGTTCCCTCAGATTCGCGGTTTAATTAAGTAAGCAGTATCGTATCTCGGAGTAAAGCTACCAACGTTAATTACTTACAGCCAAATAAACAATAATTTATTGGCTCTGTAAATGCATATACAACATTAGTGTACCTCAATGTATTGTTATATTTTCTTGCCTGTATTAAAATAAATCTTTTAATAATGTTTTTTAGTAATATGTAACATAACAAAATGTATTAAAATATATAATTTTACCAATTAGTATCGTTGCTACGTTTGTTACATTACCTGTTACCTGAAGTTAATTTCTGTGAATCTTAATTTCCTGCATCGGTCCCAATTCCTCAGGAGTGTCAAAGGATTTGAAATATTTACAAATGTCCAATAAAATAAAAAAAAATCTACACTTTTTTATAATGATCACAATACTGCAGTAAGGTTAAATCAACTGATTTTGATAAATAGCTATTAAAATTATTAATTAAAATGTTACTCAAATTTAGATTTGAAATATTGTTATTTTAATTTTAAATCTTAAAAATACTTAGTTTACTTTGTTAGGTTATGTTAACAGATGTTTAATTTTAAGTCTTAAAATAAAGTAAAGGAAATGAAAAAAGGTGATTTATTGAAAATATTTATTTTCTACATATTTACATTTGGAATTTCTCAACAAACAAATAACGTTACCTAAATAATTTATAAAAAACAACATTTTCAAAAATCAATTGTACTAGATTTACATACTATTCGAAGTAAATGAATGCATACATTACATTTTTTTAATAAAAAACAAAATATTTCAATTGCAATGACAAAAATAACCAAATACAATAAAAAATTATTGAACACTACTGATATCATATATCATCATTAAAAAGTTTTATTTACAAAATTGTGTCATTCTACTTAACCTATATTTATTTGCCCTGACTTAAATTGCATTGTCTTGTAATTGCCAACCATTATTTTATAATTATAAAATTAATAAAATAAAAATATCATCTGAAAAGAATAATCCAGATGGTTATCTTAAATATATAAATGATACTGATATTGTTTGTTTGTGCGTCACTGGATAGAGCACTAGCATGGCACTCTGCTTCATCTGCTCGTAATTGGATCAAAGGAATGTTTCTCCCAAATTGGTCTTTGCAAGTAGCACTTCGCACTGCTCGTCTCAACTCACCATTGGCTTCGTTCTCTTGAAGCCATCTCCGCAACCAAGCCCCGAGCCACGCCAGCTCATACTCGCACCGCAGCGGGTTTCCCGTTAGTATTAATCCTCCTATACCCATTATATATTATTCAAACGCAATTTCGTTAGTGGATTTTGGGTGGCTATTAAGAATTAAAACTCATTAAGATGAGGGCAAAGCTGAAGGTCTTTAGATGTTTTAAGCTTTTGGGTTCACAATTTATTACCAATTTCGTATGAACTATTGAACCTTCCGTTAATCAATATTATGGGATTAGAGGTACAATTATTGAGCGAAGCGAGCGTAGCGCTCTACTGCAAACTTTTTCACACTCTTTGTCACGAATAGGCTCGAAAACTACTTGAAGGAAAATTATGAAATTTTGCAATCAAAAAGACACACATAAGGTGATGGTTAAAAAAATTGAAGGCAATGGGAAATGATGACTCATTACACTGGACTCGCTTCGCTCAATACGCAAACGGCACCTGAGATTTCGCGAGCACAGTCTGTTGGCGCCCCTAGTATATAATATGGAGTAATCTAGAAATTGTATCAAGTATAAGGCAAATATAAATCTTCTAGATACCAAATAACGTAACCACGACATTGAGTTTAAATGGTTTTTATCGCGGCCTTTATAATATTAATATGTTGCGGTAATAAGTTTTCTATTCTCCAGAGGTTTTCGGGTATTAAGAATTAAAACTCATTAAGATGAGCAAGGCTGAACGTTGTTTGTTAAGTATGTAAGAGCTATCTGCGCATGAACGCGTGTTATATGTTTATATATAAAACTTTGTATATACCATAATTACTAGGGGCACCAACACGGGAAATCTCGGTTACCGTTTGTTTATTGAGTGAAGCGAGCCCAGTGTAATGACTCATCGTGTCCCATTGAATTGAATGGGATATCAGACGATTATTCCTCAACGACATGATTTTTTTTTTTTAAACTGTTACCTAATGTGTATCTTTTAATTGAAAAATTTCCTAGTTTTCCGTCAAGTTGTTTTCGAGCCTATTCGTGACAAAGAATGTGAAAAAGGTTCCAGTAAAACGCTCCGCTTATAAATAAAAGATAGTAATTTATAAAACAAAGTAAATAATAAGAACCATATTTTTGATCACAGCAAAAGTCAGTTATGATTATAATATTTAATTTTGAACAATATTGTTGTAAAAATAGCATTATTGATATACTCGTTTATTATTTAAATAAAAATAGATCGCATTTTATAATTCAATGTTATTTTATTTTATTTTGTAAAATAATAGGCAGGTTAAGTTACCCAATAACAATATTGTGAAATCATATATAATAATCAATTAACAAACTATCTAAATAACCTATACTTTATTATTAAGGTAAAACGTAATGGTAAGAATTTTATAAAATTTTAATATGTTGGTACCAGAATAGAAATAGTAATTATACCTTATTAACATACCTGAAAGTAATTTAGTGGCCACATGACTCCAACTTGTGAAATTTGGGTAGAATATCGCGGGATCCAACTCCGATATTCGATTGTAGCTTAAATCAATTCCTAGTTGAGGAACTTGTGAAAGATGTTTCATGAACTTCGCTGGTAATTTTGTTAAAGACGTCTCACTGATTCTAATAAATATCTCTTGGCTGTTGCTGAATGGTTCAAATGCTTCGTCCGTTATACTTCTCAGATTCAAACCCTTTATTTCTAAATATCTGATTTTTCTCGCATCAATTCCATGCAATTGATTATTCATAACTTCGTCAGTCCAATGTATAGACAATTTGTATAGAGAAGGAAGACAAGATGTGATGTTTGATAGTCGGAATGAAGAATGATTTATTGACGACCATGTCTGGACGTGCAAGGATCGTAAGGATATTAAAGGACGGAAGGAATCTTGGTCGATTATATCTAAATACTTAAGTCCATTTAAATTAAGGTAGGATAAATTAATTAGTGATTTAAAGCTATTTGGCGTTATTCTTACGATAGGATTATATGAAATATCTAAAACGTTCAAGTTTCCTAAATGAACCCACATCTTTGGCACTAAAGAGGTAAGTCGATTATGGCTAACATCTAAATGACGGAGATTTACTAACCGCTTTACATCCGACTCTCTAAAACTGGTGATGTAATTTGAAGTCAAATTTAGGCTCGTTAAATTTGTCAAAGGGAGATAAGGCACAGTCTTTAAACTTATATTCGCAAGATTCAAATGCCTTAAATGGGGAAGGTTGTGAAACAGCTCCTTAAAATTTGCCTTAATAGAATTAAAGCTCAAATCCAAGCTTCGTAGAACTCCGAGACTTGAAAATGTATTATCGGATAAAACTGTTAATAAATTGTGAGCCAGATTAAGATTTGATAAAAATTGTGTATTTCGGAAAATGTTGCTATCCAAATATTCGATTTTATTATATGATAAGTCCAGATATCTCAAAGTGAATCCAATTTGAGAGAGCGCGGTTACAGGAAACAATGAAACTTCATTAAAACTTAAATCCAAATGTTCTATAACGGTGTTCTTAAAAACATCTCTCGAGAGAAGTCTAAGATTATTGTGGTCCATCTTTAAATATCTTAGTTTACGTAAATTATAAAATTGTTCTACCGATAGCTGAAAAATAGTATTAAAAGACAAATCTAATATTTGCAATGATAAAAGATCCGTAAAAGACTTTCTTTTTATAACGCTAATCATATTTTTGTGTAAATCCAATATCTCCAAGTTGACGGCCTGGCCGAAAACCTCTCCAGAAACGTGTGTGATTTTATTATGTGATAATATAATTTGTCTTATCGAAGATTCGGCGGCGAGAAAAAAGTTATTTGGCACCTCATGAAAGTCATTATAGGAGCCATCGAATATATTTATTGATATTGCAACCTCCGCTTCAATAAATCGTATATTATTTCGACTTATATTTAATGTAAACGTATCGTCCATATTGGAAACATTGCAAAACGAGTACATAGATAAATGAGTTAAGTTGTTTCCCTGAAGTTCCAATACCTCTAGTTTCGGTAAATTAACAAATGTTTCTACTTCTATAGACTCGATTACATTTCCCGCAAGAGATAAATATCTTAAATTGGGTAAGTCGTTAAAGCTGTTCTTAGTCAAGTTATTGATACGATTATAAGATAAGTCTAAGTTTCTTAACTCGGGTATTTGTGAGAATATTCTAGGCCAAATGAGGCTTATAAAGTTATACGATATTCTCATATTATTAAGTGATAATGATGTATTGTAACCAAACTGATCGACAACAATTTCGACGATTCTATTATAATCTAAGTTTAAATATTTTAAATTCGGAAATAAGGACATTTCTGACAACTTAAGAATATGAAAGTCATTATTGTCAAAGGCGAGAAAATTTAAATTTTCTAATCCATCATTCATTTCAAATGGAAACGACCCGCTAAAAAGTGTGGCGGAAGATTCTAAAACATGTAAAGAGCCCGTTAAATTGGAGAAAGAATGTGGATGTATGTAGTATAAATCGTTAAAGCTTAAGTTAATGTCTTGTACTGGCATACGAGCTGGGAAAACGTTTTTATAGATCTGTGCAATTCTATTTCCTTTCAGATTGATAGTTCCCAAAGACGTAGACCAGTCTTGGAATTCATTTGGTGACAAATTGGTTATTCTGTTGTAGCTTAAATCGAGATAACGAATCGAACCGGGTTCTAATGTTTGAAGCGCTGATGGCATCGAAGTAAGAAAGTTGCCAGCAAGTGATAACGTTTGAATACGATTTGGGAGGGGTGGAGAATCTTCGAGTTGATTGTAAGCTAAAGATAAATGTCGAAGTCTCAAAACCTGAGCCAAACTATCTGGTAAATGAGATAAGTTATTGTGCTCAACTTCTAAATGTTCAAGACTATTTTTGAGAGATATAAAAACATCTCTGTATATGGACTTAAGTTTGTTATACGAAATAGATAGCTTCTCTACCCTCTTGTTAATATACAGTGGTCTCGGTACCACAGTCAAATCATAATGGTAGTAATTTGGTTATTACTCAAAGATAAACTAGTCAAAGTATCTTCCAAGTGATGCCATTTCATGTCAGAGCTAACTTCGGCTATATAATTGCTAAAAGATAATATTTTTATTAGCACGAGAAAAAATATAAAAAAAAAAAATAGAAAAATTCTTACTTTTGTAAATTTAACCAATTAAGTACTTTCAGATCTTTTAATCCATTTTCTGGGATATCAGTAAATTCGTTGTAACCAAGATCCAATGAAGCAAGAGTGTTAGACATGGAACTGAAATAAAAAATAGCAAGTGATCCACATTTGCTTATTGTATCGGAATAAAGAACGAACACTTACCTAAAAGCGTGAAACTCGATGTAATGTAGTTTATTTGCAACTAATACCAAAGTCTGAAGTCTCAAACCGTCTAAAGTACTTTCCGATATTACTTCAAGATTAGACATGCTTATGTCCAAATGTTGCAGTTCTATTTGTGGCCATTCTGAAAAATAATTTTTTCCGTCTGATAAAAGTCGAAGGTTACATATTGCGCCTAGCGTCGTAACAATTTATTGAATCTTGTAGCAATTTATTCGATCATGTAAATATTTGTGATAATATTTAAAGTAAATGACTTTGATTTATCAATATATTTAAGGATTTCTTAGATTGAAATAAAAATATTTTTAATAATTAGTAAAAATAACAATTAGAACAGCGAATCTTTTCTTTTATCTCAACATCTTAAAATCTATTCGCAGCAATCGTGTTCAAAGTGTTCACACAAAGTTAAAGGCTATTCTTAAGCGACTCATATTACTAACCATAACAATTAAACTTAAGGATTATTGCCTCACAAATGTCTGTTCACGAGACTTTTATTATTGTACTTTCTAAGAAAATTTGACTTTATGTTCTGTGATATATAATTATTTAAGTTAAAGTAAATACCATCAATTTTTATACAATTTGTAAAAAAATATAGTTATTTTAATAAACATAAGAGCAAAAGTTACAATCATGCCTGGGAAATTATATAACAATTAAAATTGTGTTATTGCCCCACAAATAACTGTGACTATTAACAAGAATTTTATTGTGACTAAAATATAGATTGTTTTAATAAATATAAGAGCATTAAGGAAACTTGCCTGTTCTGTAACATTTAAAACAATTGAATTATAAAAAATGCAATAAATTTTGTACCACTAAAAACACATGAGTTGGCAGCTAACAAAAGACTAATTTATTCCACCAACATAGACAATGAACACAAAGTGTCGCACAAGCTTCACACCAGGTGGCGCTATTAATATTTTGATATCATTAACAACAAGTACGATGTGTTCACAAATATAGATATTTTAATAAATATAAAAGCAAAAGTACACAATCATACCTGGTAATCTATATAACAATTAAATGTAATATTATTGACTCTCAATTGTGAGGCAATAATACGTAAGTCACAGCCATTAGGCTTTTCAAAAGCTTATTATTGTTGTAACCTAACAAAGCTTGCTTTATGTTCTGTGACATAAAATTATTGAAGTAAAAATATGTATATATGTGTAAATCATACCTGGAAACCTATGCAATGGTACAGCAGTGCAGGACATGTGGGCGGAGCGACACGAGCACAGCGGGCTGCCCGAGCACGGCGCCACGCGCTCCGGTGCCAGCTCTCCCACGAGCAAACACACGAGCACCGCCTGCAGCGCCCGCGCGCTGACATCGCCCAACACCATCACTGTACAATCATGCCAACTAACTTATACGTAACAAACTATACTCGTTCAGACACCATAAGAAAAATTGGAATCAAATAATTTATGAGGGGTTGTGGTGGTTTTAAATAAGTTAGCGACTCTTGATTGACGTTCCACCCTCAGACGAATATTTATTCAAAATAATTGACCAGGTATTTACCCTAAATTCGTGGTCTCTTTTTACATTTATTGACGAATTCGAACTTCCTAACACATAACAAACTAAACTCATTTGCAACCATAAGAAAAATGAAACAAAGATCATTTATAAGAGTGTAAATCAGATAGCAACGTTGTCTTGATTGACGTTCCACCCTCAGACGAATATTTTTTCAAAATAATTGACCAGGTATTTACCCTAAATTCGTGGTCTCTTTTTACATTTATTGACGAATTCGAACTTCCTTACACATAACAAACTAAACTCATTTGCAACCATAAGAAAAATGAAACAAAGATCATTTATAAGAGTGTAAATGAGATAGCAACGTTGTCTTGATTGACGTTCATATTAATTCAAAATAAATAGACCACTTATTTACCTATTTACTACGTATTTAAATGTTTGGTCTTTTAACACTTATTGACAAATTAGCGTATGTAATTAGAGGAAAACGTATTAAACGTTCAAACGTTCAGCAAAGTAAACATAACTTAATCGAAGTATTGAATAGTTGAAACTCAATTGACTCTTGGTACTATTGAAACAGCATTATCTGCATTTGACATATTTGTGGAAAACAATAAACAGGGCACTTTATTTTTATTCAGAGCTTTATTATATTAGCATAACTTATAATAAACATTAATATTATATTAAATGAATGTATAAGTCAATCTTTAATTAATTATTTTTTAAAGTTTGTGTTAATTTCTTTTGGTTATTTTTTTTTAAAGTAATTTAAAATATGTATTTAATAATCAAAAGTATACGAGTCCTTTTACTTCTTGAATGAAACTGCACGACACGTACCTATTATATAATTTCTGACAAAGAAAAACTCTAAAAATCCACTAATTTTATTAAATTCACTGTTTCAAATCTGGCCAACGATCCAAACAATTGCAGAAACACAAAAGTCTTAAAGTTCACAACTTATCACACAAATGGCTAATTCCGTATTACGTCTCAATGCTGAGTTTTACAATTTCAAGCAGCAGGTATGAGATTCTTCTATTATAACACCAAATAAGAATTTGTAAAATCCATTGATACATCAGAGTTAAGACGAAGCATTAAATATCTTTTACTATCTGATGTTCCAGAAAATCCAGATAAGGATGTTTCCAAAACAGTACCTACTATTAATATTTTCTGAAAAAATAAGTGCCAGTAATATCACATCTTCCTCCATGACAACTTTTAATCGCTTTGAAACATAAATATATGGAGTCTAAAAGACACTTTAATAGGCTCCTCTTATGTGTTGAGTGGGTACCTGATCAAGTATAGACAAACACTGTTTCTATCAGCCCTCAAATATGTCGGCATGAGGAATGTCTGGACATATAATGGTCAGATCGTTCTGAAGTTGCCATCTAGCATTTTGAAGAGATGAGCTAAGATGCCGTGTTGGTGGAAGTTCCAAATGCTTTGGAGGGTTTAGGTGAGTCAACTCCTAATGCTGCTCCAAACCTCCAAATCCTTGCATCTAAAGCTGAGCCAGGTCGAGTTAAGAGCTGATAAGTAAAAAAAATTGTAACTTATTGCTTATTTTGCTGTTTTGATTTTTAAATAGTTTTGATGATGTTCTTTTATATCTTAATTAATTTCTAATTATAATATAACAATTAATGATGACTTTTCATTATATTAAGTTATAGATTCACAGATTGGAGTCAAATACAGCTTTACTTAGCCTTTACTGTTGTGGAAGTTCGTTGGAACTTTAAATGCCTCATGAACTAAAAATATCGCTTGTTCTAAATCCTTTTTTTCAGATAAAATATATGTTCATTTCTCTGCAACCTCTATCCTTGAGAGTAACATTAAATCTAACATTATTTCTTTTACATCTTGTCAAAGTTCAAACCAAATTGCATTAATTCCACCATTACTGGTGTGACTGGTGTTACAAATTCAGTATTAATGTTAACCCCAAAAAGTATCAAGCAATCGTTATTGAAAGCAGGCACAGTATAAATAAGTTTTACATCAGTAATGTGCCACCGGTTAAGTAGAAACATACCATTTGTGAAATCGATAAAAAATGTTGGCCTCTACTGTAAACTGTATTTGTTTTTAGTTTCACATATAGTTAGCGTAGTAATATATATGTATGTATCTATAAGTCTTAAAAGTCTTATATAAAATGTTAATATTTTTTGACGAGATCAACCGGTAGAGTGGCTTTTTTTAAATTGTTTATAAAGCCAATTCTTTCAATATCTATTACCAAGGCGGATTAAATTGAACAATGTAATAAGTTTAAGAGTTTTTTCACAATGCAATATAGCACATGAGTGATGTAGCGAGAAGCAAGCTCGATCGATACATCAATTTCAAATTGAGTCCAGACGTTTCTCCACATCAATTGCAACCCAATATTGGACATTAACTTCAATATTGGAAGCGATCTCAAATATAAGATTTAATTCAAATTCTAGATATCGTACATTTATGAATACATTTTCCTAAAATTCATTCAATTTGTAACACAAAAAGTTTTATTTTTTACCCATATTACCATTACAACTAGAAAATAATTAAAGTTCTAAAGATTTATTAAGTATTTGCAAATGATTCGATAATTAAGTTCCGTTAAACTGCAACATTTGTATTCAAATATTTAAAGTAAAATCGTGTTATGTGGAATTGAATTGTAGAATGATGATAATTTATTTATGACTCTGAATATAGTATTGCCATATATTACTGGATTTGGATCTCGGCCTTAACCATACTATGAATGTAGTCACTAATAAAATAGTTTTCAACACCTAAAATGAGATATTTAAAAATACTTATTTGATATATTTGAATGCACTCTCATAAAACACACGACACTAAAAAACTTATCTATAATTTTATATTTATCTATAGATTTAGGCGGATGGTTTATTTCATGCCCGAAATTGTATTTTTAGTTTAAGATTTAGTTAAATTATTTTACATAAATATAATGTCGAAGTAGAAGCATAAGTTCCTACCAATCGCTTATCTAATTTCCTTTAACAGAGTCAAACAATGTTTAATATTACATTGTTTAAAAACTTATAACAATAGAATTTTATTCTTATAATCTTTATCCGTATTCCTTAATTATTTTCATAATATATTCTTCAACATTGTAAGAAACATTTAATTGAAATATATTTTTGCGCAATTTTAATCCCACATTGTGGTAAGATAATTAAATTGGTTTTCAGCAATTCGAAAGCAGTGCTTTGTTATCATTGCGGCTTATTCTATTTTAACTTTAGGAAAAAAATCTTTTGTGTAATTAAATTTCTACGTATTCTAAAAATGAGTAACAATATACACAATATATTTTTGGGAATCCCGAATAACTAACAAAGATTTTTTTTCCATTTATATTAAGTTCAAAGGCAGAAAACAGACTGCTTTAATTTTCCTTTAATAATGTTTTTCCCTTCCCACTAATTTTATAAGAAAATGTATCTTTTAATAAGAGACTAGATAATTTAATAAAGTACAAGTTACAGGTCGTGTATTATCATTATTATATAATTAATAAGATTATAAAGGATTGTATACTTAATATTCAAAGGAAGGTTAATATAACTAGGGGCACCAACAGATCCTAGATTTCTAGTCGCTGCCCTCGCGAAATCTCGGGTGCCATTTTCATATTGAGCGCAGCGAACCCAGTGTAATGACTCATCGTTGTGGACAATATCAGTAACGTAGGAGATTTCAGATTTGGCTAACATTCGCGCCACATTCCCATTGACTTCAATGGGCTATCAGTTTTTTGACGATTATTTCTCAACGACATGATATTTTTCAAAATATTTTAAAACCATCACCTGATGTGTGTCTTTTTGATTGAAAAATTTCATATTTTTATTCGTATATTATTCGTGACATAGAATGTGAAAAAGTCTCCAGTAGAGCGCTCCGCTCGCTTCGCTCAAAGAACTGGTACTATTATCAAAAATTATTTTGATAAATGCAACAGTTATCGTATTTATAATATTATATCTGGATAAATCTGTTGAAAACAATAAATATAATAATTAATTAATTATTGCCTTGAATTAAAATAATCTAATTGTATCTTATTTTGCTAGAAAATATTCCGGACTGAATAAATCTAGTTCACTATAATAATGTCCTTATGTACCATATGTGTGACCCAATTATTTACATATAAAATATGAAAATACAAGCAATTTATCAGTTAATTGTATTTCCAATTGAGTAGAACTCTATAAACAAATACTCTGTTTTCAAAACATAAAAATTAAATCGAATGCAATAAAAAATGGAATAATTTCAAGATTACTATTATGAAACTAACAGTAGCCTAGACAGAAACAATATTAATAATAACTTTGATAGCATGAAACCTTAACTTTATACAAAAGCAATGTTCTAATTAAAACTCTTAACTGTTTGGAGTTTTGTAACAAGGCAGCTTGAACAGCGTCTGAATATAAAACTAAAAATAATAACACAAGGATGGTAAGTTTTCCTTGTATTTGGAATGAGAATTATCTTTTTTAATGATTAAAGTTTTATTTGATTTAACTTTTAATTACTCGGACTGAAGACGTAAAATATTTTAATAACAAAAGTTAAGTAATATATGGTTTTAAACTAACTAACTATAACGGTCAAGACTTGAACCTGCGACTTCTAGGAATATGTCTCAATCGCTTTGCCAACTGAGGTACTTTTTTATTATTTATTAATTTAAGCATAAATCAAAGCGGGCGTCAGCTAGCTCCGAGTGACGAAAGCACCCAATAGTGCTGAAAGTCTAACTCGGGTATATATACGCGCAATATTGAACTTTATTTATACAGGAGACCTTCTGGTATGAGTGTGGTATTTTTAGAAAGCTCTTGGCCCATAGACCCAGAAAATGCATTTACACTTAGCAATATATCCACCGCCTCTACCTCTATGGCCGTTTGAAAAATGAGACTAAAATTTAGTTTTTGGCTCCGCACCAGTATAAAATCATTATTTCCACCTTGAAACCTGAGGAGTTTCCTGAAGGTTCTCGTCGAGACATTTTCAACAAGCCCAAAAACGCTAAAATCCGACCACCGGTTGATGAGATATGACATTTTGAAAATTTTGACTGGCGAAATTTCTTGAAAGTACTTTGTCTGTTTGTGCGTATGTTCGTAGTTTCAACCGATTTTGTTCAAACTTACAGGGATTGAATTACATCAAAAACTAAGACTTTTTTGTTCTACGACTTTTCGATTTAGCCGCCATGTTGGCCGTGGCAAGCCCTCGAAAGGCCAAAAATGGCCATTTTTCGTAGAGGCACTGTGGCCAAACCAGTTGATGTACTTTGACAAATTGGGCATCATTGGAAAGGTCTTAAGCTCATCTTTTGAATGAGATCCATTTTAATGGCAAAAACATTTGTTGGCATGACATTTTTGGTCAAAAACCAAAAAATAGCCGACTGGCCGGGGACATAACGGCCATTTTCTCGAAAACGGCGCCAACGATTTTTTCCAAAATGTCCTCATTTGTAGCCTCAAATTAGAGCTAAATTTTGGTATATAGCACATATCTGGGAAAACTCGTTATTTCGAAATATGGCCGTGAGAATTTCAAAAAATCATGAAAAATGACCAAAAATGGCCAAAAAATGACTTTTAAAGCCAGAATATATTCCAAAAGATATATTCCATAAAAAATCAAGGCTTTGTGGGGATTGAACCGATGGTCTCTCCTTGTTCGATGCGTAAGTCATCCACTGAGCCATCTAGACTTATTCTGTGAGAGGCTATTGTTTCATTTAAATTAAGACACATGAGTATTGTAGTGAGTAGATTCATGAATGTCGGATTTTTTCCCGCTGAATTTTTTTTTTTTTTGTTCAATGGATATTGGTTTCAAAATTGTTTTTTTTCAGCATTCGATTTTTTTTTCTGTACATTTTATTTTGTTTCTGACGTCGGCAAAATTTTCATGATAATTTTACTAGTTGCACAGTGAATAAACTCACTAACGCATTGCCGACTGTGAAAATAAAACAAAATTTACAGAAAAAAATTTGAATGCTGAAGAAAATCTGTTTTGAAGCAATGAGTTAAAAAATTAATGGAAACTGAAAAAATCAAATGAAAAAAAAATCGGGCACCTGTGGGAATCGAACCCGAGGTCTCGTCTTTGTCATTACAACGCTCATCCTCTAGGCCAAAACACTCTCATTTTGTCAGAGGCAACTATTCCATATAAATGAGTATATATTTGCATGAAAAATAATCGCACAGCATTTTGTTTCCAATCCTTTTACAAAACTATTGATATCAAAACAATCAATCTAATAAAATAAAAACAAAAATGCAATTTGTGCAATGTTTCGAGCACATTCACATTTTTTGTGTTTGTTTACGTTTGTGAATAAAAATGTTCGTGGTTTTTTTCGTCGCAAAATTCATATCAGGAGTTTTGTGTCAGTGGATTCGCTTTCGTCATTCGGTATTTACTTCGTTGAGAAGTTTTTGTTTTGATTAAGTATAACATGTAGTATGTTAACAAGCAATTAAAAATTGTAATGGTATTTGTATCATTTTTTGAAATTTAATCAATTATGTATATTTGGAATCATTAGTTATGATATTCGAGAGTCACGTAAAAGATATTGCTTTCGCCCGATAAAAAAATATATTACAAAACTAACTTTGCCCACGACTCCGTTCGCGCAGAAAATGTTTTCAAAAATAAAAGTAGCCTAAGTTACTCCTTATAACATCAGCTATCTGCCAGACGTTCTCTTGTTAAAATTGGTTCACCCATTACAAAGATTAGTCGAAACAAACAACAGACAAAAAAAAAAAAAATCTCAGTACCGCTTAATCTTTCATATGAATTTAGTGAAAACCTATTAATTTTGAATTACAAACAGACACTTTAATTTTATATGTATCGGTGTAATAGAACCACTTAGGTTGTTATAAAAATCTCATTTCTTAACAAAATATAATGACATTATTTGGATTGAGTTTTACGTCCAAAACCATAAAAAGATGACACTCGTCTTGTTCTTTTAGTGAAGGGTAGTTGAGATCACATACAGATGGTATCGCGATACCATCTCAACTAATTTAAACATCCCCTTTCATAGGAGATGTATTATAACTACAAGATAATACGCACAAAATAATTTTATGTTCAAATGAATAGTAATATAAAACTTACTAGGGGCGCCAACAGACCCTCAATTTCGACTTGCTGCGCTCGCGAAATCTCAAGTGCCGTTTGCATATTGAGCGAAGCGAGCCCAGTGTAATGACTCATCGTTTCCCATTGACTTCAATGGGATATCAGATTTTTGACGATTATTCCTCAACGACATGAAATTTTTGAATTTCTTTTTAAACCATCACCTTATTTGTGTCTTTTTTATTGCAAAATTTCATAATTATCCTTCAAACAATTTTCGAGCCTATTAGTAACAAAGAATGTGAAAAAGTCTCCAGTTGAACGCTCCGCTCGTCTCGCTTAATAATAAATGATAAATAGAATAGATTATAATATATTTCAATCAATTAATATCTTGACCGCATTATTAATAAAGTTAATTTATTACATGTATCTCTTTAAATATTGTGCTTCATACTTGTGCTATTGAGAGAGATTGTGCTTCATACTTGTGCTATTGATACACTATTAAAAATAATAAAACCAACTTTACACTTTAACTTCAATAATGCTAGAAAAATAATTGAAATGAATAAATGGAGAAAAGTTATTTAATTTAAGGTACTTTAATAATATTAATTAGTATTTCCTGAAAAAATTACTAAAACCGCTACAATGGCTTAACTCTTATCACTGTCATTGCAGTAAAGCGGAATGAGGTTTCATTCTGACATAATTCTTAAACGCGTTTATCTCAAAATTACGGAATATTTAAGACAGTTTCGCAGTAATAGAATCTTGAAAGTTCTGTAACAGAAAGTTTTGAAAGCCGCAACTGCTGCGAGGTTGGTCGGAAGATTGCAAGAAAACTTAAAATGCTTAAATAATAGAAATAGTTTGATTAAACTTCAAAGAATAAGAGAAACACTTGACCAAGGTTTGAGCATAAATCATTTAACATTTCTCTAACTTTATGTTATCTTTTTGAAATGCAACCTAAATGATTAATTTATAAATCATTTTCTTCTTTCTTATTATTTTAAAATAAATATTAAAAGATATTTTATATATTCACAAATAAGAAATATATATAGATTAAGTCTGACTGATCGACAGATCTACAAATTCGCTTCTCGGATTAAAACTATTAAAACTTGACTGTTAATAATATTATAAATATTATATGATTGAATAAATATATTAGTACATTTTAAAAAGAAAGAAATATAGCGAACAAAATCAGAATTTGTCAAAAGTTAATACGTTTTATTATACTTTATAATATTTTTTTTTATTATTATTACTTTTATGATACAGTAAAGTATATATCTCATAAAGATGACTTCGTGCTGAAGACTCGTTAAGCGGTCACGACACGGTCTAGTTTACAGCTATGGTAATTTCACTTTACAACTACAGTCTAGATCAAACTTTATTGAGTCTATAACATTAAAAAAAACCGCATATAATAATTATTAGTTTATTTTTTTTTAATTTTTATGTATTTCAACAAATTCGAGATGAAAAGAAAAGTTATAAAATAAATAAACATTTTGTAATATTGACTTTGGTAGAGATTCCTTTCGTTGTTTCGGGAGTTATAGGGATTTCATCAAAGTCCTATTTCAGGCGCAGTAAAAACGGTACAAAATATATTTATACATAATTGATTTATAAATTCACGTAAAATGGCCTTAATTTGCTGTAGGTGGTACCAGAACTAATAAGTAGTTTAGCTACACACAGACCGTTGTAAATACGTTCGATTTGTTAGGAAGAATAAATACAAACATTTCCTTACCTTTATGTATCTTTGTAATGTGTTCCACGTACCAGTAGTATATTGCGGTATGTATTGTATTTGCATGCTATTTGTAATGGCTTAACTATACAAAGGTGGTATTGATGGTATTTTTATTTCATACTAGCTGTGCCCACTACTTTGCTTGCATTGAATAAGTATTTAGTATAAAATAACCTAAGTTACTCCATATAATATCAGCTATAAGTGAATGTCATATTAAAATCAGAACAGTCATTTCAGATATTAATAATAATAATAATAATAATAATAAGAACTTTATTCAAGAAGCACACAAATTAATTAAGATTAACAAAAAATAACTTAAATAATTAGGTATATGTATGCAACTGAAAAGGAAATGAACTCAGCTTAGAGCTGCTTTTCAGTTCAAGCCTTGTGCCAATGCTGCCACAGCATGCAGACAAAAATTTTAACTAGACAAAATAAACAAAGGGATTCACAAGAAAAAAATACAATGGATTGTTATCAATCTGATTATGGTGAAAAGTTATCGAGTAGTGTTGGGTGAACACATAAGCTGTCGTTGTACAGAATAATATATTAAAATTACTATAATTGAGTTATTGTTTAAAAAGAAATAGTAGAAATAAATAAAAAAAAAAATAAATATAAAATTGTAAACCCAAAAAGTAATAATAGTAATAAAAATGTAAGCACAGAAAGCGACAATACATTAAACAAACTCTAAGGTAGTGCAGTCCAATTATGTTGTTGTTTTTGAACATTCAGAAGCCAGTCTTTACATAACAATCTAAATCTTGTAAACTTTGACATTCTTATGGGAGGAGGAATGTCATTCCAACATTTTGAAGCTGCAAAACGAAAACTACCCCTGAAATGATAGAGCTTTGGTCTAGGTACGATAAGATTAATAATCCGCGATGAACGATATGTAACATTTTCATTTCTATTCTTCTGCCAGTCGAGCTTGGAAATTAAATAACGAGGGCCGACATTTTTGTGTAACTTGTAAATTAGAGAACTGAATTTGTACTTTCGGCGGTTTTTCATGTTTAAAATATTATATGAATTTAAAAAGGGTGTTATATTTGAGCGAGGGGGCACGTTGTAACAAAATCTGACACAAGAATTTTGCACTCTTTGAATTTTTTTTTCTAATTCTTTGCTTAAACAGGGGCCGTATACAATGTCACAATAATCAAGATGTGAAAGAACTAATGAATCAGCGAGTTTTTGTCTGATTGCAGGATTTAAATGTGGTCTAAATTTATACAGCATTTTAAGCGCTGAGTATGATTTACCGATCTTTAGATCGATGTGTTCATTAAAACGCAACGTATTATCAAGTATTAAACCTAAATTACGAACTTTAAATGATTCTTTAATTATAGTATTACCGATGGCAACTACAGGTGCTCTAAGATGGACTGCCTTGATTTGTGTTTTAGTTCCCAAAACAATGTATGTGCATTTTAATGGGTTCAAAGATAAATTATTATTTTTAGACCAATTATTGATTAGCTCTAGATCTTGATTTAAATTATTTATACAATTTTTCGATTCGAGTGTTGATTTGGTATGAAATTTTAATAAAGTTTGGGTATCATCAGCGTACATGTGCAGCAAAGTAGACTTTATACATTTTACCAGATCAGCCGTATATATAGAGTAAAGTAGTGGCCCTAAGATGGATCCTTGTACAACTCCATTGCTTACATCAAGCGGGCGAGATCTCAGTGTCTTACCTTTATTATTTACGTATTCTACAATTTGTTGCCGATTGTGGAAGTAGCTCTCAAACCAAGTGCATACTAATTCATCACAACCATAGTAACTCAGTTTTGTAATCAGCAATTTATGATTAAGGCAATCGACTCGCCGAATCACTCGAATCGAATAGCCGAAACAAACAGACAGACGAACAGCGAAATTTTTTTTTATTGTATTTTATGTATTTATCGTAAATATTTTATATGCATTTAGTAAAAAGCTGTTAATTTGGAATTCCAAATAGATACTACAATTTTATTTATATGTATAGATATGTAATATACCCGTATTACTACTACAATTTAGACAAGCTTATAATTTATTAAGGTATAATATTCCGGGATAAAAAATAAAGTCCAGTTAGGACTGTATAAAGTACGAGCAGACTTAACTGCTCCAATTTTAACATTAAATTATCTAAAGACGACCGTCTAGTTAATAATAAGTTATAATAATATTAAAATTTTATTTCCATTGATCGAGTTACAATATAGTAGTTGTATACAAGCTTCTAGTGCAGCAGAAAAATAGCTTAATAATAAGCACATAAACAAGGACATTATATACTTCACTTATTACAAATATTTGTTTCAATTAATTTTATCTCTAAATGCAAGTAATATAAATTTATGTGGTTATTGTTATTTCACTTCGCTTCAGATACAATAAGACAGTTATAATAACTATTACCTCGGTAATATAACCGCTACTCAGACAATACCCAATTCAATTAGTACCCATACAATGCTTAGTTACGCAATATCTTGAAGATATTATTACTATTGTATGTGTGGTTTAAAAAATAAAATAATATATATATTTGAGGTTTCAATTTACCGTTGTAAGATATAAACAAAACCTTGTCTTTTATATGTCTTTGACAAGATAGTTTTGTTTGAATATTATATTTCTTACAGAATGGTCATCTGTTTGTTAAAGTTTTGGGATCGTCCTAAACTAACACTAACGGTCTAAGAGCAAGAGTGTCTTTGTCTCATTACTGAGGTCTATCATCCAAACTTAGAATTCAGTCTATTTTAATAAGATATTAACTTATTGAAAATAAATATCGCTGTAAAATCTCCCTGATTTGCATATTTCGAATTATTAATATGAATAAATAAATGTTTAGAATTCAAAGACAAATAACTAATAAAATATGGTAAATATAAACATAATTTGCATAACATTTGATAAATTTAGTCAACATTTGAATTAAAAGTTGTCTTCGTAGTAACCAAATGTCTTAAATTATAATATTTCATTACAATATTTAGTTTATAAGAACACAAGCCTTGTATTTGAGTATCAGATATTGAAACTGTATTTAATGAAATCACACTATTTGTAGTATTAATAATATACTACATATATATATTAAACAATAACCCAAATAACTAAATGAAGACATTAAATTACTTACATTTTAAATTAAATCACTTTTAACAAGTATGATCAAAAATGTGCAACAACATAGATGTACTTGTGTAGTGAAATAAGAGCAATGTCGTGTTGATAATATTACCTTGTTTTGTCGACCTTTCGTGACAATTACTTGGCGCTTCAGATTCGCTTTAGCTAAGTAATTTTTCTGCAAATTGTAAGAATTTGTTTGATCGAAAATTGTATTTATATTTAAAAGTTTTATGATTAGTTAGTTAATGATTGTTATAAAGAAATTTTTCTGCAAAATGTAAATAAAAAATTTATTATTTCTATGATAACACACCTCTGAGTGATCTAATATAATTATGTACGCATCCATTAATTAGTTCATGATTCTCATGTCCATGTCGTTATGGAGAATGTTATTTAATTCACTGTAAAAAACAAACTTCATTTTAATAATATTAATGAACTATTATAACAGTCTGTAGTTTAACATATCCTAGTTTAACAAACATTCGTATGTTCATACATTAGTATTTGTAATAGGAAATTTAACTAGGGGCGCCAACGGACCCTTAATTTCGACTCACTGCGCTCGCGAAATCTCGGATGCCGTTTGCATATTGAGCGAAGTGAGCCCAGTGTATTGAATCATCGTTTCCCATTGACTTTAATGGGATATCAGTTTTTAGACGATTATTGCTCAACGATATGAGATTTTTCAAAAATTAAAAACAGTCACCTAATGTGTGTCTTTGTGATTGCAAAATTTTCCGTCAAGTAGTTTTCGAGCCTATTCGTGACAAAGATTGTGAAAAGTCTCCAGTAGAGCGCTCCGCTCGCTTCGCTCAATTAAATAATCTTAAAATATTGTGCAATATCTTTTTTTTTAATCAGGGTATGATTGTAAGAATATAATATCAATTATAAATTACATATTATTTATCCATACTAATATTATATATCGTTGTTTGTAAACAAAATATATCAATTTATTGAAACAACCTAAATCTTCCGTTACTTATAGGATACTTTATGTTTATTCGCCCTATTTTCTTACTCGAAGCCTGTTCTTCCCTAAACAATATAAATATTTACATCAGCTTTGAGCAGTCATTTAATGATATACCGTTTAAATATTACGGTTTCATATCCAAAGGCAATATACAAATATTGAAAGCAATAAAAATATTTTTATACAAAAAACAAAATAATTATGTTTTGGTGGCAGCGAAAATTGTAATGAAAACCATTTATTTTATATATTTCTATTTCTAAGGTTATTCCAGGTCAGCAATTGACCCAAGATTACTTGTAGTGCCAGTAGTTTCTAGCTCGTTTCCCACGATCGCTGCAACGCGGGCGGTGTCATCTTCGTTTCATATGAAGGTGCTGCGTCAGTATTTAAGTATTCTGCACTTTTATCGTGGGAATTGACTTAGTCTTTAATATATGAATTTGCCCTGGGTATGCTTTCGTAACAAAACATCGAATCTTTAGAAAATTACAATTTATATGAACCAAAAACTATTATAAATATAAAAGATAGAAACTTGTAATTGTTTTAATGCGATCAAATTTAAAAAATGGTTAAGTAATAAAAGTAGGCTCAAACCCATTTGAGGTCTTTACTCATTAGTATAGTATCTGGCTCTGATACACGGGTACACCGATCGTGAAACGCAAATTAAATAATTGCTAATATGTTAAATTGTTATATTTAATTGTAATTGCATGTTAAATTTGTTTCAATATATAACAAATATCCATTATTTTAAATATTGATTCGTTTATGCTCCAAAATACAATAATTTTGGACAAAATTGAACCCGATAACATTGGAGTGTATTTTTATAATAGTTCCCTAAAAGGAAGTAACGAAAAGGTAACCAAAAGGTAATTGAGGCGCAAAAGTTTGTAAACAAGTCCAATTTATAGAAAAAAAATCGCTTGTTTGTTTAATTTTATATAGCAACTAATCATGAGTCATATATTATATTTATGTTCATTTTTTTTTATACATATTTCCCTTTTTAGAACAATTTTCTATTTCTATAAAGACGGTCACTCCTTTTTGAATATTCGAGGTGCTTTGAAATGTTCATATATCTGCTGCTTCTGGGATCATCCTAAACTAACACCTTAGCGAGCCTTGTAACATGTAGAGTGCTTTTCACCTTTTGTAAGACATCACACATTTGAGTATCGTGTAATTTTACATTTAATTATATTATTAACACACATTGCCTTCATGTATTAAACTTTTGGGCTCACAATTAATTACCAATTTATAATGAACTGTTGCAATCTTTCAGCAAGTAAAAGTAGATATAGTATGGAGTAATCTAGATATTATATAAAGTATTAGGCAAATATAAAACCAAGAAAATCATCTTAATACCAAGTGACGGTTAATCGACTGTTTTTTTTCTCAACAATGTAAAGAAATACAGAAATAAAAGTCATCCTTCATTCATTTCGTTGCTTCCATGCAGTTAGTTTTTAGTTGCGAGGGAAAATTGGTGCTATTCTGTAGCTGATATTTTGGACAAGTTCTCGATTATTTTCTGTTAGTTGATAAATGTTTATAAATAAGACACATATATTTATAATAAGCATTTTTAAATATTGAAACGTACAAAAGAATATTCGTAAAACTAAACGTATTACTTTCAAAGCAAAAATAATATTTTCGATATGATATTCAGCTTAAATGGTTTAACTCGTGACCTTTACCATATTAATACGTTGCGATAATAAGTTTTCCACTCTCATGTCATAACAGCCTTCGACATCAATAATAAAAACTGCGAGTCATGCAAATAAATAACACAAACTGTCGTTACCATAGACGTCAGTATCACTCGATCCAGGTCATCCTTTGTTGTCGATTCAGGTAACGTATGTGGAATGTAATTGTAACATACCGTATACCTCAGAACCCGTCGGGACTGAAGTCTGAAGTACACGCAAGCGCAGAGAGTCCACCAAATGTACTAAGATATGACACTTGTTTTACCATCCTTTATAGGAAAATAGTCTTTATTACATAAAAATTACCGCTCGGAGTGAATGTTCGTTTTTGTAATCATAAAGATAACATTGTGGATTTACCCACAATTATCCCTAACAACCTATTATCGGTCATAAAATAATCATGCTTTTACAACTGGTCGAGCTCCGCTACATTACTGTTATTAGTCGCTCTTCCTGCCAATGGATTTGGAGGCTTTAATTAAAAGCCCGGAAAGTAATGGCTCAATATTAACTGTGTTGAATCTATTATTTGTGGGTTTGTAGGGATTATATATTAGTTTGGCATTTTCTCAGA
This sequence comes from Melinaea marsaeus rileyi, assembly GCA_918358865.1. Lineage (NCBI taxonomy): Eukaryota > Metazoa > Arthropoda > Insecta > Lepidoptera > Nymphalidae > Melinaea > Melinaea marsaeus. The sequence goes on from OU911094.1 coordinate 3,301,501, forward strand.
TTGGACCTTGCTGCCAAGAGATTACCAATTTTTTTAAATTTGGATAACTTCTTGCAAGGGAAAAAAAATCAACTTCGATGTAGCAGTCTAAATCACCTTCAAAGTTTTTATTAATTTCCGTCCAAATATTTTGGGCAGACCTCGAAGAATTCGGTCTGCCTATTCATTTGTACCCAACTTTCGAATTTTGGAAAAATTTCTTCACAGGAGGTCTTCTTATGACCCCCTGAATCCGAAATGATTATTGGTCAAAAAGTTTATATATGCGTGCGTGCGTCCAGATTCAAATTTTGTCAGAACGATAGCGGTCTCAGTTTTGCTCGGATCGCTTTCAAACTTTGCACAAAAATCAACCAAAAATGAAGGTCAAGTTCGTTAACCAGAGAAATCCGGCAACGGGGGGCGCTAGGGCTTCACTTTTTCTGAGTTCAGTTTTTCGACCATAACTTTTTCCCTATACAAAGTAGACCAATCGCGTTCATATTATATGATGTCTTTGATGAATACCTATATCTAATGTCGATAAACCGAAAACCTAACTTCAATAACTTAGGGATGGGGGTAAAAAAACTGAAATTTTTTGGAAAAACTTAAACATAACAACATAACTTTTTTCTGGTAAACATTCTCACATCACAAGTATTTTTATTAGAGAGGTTATTTTTTACTCTAAATTTAGGTATCAAAAGTCTTTCCGTAAAAGGTACCGTTTCCGAGAAAAAAAATAAAAACCACTTTTAGCTTGAAAATTTAAGATAGGTAAAACCACGGCAACTTTTTTCTGGTAAACATTCCCTCCTCGCAAATATTTTTAATAGAAAGTTTATTTTTTACTCTAAATTTAAGTACCAAAAGTATTTCCATAAAGGATACCTTTTCTGAGAAAAAAAATAAAAACCGCTTTTTGTTTGAAAATTTTTGATGTAAACAACGGCATCATGTTGAAAGATGTGGAGAGCCACGAGAAGTGGTGGGCTATTTTGTTAAAATTGTTATTTTAAAGACAAACTCATCATACTTACTTTTAAAAATTAAATATTATATTTTTATATAAGCCAAATAAAATTATCACAGTTTATTCTCGCAAGGGGTGTTATTCTTAGGTAGTGAGTTATATTTTAAACGAGTTACACATGAGGTCTACCCACGCGTGTCCCCCTGCGGGCACGGATTTTTTTTTATTAAAAGGATCAATAAACGGCCTATGAGATGGCAAAAGTGCAGATAACAATGGTTCATACTTTGATTAAATAAATATATTATATTTAAAAATATTCGACCCTTTGTTCCTCCCATACCAAACGCCAAGTTTATATCAAAGGACCTAACGTTTATATATTATATAATAAAAAGATAAAATAATAATATTAAATGTTGCAGTTGAGAGTTGGAAATATTTCCATAAAAAATGTTTCATTTACTGTAAAAGATCCTACGCTTAACGTAGTTTAGCATTCCGAATAAAAACACTTTTTAAAATTCTATATTAGCTTTTAAAATATCTGAATAAAATTGTGATAGGTTTTGATCTTTATATTTATTAACTTAGTTCTAAAAAACTATGGGATGTATTTTTATATATTAGTTATTATACTTTATAAATTAGTAATATTTATAAGTACGAGTACTACAGTCAATGTTTGTTCCAGTCATTTTTACTTTATAACCATATTTCTTTATCCTCGAACCAACACATTTACTTTATTGCTTACGATTAACAATTAAATTAAATCGATGCCTTTATTGTATATATTACGTTAGTTTCTTACATTATCTTATTATTACAGGAGTGTGTGAGAGAGAGATAGAAATATCTAATTTTAATATGTATGTTATAAGGTGAAAGTTAAATGTGATAATAGAAGAAAGCTCCATTATATCTGTATCTATATTCGGATATTTGAAATCAGAAGAATATGATTCTCTAAAGACACATCTGTGATACTTATTTCCGGTAATGTTCCAACATATTCAAAATATCGAAATAAAGTATTTTTTTAATAATAAAAAGTAAAAATAATAATTTAGTTAATAAATTAGTTTGGAAAAACATTATTTGATAACTCAAGATGAATCTGCAGAAAAAACTGTAACGATACTTACACACGACTTTCTGATTGTAGCAGATATTACATAATCATAACAATAAAATTAACTGCACATCGTAATACCTTCTTATAAAAGTTATATAATTATTATTGTAGTAGGTGGATTAAAAAAATAAATTTATTTCCAACTGTGTATATTATATGCTTCATATCTTTTTCTTCACAAAAAGGGATATAGTTTTGATTGTATGTAACAGATAGAAATGTAAGTGACAAGAGCGCGTTATCTCGTCAGTGATGTATGTCATCGTTTGTTATATGCGTTGATGTGAGATCAATCCGTCAGTGGCGACAGACTGATCTTCAGAAAGCTTTGTCGAAAGCTTTGCTATTGGAATCAAATTGAATATCACCTACGTCGTATATCTTAATATTATTTACGTTTATTTATTAAGCAAAATATTTTTAAGCTATTTTTTACCACGTTCTAAAAATTTTATGTTTCTTAAGAATAACATTCAAAGTTTAAAGTTTGTCTTTTATTCAGACACACCATATATTTATGTCAACTGTCTCAAAAGTGTATCACTAATAAAGAAGATCAGTGTTCTTCATACAATTATTTCGATTACAAAAACTAGACATATGATCTTCTGCTTAGCTATAAGAGAACCCTTTAGACCAACTGGTTATCGAAAACAGCAAACCTTGTACTAATAATATGTTAAAAGATTTATAATTAGTTTTAAACGTAACTGTTATTTATTACAACGCTTTGGTCTCATATTGAATATCATTTCTCAATCTACCTGCGGAGTTGGTATAAATATATTTCATAACCTTTAAGATACCTATTCGAATTATTTGCAAACATGGAGTATAAATATATAATTTACCGTAATTTACATTTTTTTTTAAAGATTGGAAATGGAAGGAATAATCTTATCCGGTTGGCAGAAGCATAAATTAAATAAAATGTCAATGATAATAAAACCCATTCTAATGAGATCATTATCTGCATACAAAGCAATTAATAAGAGTAATATAATGAGTTATTATAACACCTGAGCTTATTGTATTACAAGTACTAATACAATTAGCAATTCATTTATATTGCCATCTTATATTTATTACTGTTTGTGTAAAGATATGGCTCTTGTAATATCGGTAACATCACAAAGGATACCATGCATACTACGTCTATAGATGACAAGCGTTGATGTGTCACTCATATTACATACCGATTGCACTCACCAACAGACAACACTATTTATGTAGAACTAGACTTGAATGTACAATGACAGAAACATAATTTAGGAATTTCGTACGATATCTTTCATATATTTTGACAGCACAATATAACACATAAAATATATAGTTAATCCACAATTCAAACAATATATTTGACGGCGTGTATGAAATGTCATGTGTCGAAATACGTCGGAACCACATTTGACAGTTTTCATTTCAAAGTAACGTCATACAGGAGGCAGTGAGGAGCCATCCTTGTCGTTTGAAGTGGCCACCACCAGTCATCGATATTTCAACGAATCGCTCATTACCGACGCAATCCGTAACCATTATTGTTATAATTTATGTTTTGTTTCATTAATAGTGCTTTTAAAAAGTTAGTTCACTTGTTATTTTGTCAATCGAGAGTTATCAAGTATGAAGAATAATTTTCAATCGCATTAAGACCTATTGTTGATTACACACACACGTGTAATAGGAATTCTAATATTTGATTAAATATATATAAGTATATAAGTAAATACAGACAATACTTAAAATAAACAAACGTTCTCAAAAACAAATAATTAAATATTAATTTATATAATAATTAATATAATTAGAGCAATATAGAATTGGTGTGAAATATAGAATATTACAGGAACAATTTGATACAGTTACAATATTCTGACATAATGTGTACATCATTCCGAGATATTATCAATATATATGATAAATGGTCCAGCTGTGTGCGTGGGGTGTGTTACATATGAGACTTCAATTCTATTATAATTCAAAATAACATTAGCTGGTTCATTTAAGACTGTTATTATAAACCCTTATTTCTATTATATTATGTTAATATATTATAAAAACTATTCAATGTATTCAATTATATGATTCCCAACATGAACAGTTAACGACTTGTATTCTTATTCTTTAAACTCTGTTGAGCAACAATAATATTAAATCATATAAGGAATAACAGAAGGACATTTACTTATTTATCAAATGGAATTGTCTAGAGGGTCTATTTCGACACCCATATTTATCAAAATAAGCCCTTCTCTAACAAAACTCTATATTATTACGTCATACTTTTGTTTACAAATTTTAATGTCAAAATTAACCGAAATGTTATAAAAATATAATTTTCGAAATTTCGGCAAATAAAACTCTTATCAAAGAATAGCAATTTCAAATTGAACGTGGCCTGAATTTGACCGAGAAAATTCCTGTAATGTGACGGTGGCTTCGAATAAATTAATTGGTCGATGCATTAATATTCCGCGCACTCGCAAAGTTTGGTCTCACTGCTGCGGAATATTTGAATTTATTAATTTAACTGACGGGTCGACCGCTACATACAATGATTTATTTACATTACTTATATATGTGTATTTGAATATGTTATAGTATTTAAATACGATCATAAAATTGTGATATTTATTGTAAAGTCACTGGACAAGTTATTCAAATATTTAAGACATTCATTAGAATATATCGCTCTAATTATAAAAAATCGTTAGAGTTCAGTTCACCGCTCGCTGCGACAGTGTAACGACGCGTAACTAATAATTTAACGTCTACCCGCTTAAACGAATAATAACTATGACGAAGTGCGCAAAGTGTAGCAAAATTGTCACAAAAAGAAAACCAGGAGTGCAATGCAACAAGTGCAATAAGTGGTATCACGGCTCCTGCGTGTCCTTATCCACTGAACAGCTTACTGCTTTATCCTCAACAGATTCCATTGATTGGAAATGTCGTAGCTGCACCGCAACGACGGGTGGCAAAGCAAAACGACTATCTGTGATTTTACCTGACCCGGAGGATGAAGATACAGATGCAGAGGGACCGAATAACATAGACCAGGACAAATTACTAATAGATCTTCGTCAAGAAATTCGTCAAATAAGGCAGACAGTTAAAGAAATCATACGGGATGAACTTCAAAGTACCCTCAAATTCTACTCAAATAAAATAGACGAATATGAGGTTAAGATAAAAGACTATGAAATGCGCGTAAAACTAGTGGAAAATCAATGTAAAAATCTTAATAATATATATAATAATCTTAATCTAAAAAATGCGGTGCTTGAACAAAAGGTTAATAAACTGGAACAAGCACAGATGCACAATGATATTGAAATATGTGGTGTTGTTGAAAAGGATAACGAGGACGTTAAGCAAATAACGATGTCACTATGTCAGTCGCTCAACCAAAATATGGAAGACGTAGTAAGTGTCTTTAGAAAAAAGAAACCTAAACGACAGAGTAATACTCAAGCGGAACGTTCTAAGTTAGATACACCGATTATAGTTTCACTACGCGAAGGTAGGAGGAATGATTGGATTAGAGCTGCTAAATCCACGAGTATTACTGGGAAGAAATTAGTTGGAGAAGGCGAACGTTCGGTATTCATACGCGAAGCTTTGACCCCGACAACAGCTTACCTCCTATGGAAAACAAAAACAGCAGTAAAGGAAACCTCAATTTGTAAATATGTTTGGTGTAAAAATGGTCAAGTGATGGTTCGAAAATCTGAAGGTGATAATAAAATTTACTACGTAAACTCAGAAAACGATATTGAGAAAATTATCAAAGAATGTCATAAGAAATAAAAGTAAGAAAATTTGGTGATAAACAATTAATATTTATATAATATAATGACTAATTACGACTCCGGAATATTTGAAGCAAATTATGAAACATGGAATAACTTCACTAGTAACATCGGAAAGGAACATAATAAAATGCTATTACTACATGTCAATATAAGGTCGATGATTAAAAATCATGAACAGCTGGAATATATCGTTGACACTAGCCCCGTTATTATACACCTTATAATAATAACCGAAGCGAACTTATCCAATATTACAAAAAACTTGTTTAACTTAAATAATTATTCTATGTACACGGAACTTCGAAACTACAGGAAAGGAGGCGGCATAATTATATATGTTCACAAAAATATTTCTTTTATTAAAAAAAAAGTGTGTTCAGAATACTGTGAGTGTTTGTGTGGTGAAGTGGAAACCTTGAATGGTTATAAATTATCCTTGTGCGTTATATACAGACCACCGAACCTTTGTAAGTGCAGCTTTATTACTGAACTGTCTAGAATTTTATCTTTTTATAATAATAATTCTAACTGTATATTAATAGGGGATATGAATATAGACATTAGCATTACGAATAATATTGTAAGATTATACTTGAATACGCTGAATGAACTAGGATTTGAATGTTGTATTTCACAATTCACTCGAGTCGAAAAAAATATTAGTGGAATATCTAAATCGTGTATCGATCATATCTTTATCCGCGACGTGCACGAGCGAGATAGCAGTCGCCACTCGATACAGTCAGCGGTCGTGCGCGATGCACTGGCCGACCACTACATAACCGGTCTTGCTTTGATAAGTTCGGAGTGTATGAATACGTCTAAAACTATAACTAAATTAGACAGGAAAAAAACACGAATCGAATTAAGTAAAATAAACTGGACTTCACAATTGCTCAGCGAGGACCCAAATGAAATTATTGAGTTCATTATTAACAAAATTAATTTTATTTATAATTCATGTAAATATGAAACTAATATTACTACTAACACGAAACAAAAACATAGTTGGATTACGGAAAAAATGGTAAATATGTGTAACAAAAAAATAGAACTTTTAAATATATATTTGAATGATTTAAGTAATAAAAATAATGAGCTAATATATAGAAAATACAGAAACAAAACTAACAGGAATATAGTTAAAACTAAAAATAAATCAATTAAACGAGAAATAACTGACAATTTTAAGAATACAAAAAAAACGTGGGAAATAATAAATAGGCTAACGGGAAGAATTGTGAATGCCATTGATGATATCTTAATTAACTCTTTTAAATTAAAAGCAAGAAAACTAGCAACAAAATTTTCGAACGATTTTAAAAATAACGTTGAAAACATTATAATTTCATGCGACGAACCATTGTTAGACGAGGCGTTTTATAAAAACACACCTAACATCTCCTTGCGCTTTAATAAGATCAATGAAGAGACGCTCTCACAAATAATAACTAATATTAAAGACAAAAAAAGGCCAGGTATGGATAATGTACAAGCACAGGATATTAAATTTCTATCACATCAGTTAACACCAATTTTAACGCATTTAATTAATTTATGTATTAGTAGATGTATATATCCAGATAAACTAAAAATTGGTCTTATCAGACCCATTCATAAGAAAGGTAGTTATACTGATACAAACAACTATAGACCGATAACAATCTTATCATGCTTGGACAAAATTATAGAAAAGTACTTTGGTCAATTGATTCAGAACTTTTTATCACATAATGGCATAATACACAACAAACAATTTGGATTTCAAAAACAAAAAAATACATCACAACTCTTAGCTTCATTTTCAGATGAAATTAATACTCATTTAAATGAAAAAAAACATGTACTTGTTCTCTTTATTGATTTTAGTAAAGCATTTGAAACTCTAAAACATGACACGTTATATAAAAAAATGCAGCAAAATGGTATACAGGGCCCCGCTTTGGAATTATTTAAAAATTATCATACCGATAGATATAATGCAGTATGCATAGCTAATGAATATAGTGAACTAATTCCAGCTACCCGAGGAACAGCTCAAGGATCAGTATTAGGCCCTACAGAGTACTTAATATATGTCAATGATATGTGCAACATACTGCGACACGGTTCTGTGTATCAATTTGCTGACGATACATGCTTAATTACCGCACATCATAACATAGAATGGGCTAATAATATGATGCAAACAGATTTTAATAATCTGTGTAAATGGGCGCATGATGTTAACCTTTATATAAATTACTCAAAAACTAAGTTTATGTACATACACTCACCGCATAAAACAGCCAACTTCGTACCTAGAATTGTGGCGCATGACCATAGTTGTATGCATGGACGTCATACCCCGTGTGTATGTGAGTCAATTGAAATGGTTAATCAACATATTTATTTGGGTCTAAAAATAGACCACCATTTTAATTGGAGTCCTCACATAGACGAAGTTTGTTGTAAATTGAGATCTATTTTGGCAAAAATGAGTATACTCAAATATAAGCTTCCCTATACAATTTTAAGACTTTTGTATATGTCACTTGCAGATTCCATTATAAGTTATGGCATCTCAAGCTATGGCAGAACCTATAAAACTCACTTAGAAAGAATTTATAACCTACAAATGAGAATATTAAAATCAATAGTCCCGCTAAAAGTTAAATATACATTTAGAGATAACTACGACCATTTATTTAAACACTGTAACATAATTAACGTTTACGAAAGAGTCAACCTAGAAATTATAGCGCAATATCATAATAAAATCAATACGCTAGGAAGAAATGACAGAGTGGATTTCATGCGAAATCTATCATATTTACCATATTTTACAGAACCCAAATATAACAATGTATACGGAAAGAGAATTTGGTCCAACATCCTGCCTTGTATCCTTAATAAGTTACCAAAGGAGTTGATTACAAAGATTAAAAGCCATAATTTGAAACAAACAAAGAAAATTGTAAAGAACTTTTATGTAAAAAATAAGAATTTACCCATATCACAAATCTAAGGCTATGAACATGTTTAACTTTGTTTGTTTTCTATTTTTTTTTTTTTTCTTTTATTGTTAACGCAACGCATATATATTAAGTATAAGATTTTTAATATAAGTTTAAGATTAATTTTTGTATAAGATAATAAGATTAATATAAGTATAAGATAATGTTAAATATTAATTAGTTATTTAGTAGTTACAATGCTATAAAGCGTGTGAACTCCACGAACGCGACAATCTTTTAGATAAGATTTGCGTTTAGGAGCAGGTTATATTGTAAAATTTAAATGTAATAAATAGAAATAAATAAAAAAAAAAAAAATAAGTAAATGTCCTTCTGTTATTCCTTATATGATTTAATATTATTGTTGCTCAACAGAGTTTAAAGAATAAGAATACAAGTCGTTAACTGTTCATGTTGGGAATCATATAATTGAATACATTGAATAGTTTTTATAATATATTAACATAATATAATAGAAATAAGGGTTTATAATAACAGTCTTAAATGAACCAGCTAATGTTATTTTGAATTATAATAGAATTGAAGTCTCATATGTAACACACCCCACGCACACAGCTGGACCATTTATCATATATATTGATAATATCTCGGAATGATGTACACATTATGTCAGAATATTGTAACTGTATCAAATTGTTCCTGTAATATTCTATATTTCACACCAATTCTATATTGCTCTAATTATATTAATTATTATATAAATTAATATTTAATTATTTGTTTTTGAGAACGTTTGTTTATTTTAAGTATTGTCTGTATTTACTTATATACTTATATATATTTAATCAAATATTAGAATTCCTATTACACGTGTGTGTGTAATCAACAATAGGTCTTAATGCGATTGAAAATTATTCTTCATACTTGATAACTCTCGATTGACAAAATAACAAGTGAACTAACTTTTTAAAAGCACTATTAATGAAACAAAACATAAATTATAACAATAATGGTTACGGATTGCGTCGGTAATGAGCGATTCGTTGAAATATCGATGACTGGTGGTGGCCACTTCAAACGACAAGGATGGCTCCTCACTGCCTCCTGTATGACGTTACTTTGAAATGAAAACTGTCAAATGTGGTTCCGACGTATTTCGACACATGACATTTCATACACGCCGTCAAATATATTGTTTGAATTGTGGATTAACTATATATTTTATGTGTTATATTGTGCTGTCAAAATATATGAAAGATATCGTACGAAATTCCTAAATTATGTTTCTGTCATTGTACATTCAAGTCTAGTTCTACATAAATAGTGTTGTCTGTTGGTGAGTGCAATCGGTATGTAATATGAGTGACACATCAACGCTTGTCATCTATAGACGTAGTATGCATGGTATCCTTTGTGATGTTACCGATATTACAAGAGCCATATCTTTACACAAACAGTAATAAATATAAGATGGCAATATAAATGAATTGCTAATTGTATTAGTACTTGTAATACAATAAGCTCAGGTGTTATAATAACTCATTATATTACTCTTATTAATTGCTTTGTATGCAGATAATGATCTCATTAGAATGGGTTTTATTATCATTGACATTTTATTTAATTTATGCTTCTGCCAACCGGATAAGATTATTCCTTCCATTTCCAATCTTTAAAAAAAAATGTAAATTACGGTAAATTATATATTTATACTCCATGTTTGCAAATAATTCGAATAGGTATCTTAAAGGTTATGAAATATATTTATACCAACTCCGCAGGTAGATTGAGAAATGATATTCAATATGAGACCAAAGCGTTGTAATAAATAACAGTTACGTTTAAAACTAATTATAAATCTTTTAACATATTATTAGTACAAGGTTTGCTGTTTTCGATAACCAGTTGGTTTAAAGGGTTCTGTTATAGCTAAGCAGAAGATCATATGTCTAGTTTTTGTAATCGAAATAATTGTATGAAGAACACTGATCTTCTTTATTAGTGATACACTTTTGAGACAGTTGACATAAATATATGGTGTGTCTGAATAAAAGACAAACTTTAAACTTTGAATGTTATTCTTAAGAAACATAAAATTTTTAGAACGTGGTAAAAAATAGCTTAAAAATATTTTGCTTAATAAATAAACGTAAATAATATTAAGATATACGACGTAGGTGATATTCAATTTGATTCCAATAGCAAAGCTTTCGACAAAGCTTTCTGAAGATCAGTCTGTCGCCACTGACGGATTGATCTCACATCAACGCATATAACAAACGATGACATACATCACTGACGAGATAACGCGCTCTTGTCACTTACATTTCTATCTGTTACATACAATCAAAACTATATCCCTTTTTGTGAAGAAAAAGATATGAAGCATATAATATACACAGTTGGAAATAAATTTATTTTTTTAATCCACCTACTACAATAATAATTATATAACTTTTATAAGAAGGTATTACGATGTGCAGTTAATTTTATTGTTATGATTATGTAATATCTGCTACAATCAGAAAGTCGTGTGTAAGTATCGTTACAGTTTTTTCTGCAGATTCATCTTGAGTTATCAAATAATGTTTTTCCAAACTAATTTATTAACTAAATTATTATTTTTACTTTTTATTATTAAAAAAATACTTTATTTCGATATTTTGAATATGTTGCAACATTACCGGAAATAAGTATCACAGATGTGTCTTTAGAGAATCATATTCTTCTGATTTCAAATATCCGAATATAGATACAGATATAATGGAGCTTTCTTCTATTATCACATTTAACTTTCACCTTATAACATACATATTAAAATTAGATATTTCTATCTCTCTCTCACACACTCCTGTAATAATAAGATAATGTAAGAAACTAACGTAATATATACAATAAAGGCATCGATTTAATTTAATTGTTAATCGTAAGCAATAAAGTAAATGTGTTGGTTCGAGGATAAAGGAATATGGTTATAAAGTAAAAATGACTGGAACAAACATTGACTGTAGTACTCGTACTTATAAATATTACTAATTTATACAGTATAATAACTAATATATAAAAATACATCCCATAGTTTTGTAGAACTAAGTTAATAAATATAAAGATCAAAACCTATCACAATTTTATTCAGATATTTTAAAAGCTAATATAGAATTTTAAAAAGTGTTTTTGTTCGGAATGCTAAACTACGTTAAGCGTAGGATCTTTTACAGTAAATGAAACATTTTTTATGGAAATATTTCCAACTCTCAACTGCAACATTTAATATTATTATTTTATCTTTTTATTATATAATATATAAACGTTAGGTCCTTTGATATAAACTTGGCGTTTGGTATGGGAGGAACAAAGGGTCGAATATTTTTAAATATAATATATTTATTTAATCAAAGTATGAACCATTGTTATCTGCACTTTTGCCATCTCATAGGCCGTTTATTGATCCTTTTAATAAAAAAAAATCCGTGCCCGCAGGGGGACACGCGTGGGTAGACCTCATGTGTAACTCGTTTAAAATATAACTCACTACCTAAGAATAACACCCCTTGCGAGAATAAACTGTGATAATTTTATTTGGCTTATATAAAAATATAATATTTAATTTTTAAAAGTAAGTATAATGAGTTTGTCTTTAAAATAACAATTTTAACAAAATAGCCCACCACTTCTCGTGGCTCTCCACATCTTTCAACATGATGCCGTTGTTTACATCAAAAATTTTCAAACAAAAAGCGGTTTTTATTTTTTTTCTCAGAAAAGGTATCTTTTATGGAAATACTTTTGGTACTTAAATTTAGAGTAAAAAATAAACTTTCTATTAAAAATATTTGCGAGGAGGGAATGTTTACCAGAAAAAGTTGCCGTGGTTTTACCTATCTTAAATTTTCAAGCTAAAAGTGGTTTTTATTTTTTTTTCTCGGAAACGGTACCTTTTACGGAAAGACTTTTGATACCTAAATTTAGAGTAAAAAATAACCTCTCTAATAAAAATACTTGTGATGTGAGAATGTTTACCAGAAAAAAGTTATGTTGTTATGTTTAAGTTTTTCCAAAAATTTTCAGTTTTTTTACCCCCATCCCTAAGTTATTGAAGTTAGGTTTTCGGTTTATCGACATTAGATATAGGTATTCATCAAAGACATCATATAATATGAACGCGATTGGTCTACTTCTACTGTATAGGGAAAAAGTTATGGTCGCAAAACTGAAATCAGAAAAAGTGAAGCCCTAGCGCCCCCCGGATTTCTCTGGTTAACGAACTTGACCTTCATTTTTGGATGGTTGATTTTTGTGCAAAGTTTGAAAGCGATCCGAGCAAAACTGAGGCCGCTATCGTTCTGACAAAATTTGAATCTGGACGCACGCACGCATATATAAACTTTTTGACCAATAATCATTTCGGATTCAGGGGGTCATAAGAAGACCTCCTGTGAAGAAATTTTTCCAAAATTCGAAAGTTGGGTACAAATGAATAGGCAGACCGAATTCTTCGAGGTCTGCTCAAAATATTTGGACGGAAATTAATAAAAACTTTGAAGGTGATTTAGACTGCTACATCGAAGTTGATTTTTTTTCCCTTGCAAGAAGTTATCCAAATTTAAAAAAATTGGTAATCTCTTGGCAGCAAGGTCCAATCTGAGAAAATGCCAAACTAATATATAATCCCTACAAACCCACAAATAATAGATTCAACACAGTTAATATTGAGCCATTACTTTCCGGGCTTTTAATTAAAGCCTCCAAATCCATTGGCAGGAAGAGCGACTAATAACAGTAATGTAGCGGAGCTCGACCAGTTGTAAAAGCATGATTATTTTATGACCGATAATAGGTTGTTAGGGATAATTGTGGGTAAATCCACAATGTTATCTTTATGATTACAAAAACGAACATTCACTCCGAGCGGTAATTTTTATGTAATAAAGACTATTTTCCTATAAAGGATGGTAAAACAAGTGTCATATCTTAGTACATTTGGTGGACTCTCTGCGCTTGCGTGTACTTCAGACTTCAGTCCCGACGGGTTCTGAGGTATACGGTATGTTACAATTACATTCCACATACGTTACCTGACTTTCAAAGCGAAAATATTATTTTTGCTTTGAAAGTAATACGTTTAGTTTTACGAATATTCTTTTGTACGTTTCAATATTTAAAAATGCTTATTATAAATATATGTGTCTTATTTATAAACATTTATCAACTAACAGAAAATAATCGAGAACTTGTCCAAAATATCAGCTACAGAATAGCACCAATTTTCCCTCGCAACTAAAAACTAATGGCATGGAAGCAACGAAATGAATGAAGGATGACTTTTATTTCTGTATTTCTTTACATTGTTGAGAAAAAAAACAGTCGATTAACCGTCACTTGGTATTAAGATGATTTTCTTGGTTTTATATTTGCCTAATACTTTATATAATATCTAGATTACTCCATACTATATCTAGTTTTACTTGCTGAAAGATTGCAACAGTTCATTATAAATTGGTAATTAATTGTGAGCCCAAAAGTTTAATACATGAAGGCAATGTGTGTTAATAATATAATTAAATGTAAAATTACACGATACTCAAATGTGTGATGTCTTACAAAAGGTGAAAAGCACTCTACATGTTACAAGGCTCGCTAAGGTGTTAGTTTAGGATGATCCCAGAAGCAGCAGATATATGAACATTTCAAAGCACCTCGAATATTCAAAAAGGAGTGACCGTCTTTATAGAAATAGAAAATTGTTCTAAAAAGGGAAATATGTATAAAAAAAATGAACATAAATATAATATATGACTCATGATTAGTTGCTATATAATTAAACAAACAAGCGATTTTTTTTCTATAAATTGGACTTGTTTACAAACTTTTGCGCCTCAATTACCTTTTGGTTACCTTTTCGTTACTTCCTTTTAGGGAACTATTATAAAAATACACTCCAATGTTATCGGGTTCAATTTTGTCCAAAATTATTGTATTTTGGAGCATAAACGAATCAATATTTAAAATAATGGATATTTGTTATATATTGAAACAAATTTAACATGCAATTACAATTAAATATAACAATTTAACATATTAGCAATTATTTAATTTGCGTTTCACGATCGGTGTACCCGTGTATCAGAGCCAGATACTATACTAATGAGTAAAGACCTCAAATGGGTTTGAGCCTACTTTTATTACTTAACCATTTTTTAAATTTGATCGCATTAAAACAATTACAAGTTTCTATCTTTTATATTTATAATAGTTTTTGGTTCATATAAATTGTAATTTTCTAAAGATTCGATGTTTTGTTACGAAAGCATACCCAGGGCAAATTCATATATTAAAGACTAAGTCAATTCCCACGATAAAAGTGCAGAATACTTAAATACTGACGCAGCACCTTCATATGAAACGAAGATGACACCGCCCGCGTTGCAGCGATCGTGGGAAACGAGCTAGAAACTACTGGCACTACAAGTAATCTTGGGTCAATTGCTGACCTGGAATAACCTTAGAAATAGAAATATATAAAATAAATGGTTTTCATTGCAATTTTCGCTGCCACCAAAACATAATTATTTTGTTTTTTGTATAAAAACATTTTTATTGCTTTCAATATTTGTATATTGCCTTTGGATATGAAACCGTAATATTTAAACGGTATATCATTAAATGACTGCTCAAAGCTGATGTAAATATTTATATTGTTTAGGGAAGAACAGGCTTCGAGTAAGAAAATAGGGCGAATAAACATAAAGTATCCTATAAGTAACGGAAGATTTAGGTTGTTTCAATAAATTGATATATTTTGTTTACAAACAACGATATATAATATTAGTATGGATAAATAATATGTAATTTATAATTGATATTATATTCTTACAATCATACCCTGATTAAAAAAAAAAGATATTGCACAATATTTTAAGATTATTTAATTGAGCGAAGCGAGCGGAGCGCTCTACTGGAGACTTTTCACAATCTTTGTCACGAATAGGCTCGAAAACTACTTGACGGAAAATTTTGCAATCACAAAGACACACATTAGGTGACTGTTTTTAATTTTTGAAAAATCTCATATCGTTGAGCACTAATCGTCTAAAAACTGATATCCCATTAAAGTCAATGGGAAACGATGATTCAATACACTGGGCTCACTTCGCTCAATATGCAAACGGCATCCGAGATTTCGCGAGCGCAGTGAGTCGAAATTAAGGGTCCGTTGGCGCCCCTAGTTAAATTTCCTATTACAAATACTAATGTATGAACATACGAATGTTTGTTAAACTAGGATATGTTAAACTACAGACTGTTATAATAGTTCATTAATATTATTAAAATGAAGTTTGTTTTTTACAGTGAATTAAATAACATTCTCCATAACGACATGGACATGAGAATCATGAACTAATTAATGGATGCGTACATAATTATATTAGATCACTCAGAGGTGTGTTATCATAGAAATAATAATTTTTTTATTTACATTTTGCAGAAAAATTTCTTTATAACAATCATTAACTAACTAATCATAAAACTTTTAAATATAAATACAATTTTCGATCAAACAAATTCTTACAATTTGCAGAAAAATTACTTAGCTAAAGCGAATCTGAAGCGCCAAGTAATTGTCACGAAAGGTCGACAAAACAAGGTAATATTATCAACACGACATTGCTCTTATTTCACTACACAAGTACATCTATGTTGTTGCACATTTTTGATCATACTTGTTAAAAGTGATTTAATTTAAAATGTAAGTAATTTAATGTCTTCATTTAGTTATTTGGGTTATTGTTTAATATATATATGTAGTATATTATTAATACTACAAATAGTGTGATTTCATTAAATACAGTTTCAATATCTGATACTCAAATACAAGGCTTGTGTTCTTATAAACTAAATATTGTAATGAAATATTATAATTTAAGACATTTGGTTACTACGAAGACAACTTTTAATTCAAATGTTGACTAAATTTATCAAATGTTATGCAAATTATGTTTATATTTACCATATTTTATTAGTTATTTGTCTTTGAATTCTAAACATTTATTTATTCATATTAATAATTCGAAATATGCAAATCAGGGAGATTTTACAGCGATATTTATTTTCAATAAGTTAATATCTTATTAAAATAGACTGAATTCTAAGTTTGGATGATAGACCTCAGTAATGAGACAAATACACTCTTGCTCTTAGACCGTTAGTGTTAGTTTAGGACGATCCCAAAACTTTAACAAACAGATGACCATTCTGTAAGAAATATAATATTCAAACAAAACTATCTTGTCAAAGACATATAAAAGACAAGGTTTTGTTTATATCTTACAACGGTAAATTGAAACCTCAAATATATATATTATTTTATTTTTTAAACCACACATACAATAGTAATAATATCTTCAAGATATTGCGTAACTAAGCATTGTATGGGTACTAATTGAATTGGGTATTGTCTGAGTAGCGGTTATATTACCGAGGTAATAGTTATTATAACTGTCTTATTGTATCTGAAGCGAAGTGAAATAACAATAACCACATAAATTTATATTACTTGCATTTAGAGATAAAATTAATTGAAACAAATATTTGTAATAAGTGAAGTATATAATGTCCTTGTTTATGTGCTTATTGTTAAGCTATTTTTCTGCTGCACTAGAAGCTTGTATACAACTACTATATTGTAACTCGATCAATGGAAATAAAATTTTAATATTATTATAACTTATTATTAACTAGACGGTCGTCTTTAGATAATTTAATGTTAAAATTGGAGCAGTTAAGTCTGCTCGTACTTTATACAGTCCTAACTGGACTTTATTTTTTATCCCGGAATATTATACCTTAATAAATTATAAGCTTGTCTAAATTGTAGTAGTAATACGGGTATATTACATATCTATACATATAAATAAAATTGTAGTATCTATTTGGAATTCCAAATTAACAGCTTTTTACTAAATGCATATAAAATATTTACGATAAATACATAAAATACAATAAAAAAAAATTTCGCTGTTCGTCTGTCTGTTTGTTTCGGCTATTCGATTCGAGTGATTCGGCGAGTCGATTGCCTTAATCATAAATTGCTGATTACAAAACTGAGTTACTATGGTTGTGATGAATTAGTATGCACTTGGTTTGAGAGCTACTTCCACAATCGGCAACAAATTGTAGAATACGTAAATAATAAAGGTAAGACACTGAGATCTCGCCCGCTTGATGTAAGCAATGGAGTTGTACAAGGATCCATCTTAGGGCCACTACTTTACTCTATATATACGGCTGATCTGGTAAAATGTATAAAGTCTACTTTGCTGCACATGTACGCTGATGATACCCAAACTTTATTAAAATTTCATACCAAATCAACACTCGAATCGAAAAATTGTATAAATAATTTAAATCAAGATCTAGAGCTAATCAATAATTGGTCTAAAAATAATAATTTATCTTTGAACCCATTAAAATGCACATACATTGTTTTGGGAACTAAAACACAAATTAAGGCAGTCCATCTTAGAGCGCCTGTAGTTGCCATCGGTAATACTATAATTAAAGAATCATTTAAAGTTCGTAATTTAGGTTTAATACTTGATAATACGTTGCGTTTTAATGAACACATCGATCTAAAGATCGGTAAATCATACTCAGCGCTTAAAATGCTGTATAAATTTAGACCACATTTAAATCCTGCAATCAGACAAAAACTCGCTGATTCATTAGTTCTTTCACATCTTGATTATTGTGACATTGTATACGGCCCCTGTTTAAGCAAAGAATTAGAAAAAAAAATTCAAAGAGTGCAAAATTCTTGTGTCAGATTTTGTTACAACGTGCCCCCTCGCTCAAATATAACACCCTTTTTAAATTCATATAATATTTTAAACATGAAAAACCGCCGAAAGTACAAATTCAGTTCTCTAATTTACAAGTTACACAAAAATGTCGGCCCTCGTTATTTAATTTCCAAGCTCGACTGGCAGAAGAATAGAAATGAAAATGTTACATATCGTTCATCGCGGATTATTAATCTTATCGTACCTAGACCAAAGCTCTATCATTTCAGGGGTAGTTTTCGTTTTGCAGCTTCAAAATGTTGGAATGACATTCCTCCTCCCATAAGAATGTCAAAGTTTACAAGATTTAGATTGTTATGTAAAGACTGGCTTCTGAATGTTCAAAAACAACAACATAATTGGACTGCACTACCTTAGAGTTTGTTTAATGTATTGTCGCTTTCTGTGCTTACATTTTTATTACTATTATTACTTTTTGGGTTTACAATTTTATATATATTTTTTTTTTTATTTATTTCTACTATTTCTTTTTAAACAATAACTCAATTATAGTAATTTTAATATATTATTCTGTACAACGACAGCTTATGTGTTCACCCAACACTACTCGATAACTTTTCACCATAATCAGATTGATAACAATCCATTGTATTTTTTTCTTGTGAATCCCTTTGTTTATTTTGTCTAGTTAAAATTTTTGTCTGCATGCTGTGGCAGCATTGGCACAAGGCTTGAACTGAAAAGCAGCTCTAAGCTGAGTTCATTTCCTTTTCAGTTGCATACATATACCTAATTATTTAAGTTATTTTTTGTTAATCTTAATTAATTTGTGTGCTTCTTGAATAAAGTTCTTATTATTATTATTATTATTATTAATATCTGAAATGACTGTTCTGATTTTAATATGACATTCACTTATAGCTGATATTATATGGAGTAACTTAGGTTATTTTATACTAAATACTTATTCAATGCAAGCAAAGTAGTGGCCACAGCTAGTATGAAATAAAAATACCATCAATACCACCTCTGTATAGTTAAGCCATTACAAATAGCATGCAAATACAATACATACCGCAATATACTACTGGTAAGTGGAAAACATTCCAAAGATAGGTAAGGAAATGTTTGTATTTATTCTTCCTAACAAATCGAACGTATTTACAACGGTCTGTGTGTAGCTAAACTACTTATTAGTTCTGGTACCACCTACAGCAAATTAAGGCCATTTTACGTGAATTTATAAATCAATTATGTATAAATATATTTTGTACCGTTTTTACTGCTCCTGAAATAGGACTTTGATGAAATCCCTATAACTCCCGAAACAACGAAAGGAATCTCTACCAAAGTCAATATTACAAAATGTTTATTTATTTTATAACTTTTCTTTTCATCTCGAATTTGTTGAAATACATAAAAATTAAAAAAAAATAAACTAATTATTATTATATGCGGTTTTTTTAATGTTATAGACTCAATAAAGTTATTTAAAATTAGAGCGATATAAAGTTAATAGATATAAAGTTAATAGTTATTCATATACTAATTGATAAAAATTATAACAGTTACCTCTTAATGTTTCGCAATGCTATTAAAGTTTTTTATACTTTAATTTTATAAGTTTAAAATTACATTGTCCCAGAACAGTAAAGATCCTATAGCGCAGGTGTCTTCAACAATTCTATCGTCATCGTTTAACTTCATTGTCCGAACATAAATCTTAAAAGAAAAGTGCTTACGCCGATTCCTAAAACAACAAGTTTTTCCAATAAGACTTTTGTTACACTGTAATATTATATATGTACTTCTGTGTTGACAAAAATATAATGGTGATAAATTATATAATATAATTTAAAGTTTATCAATTTAATCAACTTCAAGGCAAGTTGGCTTATTTCATTTTGTAGTAAATAAATCATCAAATATAAAAGTATTAAAATGTTACCATAAGGTAATCAAAATCAATTGGAATGGTTTGAATGTACCAAGTTATAGAACCACGCGACGAAGCCATCGGCAGAACGGTGCATATCTGAACGATGGAGACGAGACAATATTGATACTGAGTAATGGAAAAATGGCGTGCTTGGAACGAATTACCGGCGAGGAAAATTGCAATTTCTTTGTTACTTAAAATACCTTGGTAAATGCTAACACGAATATTCTTATATTTTCTATAATTTCTTAATATTATTGTATTCTAATACAAAATACGAACGATTGTGTTTAATATCTTATTTATTTGAATTTCATCATGTATTGTATTATTTATTTTATTTTATTAATAATGCTATATAATGAAAACTAGTAAACTTACAAACAAATAATTTTTTATATAATATAAATAAATAAAGTTTTTTAAGTCCCTGTGTCAAATTTGGTACAATTTATCTCTTAGTGTGTATCTTCTTAAGTGTGTTATGTTGTACTGGCAGAGGGTCCGTTTTACTTTACCTTCGACAAGATTTCACGTGTAATGAATCAGTTACAACAAATTGAGAAAAGTAAATTTTACTCCCATGAAGTTTTATTAATCATTTTCTTTTGAAATTTGCTTTGTTTGCTGCTTTACAGTCGGAAGTTTATTAAATTAAAACTCATATAAATTGATGTGGTTATTGTTATTCCACTTCGCTTCAGATACAATAAGACAGTTATAATAACTATTACCTCGGTAATATAACGACTATTCAGCCAATACCTAATTCAATTGATACAATACAAATGTTAATTAAGCAATATCTTGATGATGTTATTACTAGAGTATGTGTGGTTTAAAAGTTAAAATAATATATATATATATATATATATATATATATATATATATATATATATATATATATATATATATATAGATATATTTGAGATTTTACTTTACCGTTGTAAGATCTAAATAAAACCTTGTCGTTTATATGTCTTTGACAAGATAGTTTTGTTTGAATATTATATTTATTATAGAATGGTCAATTGTTTTTTAAAGTTTTGGGATCGTCCTAAACTAACACTAACGGTTTAAGAGCAAAAAGAAAAAGAAAAAGAGTGTCTTTGGTCTCATTACTAAGGTCTAATATCCGAACTTAGAGTTCAGTCTATATCAATAACATATTATCTTATTGAAAAGTGAATATCGCTGTAATTTAAAAAATAATGTTTTACTTGCATATTTTGAATTGTTAATTTTAATAAATATTTTTTTTTAGAATTCAAAGACCAATGATTAATAAAATATGATAAATATAAACATCATTTACAAACATTTGTTGAGTTTAGACAACATTTGAATCAAAAGTGCTCTTCATAGTAACCAAATGCATTAAATTATAATATTTCATTACAATATTTAGTTTATAAGAACACAAGCTTTCTATTTGAGTATCCGATATTGAAACTGTATTTAATGAAATCCCACTATTTGTAGTATTAATAATACATTACATATATATATTAAAAAATAACCCAAATAAATAATGAAGACATTACATTACTTACACTTTATATAAATATACTTTTAACATCTATGATCATAAGTGTGTAACAACATAGATGTACTTGTGTAATGAAATAAGAGCAATGTCGTGTTGATTACATTACCTTGTTTAGTCGACCTTTTGTGGCAATTACTTGACGCTTCAGAGAAATTCTTTGGCTAAGTAAGCCCTTATTGTTTTGCAAATTGCGAAGATTCGTTTGAACGTTAAATTGTATTAATATTTAAGAGTTTTAAGTTTAGTTAGTTGATGATTGTTATTAAGAACATTTTCTGCCAAATGTAAATAAAATATTTATTATTTGTATGATAACACACCTCTGAGTGATCTAATATAATTATGTACGCCTCCATTAATTAGATTATGATTCTCTTGTCCATGTCATAATGTGAATATTCATTAAATTGACTGTCAAAAAATTAATTTTATTTAAAAATAGGAACCTACTTTTATATCCGTTTTTAGTTTAACATATCGTAGTTTAACAAACACTCGTATGTTCATACATTAGTATTTGTAATAGCAAATTTAATTAAATTATCTTAAAATATTGCGCAATGTTTGTCCTTTTTTTAATCGCGGTATGATTGTAAGAATATAATATCAATTATAAATATTAGTGTCATAACAATAACAGAACTCAATACATTCAATTACATGTTATTTATCGATACTAATATAATACATCGTTGTTTGTAAACAAAATATATCAATTTATTGAAACATCCTAAATCTTCCATTACTTATAGGCTACTTTATGTTTATTCGCCCTATTTTCTTATTTTCTTACTCGGAAGCTCTTCTTTCCTAAACAATATAAATATTTACATTTACCGTGAGCAGTCATTTAATAATATACCCTTAAAATATGACGGTTTCATATCAAAAGGCAATATACAAATATTGAAACCAATAAAAATATTTTTATACACTAAATAAAGTAATTGTTTTGGTGGCAGCGAAGATTGCAATGAAAATCAATTATTTCATATATTTATATTACCGAGTTACAATAAAAACTTACAATTACTTAATACTAAAAAAGGTTATTCCAAGTCAGCGATTGACCCAAGAATGCCTGTAGTTTCTAGCTTGTTTCCCACCGATCGCTGCAACGCGGCTGTGTTTTCTTCATTTCACATGAAGGTGCTGCGTCGGTATTTTAATATTCTGTACTTTTATCGTGGGACTTTGACTTTGACTTGGTCTTTAATATATGAATTTGCCCTGGTTATACTTTCGTAACAAAATATTTGATATTTTGTCATAACAATCTCAAGCAATTATTAATATTTTATGTTAAAACAAAAAAAAGAATAAGAAAATTACAATTTACCAAAAACTATAATAAATATAATAGAGAGAAACTTGTATTTGTTTTAAATACGATTAAAATTTAAAAATGATTAAGTAATACAAGTAGGCTCAAGTCCATTTGACGTCTTAACTCATCACTATAGTATCTGTCTTAGATACTGGGGGGAACCGATCGTTAAACGCAAATTAAATAATTGCTAATGTGTTAAATTGTTATATCTGCACGTTAAATTTATTTCAATATATATTAAATCTCCATTACTTTAAACAATGATACGTTTTTGTTCCAAAATACAATCATTTTGGACACAATTGAACACGCTTACATCGAAAGAAAATCATTGGAGTGTATTTTTATAACAGATCCCTGAAAGGAATTAACGAAAAGGTAACCAAAAGGTAACTCAGGCGCAAAAGTTTGTAAACAAGTCCAATTTATAGACAAAAAATGGCAATAAAAAAATATTTGTGTATTGTTTGTTTAAATTATGTAGCAACAAATCATGAGTCATATATTTTATTTATTTTCATTTCATCTTTTATAATAGGTCTACAACTTTGCTCCTGCCGTTTTCCAAAAGATGGCGCTAGTAACCAGTAATAGTTCAAATAAATAAATTACACTTGTTTTCCATCAGTTTTGACATATATATATATATATAGTTACACTTAATTAAATATGTCAACTTATAAACCGAATTCACGTCATTTGCAGGAGATTTTACCTTTTCATTTCAACATGAAAAAATCGGCAGCTGAGGCTTATCAGGTTATTTCAAGTACTTATGGTGATGATACTATTAGTGAAAGAACGTGTCGCGAGTGGTTCCAGCGCTTTAAAAGCGGTGATTTTGTTGTTGAAGATCGGCATAGCGGTGGCAGAGAAAAAACTTTTGAAGATGATGAACTGGAGGCTTTACTTAATGAAGACTCGTGCCAAACTCAAGAACAGCTGGCAAAATCATTGGGAGTAATTCAGCAAGCAGTATCAAAACGCCTGGAACAGCTGGGGATAATCCAAAAACAAGGATACTGGGTATCGTATCAGTTGAAATCAAGAGGTGTTGAGCGACGTTTATTTGCTGGTGAACAGCTGCTTGAAAGACAAAAACGAAAAGGATTTCTTCATCGTATTGTTACTGGGGACGAAAAATGGGGATCACATCATGGGGATTGCCCGGCCACACTCCTATGGCGACACCTTGACAGAATATTCACGGATCCAAGGTCATGTTGTGTTTTTGGTGGGATCAGCTTGGCCTAATTTATTATGAGCTGCTAAAACCTTCTGAAAAAATTACTGGTGCACTTTATCGAACGCAATTAATGCGTTTGAGTAGGGCATTAAAAGCAAAACGGCCGCAATACGCTGATAGACACGAAAAAGTAATTTTGCAACACGACAATGCTCGACCTCACGTGGCGAAAGTAGTCAAGACGTACCTGGAAACACTGAAATGGAAAATTCTACCTCACCCGCCATACTCTCCAGATGTTGCTTCATTTGATTACCATTTATTTAGGTCGATGGCACACGGCCTGGCGGGCCAGTGCTTCGATTCTTTTGAAAAAGTGAAAGAATGGATCGATTCTTGGATCTTATCAAAGGGTGAAGAATTTTTCCGACGCGGGATACGTTTGTTGCCTGAAAGATGAGCCAAAGTAGTGGAATGTGACGGACAATACTTTGAAACATAAATAAGATACCATTTTTTTTATATAATTTTTGAAATTAAAAAAAAAAACGGCGGGAGCAAAGTTGTAGACCTAATACATATTTCCTTTTCGTAAGAAAAATTTAAAAAGACGGTCACCTCTATTTGAATATTCAAAGTCCTTTATAATGTTCATATGTCTGCAGCTTCTGGGATCATTCTAAACTAACACCTTAACGGGCCTTGTAACATGTAGAGTGCTTTTCACCTTTTGTAAGACATCACACATTTGAGTCTCGTGTAATTTTACATTTAATTATATTCTTTACACACATTACCTTCATGTATTAAATTTGTAAGTTCACAATTAATTAACAATTTCTAATGAACTATTACCACCTTTCAGTAATCAATATTATGTGATTCGAGGTACAAGTAGATTTAGTATGGAGTAATTTAGATATTGGAAGTAAAGTAAAGTATTAGGCAAATATAAAACCAAGAAAATAGTCTTAATACCAAGTAACAGTTAATCGACTGTTTTTTTTCTCAATAATACCAAGATATAGAGAAATAAAAGTCATCCATCGTTCATTTCTTTGCTTCCATGCCATTAGTTTTTAGCTGCGAAGGAAAATTGGTACTATTATGTAGCTGATATTTTGGACAAGTTCTCCATTATTTTATTAAGTTGATAAATGTATATAAATAGGATACATCATATATTTATAATAAGCATTTTTTATATTGAAACGTACAAAACCATAAACGTAAAAGTAAACGTATACTCGTAACTTCCAAAGCATAAATAATATTTTCGATGCGATATTAAGCTTAAATGGTTTAACTCGTGACCTTTACAATATTAATATGTTGCGATAATAAGTTTTCCATCCTCATGTCATAACAGCCTTCGATATCAATAATAAAAACTGCGAGTCATGCAAATAAATAACAATAACTGTCGTTACTATAGACGTCAGTGTCACTCGATCCAGGTCATCCTTTGTGGTCGATTCAAGTAACGTATGTGGAATGTAATTGTAACATACCGTCGACCTCAGACCCCGTCGGGACTGAAGTCTCTACACGCAAGCGCAGAGACTCCACCAAATGTACTAAGATATGACAATTGTATTACCATCCTGTATGGGAAAATAGTCCTTGTTACACGAATAATATCGCCCAAAGTGGATGTTCGTTTTTGTAATCATAAAGATAACATTGTGGATATACCCACAATTATCCCCTAACAACCTATTTTCGGCCATAAAATAATCATGCTTTTACAACTGGGCGAGTTCCGCTACATTACTGTTATTAGTCGTCCTTTTTGTCAGTGGTTCCGGAATAATTAATTAAAAACTCGAGAAGTAATGACTCAATATAAATTGTTTAATATATTATTTGTGGATTTTTAGGGATTATATTTTAGTTTTTCCTTTTTTCAGATATGATTTTGCTCCAACAGATTACCAAATATTCGAAATTTGGATATCTTCTTGCAAGAGAAAAAATTCAACTCCGATGGGATAGTTTAAACCACCTTCAAATATTTTATTGATTTCTGTCTGAATGGTTTTTATTTAGTAAAGGAATCAATAAACTAACTATGACACGCCAAAGGTGCATAGATGATAATGGTTCTTACTTTGATTTAATAAATATATTACATTAAAAAATATTAAACTTTTTCTTCCTCCTCTACCAAAAAACAATTTCATATCAAAGGACCTAACGTGTATATATTATATAATAAAAAGAGAAAATAATAATATTAAACGTTGGAACCATGAGGTTTGTGTGCAGTGGATGTTCTCGGGTCGCCGCTCACGCCTCCGACGCGATAGTTGAAAACATTTCAATAAAGAATCTTACATTCATTCTAAAAGATCCCACGCTTAACTTGGTTTTGCATTCAAATAAAAACACCTTTTAACATTCTTTATGAGCTTTTAAAATATCAAAAAAACGTGATTCGTCTCAGTCTTTATATTCTGCAACTTAGTTCTACAAAACTATGCAATGTTTTTTTATATATTTCTTATTATACTGTATAAATCAGAAATATTTGTAAGTACTACAGTCAATATTTGTTCAAGTCATCTTTATTTTATAAACATATTTATTATATCTTTGAAGAAACACGTTTACTTCATTGCTTACGATTATCAAAGTTATCAATATAAGCATTTTTGTGTAATATACATTTTAGGTTAATGTCTTGTTATTTATTTAATTTCTTAATTATCATATTATTTCATGATAAAGACAGAAAGAGGACTGCTCAAAGAATACTTCATTATATATGTATCTATGTCCGGAAACTTGAAATCAAAAGAATGTGATTTCCTAAAAGACACATCCTGTGATACTTATTTCTTGTAACAGTATCATTGTTAAATACTTATAATAATAAAACATTTCAAAAGTTTTTTTACATATTAAAAAGAAAACATAATTCAGTTAATTTTGATCAAACACATTTGATGACAAAACATGAATATTCAGAAAAAAATATGTGGTAACACATAACTTTCTAATTGTAGCAGATATTACATAATCCTAACAATAAATGTAACTTAACATCGCAAAGCCTTCTTATAAAACTTCTATAATAACAAAATAAATCTACAAAACAAATATCAACTCGGAAACTTTGATTGAACACGGAAGCTTCCGAGTCGGGATTGTTTCAGTTTCCAAGATAAACTTTACTCGGCAATAAATTGTATCCATGTGGGACGGCATACAACAGTGTATTTGGGCTTTACAAACACATTCTCGAAGGTCTTCCATTTAAATTTACCTTGGGGAAGTTTTAATATGTACATCTCTTATAAAATGTTCAAAACTTAATCCAAACAAAAAAGAAAAACGACATATTTACTGTGTCTGTGAGATATTTTTCTCTTAAGTATTCTTCAGAATACTTCATCATCACTTCAGAATTCTTCATATATTTGATGATAGGAAAAATGTATAATAAGAGAGATAGGGGGAGGCCTCGAGTGACTTTCGAAAACACAGTATCTTTAATACTAGAGGAAGGTCACGTAAAAAGCATGAGGACCCCCCGGAGGGCATGTATGAAGAGGTTGATGTCTGTGGCCGAGGTGAAAGAGGTATGCAGGGACCGTAGCGTTTGGCGCTCCGTCGTCTCTGCCTACCCCGCAACGGATATGGCGTGAAGATAAGTAAATAAATAATATAAATAAAAATGTATAATATTGCTAAAGCGTATAAGCGTAGCGTGTGTGAAGACTAGCAAAGCTATTGTATTCGACAGTCATGTGGAATACAGAGAAGCAATACAAGTTTGTATGTAATTTTAAAAATTTCATAATAAATGTGCTATTTAAGGCAAAAAATAATGAAACACTAGTTCTACGACAAAAATAAAGACAAACAAGATTTTATATATATCAGATGAATACTCAGAAGGCTATCAAATAGAACATTATCAGGTTCAAATATATTACGCAATTTGTATTATGTCTTAATCACATTGTTTTGTGACTGGCTGGAGGGAGTCGCTAATTCCAGTTCCCTCAGATTCGCGGTTTAATTAAGTAAGCAGTATCGTATCGCGGAGTAAAGCTACCAACGTTAGTTTCTTACAGCCAAATAAACAATAATTTATTGGCTCTGCAAATGCATATACAAGATTAGTATACCTTAATGTATTGTTATATTGCCTTGCTTGTATTAAAATAAATCTTTTAACAATGTTATTCAGTAATATGTTACATAA
This sequence comes from Melinaea marsaeus rileyi, assembly GCA_918358865.1. NCBI lineage: Eukaryota > Metazoa > Arthropoda > Insecta > Lepidoptera > Nymphalidae > Melinaea > Melinaea marsaeus. The sequence continues at coordinate 3,330,383 of OU911094.1, forward strand.
CAAAATGTATTAAAATATATAATTTTACCAATTAGTATTGTTGCTACGTTTGTTACATTACCTGTTACCTGAAGTTAATTTCTGTGAATCCTATTTCCTGCATCGGTCCCAATTCCTCAGGAGTGTTGAAATATTTACAAATGTCCAATAAAATAAAAAAAAATACACTATTTTATAATGATCACAATATTGCAGTATGGCTAAATCAACGGATCTTGGTTAATAGCTATTAAAACTATTAAGTAAAATATTACTCAAATTTAGATATGAAATATTATTATTTTAATTTTAAACCTGTCAAATCTTAAAAAAACTTATTTTTTTTTTTAAGTTAATAAATAAAATTTAATTTCAAATATTAAAAGTAAGTAAAGGAAATGAAAAAAGGTGATTTACTGAAAATATTTATTTTTTACATATTTACATTTGAAATTTCGCAACAAACAAATAACGTTACCTAAATAATTTATAAAAAACAACATTTTCAAAAATCAATTGTACTAGATTTACATACTATTCGAAGTAAATGAATGCATACATTACATTTTTTTAATAAAAAACAAAATATTTCAATTACAATGACAAAAATAACCAAATACAATAAAAAAATATTGAACACTACTGATATCATATATCATCATTAAAAAGTTTTATTTACAAAATTGTGTCATTCTACTTAACCTATATTTATTTGCCCTGACTTAAATTGCATTGTCTTGTAATTGCCAACCATTATTTTATAATTATAAAATTAATAAAATAAAAATATCATCTGAAAAGAATAATCCAGATGGTTATCTTCAATATATAAATGATATTGATATTGTTTGTTTGTGCGTCACTGGATAGAGCACTAGCATGGCACTCTGCTTCATCTGCTCGTAATTGGATCAAAGGAATGTTTCTCCCAAATTGGTCTTTGCAAGTAGCACTCCGCACTGCTCGTCTTAACTCACCATTGGCTTCGTTCTCTTGAAGCCATCTCCGCAACCAAGCCCCGAGCCACGCCAGCTCACACTCGCACCGCAGCGGGTTTCCCGTTAGTATTAATCCTCCTATAACCATCATATATTATTCAAACGCAATTTCGTTAGAGGATTTCGGGTGGCTATTAAGAATTAAAACTCATTAAGATGAGGGCAAAGCTGAAGGTCTTTAGATGTTTTGAGCTTTTGGCTTCACAATTTATTACCAATTTCGTATGAACTATTGAACCTTGTGGTAATCAATATTATGCTTGAAAACTACTTGACGGAAAATTATGAAATTTGCCAATAAAAAAGTATACATTAAGTGATGGTTAAAAATAATTAAAAAATGTTATATCCTTAAGGAAAAATCGACAAAAAACTGAAGTCAATGGGAAACGATGAATAATTACACTGGGCTCGTTTCGCTTAATATGCAAACGGAACCCCTAGTATATAATATAGAGCAATCTAGAAATTGTATAAAGTATTAGGCAAATATAAATCGTCTAAATACCAAATAGCATCGCCACGATATTGAGTTTAAATTGTATTTATCTTGACCTTTATAATATCAGGATCCCCCAACCGTGCGCGGCGGCTGTTGAGCTGAGCCCCTCTCCTTGCTTCTTTTCTTGATAACTTTTGAATGGCTAAACACTTTTTTAATCTGTTTTTTCTATAACATCCGCGTTTGGCTCAAAAATACATTAGAAAATTTTTAGCTAATTATCTCGTCACGTTCTGGAGACAACTAAACACAAAAAAGGTCTCCCAAACGGTTAAGAGCTTTGCTTACGCTCAGCTTAATTAATATATTGCGGTAATAAGTTTTCTATTCTCTAGAGGCTTTCGGGTATTAAGAATTAAAACTCATTAAGATGAGCAAGGCTGAAGGTCGTTAGTTAAGTATGTAAGAGCTATCTGCGCACGAACGCGTGTTATATATTTACATATGAAGCTTTGTATATATCATAAATACTAGGGGCGCCAACAGACCCTCAATTTCAACTCACTAAGCTCGCGAAATCTCGGTTGCTGTTTGCATATTGAGTGAAGCAAGCTCAGTGTAGCGACTCATCGTTTCCCATTGATTTGAATGGGACATCAGTTTTTTGACAATTATTCGTCAACGACATGACATTTTTCAATTTTTTTTTTTACACCAATGCCTAATGTGTGTCTTTATGATTGCAAAATTTCAAAAATTTCTGTCAAGTAGTTTTCGAGCCTATTCGTGCCAATTCGTGAATGTGAAAAAGTCTCCAGTAGAACGCTCCGCTCACTATACTAACTTCGCTTAATAAAAGATAGTAATTTACAAAACAAAGCTAAAAATAAGAACCATATTTTTTATCACAGCAAAAGTCAGTTATGATTATAATATTTAATTTCGAACAAAATTGTTATAAAAATAGCATTATTTATATACTCGTTTATAATTTAATTAAAAATAGATTGTATTTTATAATTCAATATTATTTTATTTTTTTATTTTATTTTGTAAAATAATAGGCAGATTAAGTTACCCAATAACAATATTGTGAAATCATATATAATAATCAATTAACAAATTATCTAAATAACCTATGCTTTATTATTAAGGTAAAAACGTAATGGTAAGAATTTTATAAAATTTTAATATGTTGGTACCAGAATAGAAATAGTAATTATACATTATTAACATACCTGAAAGTAATTTAGTGGCCACATGACTCCAACTTGTGAAATTTGGGTAGAATATCGCGGGATCCAACTCCGATATTCGATTGTAGCTTAAGTCAATTCCTAGTTGAGGAACTTGTGAAAGATGTTTCATGAACTTCGCTGGTAATTTTGTTAAAGACGTTTCACTGATTCTAATAAATATCTCTTGGCTGTTGCTGAATGGTTCAAATGCTTCATCTGTTATACTTCGCAGATTCGAACCTTTTATTTCTAAGTATCTGATTTTTCTTGCATCAATTCCATGCAATTGATTACTCATAACTTCGTCAGTCCAATGTATAGACAATTTGTATAGAGAAGGAAGACAAGATGTGATGTTTGATAGTCGGAATGAAGAATGATTTATTGACGACCATGTCTGGACGTGCAAGGATCGTAAGGATATTAAAGGACGGAAGGAATCTTGGTCGATTATATCTAAATACTTAAGTCCATTTAAATTAAGGTAGGATAAATTAATTAGTGATTTAAAGCTATTTGGCGTTATTCTTACGATAGGATTATATGAAATATCTAAAACGTTTAAGTTTCCTAAATGAACCCACATCTTTGGCACTAAAGAGGTAAGTCGATTATGGCTAACATCTAAATGACGGAGATTAACTAACCGCTTTACATCCGACTCTCTAAAACTGGTGATGTAATTTGAAGTTAAATTTAGGCTCGTTAAATTTGTCAAAGGAAGATAAGGCACTGTCTTTAAACTTATATTCGCAAGATTCAAATGCCTTAAATGGGGAAGGTTGTGAAACAGCTCCTTAAAATTTGCCTTAATAGAATTAAAGCTCAAATCCAAGCTTCGCAGAACTCCGAGACTTGAAAATGTATTGTCGGATAAAACTGTTAATAAATTGTGAGCCAGATTAAGATTTGATAAAAATTGTGTATTTCGGAAAATGTTGCTATCCAAATATTCGATTTTATTATATGATAAGTCCAGATATCTCAAAGTGAATCCAATTTGAGAGAGCGCGGTTACAGGAAACAATGAAACTTCATTAAAACTTAAATCCAAATGTTCTATAACGGTGTTCTTAAAAACGTCTCTCGAGAGAAGTCTAAGATTATTGTGGTCCATCTTTAAATATCTTAGTTTACGTAAATTATAAAATTGTTCTACTGATAGCTGAAAAATAGTATTAAAAGACAGATCTAATATTTGCAGTGATAAAAGATCCGTAAAAGACTTTCTCTTTATAACGCTAATCATATTTTTGTGTAAATCCAATATCTCCAAGTTGACGGCCTGGCCGAAAACCTCTCCAGAAACGTGTGTGATTTTATTATGTGATAATATAATTTGTCTTATCGAAGATTCGGCGGCGAGAAAAAAGTTATTTGGCACCTCATGAAAGTCATTATAGGAGCCATCAAATATATTTATTGATATTGCAACCTCCGCTTCAATAAATCGTATATTATTTCGACTTATATTTAATGTAAATGTATCGTCCATATTGGAAACATTGCAAAACGAGTACATAGATAAATGAGTTAAGTTGTTTCCCTGAAGTTCCAATACCTCTAGTTTCGGTAAATTAACAAATGTTTCTACTTCTATAGACTCGATTACATTTCCCGCAAGAGATAAATATCTTAAATTGGGTAAGTCGTTAAAGCTGTTCTTAGTCAAGTTATTGATACGATTATAAGATAAGTCTAAGTTTCTTAACTCGGGTATTTGTGAGAATATTCTAGGCCAAATGAGGCTTATAAAGTTATAAGAGATTCTCATATTATTAAGTGATAATGATGTATTGTAACCAAACTCATCGACAACAATTTCGACGATTCTATTATAATCTAAGTTTAAATATTTTAAATTCGGAAATAAGGACATTTCTGACAACTTAAGAATATGAAAGTCATTATTGTCAAAGGCGAGAAAATTTAAATTTTCTAATCCATCATTCATTTCAAATGGAAACGACCCGCTAAAAAGTGTGGCGGAAGATTCTAAAACATGTAAAGAGCCCGTTAAATTGGAGAAAGAATGTGGATGTATGTAGTATAAATCGTTAAAGCTTAAGTTAATGTCTTGTACTGGCATGCGAGCTGGGAAAACGTTTTTATAGATCTGTGCAATTCTATTTCCTTTCAGATTGATAGTTCCCAAAGACGTAGACCAGTCTTGGAATTCATTTGGAGACAAATTCGTTATTCTGTTGTAGCTTAAATCGAGATAACGAATCGAACCGGGTTCTAATGTTTGAAGCGCTGATGGCATCGAAGTAAGAAAGTTGCCAGCAAGTGATAACGTTTGAATACGATTTGGGAGAGGTGGAGAATCTTCGAGTTGATTGTAAGCTAAAGATAAATGTCGAAGTCTCAAAACCTGAGCCAAACTATCTGGTAAATGAGATAAGTTATTGTGCTCAACTTCTAAATGTTCAAGACTATTTTTGAGAGAAATAAAAACATCTCTGTATATGGACTTAAGTTTGTTATACGAAATAGATAGCTTCTCTACCCTCTTGTTAATATACAGTGGTCTCGGTACCACAGTCAAATCATTGAGATCTAATATAATTTGCCTAATTTGAATTTCCCGAAATATAACTATATCGGTCGCGTCGTTGATATTGTTATTACTTAAATCTAACTTTTCTAATTTCTTAGTTCTATTGTTTACACTAGTAGAATTAACTTCGAAAGTTATCCAATTATGCCTTATATGTAACATTTGTAATCTAGGTAGATTAAATATTAAATCACAGGATAGTTTATGTAGGAAATTATTTGATAATTTAAGGACTGTGAGGGATGATGGTAATGAATTTAAGCTTATACTACGGAGATAGTTTCCTTCTAAGTCTAGTTGTAGAAGGTGATACAAAAATGTAAAAGCTTGAGATCTTAGCTCTGTAATTTGGTTATTACTCAAAGATAAACTAGTCAAAGTATCTTCCAAGTGATGCCATTTCATGTCAGAACTAACTTCGGCTATATAATTACTAAAAGAGAATATTTTTAATTAGCACGAGAAAAATAAAAAAATATATTAAATAGAAAAATTCTTACTTTTGTAAATTTAACCAATTAAGTACTTTCAGATCTTTTAATCCATTTTCTGGGATATCAGTAAATTCGTTGTAACCAAGATCCAATGAAGCAAGAGTGTTAGACATGGAACTGAAATAAAAAATAGCAAGTGATCCACATTTGCTTACTGTATCGGAATAAAGAACGAACACTTACCTAAAAGCGTGAAACTCGATGTAATGTAGTTTATTTGCAACTAATACCAAAGTCTGAAGTCTCAAACCGTCTAAAGCACTTTCCGATATTACTTCAAGATTGGACATGCTTATGTCCAAATGCTGCAGTTCTATTTGTGGCCATTCTGAAAAATAAATTTTTCCGTCAGATAAAAGTCGAAAGTTACATATTGCGCCTAGCGTCGTAACAATTTATTGAATCTTGTAGCAATTTATTCGATCATGTAAATATTTGTGATAATATTGAAAGTAAATGACTTTGATTTATCAATATAGTTAAGGATTTCTTAGATTGAAATAAAAATATTTTTAATAATTAGTAAAAATAACAATTAGAACAGCGAATCTTTTCTTTTATCTCAACATCTTAAAATCTATTCGCAGCAATCGTGTTCAAAGTGTTCACACAAAGTTAAAGGCTATTCTTAAGCGACTCATATTACTAACCATAACAATTAAACTTAAGGATTATTGCCTCACAAATGTCTGTTCACGAGACTTTTATTATTGTACTTTCTAAGAAAACTTGACTTCATGTTCTGTGATATATAATTATTTAAGTTAAAGTAAATACCATCAATTTTTATACAATTTGTAAAAAAATATAGTTATTTTAATTAACATAAGAGCAAAAGTTACAATCATGCCTGGGAAATTATATAACAATTAAAATTGTGTTATTGCCCCACAAATAACTGTGACTATTAACAAGAATTTTATTGTGACTAAAATATAGATTGTTTTAATAAATATAAGAGCATTCAAGAAACTTGCCTGTTCTGTAACATTTAAAACAATTGAATTATAAAAAATGCAATAAATTTTGTACCACAAAAAACACATGAGTTGGCAGCTAACAAAAGACTAATTTATTCCACCAACATAGACAATGAACACAAAGTGTCGCACAAGCTTCACACCAGGTTGCGCTATTAATATTTTGATATCATTAACAACATGTACGATGTGTTCACAAATATAGATATTTTAATAAATATAAAAGCAAAAGTACACAATCATACCTGGGAATCTATATAACAATTAAATGTAATATTATTGACTCTCAATTGTGAGGCAATAATACGTAAGTCACAGCCATTAGGCTGTTCACAAGCATATTATTGTTGTAACCTAATAAAGCTTGCTTTATGATCTGTGACATAAAATTATTGAAGTAAAATTATGTATATCTGTGTAAATCATACCTGGAAATCTATGCAATGGTACAGCAGTGCAGGACATGTGGGCGGAGCGACACGAGCACAGCGGGCTGCCCGAGCACGGCGCCACGCGCTCCGGTGCCAGCTCTCCCACGAGTAAACACACGAGCACCGCCTGCAGCGCCCGCGCGCTGACATCGCCCAACACCATCACTGTACAATCATGCCAACTAACTTATACGTAACAAACTATACTCGTTCAGACACTATAAGAAAAATTGAAATCAAATAATTTATGAGGGGTGGTATTGGTTTTAAATAAGTTAGCGTTAGTTCCACCCTCAGACGAATATTTATTCAAAATAAATTGACCAAGTATTTACCATAAAAATTTTTTGGCAAATTCGAAGTTCCTTATACATAACAAACTAAACTCATTTAGATACAATAAGAAAAATGAAACAAAGATCATTTACTCGTATAAGAGTGTAAATCAGATAGCAGCGTTGTCTTGATTGACGTTCATATTAATTTAAAAATAAATGGGCCACATATTTACCTATTTACCACGAATTTAAATGTTTGGTCTTTTAACACTTATTGACAAATTAGCGTATGTAATTGGAGAAAAACGTACTAAACGTTCAAACGTTTAGCAAAGTAAACATAACTTAATCGAAGTATTGAATAGTTGAAAATCAATTGACTCTTGGTACAGTACTATTGAAATAACATTATCTGCATTTGACGTATTTGTGGAAAACAATAAACAGGGCACTTTATTTTTATTCAGAGCTTTAGCTTATAATAAACATTAATATTATATTAAATGAATGTATAAGTCAATCTTTAATTAATTATTTTTTAAAGTATGTGTTAATTTCTTTTGGTTCTTTTTTTTTTAAGTAATTTAAAATATGTATTTAATAATCAAAAGTATACGAGTCCTTTTACTTCTTGAATGAAACTGCACGACACGTACCTATTATATAATTTCTGACAAAGAAAAACTCTAAAAATCCACTAATTTTATTAAATTCACTGTTTTAAATCTGGCCAACGATCCAAACAATTGCAGAAACACAAAAGTCTTGTCACACAAAGGGCTAATTCCGTATTACGTCTCAGTGCTGAGTTTTACAATTTCAAGCAGCAGGTATGAGATTCTTCTATTATAAGACCAAATAAGAATTTGTAAAATCCATTGATACCTCAGAGATAAGACGAAGCATTAAATATCTTTTACTATCTGATGTTCCAGAAAATCCAGATAAGGATGTTTCCAAAACAGTACCTACTATTAATATTTTCTGAAAAAATAAGTGCCAGTAATATCACATCTTCCTCCATGACAACTTTTAATCGCTTTGAAACATAAATATATGGAGTCTAAAAGACACTTTAATAGGCTCCTCTTATGTGTTGAGTGGATACCTGATCAAGTATAGACAAACACTGTTTCTATCAGCCCTCAAATATGTCGGCATGAGGAATGTCTGGACATATAATGGTCAGATCGTTCTGAAGTTGCCATCTAGCATTTTGAAGAGATGAGCTAAGATGCCGTGTTGGTGGAAGTTCCAAATGCTTTGGAGGGTTTAGGTGAGTCAACTCCTAATGCTGCTCCAAACCTCCAAATCCTTGCATCTAAAGCTGAGCCAGGTCGAGTTAAGAGGCTGATAAGTAAAAAAAATTGTAACTTATTGCTTATTTTGCTGTTTTGATTTTTAAATAGTTTTGATGATGTTCTTTTATATCTTAATTAATTTCTAATTATAATATAACAACAATTAATGATGACTTTTCATTATATTAAGTTATAGATTCACAGATCGGAGTCAAATACAGCTTTACTTACTTTTTGCCTTTACTGTTGTGGAAGTTCCTTGGAACTTTAAATGCCTCATAAACTAAAAATATCGCTTGTTCTAAATGCTTTTTTTCAGATAAAATATATGTTCATTTCTCTGCAACATCTATCCTTGAGAGTAACAATAAATCTAACACTATTCCTTTTACATCTTGTCAAAGCTTAAACCAAATTGCATTAATTCCACCATTACTGGTGTGACAAATTCAGTATTAATGTTAACCCCAAAAAGTATCAAGCAATTGTTATTGAAATCAGGCACAGTATAAATAAGTTTTACATCAGTAATGTGCCACCGGTTAAGTAGAAACATACCATTTGTGAAATCGATAAAAAATGTTGGCCTTTATTGTAAACTGTATTTGTTTTTAGTTTCACATATAGTTAGCGTAGTAATATATATGTATGTATCTATAAGTCTTAAAAGTCTTATATAAAATGTTAATATTTTTTGACGAGATCAACCGGTAGAGTGGCTTTTTTTAAATTGTTTATAAAGCCAATTCTTTCAATATCTATCACCAAGGCGGATTAAATTGAACAATGTAATAAGTTTAAGAGTTTTTTCACAATGCAATATAGCACATGAGTGATGTAGCGAGAGGCAAGCTCGATCGATACATCAATTTCAAATAGAGTCCAGACGTTTCTCCACATCAATTGCAACCCAATATTGGATATTAACTTCAATATTGGAAGCGATCTCAAATATAAGATTTAATTCAAATTCTAGATATCGTACATTTATGAATAAATTTTCCTAAAATTCATTCAATTTGTAACACAAAAAGTTTTATTTTTTACCCATATTACCATTACAACTAGAAAATAATTAAAGGTCTAAAGATTTATTAAGTATTTGCAGATGATTCGATAATTAAGTTCTGCTGCAACATTTGTATTCCAATATTTAAAGTAAAATCGTGTTATGTGGAATTGAATTGTAGAATGATGATAATTTATTTATGACTCTGAATATAGTATCGCCATCTATTACTGGATTTGGATCTCGGCCTTAACCATACTATGAATATAGTCACTAATAAAATAGTTTTCAACACCTAAAATGAGATATTTAAAAATACTTATTTGATATATTTGAATGCACTCTCATAAAACACACGACACTAAAAAACTTATCTATAATTTTATATTTATCTATAGATTTAGGCGGATGGTTTATTTCATACCCGAAATTGTATTTTCAGTTTAAGATTTAGTTAAATTATTTTACATAAATATAATGTCGAAGTAGAAGTCGAAGTAGAAGTACCAATCGCTTATCTAATTTTCTTTAACACAGTCAAACAATGTTTAATATTACATTATTTAAAAACTTATAACAATAGAATTTTATTCTTATAATCTTTATCCGTATTCCTTAATTATTTTCATAATACATTCTTCAACATTGTAAGAAACATTTAATTGAAATATATTTTTGCGCAATTTTAATCCCACATTGTGGTAAGATAATTAAATTGGTTTTCAGCAATTCGAAAGCAGTGCTTTGTTATCATTGCGGCTTATTCTATTTTAACTTTAGGAAAAAATCTTTTGTGTAATTAAATTTCTACGTATTCTAAAAATGAGTAACAATATACTCAATATATTTTTGGGAATCCCGAATAACTAACAAAGAATTTTTTTCCATTTATATTAAGTTCAAAGGCAGAAAACAGCCTGCTTTAATTTTCCTTTAACCCTTAACCCCCTATAACTAATCACTCGTCGAGGCGACGACGTGCCACTTGACGAAATTCGAAATCACCTACTTCGCTCCGTCTCCTGACCTTGACTCTTTCATTACCTTCCTAATTTGAGTAAACAGTGCAGCCCGTGACACTATTGGGTCCACGCGCATCATAGGACGTGCTCTGTGACCTTTTCGTCGTCCGCTGGACGAAGGTTTAGTAATAACAACTTTATTGTTACGGTACGTACATTAATAAATTCTTATATTTATTGTTTTACATATTGTAGATCTGCTTTTTATCGATAAATGTAGAATAGTATTTATTACATTTCTAATTTAATTTATTGGATTGATTTAAATAGAAAGTTTAATGCAAAATTTAGTAGTAAGTAAATTTTTGGTTCGGTTATACACGGTACTGAGAATTGTAGAGATGTTTTCACTTTTTTATATTTGTTTTAGGTGGATTTGAGGAATCAAGAGGATCAGATTCGTCATTGGCTGGAGTCAGCATCGGAAAGCGAATCGAAGGAGAGATCTGACAGCTGAACATCGGAAACGGACGACATTTTAGAGAAATATATTAATTTCATTTAACGCCAAATCCAACGAAGTTGTATTTTTATTGTCAACTATTCGTGATCAACCTATTATTAATGAAACGACATGAAAACCAGAAATAAAACATTTTTATAATAGCACAAAAGGTGCAGTGGACACCGTCGATCAAATGTGTGCAAATATAAGCTCTAACCGGGAAACCAAGAGATGGCCGGTGTGTAACTTTTATAACATTCTCAATATATGTTCTATTAATTCTTACGCTATTCATGTCTGTAACAACATAAGAAATAAGAAAAAGCCAATGACTGGGAGCGATTTTGTAATGAAGTTAGGAGATCAGCTAATGGAACCCTGGCTTCGGCAACGATAACAGACCGTGAGTTTGGGGCGTAATATAAGGGTCATGATTGAGGATATTCTTGGCGAATCTTCAACAATAGAAGCTCCTGTTCCTTCTTCGTCAAACGCGCGTAAAATTTGCTACCTATGTCCATCAAAGGCCCGGAGAATGACCAAGCACCGTTGCACCAGATGTAGAAAAGCTGTTTGTGGTCCACAAAATGTTGGTATGTGTGGTCACTGTGTAAATTGATATTATAACATTAATTAGTACTTAATTTATTCATTATAATCCTTACTTTTGTGCGATGAAACAAGTTCCTATCTTAATTAAATATTTTTTATTATATTTCATTGTTTTATTCCGTAGTCCGTTGGACGAAGGTGTAGTAATAATGTAACAATGAAAACAGTTTAGTTATCTAGGGTTAATAATGTTTTTCCCTTCCCACTAATTTTATAAGCAAATGTATCTTTTAATAAGAGACTAGATAATTTAATAAAGTACAAGTTACAGGTCGTATATTATCATTATTATAGAATTAATAAGATTATAAAGGATTGTATACTTAATATTCAAAGGAAGGTTAATATAACTAGGGGCACCAACAGACCCTAGATTTCTAGTCCCTGCCCTCGCGAAATCTCGGGTGCCATTTTCATATTGAGCGCAGCGAACCCAGTGTAATGACTCATCGTTGTGGATAATATCAGTAACGTAGGAGATTTCAGATTTGGCTAACATTCGCGCCACATTCCCATTGACTTCAATGGGATATCAGTTTTTTGACGTTTATTTCTCAACGACATGATATTTTTCAAAATATTTTAAAACCATCACCTGATGTGTGTCTTTTTGATTGAAAAATTTCATATTTTTATTCGTATATTATTCTTAACAAAGAATGTGAAAAAGTCTCCAGTAGAGCGCTCCGCTCGCTTCGCTCAAAGAACTGGTACTATTTTTAAAAATTATTTTGATAAATGCAACAGTTATCGTATTTATAATATTATATCTGGATAAATCTGTTGAAAACAATAAATATAATAATTAATTAATTATTGCCTTGAATTAAAATAATCTAATTGTATCTTATTTTGCTAGAAAATATTCCGGACTGAATATAATGTCCTTATGTACCATATGTGTGACCCAATTATTTACATATAAAATATGAAAATACAAGCAATTTATCAGTTAATTGTATTTCCAATTGAGTAGAACTCTATAAACAAATACTCTGTTTTCAAAACATCAAAATTAAAGCGAATGCAATAAAAAATGGAATCATTTCAAGATTACTATTATGAAACTAACAGTAGCCTAGACAGAAACAATATTAATAATAACTTTGATAGCATGAAATCTTAACTTTATACAAAAGCAATGTTCTAATTAAAACTCTTAACTGTTTGGAGTTTTGTAACAAGACAGCTTGAACAGCGTCTGAATATAAAACTAAAAATAATAACACAAGGATGGTAAGTTTTCCTTGTATTTGGAATGAGAATTATCTTTTTTAATGATTAAAGTTTTATTTGATTTAACTTTTAATTACTCGGACTGAAGACGTAAAATATTTTAATAACAAAAGTTAAGTAATATATGGTTTTAAACTAACTAACTATGACGGTCAAGACTTGAACCTGCGACTAATGAATCTAGGAATATGTCTCAATCGCTTTGCCAGCTGAGGTACTTTTTTATTATTTATTAATTTAAGCATAAATCAAAGCGGGCGTCAGCTAGCTCCGAGTGACGAAAGCACCCCATAGTGCTGAAAGTCTAACTCGGGTCTATATACGCGCAATATTGAACTTTTTATACAGGAGACCTTCTGGTATGAGTGTGGTATTTTTAGAAAGCTCTTGGCCCATAGACCCAGAAAATGCATTTTCACTTAGCAATATACTCACCGCCTCCACCTCTACGGCCGTTTGAAAAATGAGACTAAAATTTAGTTTTTGGCTCCGCACCAGTATAAAATCATTATTTCCACCTTGAAAAGATTTCCTGAAGGTTCTCGTCGAGACATTTTCAACAAGCCCAAAAACGCTAAAATCCGACCACCGGTTGATGAGATATGACATTTTGAAAATTTTGACTGGCGAAATTTCTTGAAAGTACTTTGTCTGTTTGTGCGTATGTTCGTAGTTTCAACCGATTTAGTTCAAACTTACAGGGATTTAATTACATCAAAAACTAAGACTTTTTTGTTCTACGACTTTTCGATTTGGCCGCCATGTTGGCCGTGGCAAGCCCTCGAAAGGCCAAAAATGGCCATTTTTCGTAGAGGCACTGTGGCTAAGCCAGTTGATGTACATTGACAAATTGGGCATCATTGGAAAGGTCTTAAGCTCATCTCTTGAATTGGTTAAAATTCAATTGACATCGGAAAAAATATATATTCCAAAAGATATATTTCATAAAAAATCAAGCCTTTGTGGGGATTGAACCGATGGTCTCTCCTTGTTCGATGCGTAACTCATCCACTGAGCCATCTAGACTTATTCTGTGAGAGGCTATTGTTTCATTTAAATTGAGACACATGCGTGTTGTAGTGAGTAGATTCATGAATGTTGGATTTTTTCCCGCTGATTTTTTTTTTTTGTTCAATGGATATTGGTTTCAAAATTGTTTTTTTTCAGCAGTCAAATTAAATTTTTTCTGTACATTTTATTTTGTTTCTGACGTCGGCAAAATTTTCATGATAATTTTACTAGTTGCACAGTGAATAAACTCACTAACGCATTGCCGACTGTGAAAATAAAACAAAATTCACAGAAAAAAATCTGAATGCTGAAGAAAATCTGTTTTGAAGCAATGAGTTAAAAAAATAAACGGCAACTGAAAAAATCAAATGAAAAAAAATCGGGCACCTGTGGGAATCGAACCCGAGGTCTCGTCTTTGTCATTGCAACGCTCATCCTCTAGGTCAAAACACTCTCATTTTGTCAGAGGCAACTATTCCATATAAATGAGTATATATTTGCATGAAAAATAATCGCACAGCAATTTGTTTCCAATCCTTTTACAAAACTATTGATATCAAAACAAAAACTTCTCAACGAAGTAAATACCGAGTGACGAAAGCGAATCCACTGACACAAAACTCCTGATATGAATTTTGCGACGAAAAAAACCACGAACATTTTTATTCACAAACGTAAACAAACACAAAAAATGTGAATGTGTTTTCGTCGCAAAATTCATATCAGGAGTTTTGTGTCAATGGATTCGCTTTCGTCACTCGGTATTTACTTCGTTGAGAAGTTTTTGTTTTGATTAAGTATAACATGTAGTATGTTAACAAGTAATTAAAAATTGTAATGGTATTTGTGTCATTTTTTGAAATTTAATCAATTATGTATATTTGGAATTAATGATTCCAAATATACATAATTGATTATGATTATGTTATGGTTATGATATTCGAGAGTCACAAAAAAGATATTACTTTCGCCCGATAAAAAAATATATTACAAAACTAACTTTGCCCACGACTCCGTTCGCGCAGAAAATGTTTTCAAAAATAAAAGTAGCCTAAGTTACTCCTTATAACATCAGCTATCTGCCAGACGTTCCCTTGTTAAAATTGGTTCACCCATTACAAAGATTAGCCGAAACAAACAACAGACCAAAAAAAAATTTTTTTCATCTAAGTACCGCTTAATCTTTCATATGAATTAAGTGAAAACCTATTCATTTTGAATTACAAACAGACACTTTAATTTTAGATAAATATTTTTTATAATCTATTTTAATATGTATCGGTTAGAACCATTTAGGTTATTATATAAATCTCATTTCTTAACATAATATAATGACGTTATTTGGATTGAGTTTTACGTCAAAAACCATGAAAAGATGACACTCGTCTTGTCCTTTTAGTGAAGGGTGGTTGAGATCACATACGATACCATCACAACATAATTTAAACATCCCCTTTCACAGGGGATTTTTCTTTATAAGTGTTCTAAGCACATGCATGCTGCATACTTGTACTATTGAGATATTAAAAAATATTAAAACCAACTTTCCACTTTAACTTCATTAATGCAAGAAAAATAATTTAAATGAATAAATGGAGCAAATTAATTAAAATATAAAGACACTTTAATAATATTAATTAGTATTTCCTGAATAAATTACTAAAACCGCAACAGTGGCTTAACTCTTATCACTGTCATTGCAGTAAAGCGGAATGAGGTTTCATTCTGACATAATTCTTAAACTCGTTTATCTCAAAATTACGGAATATTTAAGACAGTTTCGCAGTAATAGAATCTTGAAAGTTCTGTAACAGAAAGTTTTGAAAGCCGCAACTGCTGCGAGGTTGGTCGGAAGATTGCAAGAAAACTTAAAATGCTTAAATAATAGAAATAGTTTGATTAAACTTCAAAGAATAAGAGAAACACTTGACCAAGGTTTTTGCATAAATCATTTAACATTTCTCTAACTTTATGTTATCTTTTTGAAATGTAATCATTTAATTTACAAATCCTTTTCTTCTTTTCTTTCGCGATGTATTATTCTGATTATTATCTCTATATGTTATTTTAAAATATATATTAATAGATATATTTTATATTCATAAATAAGAATTATATGTAGAATAAGTCTGACTAATCAACCGATCTAAAAATTTTCGTTATAACAACCGCGTTCGGCTCCAACATACATGAGAAAATTTTTAGCTAATTATCTCGTCGCATTCTGGAGACAACTAAACACAAAAAAGGTCTCCCAAACGGTTATGGTTAAGAGAGTCAAAAAATGTTAAAATTTGATTGTTAGTCTTAAAGAATACAAATTAGTAATATTACGACAGATTTAAAAAATTTTATAATAGGTTATTATTAATATTATATGACTGAATAAATATTTTAGTTCTCATAAAGATGAGTTCGTGCTGAAGACTCGTTAAGCGGTCACGACACGGTCTAGTTTACAGCTATGGTAATTTCACTTTAATACTATAGTCTAGATCAAACTTTATTAAGTACCTATAAAAACCGCAAGTATTAATAATTATAAGTATAAAAAAATATCTTGATTTCAATGTATTTCAATAAATTATAGATGAAAAGAAAAGTTATAAAAGCAATAAACATTTTGTAATATTGATATTGGTAGAGATTCCTTTTGTTGTTTCGGGAGTTACAGGGATTTCATCAAAGTCCTATTTCAGGAGCAGTAAAAACGGTACAGAGGCAAACTTTATAAGTTCCGTGAGGTACTTCATCAAAGGCAAAATGCCGCACTGCTTTTATTAAAAGGCAACCTAATTATAAATTCATTATTTATGAAAAACTTTTCCACTTTCCGCATTGCTACCTTTCTGCTTTGGCGTAAACTTACTAACGGCTGAGACTTCAAAATATATATATTTATAATTGATTTATAAATTCACGTAAAATGGCCTTAATTTTACAAAATAATTTGGTCTTATTTATATATACGGGTACTATTATCCAGCTGTCAATTGGAATTACCAATTCTTTTTTTAGGCTTATATATACAAACAGATACTAAAACTATATTTATATGTAATATATCACTACTACAATTTAAACAAGCTTATAATTTATTAAGGTATAATATTCCTGGATAAAAATTAAAATCCAGTTAGGACTGTATAAAGTACGCGCTGTATCTTAACTACTCCAATTATAACACAAAATTCTCTAAAGACAAAGGTTTAGACAATAAAATATATATAATAATATTAAAATTTTATTTCATATGATCGAGTTACAATTTTGTAGTTAAAAAAAACATTTTTCTAGCGTCAATTAAAATTAAACGGAAGATTGAAAATAAATAAACCTTAGAAAAATATATGAAAAAGTGAGCGGCGCTTACGATAAAAAGTCCAAATACCCAAGCGTTAACGAGCTCTAAATGAGGTTTGAATTGAGTTTCAAAACATATATAAGGTATAGGACAAACTGATAATATGGTTATATGTATATTTGTTGACAATTATTATATATAGAATAAAAACTATAGATTTGGATTACTTGAATATCTTAAAAAAACATATTTTTCATTACTTATCGTCGGAATATTTGACTTGACCTTTGGAACTCCAATTCATGATAGTGTTAAAAATATGTGAACCCGATAAGAAGCAGTGTTATATATTAATAGTTATTTGTAACTTCAACTATATTCAAGTCAGTTTAATATAACATTGTATTTCATCAATATACAAAATGCGGATAATGTATGCAACAATATAATGAAAAGAGCGTTTCGCAAAGAGGACGACTGCTAACAAAGGGACCCTGACGACATAATTTACACAAAAAACCTTTGTAGCTCACTTAATTTCAAAGTTTCGTTCTTTCATTGTAATTTGCACAAGTTAAAAGCGAAGTCGGCCGCAGGGTAAAAACGAAATGTAAATAACAAATATGTCAGCCTACTTACAAACTCACAAGGCTTTGTTGACTCTTTGTAGAAATAAAACACGTGTAGCTCGCTGATGCATAAAAGGCTCGGAGGGATGTATTACAGTTCATACAACTGAGTAACAATTATTTTTACAGTAAACTTGATTAAATCAAAAAACAAAATAAATATCACCAAAAAATCTATGTTAACAAGACATTACATTTAGAATTTCTGATTGTTTCGAAATTTACAAAATATATTTGACTATTATTATATATTATTGTTAGATTAATATGGCAACACAATTTATAACAATGTTAAGTTGGTACTATTGTTTAAGTTTTTTTTGTTATGTTACGGTTGGCTATATTGTATGTAATAAAAATTCTCTCCATGTTTAAATGTGCTCTGCGTTTGGTGTATATTTAAAATAACGTTATATGCAAAAGAAAACAGTTTTCATTTATTATATTTAGCAATTATATATTAAATATAAGTTCTTATTGCTGAAGGATGGCTGTTTAAAAGTTCATATGAATTTATTACTATACTTGCAATTATAAACGTCTACATTTTTTTCAAACGACCTACTTTTTTAACGATCACTTTATATGTATGAATAGTCAATTAAAATGTTATAGTTTTTATATTAAGACAAATTAAAATTTGAAATAACTCAATACTTAATAATACTGAATTTTTATTATTATCATATAACATGGAATTATTTAATGATGCCTGAATCACTTGCTACAGATTAATGAATTCGATTTATATAAAAAAATATTTCAAAATAGACAAATTTAAAATATATTTTTCCATTTATAAACTGTTATTGAAAACGAAACGACAGAGCAATTAAAAGGTAATCGATTTCTGTCGCTCCATTGGACGTGTTTGTGAGAAACGATCAGTTAGTTTTTGATTAAATATATATATATATACATGTATAAAAACTGGTACATTGCCTATTAAATAATATAACTGTTTTCTGTTGATAATATTAATTTTCTTCTATTGTAAATCTTCAGGAATAAATAGTTATAACATGCTAATTTATTTCTATTGTATATTTCGTTCAGTTGCAATAGAATTTATTTATACAGCGACAATTGCAAAATATGAATAAAAATCTTGAATTTAAAGACAAAGAAATATATATGAGAGTTAATATTATAAATGACGTGAGAAATGTGTTAATATCTATCACAATATTTAATATTTTAAGATAACATCAACATACGTAGTAAAATAATAATAATAAAAATTTACTATCAAAGGTTAAATATATTATATGTAAAGATAACAAATAAAAAAATCTTTTCATTTAAAAACTGCTACTAAATATACTAAACGAATTCCAAAATATGTTTTCAAAATAAGGGTGTTGCTTTAATATCATGGAAAAGCCAGCCAGAGACCACCAGTGATGAGAGTATTCTATTCTCAACCTATGCTGAGTTAATAACCATTTATTATATATTTTCACCATGCACATTATATTTTCACCATTGGGATGATATACGATATATTTTTCATTTAAGTTAATTTTATTTTTATTTTATTTTTTATATGTGTACCTAAAAATCTATGATATCCGAATAAAGTGTTTTGATTTGATTTGATATGAAAATCTCTTATTTTCACGGTACAATAAAAATTCTATGGGATTCTACTCAACATTTAATAAATTTCCATTAATTATAAATATTGATGGCTTATTTACGTGGGTTGGAAAATTGAGGTAAAAAGTCACACCAGTTCTAATAATAGCTAGAACCTAATTTATGTCAATAGCAGTATAAAAATATGGTAAATGATTTTATGATACCATGAATAGATTGGTGTTAAAATTTAGTCTTAAATATATTTAATATATAATTTTCCTAACTAGATAGTAAAAAAGTTTAATTTTCACTAATGTATTAGATTAAAGAAATGACAGACAGAATTACTTATATCTGTTTCAACTTTTCACTTAATAATTTAGTTCCAATAAGCTAATTTAGTGCTAATCTTTTAAAGCCCGTGATACAAGACAGATTTATTCAACTTGGTTGGTTAAATTTTTAGAACAACGATTGCTCTACAAAATAATTTAACTATAATTCATGATATACTAGTAATATTATTTATTATTTCCAACCATATTTGGTATATTTTTTTCTACAATATATTAACATATTGAAGTCGTTTATCTTTTTCTTTCAAAGATAAAGATAAGATAGATAGATAGACAATAAATTAAAACGAACTATCAAAAATTCTAAAACAATCTATAGTACTTTTTCACTATTTTATGTAATTATTTATTACGAACAATTTATTTAAGACATTTCAATTATAAAAGACATTTGTTTTAATATAAGAACATTCCATTTTTATTTAATCAAATAACGTCCCATTCAGCGTTATTCAATATATGATATCCGAAAAAAATGTGTTCTATTTCGCTTATAAATAATTCACTAAATTGCTTTCTACCAAAGTATTTGGGAGAATATCGATAATATGTCGCTCTATGTTACCGCAGGTCTGACCCGAAAAATATTCATAAAAACTTTGAAAAATGTATTTTCATTATCTGTAAAATTAGTTTTTTTTATATTTTATCCTTCAAGTTTTATGGTAAAGTTTAAAATTGAATTGGATTTTATTAGAAATAATCTAAAAATACGTAAAACAAATATTATATTTGTACAGAATAATTTGATAAAATGTTTAATGGAGGCATTAATGGTGCTAGTTAAAACTTTACGCAGCTTTTATTAACTATAATTTCATATATTCTGAATTAATATGAAAAAAATACTCACGAACTGTTATCAATCACATGGCATTATCAACAAATCCAAAGCTTATTTTAAAACCTTTAATATATCACTACACAACCCGCACTATTCCACCATTTCGTTACATAGAAGAGCGACACAACCTCTCGCAGTGGCGGTCGGCTCCCAACTGAATGTTTGTACCTCGTAGGCGGGCGCCCTTTCCGGCCCACACCTTTCGTCCACCTGAACTTCCCAGGGCGAATTTACATAGCTTTTTGGAGATTTTCTTTTAAATCTCAATGAATTTCTCAAAATAATATGATTGTATACAATGTCTTTGCTCAATTGTGAAATCTTTCAAAGATAAAGAATTTACGGATGGCTTTTTAATATACTTACAACATAAAAGAAATACTTGCAAAATGTTAATAAAATTTACTAAATTTTATTTACGCATATATAGTAAAGTTCAAGATATCTTAGACCTTCTTTTTCTTAGTTTTAAATCTAAAATTAAAAGTGTTTTATTAAATAAATTTACTATAACAGTCAAGAGTTATTTTTGGATCTAAATGT
Source organism: Melinaea marsaeus rileyi (assembly GCA_918358865.1). Taxonomy (NCBI): domain Eukaryota; kingdom Metazoa; phylum Arthropoda; class Insecta; order Lepidoptera; family Nymphalidae; genus Melinaea; species Melinaea marsaeus. The sequence continues at coordinate 3,351,676 of OU911094.1, forward strand.
GTGGAATTTAAATCGTTGACTCATTTGATATTATAATGTACACATCAAACATTGTTGAATTTATTTTAATAAGAGCAAATGATTAGTTTCTGGTCGGCTATTTTCAGCTGAGCAGCATTCCAAGCCCGTGGTAGCTTAGTCTGACTACACTGACTTTTTAATGCAATAATTAATTCAAAATTTGAAAATTTTTAAAGTACACAGATGAAAACATTTAGTTTTAAGTGTAACGAAAACTAAATGATATATTAATAGAAATGTAATTTAATTAATTTAATTACTTTTAAACATTAGAGTCGTTACACATTAAGTGTTAATCATAAGAGAACACGACATCCCATGAATTCAACTCAACTGGAATAAAGAGCTGATTGGAAAATAAACTAAACCGTACAAATTAGATTTAGAGTTATTTAGAGTTATTTAGAGCCAAATCAAGTGTTACGACGTTAATTGGAACCGTTTTTCAAATACGGATAAAAAAGTGGGAAAAAATAGAGTGGAACTAAAATTCAAATTTAAACCACTGAATTTATCACGGTAGTGAACACGATAATTGCAATAAAAATTTATGTTTTAAAAAAATTTAAATCGAATTGAAATTGGTTGGATTATGATTTTTATTTTGCTGAAACAAGAAATGGAACACGTGCAGTGTTTATTCAATTAGCGTTTGATTATTTTTGGGATAATTGTTAGAAATTTAATACTTTTTTGTTTATATTTATACCGTTGTTATTCGGTGTTTATTATTTATTTATATACATATTTTTTACTGTAAAAAATTTACTATAAAAAGAAAAAGAAAAATATAATAACGAGTAAGAGGAAAGAGTAAGTATACTGTATTTTTGATAGAATTTTTCTATTAATTTACAAAGATTCTAAAATTATGACCTAACTTATTTTAAGACGATTCATTATAAGTGAAATTGTCAGAGCGGCGTGATGTTATCCCACGGGTCGCAGCTTCGAGTCCTGATTTTATAATTTTTTGTTTAATGACTACTTTTTTCGTTACTAGCTGTGATCATGACTTCGTTCACACGGAATTGATTATTAAAATAAAAGTAATCTAAGTCACGTCTTACAACATCAGCTATCCGCCAGCGAAAGTCCTGTTAAAGTCAGTCCAGCCAGTTTAGAGATTAGCTAGAACAAACAGGCAGATAAACAGACAACCAAGCATTTTTTAATGTTAATATCTATAATAATACATATAACTTTCATATTAATTTACTGAAAAGCTATTAATCTGGAATAACATATAGACACTTCAATTCTATTTCTATGTATAAAATTATAATAAGTATTATACAATTACATTATGTACACAGCAATGATAAGTTTGTAGCTCAAGCACTTCTTGGTTTTAATGTAGTTCTAAAGTAACAAGTCTGCGGTACTGAGGTGTGACAGCGACGCAATATGAAGTGGTAATTGTCAAGGTAAGTGTACACTTGAAATTATTTTGCAGCGAGACATGGGGGAATGCATAAAGGGAGTTTGAGTCGACGCCAAGAGTCTCACTGAGTCGGCTGTGTGATTGAGTGCACGAGCACTTTGCGTACCAACTTCTAATGTTTTATGTCCTCCTAGTACTATCCTTTATGAAAAACTATTGTTCTGTAGAAGTAAGCGTTATTTATCTTCATTGTAAATACAAATAGCATTTAATGAGAACAAACTTCAGTACGTTTATTAAAAAAATTATATAAAGTAGGTATTTAATAATAATTATGTCATTGCAATAACTTAAGAATCACAAAATAAGATTTAGGATCCTTAAATATCTGACATATTATACCATTATCATGGTCTGTTACTCGTCGTAATACAAACCTCGGTCACATAAAGAGAGTAATGTATTCAGATACAGTCGACGTCGCTGTAAATTGAAGCGTGCATCTGGAACTGGACATATTGTTTAGTTATTTCAGGTTAGATTAATTATAACTATCCATAAATGATGAATCAATATTACATACTAGCTATTCCTACGACTTCGTTCACGTGGTATTTGTTGTGTAATATATTTTTTCAACATAATTTTTACATATCAGCTATCTCCACATTATTTTTTATGTAAGTACCGTATATGTTTTCATCTACATTTAGTGAAAAGCTATTGTTTTAGAACTACGAACACACTTTAATTTTATTTATATGTATAGATTGATTTGATATCTATTTAATAGTTTATACAAAAGTAATTCCTTAGCTATTTATAAATCGCTTAAAATTATTTTGTACTTTTACTTTAATCTTCTTTGTATTATATATAAGAAAAGTGGTAAAGACCGGTGTGGAAGAAGATTTTTAAATCCCTTAGCTCTTTGTTATTATTTCAGTGATGCATGAAATACACTGGATCGTTATCTTCATTAATGCTCTAGTTTTTCCTATAATTACTCTATTTGAGAAACTATCTTAAAAATCTCTCAGTTTCATTTTACCTTCTTTTACAGTAGCAGCCAAAATTTATTAATTAAAAACGAGACAAGTGCGAGTCGAACACGCCCAAGGCAGGTTCCGTACAAATTGTTTGCAAGTAGTCTTAGATTCGAGTCTGGAGCTGTTCCTAAAATTTAAATTCCAAAACGATAAATGGATGATAAGAATTATTTTTCAATAACATAAACCATGACAAAGTTCTGTAAGAATTTACGATTACAAAATTTTAGAAAGGCGTATTGTAATAATAGGCGATAATAAGCATTTTATAACAAATGTTATTCATTTATAAAGGTGTTATAATTTTTAATTAAAATAAGATTTAGTAGTGATGTCACAGACTTGAATCGTAAAGTGAACCGCGCTACAGATGTACATTTCAGAGAATCGGCTTTCGTAAACAAGATAGCTTTACTTAGAGAAATAGTTTCAAGAGAAGATAATGAGTTTCTTTGTTGGCGAGATAGGAAAATGAAGTAAATCTGTGTAAACCACTTACTATTAAACGTATATCTTAACTTTCAAAGTTAAGATATACGTTTAATAATGAAAAATTGGTTCTCAGATTCCACGACAGGCTGACACCGACAACTACTCGGAAAAAAATGAAATTGTTATGTTTTATTTTCACATATACTTTCATTATTCATATCTTTTCATAGAACATATTATATAATCGCAAGAGCCGATACAAACTACCATGCTCTTTAAACCATATTTTTATTTTTTCATAACCAATTTTTAAGAACCTTATTAACCATATAATACTATCCTCATGTTGTATTATTAATAGATTACACTACACTGAAAGTATTATTCATTTGATATTCTAATTTTATCACATTTATTATGCAAGTAAAAGAGCCAAGCTTTAAAAAAATTATATTATTTGTCAGTAATATTAAAATATATCTCACAACTAATTTTAAAACTCCAGATGCGAGACCTCTAATTTCAGGTGACGAGGCTGGAGCACTCTACAACTTAACAAAAGAATCTTGTTATGTTGCTGAGCACCGACCTCACGACATACCTCTAACTACTGCACTGAAGAAGTGTCACAACAACCTTGTATAAAACATTCACTGTACTTTCATATCACACCTACAATGACTTATATAAAATACATACTAACATTTCTTTAAAAAACACTTCATCAAACGAAATTCAGTTTTAATTTTGTCTCATTTTTTTAAAGTTACTACTAACGTCTTTGTTATATCTGTAAAGTCACATGAATGTAACATATTTATAATAAAATATCAACGAGAACTAACTTGTTTGTTTGCTCATTTGTTTTCTAAAACCACTGACCAATCGTTTATCAGCGGGTGGAGTCACGGGCAACAACTTGTTTACTATTTATACAGAGTAATGGACTTAAAGATTTCAATAAAATTAATAGTATATCTCGATCGTAAAAGAGCAATAAAAATCAATTTGAATTTAAAAATACCATATTGAATACCATACCATATTTAAATATACCATGAATACCCCATGGTCGAAATAGTTTTTAAATTATTGTTTCTGATTGGTTTTCGATTAAGCGTATATCATAATCTGCGGTAAATTTGAAACATGCGGAAGGTTTAAATAGATATAAATGGTTTTAATTTTATTGCGCTTTGCCTAAACCTACTGACAAATAAATAAAAAGACTGATTTGACATTTTAATTTTAAGTTTAAAATGATTGTAGTTCCGCATGATATGATATCACGAGACGGTACAATGATAAACAAAACATATATCTATCATAACCTCATTCTTGGTACTTTGTAGTACTCGTTTCAAACCAATATAATTTATATCTGTGGTTCATAAAACCTAAGCCTTTTGTATGAACTACCAGCTTATTTCTAATTAAATAACTATTTAAAGTCACATGATGCGCATATTTTTTTTACTAAATCTCAATAAACAAGTAATTGTTTATGAAAGCGTATTTTAAAATTTCACGACGAGACACTAAGATGATGATAATACCCGATAAGACCAACGTCTTAGTGGGTAGCCTTAAACATTACGAGGTCATCTATTAAATCAAATAGTCCAGACCAGATAGTGATGAAAGATACAGGATTTTTTAAATGTGCATGTCTCTTTAAAACATGCATTAAAAGAACATTCTACTTAGTTCACCAAAAACTAACGTCATTTTTAATAGATATTTTCGTAAAAAAACTCGTACCTCTACCCTTCTTTCAGCCACTCTTTTACACGAGTGGTACCAGTATTTCACAACCAGACTCAGTGACACAATATCAGTCATTAAAGCTAACAGCTGTAGTCAACTTAAAAACCTCATAATTTATATTCAACAGAGGCGTGTCACGTCCCAACAATAATTAGCAGCTTGCATGAGCTCAGTAATTATAACATTTCGTTGTCGGTTTCCATTACGACACGCAACCACAAACTATTGTAATTGACAATTAGATCTAACTGTAATTTTATAGTCCTTTTTGTAAACTATAACAATAGTAAAGTTTAAAAGTAGTCTAGTTAACACGCTATGAATTAACGACGGACTTGTTTATACTAGCATCGCGATCATCGTGCACATAATTGTTAATTTTACATACTATATATTAAAATGTAATGAGACAAAATCTGTACATTGAATATTTTTACGGTGTGCTTAGTAAAGGAGAAATTTTTAAAAACATTCGTTTTGATTTTTGGCTGGTCTTCTACATCATGGTCATCTACAGAACGGATTTATTTTTAATAAAATATAATAGGTTTATAAATTGTTGCTATTGATCAGACAAGTTTATCCATCAAATAATCTCGTTTTTATCATTACTTAATAACACAAAACTGATTTGGATTATGCTTACAAAAAGATAACAATCATGTTAAATAGATTACAAAACTTATTCTACCGGCTTACTGTGAAATGAACATTCTTAATTAACTGCTTTTAATTAAATGTATGTGAAAGTATATATGGTACTAACAAACGTCTGTTTATTCTGGTAAACCTCTGAAACGGCTGATCGAATTTAACTGGAATTTCACTTATAGATAGCAGATGTCATGGCTCACAGCTAGTGTTTAATAAATCAATTGGATCATTTGTATAATCACTCACATTGGCATAATTCATCATGTATTCATCATCGCCATACAAAACAACATCTACTCTATTAGGGACGAAAGATAGATAGGTAGATATAAGATAGATTAACAGGAATAAAAGACAATTATATAATTATAAGACTTTATTGATATTGATTAAGACATTGACGTTATTAGTCCATGTCCCGACTTACAAGAATACTTTAACTTATTCTTGATTACTTTAAAAGCTTAAGAACCTTAAGTGAAAAGTTAAATAAGTTTTCGATTATCCACATTAATATTCCCGAAGCGTTCATTAAAAACTTTATAATTCTTACATCGCCACGAAAAACGAGAAAATAATATCAATCAAGTCCATTTGTCACAGCTGTTATGTAAAATGATTGTCTTTTATATATTTTATTGTAGTAACTATTACTTTTAATACTTGGTGTTTACTGAATATTGTAATATATAGGACCGTGTTATACAATATGTACTTTCTACTGTAACGTGTCACTTACAGTGCTGTTAGAGATAGTGATAGCAGAGAGAGGCCCTCACGAGATGACCTGCAATATACAGAAGAGTCAGCAATGAAGATGAACTTTGCCTCGAGTTCTGTAAACTTTTCAACCAATGATTAATGATCCATTCTACTTACATTATATTAACATATATCAACTTATTGTATTACCTTATTCTGTAATATATTTCTTCTCTTGCTTGTTATAAATTTATTAAATTAATTGCCATTTAGAGTTTGAGTAATGTATATTTAAAAAATGAAGAAGTAAAAAAAGAATGTAAAAGAAGTTTGAAGTTTGTGAAGTTTGTCTCAAGATGAATTAATGAACCTCTGGATTCAGATCTAATTAAGTTCTGTGTAATGTACTCGGCGCTTTGGAACTGAGTGTGATGACATTTAGATTATAAAAAAAAAATGTTTTTATTAAAGTTATTTTTGTTTTATCATCGTAATAGATTATTTCACATTCGTAACATATCAAAAAGTATTATAACAATATTTTCTATTTTTGTTTTGTTCTTTTGCTGTAACATAATAAACGTGTATTGATAACTAAAATTCTATATATGATGTCTAAAATTGACATCATATTTCGATTTTTCTCTATCTGGTGTAATTTAATATCAATTCATTTATTTTATTCAATGAATCTCTTCCAGCAGACCTATGAAAGGTGAGTAGAATATGACAGTATAAGGGCACACAATGAAAAATTTAAAAAAATCAGACAAATGTATAGAATTTCAATTACCTTTATATGTAATATTAACATTCAAACTAAAAATGTAAAAATTATAAATTATTTTTAAAGGAGACAAAAAAAAATTTCTACTTTAATTCTATCAGACAAATGCTTTTTAAGAGATATACTTACTTATGACTCCACACTGCAATATACTTTGGGAAAATTAATCTATTAATTATAGTTTTAATGGTTGTACCAGGAATTGATGATCTAAGGTATCTGACATCTATTATCACACAAACAACACTTTAAATTAGTTTAACATCTCATTGAAGACATCACAGTGATCTGTTGTAGTTCTGGTAATGTGACATCATCCAAACTTACGGAGGACAGATGATACAGTTATTACCGCCATTACGGTCATTCACACAAGTGCTGTGAAATATTACACTTGTTTAATTATTTTAAGGCAAGCAATAAATAAACTACCATGTCATATGTGTATGTGTATGTGTGTGTGTTTCACGTCATCATAAAATATTGTTACATGTCTGATAAATTAATACGTTTATTACCTTTAGTCAAAGCTTTATAATAATAATAAAACTAATAAAGGAACACGTTAAAGTGGAAACAGTTTTCATTTATAAAGTGTCTTATCGTTTTAAACTAATTTATCTACATTACTTTGTTACAACTACAGTGTACTAGCTATGACAAGAATGTTCTGCTTTGCATATTTGAATGTTACAATTTGAAGTTAATTTATTGTTAATTTATAATAAGTTCCGATATTGTTAGCATGCTCCGAAAAACAAAGGCCCATAAAAATTAATAATATTTGAGAATATAATAAAATAAAAAAATATTATTATATTTTTAAATTTAAAATAATATACAATATTATTAACTGTAGTTCAGTGCACTTCATACCTATGGTCTGCCTTCACAGGAAACAGGGTTAAAGAAAGATAAAAACTCTCGCGACAATAATTAGTTCACACGCAATGCAATGCAATTATTCTGCAATTATTGTTACATGTTGTTTTCTTTGGCATCGCTCTCTGCAATAGTTTTGTAATTATTCACGTTATATGGACTAAAAAAATCCTCGTGTAAATTACTATAAAACAAAGTTTTCTGTTAAAAAGTAAATTATAATTAAAGTCTATCGAGCACTGTTTCATTATATTAATAAGCTACACAAGACAGAACTTTTGTTCTAATATTTTCATAATATATTAGGTAAAACACAAAAGAAGTACACACTTAAAATAGCATTGTTATGGAGTGCCTCTAGTATATTTATAAAGTCCAGTGCAGTCCTTATACTATGTCATAATTAAGTAATAATATACTTTTCTTTCATAGGTTCTAATCTGATATACATCTTATAATTTATATAAAATCAAAGTAAAGCACTTTACTGATGAGCAAGTTTTTGTACATTTTTTCCAATCAAAGCATCCCGAGAATGACAATAAATGAAGTCATGATACTTGTCTCTGTTCTACTTTTGTAGTTATTACAGTTTATAAAATAAATATCGGACTGGCACGAATCAGAATATACTGAAGGTGTATTGAGTTCTAAATATCCGGCCATAGGAATTTAGAACTCAGTACCCCTTCAAGTAAACTTTATGAAACTACCTTCATAAATTGTAAACTTTTATATTTTAAGGGGTTATATACAGTTAGAAGGCCGAAAAAAAGCGAATTTTCCAGAATTTTTTTTGAGAAACCTTTTAAATTTATTGATCTAAATATTTTAACAAATATTATGGTATCTTTTAACAAGATTTTCAGACTTAGTACTAGTAAAAATATTTATTTGGACAGGAGCTACAGCTGATCTCCGGGAGCTCCTCTCGAAAAAGATGTTTTGCGGTGACCACTATATCTCTGAACTGGATGCTCTGAAATTAAAAAACCAAACAGATTTTGTTAAAGTAATGTAAAATCTAGTGATTAATCGAAGGAATAAGCAAAATAATTTTTTTTGACGAAATGGCGGTTTCTAAAAAAAAAAATCGATTTTCGGCCAAAATTTCGACCTTAAATTGTTTATAAAAAAAAAAGTATTAATCGGAAAGATAAAATCTTCGATCAACTACTAAGAAGCTTGTGTCAAAGTTTGAGATCAATCGGTTAAGCCGCTTTTGAGTAATGTTGGTCACCGACTTTGAAAACACCATTTTGAGAAAAACGCGTTTAAAGTTTGAAAAGCACTTTACTTAGGATGGAAATTTTTTTTTTTCAACTTACATGGAGTCGTCTATTCCAGGACCATATAATAAACCCTCAGACGCTTCGACAGCTTCTAATAACTCGAGCTGATGTTGTCTGCGAGCCATTCTTCCATCTCGGGTGCTCTCACGCGCTCTGATATTGGAAATGTTCACGCGCTTCTCATCTTCTTTTTCAGCATATGAATGCGTATTGGGTCCAAGTGTGATTCGTCGATTTATTTCATAAGAGTGCGCGACAAAACGACAAGAATTTATGTTACGATCTGTACACTTATCACACAGCAAAACAATTTTAAAACCAAGTCCTCGTTCTGAAGCAGTTTGAAACTTCACATCTCCGTCACAGGTCTTACATTTCACATATTCAGAAATTGCTGCACAAACACTGTTATAAAATTTAAAATGCGATACTCAACAGACGGATCCCGTGGAACTGAGATTTCCTCTTGTTCTTTAAATTTTTTTGCCGAGGCACTGAAATCACTTTCATCCGTTTCGGCTGTTTTTGGATTAAAAACATTTTTTTCGCTTTTTTGGTCTCGAGTTACGTATGTTAAGAGATTTTCTCAATTCTCTAGAAGCCTTCATTTTCAAATTACAAAAAAAAAATATTCACGAACTCTACAAGTTCACTGCTTGGCTTAGCTGCTTATAATGACTATCACTCTTAAATACTTTCCAGATTAGGGAGAACAAAATTAAAATTTATCGTTCAGGTATAAAAATGCCTACAACACACTAATGCTTTACCCATCTAAATATATTAGAAGGGCTCATTAACAATAGGTAGGCGCACAAAAGGGACAGAGTTCCAGGTAAGCGCTGCCGCTACGGCCTTATGCTTCCAACCGCTCTGTTAAATTTGCGTGTAACTTCGAAAATATTCACCGGAACTATATGAAATTTTCTGTGTGTATTCTTAAATATATGTACATTAAGAAAATAAAATAATAAAAAAATCAATTTTTTGAAAATTCTAACTGTATATAACCCCTTAATAGCACCTAACACTATACACAACTTTTTATCTGAAAATTAAGTATATAATCTCTGTTTTCAAACACTTGTTATAGTAACGCGTTACATGAATATAATATCAAATTGTAATAAGAGAGCATTGTCTGCTTTGTTACCATAGCTTGGTTTTGTCAGGTACAGTATTCTGATTAACGACATTCCAGGAGAAGTCGATTTGTTTGATAAACTCACAACAATGCATTCATATACACAGAGGAAGCAGAGAGAGGAAAAGCTGACTTATCAAATTACATTTTGAAGTAAAGTTTACAATATAAAAATATATATAAAAATTTATTAATTTTGTAATCTGTTTGATGTGATAAATACATTGCAGCAAAAATCTATTAAAAATTTTAAAGAAAATTACGAAGTAGACGAGTTTAATGTGTGCTTCTAAATGTATAATGTTTAATCATATAAATATCGCCGCTGAAATAGCTTTCTCTGAGTTTCTTATTCCCCATTGATATTTTAGTTTTAGCCCTTATAAATATTCTGATACACAATTCTAAAGCTTGACTTCATTCATGGCAATACCCAACTGTAAGTACGGGGAATATAATGAATTACAAAATATTGCTTTAGAATTGAAAAATTGATGCTTTCATCTCTTTTAGTATAAGACGTGCAGATCCTGAAATAATCTCTTTGCAGGTAAAATAAACTCTTTTGTTATATAAATGTTAAATTCAATTTTCAGCGTTTAAAAGAAAACATTATAAAGCATCTCCTTTCACTTAGATATTATCATCAATACGTCCTAAGCTAGTATTGAATAAGTCCAGCAAAGAGCCTTCATAAGAACTTTTATATTGTTGGTAATAAATTAGGTCAAACATTAGTCTACACGTGTCCTTTATGAAGATTCAAGATGAAAACATTTACAAAGGTTACTTAAGAATAAAAAAGTGTGAAAAGGTGACAAACAGATCTGCTGATATCGCACTTTCAAAATGACTATGGATATTAACAGATTATTGATCTATATATGTGTATACAACATTTTGTTGTTACCATACTTGATATGGACAAATATTGTATTCGGTAAAATACAAAGTGACATGACACTGCAGTCATTTCAATAATATTATAAAGCACAGTCTATGAGCTGTCTGGCTAATAAAAGTATATTAATGCCACTAATTAAAATATTCAGATACTACACGAATATTTACCGTTGTCAAATTGTTTAGTTTACATCGAAATTGATTATTTGGTCGGTGCCTGATAACAGTTCGTAGCTAAGTTTATGATTGACTTTGTTTTATTTGAAGAAGAATTAGCGGTTAAATAACGTCTTTGTTACTTTAATAATCCGTTACCTCTTAATTACTTAATTGTACGTTATTGTTTGTAAGATGATGAATGAAGTTAAATTAAAGACAGTAAGTAATATAAAAGCAGACTGTGAGTAAAGCAATTACGAGTGATGGATGAAGAACTTCTCACTGCAATGACCCGCTCCTTAATAACGACTTGTTTCTTTTGAGAGGGATTTTTGTAATTTGTCACAAAAGCACTCTTAATGTAGTAATTTATCAAAAGTAGATTCATTAATCGATCTCAGACGAAATTGTATCGAAATTGATCATTAAATATAATTTATTACTATAATAATTTTTAACTTATAATTTGTTAGATTAATGAAAATAACAGAGGAAATTAAAATTAACTTAAAAATATAAAAGTTTTATTTTCTCTAATTTAAAAATTATATATTGTTAGAGTCGAAATTATCAAGATTATGAAAACAAGAATGTGAAACCATTCTCAATATCCAATGTTATATACATCCTGTAAGTAAGCTGCCTCATAGTTTAATCAATTTAATACATTTTAATATTATCTTATGTAATATAATTATCACTAAATTAAAATTCAAGAAGAACTTTTAAATTACAAAATATATTAATACAAAAAGTTATGTAAGTAAAATCATATAAAGAGTATACTTTGCATTTCTTCTGAAGCATATTGCATTATTCACAAAGGAATGTTAGATTTGACAAAGTTTGTTTGAAATTTATATGTAACAAGTATTTAAAAGATTTACATTAACACTGTCAATGTTAAATAGTCCCAAAGAGTAAATGGTCATCTGAAGTAACAGAAATAAATATATAAGTGCAACGTTTATGTTTTTCAAAACAGTAATTAAAATATACTGTAAATTTATTTCTACTTATAAAAGTAACACAAAACTGTTATTTCTTAATATATAGTAGAATTTAAACAAATAAAATACAACGAATGAATATCTGTATTAATTGGTTTCAACAACGGTGAAATTAAATATTCATATTTGCAGGAAAGCAATTTATAAGGTTTACCACAACAATAACCATCGACTGTCGATGTCAGGAGCAGTGTCAATATAAAAACAATATTTACCTGTAATTCAATTGTTTATCTAGACGTCACGGAAAAGTTTTTGGACCTAATCCAAAAGGTTCTTTGTGCTTTTGTGGACTTGGAAAAGGCGTTTGACAGGGTTGTAAGAAAGAAATTATGAGAGATACTGCCCCGAAACAACGTGAGCGGACCCTTGCTACAGGCTGTAAAGTCACTTTTGCAGAGATCACGCAGCCTATGAGCGAGTAGGCGCTGGCATGTCGCCCTGGTATGACATCCCATCTGGTGGTAAGAAAGGTTGTGCTATGTCAGATTTGTTGTTCAATTTGTATTGGGATAGTTGTCTTCAAACTCGTGAAAGACTGCGACATGGGAGTGAAAGTAGGTAGTGATTGCTTGCTTTATACAGATGATACAGTGCTCATTGCATCATTAGAATGCAATTTGCAGGCATTGGCCACAACTCTGAAAGATGGGTGTGAAAATAATGGTCTAAACCTGAATGAAGATAAGACGAAGGTTCTGATATTTGAAAGAAATAAAAAAGAACAGAACAGAACAGCTCAACGTGAATAATAAGATAATAGAACAAGTGAATGAAATGTTATATTTGGGAAGTATGTTTAGCAGAGACGGAAGATATGATACGAAGATGGATGTGGAAAGGCGTATTGCTGCCGGTAACAGAGTCAACGGTGCTTTGGCTGCATTGTTGAGACGGCGAAACGTCAGCATAGCTGCCCGTTTGGCTGTACACAATGCGGTTTTGCTACCGACGCTAATATACGGTAGCCAAACGTGGGTAACACAGAAGAAGAATGTAAGAAAGATGAATTCTGTGGAGATACGATCTCTTCGCGGAATAAGCGGTGACAGTCTAGCTGATCGAATCCGCAATGAAGAGATCCACAGAATGGCAGGTACTGTCGAAGATGTCACGGTGAGAATGAAGAAGCACGTGCTCAGGTGGTTTGGGCACATCCAACGAATGAGTGATGAAATAACGGTAAAAAATATTTATATAGGAAAATTGAGCAATAAGAGAGACAGGGGGAGGCCACGAGTGACCTTCGAAAACACAGTCTCTATGATACTGGAGGAAGGTCACGAAAAAAGCATGAAGAACCCCCAGAGGGCATTTATGAAGCGGTTGATGTCTGTGGCCGAGGCGAAATAGGTATGCAGGGACCGTAGCGTTTGGCACTCCGTCGTATCTGGCTAATAAATGGTAACAAAGAAAATAATTTTTCTCCAATCCGTGTTGATTCGCATTGATACCAACAAAAACATATCATTCAATGATAATTATTTATACACTGTACAAGTATATTAAAATTGGACAGTTTGATTACATAAAAAACAAGACAGATTATAAAAATATTTTTCTCCAATAATACTTAGCGACTATTACATGTATTATTAAAAATATGTTTTAAAAATGTAGCAAATATTGGGAATTTCTTTCTCAAGTTTGTTTGATCAGTAGTTCAAGAAATTTTAAATCAGTTATGCAGCTTTCTTTAGTATTTATACGAGCTGCTGCGAATAGCATTTTATAATGTTCTTATTCGATGTTCGCTTATAAATATCTCATATACACTTGTATATATATATACTACTCGTATGTGTGGTCCCACTACACACACCAATATATATTTTACATTTAAACTCAAATCACTTCTTTATAACAGTAAATCAGTTTTATAAATTACGAAAGTGACCAATTTAATTAAGTAACAAATACTACTGACTTATATTTTTTAACCGATTACAAATTTCACATAACTATAGTTTAAGTAGAAGTTATTTAAGTAGTATAATTCTACTTATAATTAATATATAAATACATTTATATAAAATATTTAAAAATGCAACAATAAATTACAAGGCTACCGTATATAGTACAATAAATATCTCTCTTGTGGTAAAGTAGCAGAGTCGCTGCTTCACGTCCTCTCGAATAGCAATTCACATGCTTTGGGAGAGAAATGAGTCCGTTTGTCACCAGATGAAGCAATAAGATGTGGTTTTAAATCTTTTATCTATTGTTGTACCAAAAGGAGAGTTATATATAATAAGATTTACCACCGATAGTATGAATATATCACTTACATTTGTAAGATGATGGATGATCTTCAATTAATTTAATTACAAAAAGTATTAATAAAGCAGACTATGACTGAAGCAATTACGAGTGATGGATCGAAGAACTTCTCACTGCAATGACCCGCTCCTTAATAACGACTTGTTTTCCTTGAAAAGGACTTTAGTAATTATCACAAGAAAAGTAAGTATGGTACAAAGAAAAATATTTAATTTAAACTTATAACATATAACATTAAAAGATGTCTAGTAATTTGTATACTTCCAAATAGATATTATAATTTTATATTCATTGTTGTTAAACCTTAATATTTTATGTAAAATTTTCTTCTCTTAATGTAAAAAAGAATGAATCTTTCTACAGTTTGATTCAAAGGTGTAAGGCATTTTAAAACACGGTATAACTATAAGAGATAATCTTGATTTAATGAAGTTTGATAATCATAATTATAAGTTATTTGTATTACAATATCACACAAGTAGCATTAGTCGTTATATCAGTACTATAATATAAGAAGCACTCTCCTGTGTAATTAAGAATTATGAATATTCAAAGTCAAAAAGTCGAATGAACTTGCATACTAAAACCGACAACCTATAGTTTCACGATAAATGTATATATATATAATTTGTAATATTGGAATTCCTTATAAGTGTCGCCATTTTATTGCGAGATCAACGGACAATAAATTTTATCGGTTACATTGTTAGAGATAACATTAAAAGAAATAGATATTGAGAATGTCTTACATATGAGCACATTTATATATTTAAGATATTTCTGGATTCTTAATTAAGGAAGTTTTTATTAATCTTTTAAAATTAAATATTGCAAGAAACATTGTGTCAAATTATTTTCTCAAAACAATATTTTAAATATTTTAACGTTACAAGTACATAATTTGTTAGATTCCTCAAAAAACATTTGTTTTTTACTTAATATTTAATATGAAATTAATATTATCACATTTTTAATTTAATCATTCTTGAACAAAATATGCATATAATATTTATTTTAAACCACATTTTAAGTTAAATATTAGTTATGAAATATTAATATTATCCAACCATTCTAGCTTTAGTTGAAGCCTCGTTTAATTTTAACTTGCTTCAGGTGCAAGTAAACTCGTGTCAGTAATAAAAACATGCTTGTTTTAATCTGATACATAACTTTAACAATTACTATAAAATATACAATATTGTTTTTATATTTCCATGTTAAAGACATGTTTCTTAAACTAACAATTCCTTAATCGGAGAATGATCTCTTCGTATCTTATTCAGCTGGTATTACTGATGTTTTTGATTAACAAAATTTATTCGTTCTTTTATCTTTGAAATATTTATAAAAAAGTATGTATGTCATTTACAAATACGTATGGAGTAAATATTTCATAGCACCTCGTGTAATGGCTCTCTAATTAACTGGTTAGATTTTCACCAATAATTATTTATTATAATTTCATTTTTTAAAGATAGAAATCTAAATCTGTAAGGAAGAAATCAAATTTTAAAAATTTTAAAAATACTCAACAATACTCAAATATCAGATGAAATAAGCGATGTGTCTAGTGATTCAATATAATATCAATAATAGTACTGACTCTTTAGATAATTAATTATTTAATATATTATTATTTTTATTATAAATATAACTTCAATAGTTTTTACCTTAATATAAACTGCAACCCGCTTTGTAAAACACGACGCTGAGCGCAAAGAGAATTTTAGTAAACTGTAAAATAACTTGCAAATACACTGGGATTAATATCAAAAATACTTAAATTATGTTCAAAGTATGAAGTATGAACATTATTTTACCAAACTTATATATAATGATATTAAAATATAACCCTACACAGTATTATCAATTAAATTGTTATTATCCGGTGACTTCTCACCTCAGTCGCAATGCGTCAGTCGCCCGCACGCAGTATATTGTACTAATACAGAGTAACCAGTATGAAACGTATTTTTACAAAATACTATGGGTTTTGACGATTTCTTATATCATTTGTCTATCATTTGCGTTATCGCATTTTCTAAGTATGTACGAATTTTCATCAAGATCGGTCAGTTATAGAAAGACATAAATACATAAAAAATATATTATTAGGAATTACTATTATTTTTAATGTAAAATGTTACAATTCTATAACTCATTTCAAATATGATCACCATAGAAATAGTCTTGGTGTGATTATTTATTGTAGGCGTCTTTAGTTTAAGAGATCTCTATTTGAAAGTTTTCTATGTTTTTTTAATTAAATTTGTTTCAAAAGTAAAGATTTTTTTATAAAATTCATATGTTTATAGCTCGTTACTGGATATAATAACTACTATATTACTATAAATTACAAATATTCACCTGATCCCAGTCAGTTTAGATGAGTCACATTACCAGAACGAGAGTAGTTTGAGACATTAATAAGAATCATTTGAAGAGTCAACCGCTGTAATAAATTAAATATAAATAATCCATCAATTAACAAACCAACTAGCAGATTATTGAAGATTAAAATTAAACTATTCTGGCAGCCTCATAACTAAATTAAATAATTAGGAGTATATAAATATATAAAAAAAAAAGAAATTTGTGATTTATAAGATTAAATAGCCTCTGAAATGTAAGTTTACTTCAATTTAGTTTGGGCTTAAACTAAGATGGTTGTCATTTAAAACAATAACTGAACAGTAGCTTAATCATGGATCTAAATCAATTCTTCCTCTAACTAACTGAGCATTTTCAAATAAAACTAAATAGATGTCGATACTTACAAAGCTGAATTCCTCACATCTAATAATACTATTTACTAGTCGTTCTGTGAACAGTAGACCTCAGTACGTTAGGGGATGAGACAATGTTTTAAGTGCCTTTTCCGAAAAGGAATAAGTATACCTATATATGTATATAGGTACATAACTACGGAACGAAATTTGGCTCCACCAAATAATAATGGAGTTATTCAACTTTACATTTTTTGATAATTCGTTTTGGCCGCCATTTTGGATTTTGAAATAACAAAAAATATTTTGACGAAATTTCAGCCCGCTAGCTGCCGCAAAGTCCGTTTTTGTGGAACGGATCAAAAATCCCCCATTTTGAAATTTTTCGACCAAGCAAAACAACGGGTCAACATAAAAAATTAAGTAATTCAAAGTACACACCTACCAATTTTCGTTACGATTGCATAAAAAATACGTCTGCTACGCCAAAACAGAAACTTAAATCACCGCCATTTTGGATTTATCCTCCCAGTAAGAAAAATGGCCAAACAAAAAATAAATAAATAACTCAAAGAACATGATCCCCAATTTTTGTAGCGATCGGATGAAAATTGCTCCTGCTACGCCAAAAACAAAACTAAAAAGCCATTTTAGATTTTTTTGCCTAATCAAAAAAACGACTCTACATAAATATTCAAATAATTTAAACAATACGCCTGCCGATTTTCGTGACGATAGGATGAAAAATACGCCGGCTACGCCAGAACAAACATACTGAAATATAATATAATATAATAGTAAGAAAAATGGCCGAACACAAATAAATTTAAATAATTCAAAGAAAAGCTAAATTAACGTAAATTTTAATAATTAAATTAATAATGTGTAGCCAATGTAAAATATTTAATACATCTTTTAAAGACCAAAATAGTTTCTTTCTAATGATCTCTTCGGGTTTTTTCCGTGTTCTTTGTAAGTGTAGTTCTGCTGAGAGCTCGTCACCTTCACGTGTGAGACTCAAATTATAATATTACCGGTCTCAGGCTATTTCGGTTACAGTTAAAAAATCCCGGTACAGTTTTTCAGGTTCTTTGTTTTTCTATTAAAGAAAGTTAGGAACGCCTTCATCCTCAACATTTATTTGTTATTCTTTTAAGAATACGATACGATGTGATACTAGGTCTAAGTTATTCGAAGCGATATAAGTCTAAGACTTTTAGACTAAGATTAATAAAAAACCTAAATTCAATTAACTCTATTACATTAATGAATCTATATAAATGTAGTGTGTAAATTTGTTATCGGGGTTTCGTGAGCAATAGAACAAAAGTATATATTAATATATATAACTATATTTGTCCAACTGCATGTATGATTGAAGTAATGTAATGCTCTGTAAATGATATAAACAGAAGATAATATTATCAGTTCAATTTTATACTTTTATACTAATAATTTAAAAATCTAAAACCATGTAAAATTCTCCCAGGATAGTAAAACTATTACTCGAGATACGTACCACTCGGTGAACTCACCTACCCACCGCAAAAGGCATTTGATTTAAAAATATCTCCAAAAACTTAATTCCTAAAAGCTAGGGTTAAAAGTGGACTTGTGCTTTATAAAATATTTGAAATTTAATTTCTTACCTGCAATTATTTTTTAAATATAGAAATTAGCTACAAATAGAATAATTTTAATAATAATAAATGTAATAAAAAAAGAAACTCAATGTTACAAAACTAAAAAATTCCCGGTACATTTTCATAGCACGTAAATGAATTTCGTGAGTTCTTTGAATATTATTATATGGGTGAGTGAATTAATATTTTTTAACTAAACCCTTCTCTTTAGGATTTTTTACTCTCGAAATACCGGAATAAATTCTCAATGTAAATGAGAATATACCCTAATTTAAAAAGTTCTCTGAAGTATGTCCAAATCAAAATATTATAAATCAGTTTTATCAATTTATACATACAAGTTTTATTGTAATGGCCAAGACTTTTTATTATTTAATATGTTGGTATCATTGGCTAGTCGTTGTTTCACGACGCAATTAACTAGAGGACATTGATTGTCTCATACACATTAAGAGCATACCATTTATTCTTTTAATTATATTACGAGAGACAGATAGTATTATCGAACTGACGCCGGAGTCATTCACTAACAACATTTACTAACGAGTTGTTGGAGTAGTCTCTGACTTTTATAGCTTTTTGTCTGATGATGGTAGGAAGATGTATACGAGTACAGAAATTAAATATTATGAGTTAGTTCCTAAAATTCTATAATATCTCATACTAATATATCTAAAGTGTGAAGTTATCAAGTTATCACGTAGTTACAGTTAGTGTACCTTATTATTAATATTTATAATATAATGTACATTAATGTGTTCTTCCGTCATATAAATTTAAATGAAACTACTTACTGGATTTAACTCGCGTTAATTGCTTACATTCTAATTTCAACCCGACGTTACAGATGCCTTGCAGCCGTCGTGTTTACGGAAGACGAGGCACACCTCTGAATTACTGAAAGACCCACAGGTCTTTCAGTAATTCAGATATATTTAAATTTATTTAAAGTTTGTAAATTTTAACTTACATAAATATATTGAATTATTTATTCATAAAGAATTTGATGAAATATCAATTATTAGATATTCAGAGACTGAAAGGTAGATTTATATTTTGATTTCAACACGAGTAGGTACAGATTTTAAGCATCGACTAAAAGTTAAACAAGCCATCACTAACAAACTGAATGGAAGCTTAAAATAGGCCCTCCTGCCACTCCCAATTCATATACAAGTGATCACTGGTATTGATTCAAAGTGGAAAGGATATAAATACATAAATAATATAAATAAATAGCGTGGCTTGTGCACGCTTTGCGGACGAGCTGGGAACAATATAAATGCTTCGATAAAATCGCAGTAATAACAATAAATGCTCTGCCTCCATATGTCTTCTCGCTCGCATTTCAAAATTTCTTAATGGAAACATTCATTCACTTTTCACTCGTTCTAACCTTAACATTAGAAGAATCGTATTTTAAAGTTGTTGGTCAAAATCATTACATTGTTGACAGTTCCTCTCTTAATAAACATTTTAATTCATAGTTTTTTTTTTCATATTATTATATTTCCTTCATGTCTTGCCCATCATTTTATTGTAATAAGTAAAAGCAAAAAATGGTTATTGTGTATTATTCTTGAAATATAGACATATAACATCTCCTACTTATTTGTAAAAAGTACTTATTTGTAAAGAGGTACAATCCCACCATACATTCTTTTGTTATAACTCGAAACGTTCTGGCACCGTTTTCTAGGAAAGTTCGCGATCGGCTTAATTTTTTCAACATATTGAACTAATATCGTCAGTTTGCTCAAAACCTCAGGACCTTTGCTCAGCAGCAGGACTGTGTTATTACTGAGTGTAGTAATACCTTATGTATTAATGTGTACATCAAACAACACAATATAATATGTATTACCTATTGACACTTTAATTTGATAAATGGTCAGTTAATGGTCGCAGCAGGACTGTGTTATTACTCAGTGTAGTAATGCCTTATGTATTAATGTGTACATCAAACAACACAATATAATATGTATTACCTATTGACACTTTAATTTGATAAATGGTCAGTTAATGGTCGCAGCAGGACTGTGTTATTACTCAGTGTAGTAATGCCTTATGTATTAATGTGTACATCAAACAACACAATATAATATGTATTACCTATTGACACTTTAATTTGATAAATGGTCAGTTAATGGTCGCAGCAGGACTGTGTTATTACTCAGTGTAGTAATGCCTTATGTATTAATGTGTACATCAAACAACACAATATAATATGTATTACCTATTGACACTTTAATTTGATAAATGGACAGTTAATGGTCGCAGCAGGACTGTGTTATTACTCAGTGTAGTAATACCTTATGTATTAATGTGTACATCAAACAACACAATATAATATGTATTACCTATTGACACTTTAATTTGATAAATGGTCAGTTAATGGTCGCAGCAGGACTGTGTTATTACTCAGTGTAGTAATGCCTTATGTATTAATGTGTACATCAAACAACACAATATAATATGTATTACCTATTGACACTTTAATTTGATAAATGGTCAGTTAATGGTCGCAGCAGGACTGTGTTATTACTCAGTGTAGTAATGCCTTATGTATTAATGTGTACATCAAACAACACAATATAATATGTATTACCTATTGACACTTTAATTTGATAAATGGTCAGTTAATGGTCGCAGCAGGACTGTGTTATTACTCAGTGTAGTAATGCCTTATGTATTAATGTGTACATCAAACAACACAATATAATATGTATTACCTATTGACACTTTAATTTGATAAATGGACAGTTAATGGTCGCAGCAGGACTGTGTTATTACTCAGTGTAGTAATACCTTATGTATTAATGTGTACATCAAACAACACAATATAATATGTATTACCTATTGACACTTTAATTTGATAAATGGTCAGTTAATGGTCGCAGCAGGACTGTGTTATTACTCAGTGTAGTAATGCCTTATGTATTAATGTGTACATCAAACAACACAATATAATATGTATTACCTATTGACACTTTAATTTGATAAATGGTCAGTTAATGGTCGCAGCAGGACTGTGTTATTACTCAGTGTAGTAATGCCTTATGTATTAATGTGTACATCAAACAACACAATATAATATGTATTACCTATTGACACTTTAATTTGATAAATGGTCAGTTAATGGTCGCAGCAGGACTGTGTTATTACTCAGTGTAGTAATGCCTTATGTATTAATGTGTACATCAAACAACACAATATAATATGTATTACCTATTGACACTTTAATTTGATAAATGGTCAGTTAATGGTCGCAGCAGGACTGTGTTATTACTCAGTGTAGTAATACCTTATGTATTAATGTGTACATCAAACAACACAATATAATATGTATTACCTATTGACACTTTAATTTGATAAATGGTCAGTTAATGGTCGCAGCAGGACTGTGTTATTACTCAGTGTAGTAATACCTTATGTATTGATGTGTACATCAAACAACACAATATAATATGTATTGTTCGTTTAATTACATTTAGTTCAATGAATACAGTATTAATTATATTTTAAAGTAAATATATTTTATAAAACTGAGAGTTTAAAGATTCAAATAAATGTACAAATCAATTATTGATTTAAGATACTTTATTATTATTAAGTCATTTATAATTTTTATAGAATTGAATACAATTAATTTGGAATCACTAAAAACATTTTTGAAAATTTTCATACAAGTTAGAAATAAATAATTGTCTGCCTGTTCCCTTATGAATGTTTAATATTGAATAAAATTTATTTATGTAGGTGACAAGATATCAACTTGTAATTTAATTTAGTTCTCCAATGTGTGTGGTGTTACAAGAATGTTAAATAATTTTTACGAGTCTTTGTACCTTTTCTATTACTCAGAGATGAGACTATAAAACTGACTTTAATACTTCATCATAAAATGTTTATTAATATATTCAAATGAAACTTTGTAATTTTCTTTTTGTAATTTACAGTGACTTTATGTATGCAGGTGTTAGACTACACAGCATCAGAGGAAGACTTCTTACAGCAAGTATCAGGAAAGCACACAGAAATATGAAACGTGCGGATAATGCTGCTTCGTTCCCGGATTTACTAATACTAAATACTAAAAATCCGGAATCATAAAGTCGTACTAAATCTATTATTACTATTATAAAAAAATATTTTTACTTACATTTATAAATATTTTATTTTCATATTGGATAAAATATAATTTAAAAGATATCTCATTACTAAAAATTACTATGAAATTTTGTAAGCCAAAATTAATTTGACTCCGCCCTGTGTATTTAATATTCAGACACTCGCGATGTTCATTAACTTGGAATATAAAAGTAGTAAAGTGTGAGTCATTAAAGGTTATAATATCTGATCGTATGATTTAGATCTTTTATTGATAATCTAATGGTTGAAGGGAACTCTTTGTATTATTAATATACTTCATGTTATTTTAACACACCTTATAAATATTACTAAATTAAAACTTTTATTAAAATGAATTTTATTTTGTTAGTTTTATTAGTAAAATGGTTTTGTTTGATTCTTACGGAACTCTGAAAATATTTTAAATGTATTAATTTTAAGGTTATTTAAGCGGTTCAATAGATTCTTAACCTTAATGGCGTAGCAAAAAATACTATTATTGTAAAATTTTGTTTTAAAATCAGATTACAATTATAATGTATTCTTATAATGGAAACTAAAATATTAACAAAGGTTTTATTCCAATTAACTACTTCTGTTAAGATTTTCTCCAATTAAGCTACTAATAACTTAATTTGTTATGTTGTTTTCTATTTTAATAACTGAGGCAACGCTATTCCATCTTCTTCTTGTTCTTTTATCTTGGATTGGTTTGATTTCATTCCTCATTTGAAACCAAAGATTGCAATAACAATAAATTCAGATTTTTTACATTAGAAATATCACAAGAATGGTCTTAAAATAAATACTTTTAAAAAAGTCAGGGATTCGCGAGGATTAAAAAAGTGCTTAACTAATAAAAAGTGAATAAAAACTTTCCGACTAGTTTTGTTTAAGTCTGTCTAAATTTGTCTGATCTAATCTGAATTGTTTTCAAAAATAATATGTATGATTCCATATCATCATCAGACAGGTGATAATGATACTTGAAACTGTCTTACATGAATTAAAGAAGATAGTTCAACTTTCAAGAGTTAGAGTTAGAGTTATATGTATTATGTTCCTGTTTTCTATTGATCTCGAATATTATGAATTAGTAATTATATCTAATAATGTACATAAACTTCGCAGAGTATATAAAATCAAGTTAGGTAGAGTGCGTATAAAGAGGCGAGGTCAGGAGGCAAGGTAATATCTATTACGCTGTATGAACGTCACTTTTAGAAGTTATAACCTAACTTAAGTACTTAACATCGTGATACATATATTGCAAAATGTTATACAGGTAATGGTATATTAATAGTGAAAGATTCAATAATGGTTACGCGTTCATTGAACAGACCATCAAAATGTTAATTCTATTACACTCGTATATATTTATTTTAAAAACAATTTAAGCAATAAAATAATTCTCACTTACATTTTAGGGAAGAAATTCTGGGTTTTAAAATAGTTCAGAACTGTTCCTCTGTTGCCAAAAGTAGTTTATTCGCTATTATCTTTAAATGTATGCAGTTTGAACGCGGCACTGCTGAGCTACTGAGTTTGGTATTTCATTACACTATGTAACGACACGCACAGAACTCAACAATTCCTTTGTACTTTGACCTCACAATATGGTGTAGGATATTTATTATCAAATTCTTTAACAAAACACAATGTTTTTCTCTAAGTTATAAACAATTTAAGATAAAAGTAAGTTATTAATGCAATCAAATTTCCTATGACTCTATAATATTACAAAGGTCAAGGCTTTAGCAGAAGTGTACACGAATTGCTTGTAAATATTATGTACATGATAGACATCCAACCAGTGATATAACAAGATGATGACGGTGAATCTCATGTGTATCAAATGCAACGTCAAATAATATTAAAATCATCAAATGGATGTGACAAAATGAGATGGATGACGATGTTTAAAATATATTAAAATATCGTATTAGTTGACGAAAACTCGTCTTTAATAGTTTGTATTAGAGTTTTACTAATCATTTACTAAATTAAGGTTGTTTAGTTGTAGTTTACGACATCGGTAATTTTAAAGCCTAAATATATATTTTTTTAGAATTTGGCACATGACTAGATCTTTTACTAAAGATGGTTCTGCAAAAAACAGAACAAAAAAATTCAGTATAGAAAATTTTTTTAAAAAGTTGAGATTCATTTAAAAGACTATATATATGGCTATAATTATATTGATGATAAACTGATTTTCTTTTCAATTCAGATTCTAAACCGATAGTTGCTGAGCATGTTATAGAGCAATATTATATGCTAAGTTTGTTAGCATTAAAGAAGGGGAGGAGGAAGGGGAGTGCACGACGACGGATCCTAGTTATATACTGTCTTAAAGTGATTTAGAGTAAAGCTGACGCTGACTAAGTCTGCTTAGTGAAGGTCAGAGAAAGTTTTACATTTTTGTTAGATTATATTAATATGAACATTATACATCCATTACATCTTTAATTAAAGCCTCGCGTACATTACACATGTGTCAGGTGCGAGTAAACTACTCTCGGGTAAAAAATACAGTTATATAGATCTTATTTTTAAATTTTTAATATAA
Organism: Melinaea marsaeus rileyi; assembly: GCA_918358865.1. Lineage (NCBI taxonomy): Eukaryota > Metazoa > Arthropoda > Insecta > Lepidoptera > Nymphalidae > Melinaea > Melinaea marsaeus. Next base: position 3,377,211 of record OU911094.1, read on the forward strand.
ATTTACAATATTTTTCTGTTTTAATCATGTCTTAAACCATTATTTCTTAGTTTTATCGATCGAAATAAATAGTATGGCCTCCATATTCTTTAAAATCCTTGGTAAATATTTGTACAAATAATGTGTTAATTAAATTTCACTCGTAGTAAAATATTTATTTATTTATTTATTAAAGAAAATTTTAATATGGCTGTCTAACAGCCATTTTAAAATTTTGACAGGCAAACATACAGACAGATAGACGTCTGAGACAATTTTCATATTTTATTTATATTAATAATAAATTATATGTTTAACTATAACTTTTTCTTATCTATTCATAAAATTATCATTAGCATATTCTGTAAACCTTCTCATCTAAAGAGACTCTTCGTTAAAAGGCTGTCCCAAATAAATATTTGAACCGGTAATGAAAACTCAAATGCAAATTTTATTTTTAATTCCAGTAAAGAATTAGATTTTTTTATTCGACACAATTAATCAATTGTTTAAAAATGTTTTTAATAATTGAGTATTCATCATCGTGTCTTTATCTCAATTACTCCAGTTATTTTAGACGTCTTATCCTACTTTGCGAAAAAATTGGAATTGAATTTTTGTATAGACTTTTATTATGGCGTTTTGAAGTATATGTGAGATATTACTATTGATATTCTGACTAAAAAAGTTATAAAGGTCAGAAGGCCACGAAAATAATTGTTCCGTGAACATCTCGCGTTGTATTTGTCTCAGGTCAGTAGAGTCATTAGTAAAATAATTCAAGTGTAATTATTATATAAGAATTAGCGGATATAAATTAGACGTAAAAACAAGTCTATTTTTTTCCGCTAATAGAATCTAAAACGACTGGACTATACGTGCTTCTTTCGTCAGATTATCTATGTCGTCTCAGTGGAGACATATTATTCCTTGTCATATCATTTCTTTTCTTTCATAATTACTACTTTTATACTTAAATTAATTTTTCGTGATATGCTTTTCATTCCGCGACAAACGATTACGTATCATGTTTTCTTTCACGGAATACCACTTTAAAATGATATATACCGTATTTTAATGGCTATTTAATTATTAAAAATCTAACATTACAATTTACCTTTGAAAAATAAGTTTGCACTAAAATATAACAACGGAACTGAAAATAAAGCCTCGATCGAAATTTTATGTGACAGTGTCTTTCTTGTCTTGTTTTGGTGAACATCTGACCAGCGTTTGCAGCTGTAAATACACCGTAAAGATGTATAGATTATTTTCTCCTAAATAAAATCAAATTGAAAAGAAAAATAACACTAAATTATACTAAAAAGTTAATATGAGATAAGTAAGAAGTAAGTTTCATATTAAAAAATATTAATTAAAAATGACGCTCGTTAATTAAAGCTCTATATTAGAAATGGAAAAATACTTTTATTTAATTGCTCAGTCCAAAGCCCGTCAGTTATTTACAGAGTGACCTGAAATCGCGTTGCATCTGTGACCTATAGTTACAGACAACTGAAAATAACGCTCCGCTGTTCTATATCTGAAGTGTCTCGTTCCTTGAATTATTTATGAACCTAGTTCATCTCCGAGCTCAGTGTTTCCGCAGCAAAGCTCGGACGAAACGACGTCGAGATAAAGGAACTAACGAACAAACGAATGCACATTTCAACTTGAAATGAGTTTACTTTACACTTGGGCTTTGTAATTATGCAACTTTTGGAATAATTATAATATATTTTTTATAACCATGTTATCAAATATTGTATAACGAAATCATATAAAATATTCATCGTTATTATATAATATTATGATTCATGTACCAAATAAATATTATTAACAAAAATCCATTCTACGTTCACGTCAGAATCATTAAAACTCTCCACGTTATTATAAATATGAGATACGTCGTAATTATATTTACATTATAAAAATTCGCGTTCCATCGCGATATAGTCAAATAAATGTATGATTTTTGTTTCCTTCATATTTTCTCGTGGAGAGATTGGTTCTCAGATTCCACGACAGGCTGACACCGACAACTACTCGGTATTTTTTTTTTTTGTTTTATTGTATATGTATGTATGTTGAGAGTACATGTGAATATGTATTCTCAACATACATGACCTCTAAATTCAGGTGACGAGGCTGGAGCACTCTACAGTTTAACAAAAGAATCTTGTTAGATTGCTGACTTCTTCTTCTTTTTCTTTACTTCAACTTCTGCACTTAATAAGTGTCAAAACAACCTAGTCTAAAACATTCACTGTGTTTTCATATCACACCTACAATGACTAATATAAAATACATACTTACATTAATATTAGAAACATTTCATGAAACGAAGTTCAGATTTTTTTGTTTATTTTTAAAGTAACTAATATCGTTATTGGTATATCTTTAAAGTCACATCAATGTAACATATTTATAATAAAATAACAACGAGAACTAACTTGATTGTTTGTTCATTTGTTTTATAAAACCACTGACCAATCGTTTATCAGCGGGTGGAGTCACGGGCAATAACTTGTTTACTATGTATACAAAAGTATGGATTTCAAGATTTCAATAAAATATATAATATGTATGTAAGCGTAATACAGAAAAAACTTAAATATATCTCAATAACAAAAGAGCAATCAAAATGAATTTGAATTTAAAAATACCATATTGACAGTATGGTTTTAGTAGTTTGGTAGAACTTACTAAATTGGCTAAAAGTTCATCGAATACTTACAAAAATAGCAACAACGATAGCGCGTTCTATTTTTACAAATATCTAGTCATTTATGAAGTCTATGCAAATGTTGACATTTCGTTTATTATTATAGTGTATTCAGTTATATGAATACTCCATAATAGAATGAATATCTCATAATAGAAAAAGTTTTTGTAATTATTTTTCCTGGTTGGATTTAGATAAAACAGTTATCATAATCTGCGCTGAATTTGAAGCGCGCGGACAGTTTAAATGGATATAAATGGTTTTATTTTTTACCTTTGCCTAAACCTACTGAAAAATAAATAATCACACTGATTTGACATTCTTATTTTGGGTTTCAAGTGATTACAGTGCAGCATGGTATGGCAACACGATACCGTAAAATGATAAAAAATTTGCTATCACAACCTCACTCCTGGCACAATGTGCTACTCATGATAAGAATAACAGGTGGTTTTAGTGGGTAGCCTGAAAAATTACGCGGTCCTCTATTAAGCCGGATACTACTGTGGTCGAAGGTACAAAGAATTAATAAAAAGCTACGTTCACCATCAGAACCTCACTATTACGTAAGTGGATTAAAGTGATTTTTAAAAATAAGAATTCTGGTGGGTTAACCAGATAGTGACAAAAGATATAGTTTTTCACGGGTTCCTTATTTGTACATGTCACCTTAAAACATGGATTAAAAGAACATTCTTTTAAAACTATCGACCTCTTTAACATATATTTTAGTAAAAAAAATCTTAGAAAATACGTACCACTACCTGTCTTTCAGCCTCTCTTTTTCTCGAGTGACACTAGTATTTTACATCCAGAGTCAGCGACACAATGTCAGTCATTAAAGCTAACAGCTGTAGTCAACTTAAAAACCTCATAATTTATATTCAACAGAGGCGTGTCACGTCCCAACAATAATTAGCAGCTTGCATGAGCTCAGTAATTATAACATTTCGTTGTCGGTTTCCATTACGACACGCAACCACAAACTATTGTAATTGACAATTAGATCTAACCTGTAATTTTATAGTGCTTTATGTAAACTATAGCAATATTAAAGTTTAAGCGTAGTCTAGTTAACACGCTATGAATTCACGACGGGCTTCTTCATCATAGAATCGCGATCATCGTGCACATAATTGTTAATTTAACATACTATATATAAAATAGTGATGAGACAAAATCTGTACATTAAATATTTTTTAAGGTATTATGTGCTAGTTGTTTAGTACATAGCAGAACTTAAAACAGATTACTTTGTATTTTTGGCTGGTAGTCTTCATCGCTGTAAAAACTTTTAGTATTTAAAAATAACTTATAATTTGACTCTTTAAATCAACATGGGACGGAGAGAGAAACGAGAAATGAAATTAATGGAACAGAAATTATATATACGAGTATATTCATTTTAAATTTTAGTACTTGTTTAAAAACTAACATTTTTTAACTAAATGCATATGGAAGTATATGTGGTACTTAAATGAAATAATCATTTACTTTTGAAACAGCTGCACTGTTTATAACAACCAACCGTAGCCGATGGCCGATTTTGTAAGGAGTAATATCGATTACTTTTATTTATAAAAAGTATTCCATGCTAACGAAGTCAAGAAACAAAGCTAGTCTTTAATGAATTGGTTAATTTGTACAAGCACTCATATTTTCATAATTAATCATGTACTCATCCCCATATACAAAACGAAATATACTTACCATGAACCCGACTTACAAGAATACTTTAACTTATTATTGATTACTTTAAAAGTAATCAATAATAAGTTAAAGTACTTAAGAACCTTAAGTGAAAAGTTAATAAGTTTTCGATTATCCACATTGATATTCCTGAAGCGTTCATTTAAAACTTTATAATTCTTACATCGTCACGAAAAACGAGAAAATAATATTAATCAAGCGTATTTGTCACAGCTGCTATGTAAATTGATTGTCTTTTATACATTTTATTGGACTAACTATTAGTTTAAAACTCCGCGTTTACTGAATATTTCAATATAAAAAAAAATATATAAAAAAACACTTCAGTTTTAATTATGTGCATATTTATACAAAGCTACACACACTATGTTGCCTACTGCTATCAAAGTAATACTTGTATGGAGGTTGACTGCTGCCATGTTAACATCACCTCATAAGACTTACCAAATATTACTATTTAGTTCGTTAATTTCGTTTTGTGTTTATTTTAGAATTAATATTAAGAGGGATACAAATATTTAAGCATTTTAATTTAATATATCTTAATTAACGCTAGCTGTGTGTTATTAATACAATTTCTTTCTCCCAACTGTCGGTCATCGGTCAAAGGTCGGGTGATCCGTCCATCACATTCAGTTCACTTCATCAGTAAATTACTGATCATGATAAACAGGTCTGATTAATTAGAAAGAGACCCCAATTAAAATTTCTTTTTTTATATAATCTTTTTTTTAGTGAATAGTTCCGATGTCTGTGTCTTTGCTATTTCATTTAGAGATATTTTAGAACATTAGTGTAAGAACTACAATGTTAATAATGAACAATGCTGTATTTCTTTATAATAAAGCGACTACTAAAACATATTTAGTTATTTAGAAATATCGATTTTACTAATTAAATCACTTTATAATTAATCTTAACGCTATTCTGTTGTTATAATATAATATTAACAGCACGTGATCTTGTTACATCGTGATATAACTACATGGAGTACTCATTTATAATATCTTAAACATCAACATAGTTTGACGCAATTAAGATCAGAAGCAATGAAACACCATTCAATATACTATTTATATTTAAAAGTACATATACTAATTTGATTTCTATTTACAGTCAATCAATTTACATAAGCAAAGTAATTTTACATAAGAGTGCTCTTACATTTTATCAGAGCAACTTAGTTCGTTTCGACGACAAATTTCTTTGAAGTAGCTTTGATAAGAAAATTGACTGCACTCCGACCATTTGTAATAACTACTTAAAGAACCTTACAATTTCTGCTGCTGCAGTCTTTGAATGGTTTCAAGGTAGTTTATAATTAGGTAGAGATTGTAAACAGTTGATCACTGCGATACTCATTATTTGACACAATGACAGTATTATAGCTTTTTGATACTTCTATCTATAGCATGAATAATGTATTAATATTTTATTGTCTTATAAAATCTATTAAATTATTTAATAAATTTTATAATTATTATACAATTTACTGTATTGTGAACCGACACTATGACTGCTCCTATTTCTTATACAGTCAAATAAAAGTTGTTAAAAGAACTCCTACAATTGTAATCTTCAAGATGTACAATCAATAAAACGTTTCATAAGTTTATTCTCAAGTTCTGTGATAATAATGACAGTTACTGAATACAACAACACCTCGGTTACGTAAGTTTAAACACGAGCGTGCTGCGTCGAGACAATAAGTAGATTGCATCACCTCCGCTATTATTTTGTTACATATTTTTGCTCTTGTTACCTGCAAGGTTTGTAATCGCATACGTCACCTAAGTTAGTCTGTTTTGTAGAGGACACAGACTTCATTGAGGTTGTTTGTAGAGGGTTCATATCAGATGCATTATAGAGTCATAGAAACTGAACTTTTTCATCTTTTATTATAAACGTAAGATTCCTATAAAGATTAGTTCAAAGGCATTGCTTATTTCAAAATGAAATCTCTTAAAGCAGATCTATGAAAGGAGAATAGAATATAGCAGTATAAGGGCACACAATGCAGAAATTCAAAGAAAATCAGATAAATGTATAAAATTTCAATTACCTTTATAAGTATTATTAATACGAGACAAAAAACTTTTATTCCTTCTTTAATTCTCTCCGACAAATACCTTTTAAGAAATTGTTATTATTATTTATTATTTATCTTCACGCCATAACCCTTGCGGGGTAGCCAGAGACGACGGAGCGCCAATAACTACGGTCCCTGCATACCTTTTTCGCCTCGGCCACAGACATCAACCTCTTCATGCATGCCCTCGGGGGGGTCCTTTTTTATACTGTCTAGGTTAGTGCTTGACTACATTCCACCTGATGGAAAGTGGAAATGTAGTCATAGGTGCTAAGGCGCATTAACCTAGTAACCTATTCACTCTTCTCTTGAAGACACCCATTGTACGTGGACGGAAATACCGACGCAGGCAAGCTATTCCAGTCCTTCGCTGTACGCATTAAAAAAGACGAAGCAAAGCGTTTTTACGTGACCTTCTTCCAGTATTAAAGATACTTTGTTTTTGAAGGTCACTCGAGGCTTTCCCCTGTCTCTCTTACCGCTCACTTTTCCTTTATAAATCTTTTTTACCATTCTTTCATCACTCATTCGTTCGACGTGCCCAAACCATCTGAGCACGTTCTTCTTTATTCGTACAGTCACATCATCGCTAGTACCTACCATTCTGTGGATCTCTTCATTGTGGATTCGGTCAGCTTGACTGACTCCGCATATTCTACGAAGAGATTGCATCTCCACAGCATTCATCTTTCTTGCATTCTTCTTGAAACGCAGCCAAACATGGGTTTGGCTGCGTTTCAGATCTCTCTTGCATTCTTCTCGCTAATATTTTAGGATAAACTTTACTACCCAAGCTAATCAAACTGATAGCCCTATAGCTTGCACAGTCTATCTGTGAACCTTTGCCTTTTTACAAAGGTACGACGACTGCATCTCGCCAATCGTCTGGGACCTCTCCTGATTTCGAGCTTAAATTGCTTAAAAACCAGGACAAGTCAAAGACACATGGTCCACCATATTTGATCATCTCGGCAATAACTTCATCTACTCTCGCAGCTTTACCACATTTCAGACTTCGATTACTCCTCCTGTTATTCTACAGGTTACCGAACAACCCCGGGAATCACTAACTTCTCGCCAGAAAAGCTTCGTGTTTTCCCGGAAGTTCTTCGTCAACCTGTCAGTTCTCTCTCAAGCATGATGTTTATGAGTGCTTTCGTTTTGTGCTTTTGCAGCTTGTATTCTCTTTTTCTTATCTCTCTCATACTTTTATCCTTATCCCAAGGCTTTATAATCCAGCCATGCTTTCTTCTTTAACTCCACAGCGTCTTTCACTTCATCCTCCAACCATTCATCGCGCTTTTTACTAAAACCTCTCTTCCTTTTACCACATAACTCTGTCGCTACTTTCACCATAACATTCCTAATGTTCTGCCAGCATTCTTCAGCACTTTTATTTCCAGAATCACAGCTTTCAAGCTTCTTGGAAATCCTTTCTTGATATTCCTCTCTAATCGGTGGATCCTGAAGCCTCCAGCTTCTTATGCGGAAATTCGACTCCAAGCTAGGGCACGTAGTGCGGCTGCGCCAACCTGCAAACACACCTCTTATTCTAGCAACGACTAGATAATGGTATGTTCCCAGATCAGCACCCCTAAAGACTCTAGTGTCTATAACTTGGTTTCAAATACACTGTTCTACTAGGAATAAATCAATCATACTTCTTTCTTCTGCTCGCTCCTATGTGTACATGTGAATTTGTTTGTGATCAAACATCGTGTTTGGCACAAACAAATTTCTCTCCTTACAAAATATTATACAGATAAATTATTAAATAGCTCTTAAAAGATGTATCTATTTTCAATATCAGTTCTTTGTTGTCTTTTATTTGTATTTAGTGTAAGTGTACCGCACTGTCTTGAATACCCTGTCTCACACCAAAGGGTAACTGGGAGAGATCTCTAAAAGAGATAAGTAATTCTTTGTACTGCATTGTTTTCTGTTTTTTGTATTTGTGATTTTTATTAGTACATAAATAAATAAATAAATAAAATTCCAAAATAAGCTTTCCAGCCTTATTTACTCTCTTATCTCCGTACTTGTCTAACACGCTTTCGTAACCACTTCGCGCGGTTCCAACCCATCTATTAATGTCCCTACATATTAACAACTTTTTATTACCTCTGGCACTACTTAGAACATCCCTAACTCTCTCCCAAAACATGAGAATACTAGCGCATAAACGGCTAACAAGAATACTCTTGTTATCCCCAACTTAAAGCGAACCTAAAGAGGCCTGGGATTGATAGCCTTGTATTCTACAATTGCATTAATCATAAGAGAGGACAACAATACGCCAACACCTTGGCAACCTCGCTCACCCTCTGGAACCCCAGCCCAGAAAACGACCCGGTTGCCAGGCAAATCGGTCGTATCATTGCCTTTTCGCTTAATCTCAGACACACAAATAACATCCAGATCTTTTTCATGCATCACATCTTATAATTTGTTCATCTTTTGTTCCATTCCTCCTCTTACATTCCACGTAGCTATTTGTAGCCCCGTCCTCCACCTGTCGCAGTTCGGAACATGGCGTGTTGGTTGGCGGTCTCCAACACCGCAGAGATACTTACTAATAACTTCACAATGCAAAATACTTTGGGAAAATTAATCTATTAATTATAATTTTAATGGTTATACCAAGAATTTAAGGTCTGAGGTATCTGACATCTATTATCCCACAAACCCCACTTTAGATTTGTTTAACAGCTGATTGAAGACCATTTCAGTGATCTGTTGTCGTTCTGGTAATGTGACGTCATCAAAATCACGTCATTACACGAGAGATGTAACATATTACACTTGTTTAATTATTTTAAGGCAAGCAATAAATAAACTACCGTGTCATGTGTGTGTTTGTGTGTGTGTGTGTGGGTTTCAGGTCATCATAAAATAATGTTACATGTGTGACGTTTATTACCTTTAGTTAGAGCTTTATAGGCTTCCGATTATTTAAATAATTTTTATTTCCATTTTTATATTAATATCAATGATATACTTATATAGTACTTAATAATATAATGCACTAAATATCACGTAAATAATAAATCTATGTCACGTTAAAGTGAAAACAGTTTTCTTTTAGAAAGTGTCTTATTGTTTTAAACTATTTTATCTACATTACTATTTTATCTAATTACTTACAACTACAGTTTACTAGCTATGACTAGAATGTTCTGCTTTGCATATTTGAATGTTACAATTTGAAGTTAGTAGTAGTTATAGGTTATGTTCAGTTAGTTCCCGGAGTAGCGCTTTATTATTATTTTAACACTCACATACATAACTTGCAATGGTACATATAACAAACACACACACAATATGAAACAAATAAAAGTTGTGTGACGTCGAAGAATACTCCAGTTCCAATTATTTATAATAATTGATTTTAACATTAGCCCCTCGAAAGGCGCAAATAAAAATAAAATTTAAAAATTTAAATAAAATGAACAATTCTCCAATAAAGCTAGATGTCAATATCGGCATCTTATCTTTATATGAGTTACATGAAATACTTCTAATAGTGTACAAATTATATTTTTAGACTAAGAACATATTATATAATTAACCCTATTATTTATGGGAAAGACTAAAAGAAAGGTAAAAATAAACTAAATTTTTTTGATTACCTAACTTAAACAAAAATAGTCAATGAATTATATTTTTAAATAACATGAATTATATTTTTAAATAATCTGAAAGTAATGTTATTGTAGTTAAATATAATAACAACTCGTTTCTCGCGACAATAATTAGTTCACATGAGCTCTGCTATTATTGTTACATGTTGTTTTCTTTGCCATCGCTCTCTGCAATAGTTTTGTAATTATTCACGTTATATAGACTAAAACAATTACTGCAAAACAATGTTTTCTGTATATCAAGTTAATTATGATTAAAATTCTATCGAGAACTTTATAATAATATCAATAAGCTATACCAGACAAAACTTTTGTTCTAATATTTTCATAACATATTAGGTAAAACAGAAGAGAAGTACACACTTAAAATAGCACTGTTGTGGAGTGTCTCTTGTATATTTATAAAGTCCACTGCAGTTCTTATACTATGTCATAATTAGGTAATAATATACTTTTTCTTTCATAGGTTCAATCTGATAAACATATAGTGTGGCTGGATTTTTCTGGTTAACGATCTTGACCTTCATTTTTGGATGGTTGATTTTTGTGCAAAGTTTGAAAGCGATCCGAGCGAAACTGCGGCCGCTATTCTGCTGACAAAAGTCGAATCTGGACGCACGCAAGCATATAAACTTTTTGACCAATGGTCATTTCGGACTCAGGGGATCATAAGAAGACCTGCTGTGAAGAAATTTTTCCAAAATTCGAAAGTCGGGTACAAATGAATGGGCCGACCGAATTCTTCGAGGTCTACCCAATAGATATAAATATTACTAGGGGCGCCAACAAACCCTCAATTTCGACTCGCTGCGCTCGCGAAATCTTGGGTGCCGTTTGCATATTGAGCGAAGCGAGCCCAGTGTAATGACTCATCGTTTCCCATTGACTTTAATGGGATATAAATTTTTACACATGATATAAAAAAAAAAATATTTTTTTTTTAAGACATTTTTCAATTTTTTTTTATAAGAACCATCACCTAATGTGTGTCTTTTTGTTTGCAAAATTTCATAATTTTCCGTCAAGTAGTTTTTAAGCCAATTCGTGACAAAGAATGCAAAAAGTCTCCAGTAAAACGCTCCGCTCACTTCGTTCGCTTCGCTCAAATAATTTTGTCATCTGTTTGATGTGATAAATATAGTAACAAAAATCTATTAAAAATTTTAAAGAAAATTTTGAAGTAGACGAGTTGTGCGGGTGTGTGCTTCTAAATGTATAATATTTAATCATATGAATATCACCGCTGAAATAGCTTTCTCTGAATTTCTATACCAAATGCTCATAAAATTTGTTGTAGAGAATTTGTTGAAATATAAAGTACGGGTCTGTTTCTATATTCGTTATGCATTGCTCAGACACTAATAATATAAATTATTAAACTTATTGCTGACAAGGTTTATAAAATAGTACCGTAAAACATTAAAATATGTAAAAATCTAAAAAAAAATGTATTTTCGCTGTTTCTAACTATCTATCTATATTTGAAATAGAACCACGTTTTACAACGAAATTGTAAGTAATTTACATTTAGTTTCATGTTTTCGTCACAACACGCGAGCCATCAAACTATTTATTATAACACATTGTAGTAACACTCAAATGGTATAACTAATAATTTATTAAAACAATTACTACATCCAATGTAGTTAACAGGACCGAGATTAATTGTTTATATGAAAATAATAAAGATGAAAAACTAGTTAATATATATATTATTAATATAGGGATTTTTTATTTGATTGATATTTTTTGTTTTATCCCTTATAAATATTCTGATACACAATTTTAAAGCTTGACTTCATTCATGGCAATAATCAGCTGTAAGTACGAGGAATCTAATGGATTACAAAATATTGCTTTTGAATTGAAGAATTGATGCTTTCATCTCTTTCAGTACAATACGTGTAGATCCTGAAATAAGCTCTTTGCAGGTAAAATAAACTCTTTTGTTATATAAATGTTAAATTCAATTTTCAACGTTTAAAATAATACCTTTTAAAGCATCTCCTTTCATTTAGATAATATCATCAATATGTTCCAATCTAGTATTGAATCAGTCCGGCAAAGATCCTTTATAAAAACTTTTATATAGTTGGTAATAAATTAGGTCAAACATTAGTCTACACGTGTCCTTTATGAAGATTCAAGATGAAAACATTTACAAAAGTTAATTAAGAATAAAAAAGTGTAAAAAGGTGACAAACAGATCTGCTGATGTCGCATTTTCAAAATGACTGGATATTAACCGATTACTGATCTATATATGTGTATACAATATTTAGTTGTTACCATACTTGGTATGGACAAATATTGTATACGGTAAAATACAAAATGACATGACACTACAGTCATTTCAAATAATATTATAAAGCACAGTCTATTTGCTGCTTGTCTGATAAAAGTAAGTTCTTGAGCTAATTCCAATATCTCGTCGGTGTATTTGGTCGGTGCCTGATAACAGTTCGTAGCTAAGTTTTTGATTGACTTTGTTTTATTTTAAGAAGAATTTGCGGTTAAATAACGTCTTTATTACTTTTATAATCCGTTACCTCTTAATTACTTAATTGTTCGTTACTGTTTGTAAGATGATGAGTCGAGTTAAATTAAAGACAAAAAGTATTAATAAAGCAGACTGTGAGTGAATCAATTACGAGTGATGTATGAAGAACTTCTCACTGAAATGACCCGCTCCTTGATACCGACTAACTCTGTGTAGTTTTCAGTTATCATTGTATATCGTGTATTCTTCAGCAATGCCAATAACATTAATTTAGAATGTTAAGAAATATATATTGTTTCTATAATTTCTTTGATATATTTTTATTTTTCATCTAGAACTGAGAACTTAAACAAATTTCCTATTGCGTTCGTTTGCGTATTGCGGACGTTCCTATTGCGTTAGTTTGTAAGAATACATACTCAATAGTTTTCTATACAATGATCTCATATCACAAGAACGTGTTTAATATAAATTTGGTATATTTTCACCTGAAACTAAATATAAAATAGAATTTTTGGGTAAATAAATATTGAAGTCTTGTCACATAGCATATATCATCAAGTCTCGTTCAAACATTGTATTTATCGTAATGCAACATTATTTATATTTTAGGTCTGTTTGAACGGAAAATAAAAATGAAGCATGTAGCCTTATATTCACCCCTTATAGTGTATACCACCCTCTATAGTAATTTATGAATATGTTATTGCTTACTAAGTTATTAATAATGTGATCTTGTTTTCTTTTTATAGAATATTTTTTACCATTTTAATAAATCTTAATTAAAACTAAATTGATTTTGTGATACGTGAAGGTAACTTCAATTCAAATATTTGTAACATTCATAATGCATATATTTATATATAAAAACTACATTTATATAAGTATAAGTTAAAATACATACATTTGTTTTAATAAACTTATTTTGTTATATGTCATTGTGTTTTATTGTCATTAGTATGTATTGGTCCATATATTATTAAACAACTGTTTAATAGTTAGTTGTTTAATGTTAGTTTAATTGCAGTAATTACTCCACACACACTACACACACACACACACACACACACACTCGTAAAATGTGACTTGATTTATGACATGCTTGAATAAATAAAATCAAACTGAATTTCTAACTTCACCCTTGTAGAGACTTGGGAGATATCGTTTGAAAATGTTGAATTAGCCTCATTAAACATATTGAAAGAAACTTATAAAAGAATCCTTACATCACCATAGAAACTTTCAAACCTCTTTCCAGTTCATAAAATTATAACTTTCAAGCATTGCCTAATATTTTCATAATGTAATCAAAGTGTGCAAAGTTATTTTTATGACAGAAAAAAGCTCTTCTAACATTTTATCTTGTAAAAAAAAGAATCAAAAATCGGTGTGCCTCAGGAAGTAAGGTAGATACCATATTTTTAAAAGAATATTAAATAAATAAAACTATAAAATGGTAACAAACAGAATAATTATTCTCCAATTCCTGTTATTGATACCAACAAAAACATATAATTTTGTGATAATTAAGTTTACACTGTACAAGTGTACTAAAATTGGACAGTTTGATTTCATAAAGGATACGACAGATTAGGAAAATACTTTTCCCTAATAATACTTGGCGACCATAACTTATATTATTAAAGAGCATTTCAACAATATAGCATATATTGGGTTTTTTGTTTCAAGTTCGATCAGCAGTTCAAGAAAATTTAAAGCAGTTTTGTAGCTTTCTGATTTATTTATACGAACTAATGAGTATAGCATTTTATAATGATCTTATTGTTGTTTTGCTATGTGTGGTCCCATTGCATTTACACAAATAAAATATTTTACATTTGAACTCAAAACACTTCTTAATAAAAGTAAATCACTTTCATTAATTACGAAAGTGACCGCTTTAACTAAATAACAAATACTACTGAGTTATCGTTATTAATCGATTACAAATTTCACATAACTATAGTTTGACTAGAAGTTGTGTAAATAGTATAATTCCACTTATAATAAATATGTAAATACATTTATATAAAATATTTAAAATTGCAACAATAAATTACAAAGCTACCGTATATAGTACAATAAATATCTCTCTCGTGGTAAAGTAGCAGAATCGCTGCTTCATGTCCTCTCGAATAGCAATTCACATGCTTTGGGAGAGAAATGAGTCCGTTTGTCACCAGATGAAGCAATAAGATGTGGTTTTAAATCTTTTATCTATTGTTGTACCAAAAGGAGATTTATGTTTACTAAGAAATTTCACAGAAGACGGTATAAATACACGGTACAACACGTGGTCTTTAACAATAAATACACTCTTGTGACTCAGCTCACATGTTTACTACATATATTATATAAATACATCACAACAAGAAGCGTTCATTTTGTATCGTCATATTATTGGAAGCGGCGGAGAAAACACCGATCAAATGAACCGTCACCTTACAAAGTTGATGACAATTAAAAAATAAGAAATATTGTACGAAGACCACTTCATTAATATTCCTGTTAGATTCTCATAATAATAAAATAAATAAGTTTACGCTACATAGCTTTTCAAACGATATTTGGATAAAAGAAACAAGCAGTGGTATGTAAATTCTATTGAGTCGTTATCGGACAAACACAGCGGTTAAAGACTTAACGTATTATCTTTTCTCTCACAATTTCACTAATCGTGAATAATGGATTGCGGAATTAATAATCTCTCTTAAAATGTTATGCAGTCCTCATATTTTCAAATTCTGGTCTTCAGAAGGCTGGTATATATATATTATACTGACAATTTAAAGTCTATCATTAGTTAATCCTAATACCTGAATCCACATCACAACAAGCGCATTGATCCGTAAAATGTTGATAAAAGTAACACGTGTAATAATACTGTATCATTTAGAGGTAACGACAAACTGTCTGTCCTAAATATTTACAAATCCCTCGACATGTCACACACAGATGTAAGCATTCTTTGTGTTAATCAGAATAGACAATATGAATATATTTCTGCTAAGTGAATATATTATAGTTAGTAGTCTTCGTATAGCAGCCATCCCTTCCCTGAGTGTTGTCTTTCCACTACACGGCGATATGAAAGTCCCAAGTTGTACCAACCGCTGCGGGAGTGTGGTCTGTTTTGTTATACTTTGTAACTACATAACTTTATTATATACATAGTTTTGACTTTTGAAACGGTTCCATGTTATATTCTAGTAAACATTTTTGTGATGGAATTGTATTAAAATGTAAGTAAAATGTAATTAATACTCACGTTACAAGGTTTTAAGAGAATTGATATAATCTGTGCACCAATTGGAAGTACAGAATAAGAATGTAATCTATTTAAATGGTTTATACTCTGATTTTCAAAAGTTCTTAACAATATTTATAACATCTGGGTAGTAAGACGCATCACAATTGTCAACATTTTAGTACAAATATCCCTCGAACGTTATTTATGAAATCAAAATAACCCATAAACATAACATTTAATGATTTTGTAATAGAAATATAAGTTAAATCTCTTTGAATTTGCACATTGTATTGCTGTTATAAAAATCATCTAAAAACACAATATGTACCTCAGGAACACTTGAAACATAGTATAGGTCTTAAGTTGTGGAACAAAATCAGTTCTCAAAAGTCATAGTAAAAAAAGGTATGACAGACAGTAGATTATTGATAATACATTAGTAGAGAGAGTAGAGAGTAGTGAGTGAGAGTAGAGTAGTAGAGAGAATCGACCAAATTAACTAGAAGCGGATACTTATCATATAGCAAATAAGCCTTAATCAGTCAATGGATAATATTTATAAAAATTAAAAACATCGTAATTATTGCGATTTATCAATCAACGGAATATAAAACGTTGTAGCTATATCTAGGTCGCTACAGAATTAATAATTTCTATGTTCCGTTATTCATGACTGGTAGGTTTTAAAGAAGAGATGATTCACTAAATCCTAAACTAAAATCGCTGTGTTTGTCCGATAACAGTTCCATAGGATCCATAAAATAAACCACGCTATGCAAAGCCTCGCGTGACGCTGTTTGTTTTAAAGCTATTTGCGAAATCAAACGACGTGTCTGTACAACGATGAAATGCTCTATTGTTCAGATCAAGTCTTTATTTAAATTTTATTAAAACTCAATGTAATATTCTTCAATGAGGTCGCTTGATGAAATGATCAGTTCATTTGTGATAGGATATAACTAAATTATTAATTATATGTTTATATAGTTTGCCAAGATTTTCACAAGTTTTTTTTTTAAATAACAAACACAACAAAGGTCGAAGCTTTATCTACCTCGAATGTATCGAAATAACTTCTCCGAAAAACTCTCACATTTTATTTCAGGTAGACGAATATTGAGAATGGCCCCAATATGTATTATACTACAGGTCAGAAGAAAATATTTTTTTAAACGGAAAACTTTCAATACATGGTAGTTTTTCTCATTTTAAATGTCTTTGATTTAAATTAAAGTAAAGTTATTTGTTATATTAATTATTTCACTTACACTATAACTAACACTTAAAAAGAAATATATTAATTCATTCAAAATGAGCTTACATTAATAAATGTTCATAACAAAAAAAGTTTTTTAATGAAGCACACTGAACTGATGCACCTTGGCACTTACTTGTGTTTGTTCGTGGCTGATAACAGTACTCTTGTAAGTTTCTTAGTATATTTTATTTCAAGGACACTAAAAGAAGAACTAGCGTTTAATAAACATCCTAAGGGACAATATCCTTTATCTCTTAATTACTTCATAGTACTTTATTGTTTGTGAGATGATGAATGGAGTTTAATTAAAGACAAAAAGTATTAATAAAGCAGACTGTGAGTGAATCAATTACGAGTGATGGATTGAAGAACTTCTCACTGAAATGACCCGCTCCTTAATAACGACTTGTTACTCTTGAGAGCGATTTTTGTAATTTGTCACAAAGGAACTCTAAATGTACTAATTTAATAAAAGTTGCTTTATGACTCTTCCTTAGACAAATACGCAATCGATATTAAATCGAAATAGAATCGAAATTGATCACATTGTGAATTTATTGAAATATCAATATTAAGCACACAGAAGACAATAGAATAAAAAAAATCCGTGCCCGCAGGGGGACACGCGTGGGTAGACCTCGTGTGTAACTCGTTTAAAATATAACTGCCTAAGAATAACACATGATGCCGTTATTTACATGAAACATTTTCAAGCATAAAGCAATTTTTTTTTTTTTTCTCGGAAAAGGTATCTTTTTTGGAAATACTTTTGATACTTAAATTTAGAGTAAAAAATAACCTTTCTATTAAAAATATTTGCGAGGAGGGAATGTTTACCAGAAAAAAGTTGCCGTGGTTTTACCTACCTTAAATTTTCAAGCTAAAAGTGGTTTTTATTTTTTTTCTCGGAAATGGTACATTTTACAGAAAAACTTTTGATATCTAAATTTGGAGTAAAAAATAATCTCTTTATTAATAATGATTGTGATGTAAGAATGTTTACCAGAAAAAAGTTATGATTTTTTTTCCAAAAATTTTCGGTTTTTTTACCGCCACCCCTAAGTTATTGCAGTTAAGTTTTCGGTTTATCTACATTAGTTATAGGTATTCATTAAAGACATCATATAATATGAACGCGATTGATGTACTTTGTATAGGGAAAAAGTTATGGACGAAAAACTGAAATCAGAAAAAGTGAGGCCCTAGCGCCCCCAGTGTCCGGATTTCTCTGGTTAACGAACTTGACCTTTATTTTTGGATGGTTGATTTTTGTGCAAACTTTGAAAGCGATCCCAGCGAAACTGCGGCCGCTATCGTGCTGACAAAAATCGAATCTGGACGCACGCACGAATATATATATATATATATATATATATATATATATATATATATATATATATATATATATATATATATATATATAAACTTTTTGATCAATGGTCATTTCGGACTCAGGGGGTCATAAGAAGACCTCCTGTGAAGAAATTTTTCCAAAATTCGAAAGTCGGGTACAAATGAATGGGCAGATCGAATTCTTCGTGGTCTACCCAAAAATTGTCTTCAATAGGTTTTAAGTAATAATACAAAAACAACCTCGCTTGTTTAACTTTATAAATATTTTTTCTTAATATTTGCAATTATAGATTTGGCAAAATTTATGCTTGAAATTTATATGTAATAACTAATTTTAACTATTTATTGTTAGTGTTACTATCTCAGTGATGCATGAAATACACTGAATCGTTATCTGCATTAATGCTTTAGTTTTTTCTATAATTGCTCTACTTTTAACGACAATGAAAAAAAATAATTATAAAAATGTATAAAAATCAAAATCCCAAAAACTTTCGTAAACAAGATAGCAATTACTTAGAGAAATAGTTTCAAGAGAAGATAATGAGCTCCTTTGATGGCGAGATAGGAAAATAAAGTAAATCTGTGTAAACCACTTACTACTAAACGTATATCTTAACTTAAAGACTTTTAAGTATTCAATGAAAATGTTGAACATGATAAAGATCATTAAAAATAGTAAAGTGTTGCTGTTACTCTCTTTAATATTAATTCGGACTAAAACTGTTTCACATATTTATAGAAAATTTCTCTATTATATATTTGTTTAGCTGTGCACACGACTTCGTTCACGCACAATATGTTTTTTAAATAAAAGTAGCCTAATTTACTCTTCATAAATCCAGTCAATGAAAGTACTTTAAAATAGGTCCAGCCGTTTCAGAAGTTAGTCGGAACAATCAGAAAGACAGACAGAGAAGTATTTAAAAAAAAAATTTTTTTGTTAGTACCGCATAGACTTTCATATAGAAGTACAAACAGACACTTTAATTTGATTTATATGTATATATATATATATATATATATATATATATATATATATATTTAAAGTACCTTCTATGCAACCTACGTCCGTATGTACGAGTATGTGATATTGTGTTACGAATAAACTACAAACAATATGAACAACACTTCCAGATTCCAAAGAACATACTGTGAAGAAAAACCCACAGACTTCGGAGAATTAATTAAAATTATAACTTAGGTAACTAACTAACTAATTAACTAACTAACTATCTAACGCTCCAAGATATTTTTATAATATAATATTAACATTGGAAAACTAAAAGGCCCTATTTTAATGACTATATGATTATTAAATATTCAACATTACAATTTAAATTCGAAAAATAATTTTGCACTAAAATATAACAACTGAAAATAAAGCCTCGATCGATATTTTATGTGACAGTGTCTTTCTTGTCTTGTTTTGGTGAACATCTGACCAGCGTTTGCGGCTTGAAATACACCGTAAAGCCCCACTCACGTATTTTCACTAAAATAAAAACAAATTTAAAAAAATAACACTAAATTATTAAAAACGTATAAAGTTAATATGAGATAAGTAAGAAATAAGTTTCACATTAAAACATATTAATAAAAAATTACGCTCGTTAATTACAACTCTATATTAGAAATGGAAAAATACTTTATTTAATTGCTCAGTCCAAAACCCGTCAGTTATTTACAGAGTGACCTGAAATCGCGCTGCATCTGTGACCTATAGTTACAGACAACTGAAAATAACGCTCCGCTGTTCTATATCTGAAGTGTCTCGCTCCTTGAATTACTTATGAACCTAGTTCATCTCCGAGCTCAGTATTTCCGCAGCAAAGCTCGGACGAAACGACGTCGAGATAAAGGAACAAACGAACAAACGAATGCACATTTCAACTTGAAATGTGTTTTCTTTACACTTGGGCTTTGTAATTATGCAGCTTTTGTAATGATTTGAATATACTTTTATAACCATGTTGTCAAATATTGTGTAACGAAATCATTCAAAATATTCATCATTATATATAATATTATGATTCATGTACCCAATATATATTATTTACAAAGATCCATTCTTTGTTCCCATCAGAATCATTAAAACTCTCCATGTTATTATAAATATGAGATACGTCGTATTTACATTATGAAAATCGTCCCACCGCGATATACTCAAATAAATGTATGATTTTTGTTTCCTTCATATTTTCACGTGGAGAGATTGGTTCTCTGATTCCACGACAGGCTGACACCGACAACTACTCGATAAATAAATTAAGTTTTTATGTTTTATTTTCACATGTACTTTCTTTATTTATACCTTTTCAAACAACATATTATATAATCGCAAAAGCCAGTAAAAACTACCATTCTCTTTAAAACCAATTTTTCTTTTTTCAAAACAAATTTTAGAGAACCTTAACTTAATTTTTAACTTTTGTTGTTTCTATAAAACATTAAATACTATCCTCGTTTTATATTATAAGTAGGTTACACTATAAAATCTTCTGAAAATATTGTCCACTTGATAATGTAGCTGATAGTAATATTAAAATATATCTTAAAACTAATTTTCAAACTCCAGATGCGTGACCTCCAAATTGTGGTGACGAGGCTGGAGCACTCTACAGATTTAACAAAAGAATCTTGTTATGTTGCTGAACACCGACCTCACAACATACCTCTAACTACTGCAGTGAAGAAGTGTCACAACAACCTTGTATACAATATTCACTGTACTTTCATATCACACCTACAATGACTTGTATAAAATACATACTAACATTACTTTAAAAACACTTCATAAAAAAAAATCAGTTTTTTTTGTCTTATTTTTTAAATTTACTATTATCGTTATTGTTATATATTTAAAGTAACATGAATGTAACATATTTATAATAAAATATCAACGAGAACTAACTTTTTTTCTTGTTCATTTGTTTTATAAAACCACTGACCAATCGTTTATCAGTGGGTAGAGTCACGGGAAACAACTTGTTTACTATTTATAAATATACATATTATTATAAACTTGCTCTGAAATGGAATTTTACAACACGTAATACAGAAAAAAAACAAAATATGTCTTGGTCGTAAAAGGGCAATCAAAATTAATTAGAGTTTAAAAATACCATATTAAAAGACAGCATGGTTTTAGTAGTTTGGTAGAACTTACTAATTTGACTAAAAGTTCATCGAATACTTACAAAAATAGCAAAAACGATAGCACGTTTTATTTCTACATATATCTAGTAATTTATGAAGTCTATGAATATGTTGACATTTTCTTTATTATTATAGTGCATTCAGTTATATGAATATCCCATAATAGAAATAGTTTTTGAAATTAGTTTTCCTGGTTTTAGATAAAACGGATATCATAATCTGCGCTGAATTTGACGCCGCAGACAGTTTAAATGGATATAAATGGGTTTATATTTTACGCCTTTGCCTTTGCCTTTGCCTAAACCTACTGATAAATAAATAAAAGGACTGATTTGATATTTTAATTTTCATAGCTTTAAAATGATTGCAGTTCCTCATGGTATGACACGAGACGGTACAATGATAAATAAAATATATAGCTATCATAACATCATTTTGGTACTTTGTAGTACTCGTTTCAAACCAATATAATTTATATTCGTAGTTCATAAACCTAAGCCTTTTGCATAAACTGACAGCTGACTTCTAATTAATTAATTATTTAAAGTCACATGATGAGTGTAACAGTGTTACAATATCTCAAGTAAAATAAACAAGTAATTAAGTCTTCATGATTATTGTGAGTTTATATTTTAGTTATTTATTTATTGTGCTATTAAATATTATTTAATATAACACTCTATTCTTTTCATTTATATTATTATAAAATACCTTTTTTTAACAACTGTAGAGATTATAATTATACTTCACTCACTATTGTTTATGAAAGCGAATACAAAATCCCATGACGTCACAAGGTGATGATAATAACCGTCTTAGTGGGTGGCCTTAAACATTACGAGGTCCTCTATTAAGTCGGATAATGCTACGGGTGAAGATACAAAGAAGTAACAAAAAGATGATGAATTCCTTATTTATGGATGTCTAAATTAATGAAAAGGAACGTTCATCATCCCGATATCACTGTTATGTAAGCGTATTAAAATGTGTTTTAAAAAATAAGAGTTCTAGTAATTCAACCAGGTAATGGTGAAAGACACAGCTTTCTTATGCGTTAACACGGGTTCCTAATTTATGCTTGTCCTTAAAACATTACTTAAACGAACATTTTTCCAACTTCTCCAAAAACTAACGTAATTTTTAACAAATATTTTCATAAAAAAAACACTTACAAAATACGTACTGCTACCGGTATCTCAGCCTCTCGTTTTCACGAGTGACACTAGCATGTTACAACCAGAGCCAGTGACACAATGTCAGTCATTAAAGTTAACAGCTGTAGTCAACTTAAAAACCTCATAATTTATATTCGACAGAGGCGTGTCGCTTCCCTACAATAATTAGCAGCTTGCATGAGCTCAGTAATTATAATATTTCGTTGTCGGTTTCCATTACGACACGCAACCACAAACTATTGTAATTGACAATTAGATCTAACTGTAATTTTATAGTCCTTTATGTAAACTATAGCAATTCAAATTCAAATTCAAATTCAAAATATCTTTATTCAAGTAGGCATTTACACGCACTTTTGAATCGTCAATTATTACAATACAAAAAAAGGTCAGTGTAGTCCGTCCGTAAGCAAGCTACCACCGGCTCGGAATGCTGCTCTGTTGAGAAGAGCCGGCCAGAAACTCAACAGTTGCTCTTTTCAAAAGAAATATAACAATAGGTGATGTATATTATAATATAATATAAATCCTGCAAATGATTCAACAACTTAAGTTCCACATATTTCGATCCACTAAAAACTCTTGAACGTTATAATAAGCTTTATTTAACAATAAACTTTTGATTTTAGATTTAAAACTAAGAAATGGAAGGTCTAAGATATCTTGTGGAACTTTATTATATATGCGTATACTCAAACCCATGAAGGATTTATTAACTTTTTGAAGCCGAAACTTTGGCGTTACGAGTTTGTTTTTATTTCTCGTATTTATCGCGTGTCTGTCACTGTTTTTTATATAACTATTTAAATTTTGACGTATATATAAAATGTTATTAAATATGCATTGGGAAGCGACTGTAAGAATACCTATTTCTTTAAAAACATCTCTCAGAGAATCTCTAGATTTTAAGTTATAAATAGCCCGCACAGCTCTTTTTTGTAAAATAAATATAGAATTAATTTCGACAGCACTGCCCCATAATAAAATACCGTAAGATAAAATACTGTGAAAATAACTAAAATAAACAAGTCGAGCCGTATTTATGTCCGTTAATTGTCTAACTTTTCTAATTGCAAAGACGGCGGAGCTGAGTTTGGCTGCGAGTGTTGAGAGATGGGGGTTCCACTGGAGCTTTCTATCTAATGTTAAACCTAAGAATTTTGTTGAGTCAATCAATTCTAACACTTCATTGTTAAGGAGCAAGTTACAATTTTTACTTTTTACATTAGGAAGTGTAAACTCTACGTATTTAGTTTTCTTAGCATTTAACACTAAATTATTAATTTCGAACCAATGTAGGACTCGTGACAAAGTACTGTTTACTTCGTCATAATTAATCCTATCACGCTCAACTTTAAAAATAAGCGAGGTGTCATCAGCAAAGAGTACAATGTCACACAGACCCTTAACAAAAAAGGGCAAGTCATTAATATAAAGTAAAAACAAAAAGGGGCCCAGAATAGATCCTTGTGGAACACCCATCTTTAGGTGAGAACCAGACGATTTAGAATTATTTACGTAAACTGTCTGGATTCTTTGATTCAGGTAAGAGGCAATAAGATCAAGCGCAGCGCTACGTACACCGTAGTGGTTTAGTTTGCATAGTAACGTCCGATGGTCCACACAATCAAAGGCTTTGGACAAATCGCAAAACACCCCAATTGCATTCTGCGACTTCTCCCACGCGTCGTAAATGTGCTTAAGAAGCGCAGCACCCGCATCAGTCGTTGATTTTCCTTTGGTGAAACCATATTGTTCACTATGCATGATCCCACTGCTATACATAAACTCTGAAATCTGATTTAAAATTATTTTCTCGAAGACCTTACTCAAGGTCGGTAAAACCGAGATAGGCCTATAATTTTCGGGATCCAATCTATCGCCACTTTTAAACAAAGGAACTATTTTACTGTTTTTCATCAAATCTGGAAATATACCGGTTTCGATACATTTGTTAAAAATAAGGGATAATTGAGGGGCAATATCATTTATAATAGTACTAAGCAATTTAACTGACATACCCCAGAGATCACCGGTTCTCTTCGAATTTAAGGTTCTAAATGTGTTAACTATTTCATCTGATGAAACAGGTTTAAAAGCAAAATATTTATTATTGACTTTAACATTTTTGTTCAATTCCGCGATTGCAACAGATGATGAGGAATTTAAATTACGTGTGACTGTTATTGGGATTTCAGTAAAAAAGGTCTCAAAAACAGCCGCCACCTTTGATTCTTTATTTATTTCCATATTATCAATTTTTAACTTTATAGGTCCATTGGGAGCCCTAGATTTTCCAGTAAAGCTAGATAAAATATCCCAAGTTGCCTTTATTTTATCTTCTGAATTTATAATTTTATTTTTTATATAAATGGACTTGGCTTGTACGCAAACGTTCTTAAATATTTTAGAGAAATTTCTGACTTTATTTAAGAACACCGGATCATGATTCCATTGCCTCTCACCATATAAATCATATAATCTTTCTCTGCTTCTATATATTCCTACGGTAGCCCAATCACTAAATTTAATTTTAAAGTATTTCGTAAACGTTTTTGGCTTAAAAATATTATTAAATTCATTTAACAACAAATCGAAAACTTTATTATATAAATTGTTCGGATTATCATTGGTTACATTTTCTTTAACCACTATTTTTGCAACATTTTTTTTAAAAGTGAGCATTCTATTTTTTGTTATTGGTCTACAAGTGAATTTTTGGGGTCTTGCAATTTCATGATTAATTAAGAGAGAAAATTGTTGACCACAGTGGTCTGAACTTAAATTCGAAATTATCCTCTCTTCATATACGTTACAGTGACAGAACACATTATCAATACAAGTCGCGGAAACACTAGTTATTCGAGTAGGTTCCGAAAAGACGTTTAACAGGTTATAGGATTTAAACAAATTTAATAAACGAACACTACACGAAGTTACTTGTAATATATCTACGTTGAAGTCGCCGCACACTATCACCGATTTGTTTTTATTACAAAGTGTTGTTAAAATATCCTCCATTTTATTTTCAAATTCATCAAAGTCTCCAGAGGGGGGTCGGTACACGCATAAGATAATATATTCATTGAGCTCAATGCAGGACAGCTCAATAATTCGCTCGACAGAGAGCGCCACTATGTCTGAACGAGACTTAAAAACTACATCACTACGAGCTAAGATAAGTGAGCCACCGCGAATAGCTTTCTCTCTACAGAACGAACTTGACAATTTATAATTTTCGATATTTATGATATTGTTGCTCTTTGACAACCAGTGCTCTGTAATGCACAATAAACTAATATTGAATTTTTTAACAAAAAGTTCCACTTCCGACTCCTTGCCACCTAAGCCTTGTATATTTTGATGGATAATATTAAATAGCTTAGGCTTTGTCGTATTATTCAGTTTAAAGTGGAACGATTATTTTCTATCACAGTTATATTATTGTGATTAATGTCATTTTTCGTTATATCCCTTATAACGAAGTTTTTTATATTAAATGCTACTAAAGTAGCAATTTGTTTTTTATAATACTGAGGCAGATACATTGTACCTTTTGTCATTCTAAAACTATTATAAATAAATTTATTTATGTCAAAATAAAGAAAAGCGTCGCTATGACGGTATGTCAAATTATACAATGTCATGTTAAGATTATAGATGTATTTGTTCTGTTTGTCCGAATAAGATAATGAATATGGAAATGAGCACAATACAAATTTACAATTATTTTTGCTATTTATAATTAATAATTTTTCCATATTTTTAATAATTTCACTTTTCTTAACGGACAAACCATCTCCATGTAATAATACAATAGTACTATTTTTGATCAAATTGTAGCTCATCATTTTATTTACATGATGTTGGTAACTGGCTCCAGGCGTGCATATATTACATGAATTATCTAATTCATTATTCAATAGTAGAGTTTAAACGTAGTCTAGTTAACACGCTATGAATTCACGACGGACTTGTTCATACTAGCATCGCGATCATCGTGCACATAATTGTTAATTTTACATACTATATATAAAATATAAATTAAACAAAATCTCTACATTAAATACTTTTTATGGAATTATGTGCTAGGTGCTTAGTACAAGACAGATTTTAAAATATATTATTTTTTATTTTTGGTTGGTCATCAACTTCATGGACATCTACTGAAAGGATTTACTTTTAATGAAATATGATATGGTTACAAATTATTGCTATTGAATAGACAAATTTATCCATCAAATAATCTCATTATTATTTAAAAACACAAAACTTATTTGGATTATGTTTAGAAAAGATAACAGAGCTGCTAAATACGAGTAGATTACATAAACATAGTATTCTACCGACTGTGGAATTAAACATTTATGGTAATTTTCATTGTATGGTACATTTGCATACACTTTTAATCATTAATGATAACTTATAATTTAAATGTTAGAGGACAGGTCATGGAGTGGGAAGGGAAGGGAAAATAAAATGAGTGGAACAGAAATATATATGCTTGTATTTTGAACTGCACACTCACTGCCGGATAGCTAATGTTATAAGGATTAACTTAACATTTCTTTTGTGTTTTATTCTTTCACGTGAACAAAGTCATGGAGCCTTCAATAAATCATTTGGATCATTTGTACAATCACTCATATTTACAAAATTCATCACGTATTCATCATCTCCATACACAAAACAACATCTTCTCTATTTGAACCAAAATATTATCAACAATAAAAGACAATTATATAATTATAGGACTGAGAATAACGTAGATCTACATGTCAGAGCAACCGTCTGTATTGTTATTGATTATCAGAACATTGAAGATGTTATCAGTCCATGAACCAGACTTACAAGAATACTTTAACTTATTATTGATTACTTTAAAAGCTTAAGAACCTTAAGTGAAAAGTTAAATAAGTTTTCGATTATTCACATTGATATTCCCGAAGCATTCATTAAAAACTTTATAATTCTTACATCGCTACGAAAAACGAGAAGATCACGAGTCAAGATCACGAGTGATCAGAGTCACAGCTGTTATGTAAAATGATTGTCTTTTATACATTTTATTGTAGTAACTATTAGTTTAATACTCCGTGTTTACTGAATATTACAATGTAAAAAAATATATAAAAAAAACACTTCAATTTTAATTATTTGTGATCTACTGCTATCAAAGTAATACTTGTATGGCTTAGACTTAGACTTAGCAAATATTACTATTACGTCCGTTAATGTCGTTTTGTGTTTATCTTAGTGTTAATATTTAAGTTACTCTACTTTAAATATTAAGAGTGATACAAATACTTAAACATTTTAATTTAATATATCTTAATTAACTCTATCTGTGTGTTATTAATACATTTTATTTCTCACCAACTGTCGGTCATCGGTCAAAGGTCGGGTGATCCGTCCATCACACTCAGTTCATTTCACCAGTAAGTCACTGATCATGATAAACAGATATGACTGATAATAAATCTTTTAGTAAATAGTTCCAATGTCTGTGTCTTCGCTATTTCATTTAGAGATATCGTAGAATATTAGTATTATAACTACAATATTAATAATAAATAATGGTTTATTTCTTTTTAATAAATAGATTCTTAAAAGCATAATTTCTTATATAAAAATATCGATTTAACTAATTAAATCACTTCATAATTAATGTTAACGCTGTTCCGTTGTTATAATATAATATTAACAGCACGTGATCTAGTTACATCGTGATATAACTACATGGAGTACTCATTTATAATATCTTAAACATCTACATAGTTTGACGCAATTAAGATCAGAAACAATGAAACACCATTCAATATACTATTTATATTTAAAGTACATATACTCATTGATTTACTAATTACAGTCAATCAATTTACATATGCAAAGTAAATTTATGTAAGAATTCTCCTATATTTTAACCGAGCAACTTTTATTCATTAATTCGTTTCAACGACAAATTTCTCTGAAGTAGCTTTGATAAGAAAATTGACTCCGCTCCGACCATTTGTATGAACTACTTAAAGAACTTTACAATTTCTGCTGCTGCAGTCTTTGAATGGTTTCAAGGTAATTTATAATTAGGTGAAGATTGTTAACAGTTGACACTGCGATACTTATTTTCCTGCAACATTTTGTAATTGCATAAGTTACCTAAGTTAGTCTGTTGTATGTAAAGGATTGAACACAGACTTCATTGAGGTTGTTTGCAGACGGTTCATATTAGATGCATTATGCAGTCATAGAAAAAAAATTTTCATCTTTTATATTTATAATAGACGTAAGATTCCTACAAAGATAAGTTCAAAGGCATTCATTATTTCGAAATAATCAATGTCATCAATCAATAAAGGAGAGTAGAATATGGCAGTATAAGGACACACAATGTAGAAATTAAAAGAAAATCAGATGTATACAATTTCAATTACCTTTATAAGTAATATTAACATTCAAACTAAAAATGTACTAATAATAAAAAAATTATACGAGACAAAAAACTTTTTATTCCTTCTTTAATTCGGTCTGACAAATACTTGTTAAGAGATTATTTATTATTTAGCTTCATGCCATATGTCTTGCGGGGTCGCCAGAGACAAAGTAGCGCCAAACGCTACAGTCCCTGCATACGTCTTTCGCCTCGGCCACTGACATCAACCGCTTCATGCATGCCCTCCGAGGGGTCCTCATGCTTTTAACGTGACTTTCCTTCAGTATCATAGCTACTGTGTTTTTGAAGGTCACTCGAGGCTTGTTTCTCTTATTGCTCACTTTTCCTGTATAAATGTTTTTTACCATTCTTTTATCAGCTATTCGTTCGACGTGCCCAAACCACCTGAGCACGTTCTTCCTTTTTCTCACCGTGACATCTTCTCTAATACCTGCCATTCTGTGGATCTTATCATTGCAAATTTGGTCAGCTAGATTCCGCATATTCTGCGAAGAAATCGCATCTCCACAGCATTCATCTTTCCTACATTCTTCTTCTGTGTTACCCGCGTTTGGCTGCCGTATAACAGCGTCGGTAGCAAAACCGTATTGTGTACAGCCAAACATACAGCTATGCTGACGTTTCGCCGTTGATCTTACATTTTGTTCTTTCGTCATTTCTTTCAAATATCAGAACCATCGTCTTATTTACAATCAGGCTTAATCCATAATTTTCACTCCCATCTTTCAGAGTGGTGACCAATGCCTGCAAATCGTCTGAGACCTCCTCTGATTTTCAGCAAAAATTGCACAAAAACCAGAAAAAGTCCAAGACGCGTGGCCCATCATATTTGATCTTCTTGGTAGTAACTTTATCTGCTCCCGCAGCCTTACCACATTTGAGACTACGAATCCCGATCTCCACTTTTCTTATCTCTTTCATACTTTTATCCTTACCCGAGGCTTTATAATCCAGCCATGCTTTCGTCTTTAACTCCACAGCGTCTCTCACTTCATCATACCACCATACATCGCGCTTTTTACTAAAACCTCTGTTCCTTTTACCACATACCTCTGTCGCTACTTTCACTATCATCATCATTCCTAAGGTTCTGCCAGCATTCTTCAATACTTTCTTTCCAGAATCACAGCTTTCCAGAATTTCAGCTTCTTGGAAACCTTTTCTTGATATTCCTCTCTGATCGGTGGATCTTGAAGCTTCGTCGACACGTCGTGTGGCTGCGCCAACCTGCAAACAGACCTCTTATTCTAGCAACGAGTAGATAATGGTCCGTTCCCAGATCAGTACCCCTAAATACTCTCGTGTAAATAACAATCATACTTCTTTCTTCAACTTGCTCCCATTTGTACATGTGAATTTGTTTGTGATCAAACATCGTGTTTGCCTCAAACAAATTTCTCTCCTTACAAAATTCCAAAATAAACTTTCCAGCCTCATTTACTCTCTTATCACCGTATTTGCCTAGCACGCTTTCGTAACCACTTCGCGTGGTTCCAACCCATCCATTCATATCTCCACGTACTATTAACTTTTCGTTATCTCTGATACTACTTAGAACATCCCTGACACTTTCCCAAAACTCCTCGAGCTCGCTCACTTGAGCTGGCGCATACATGGCTAACAAGAATACACGTGCTATTCCCAGCTTAAAGCGAACCCAAAGAAGCCTCGGGTTGACGAGCTTGTACTTTACCATTGCATTAACCATTCGAGAGGACAACAAAACGCCTACACCTTGGCAACCTCGCTCACCCTCTGGAACCCCAGCCCAGAAAGCGACCCGGTTGCCAGGCAAATCGGTCGTATCATAGCCTTTTCGTTTGATCTCAGACACACAAATAACATCCAGATCTTTGTCATCCATCACATCTAATAATTCATTCTTCTTCTGTTCCATTCCTCCTCTTACATTCCACGTAGCTATTTGTAGCTCCGTCCTCCACCTCCCGCCGTTCGGAACATGGCGTGTTGGTTGATAGTCTCCAACGCCGCAGAGATATACTTATTTATGACTTCACAACGCAAAATACTTTGGGAAAATTAATCTTAATTATAGTTTTAATGGTTATACCAAGAATTTAACACTGAACCTACCGACAATTCTTGTATACCTGTTCCTACCGCACGCGGTCAAATAAACGGTTATTAAAAGTTATTTTATTATTTAACAGTTAATAATGGAAATAACTAAAAGTAAAGAGTGAAGAAAATATTATATGCATATTCTAAGAATTGTCATGCAGTTTGATAACGATATTATAACGTTTAAAAATGTGTAAGTTTTACAAAAGTTTAAGAACGGTCAATTTGATTGGTATTTGGTAGGTTTAGTGCTAAGGTCTGAGGTATCTGACACATTATCCCACAAACCCCACTTTAAATTTGTTTAACAGCTGATTGAAGACCATTACAGTGATCTGTTGTCGTTCTGGTAATGTGACGTCATCCAAACTTACCGAGGACAGATGATACAGTTATTACCGTCATTACGGTCGTTTACACAAGTGCTGTGAAATATTACACTTGTTTAATTATTTTAAGGCAAGCAATAAATAAACTACTATGTCATATGTGTATGTGTATGTGTGTGTGTGTTTCACGTCATCATAAAATATTGTTACACGTCTGATAAATTAATACGTTTATTACCTTTCGTCAAAGCTTTATAATAATAATAAAACTAATTAAGGAACACGTTAAAGTGAAAACAGTTTTCATTTATAAAGTGTCTTATCGTTTTAAACTATTTTATCTACATTACTTTGTTACAACTACAGTGTACTAGCTATGACTAGAATTTTCTGCTTTGCATATTTGAATGTTACAATTTGAAGTTAATTTGTTGTTAATTTATAATAAGTTCCAATATTGTTAGCATGTTCCGAAAAACAAAGACAATAAAAATTAATAATGTCTGAGAATATAATAAAAATAATAACTATTATTATATTTTTAAATTTAAAATAAAATACATTATTATTAACTGTAGTTCAGTGCACTTCATACCTATGGTCTGCCTTCACAGGAAATAGGGTTAAAGAAAGATAAAAACTCTCGCGACAATAATTAGTTTGCGTGGGCTCTGCTATTATTGTTACATGTTGTTTTCTTTGACATCGCTCCCTGCTAAAGATTTGTAATTATTTACTTTATATAGACTAAAACAATCTTAGTGTAAATTATTACAAAACAAAGTTTTCTGTTAAAAAGTAAATTATAATTAAAGTTCTATCGATTTAATAATATTAATAAGCTACTAAGTTAATAAGTACAAGACAGAACTTTTGTTCTAATATTTTAATAATATATTAGGTAAGATACAAAAACAGTACACACTTAAAATATCACTGTTACAGAGTGTGTCTTATATATTTATAAAGTCCAGTGCAGTCCTTATACTATGTCATAATTAAGTAATAATAAGCTTTTATTTCATGGGTTCTAATCTGATATACATCTTATAATTTATATAAAACCAAAGTAAAACCACTTTACTGATGAGCAAGTTTTTGTACATTTTTTCCAATCAAAGCATCCCATGAGTGACAATAAAATAAACACGGGACTTCTCTTTATTGTACCTTTATAGTTGTTATAGTTTATAATAAAAGAAGTATTACACTGGCATGGATCACAATGTACTACAGATGTACGACCTTTAGGTAAACTTTATAAAACCTTCATAAATTATAAACTTTTATATTTTAATATATTAGCATCTAACACTATACACAACTTTTTATCTGAAAATTAAGTATATAATCTCTGTTACAGTAACGCGTTACATGAATATGATATAAAATTGTAATAAGGGAGCATTGTCTGTTTGTTACTATAGCCTGGTTTTGCAAGTTTTGGGAGAAGTCGATGTGTTTGATAAACTCACAACAATGTATTCATAACTATAGAGGAAGAAGAAAGAGGAGAAACTGACTTATGAAATAACATTTCTATACAAAGTTTAGAAAATTTAAGAGTAGACGAGTTTAATGTGTGCTTCTAAATGTATAATATTTAATCATTTACATATTACAACTGAAATAGCTTTCTCTGAATGTCTATATCAAATGCTCATAAAATTTGTTGTAGAGAAATTGTTGAAATATTAAGTACGGGTCTGTTTCTATATTCCGTATGCATTCCTCAAATAACTAATAATATAAATTATTAAATTTATTTATTATTAATCTATAAAGAGCTCAAAAAAAAATATTGCATTGTTGCATTTTGTAACATCTATCTATCTATATTTAAAACAGAACGACGTTTTATAATGAAATAGTGAGTAATTTACATTTAGTTTCATGTTTTCGTTATAACACGCGAACCATCACACTGTTTATAATAGTACATTGTAGCAACACTCAAATGGTATAACTAATAATTTGTTAAAATAATTACTACATTCAATATAGTTAACAGGATCGAGATTAATTGTTTATACGAAAATAATAAAGGTGAAAAGTTCGTGTGTGACAGTTATTTTAAATATACAATGCTGGTTCTAAAATAATCACAAAATACAAAAAAATAATGTACATTTAGGAAACAAAGTCTTATTGTGACATTTCGTCTATAAAAAGTACCATTACCGCTTTTCAGTACCATTACCGCGTTAAATGTACCCGCATCTAAGAATATGACGACAGAGGGGCCAAGCGTTGACGTACACGGTCATGATAAACAAATGTTGACGGCATCTGCGCGAATGCTAGCTGAAGCAATTAGGTCGGTGAACTCGGATAGAACTCAAACGTATTTCGTGTCTAATTTCGACCCCTCAATCCATGACATTGACGTGTGGTGTGAGGAGGTTGAACGAGCTAGGTCTTCTAACAATTGGGGAGATTCGGAGTGTCTGTCGCGCGTATCAATATGTCTTAAAGGTGACGCACGTTCATGGGTAAATGAGTGGGTGACTAGTGACCGTACGTGGAGCAACTTTACTAAAGAATTTATTTACCCACGAAAGCTCGATTACGCGAATATTCTTTACGAGGCGATGCAAGTGACTTCCGATAAATACAGCACGTACGCAGAGTATGCTAGGAGAACTTTACTACGCCTTAAGATAGTCAAGGGGCTAAGTGACGAACTTAGAACGCTTATAGTTATTCGCGGCATTACAGACCCTCAGGTTAGGGCAGCAGCCGCCAATGCCAACCTACAAATTTACGACCTAGTTTCATTTTTATCAATTTACACTAAGCCCGTTCGCTCTAAAGTAGATAATCGAAATTCTAATTTCAAGCTAGTAACTGGTAATCGTACGCCTATAAAATGTTTTCTATGCGGACAAAGTGGACATAAATCTCACCAATGTCCAAAAAACATCACAACGGGTCAGACCTTAAATTCTGCTTCGAACAGTGCTCGTAAATTATTTTGTGATTTCTGTAAAAAACCAGGACATAGTGAAGACGTTTCTTTTGCTAAGGACAAGTCAGGTTAGGCCGAGCCCTCGTAAAGTAGAGGCCTTAGTGAACAACAGATCGCCAGAAAATGTTAAGCAAGTTCGTCAATTTTTCGGACTCGTTGGATACTTCAGGCGCTATATACAAGGCTTTGCAGTCAAGACTGCGTGCATCGCAAAACTCACCAAGAAAGATACAAAATTCACGTGGGGATCCGAACAAGAACTTGCCCGCCAGGAAATCATCGACAAGCTGACAAGTGAACCTATTCTGGTAATATTTAATCCTATTTTAGCGACGGAAGTCCATACTGATGCGAGCAGTGCTGGTTACGGTGCAGTATTGATGCAAATATCTACAACTGGTAACAGGCAAGTTGTGGAATATTTCAGCAAGGTTACCCAGGCTGCTGAACGTAAGTACCACTCTTACGAACTGGAGACGTTGGCAGTAGTTAAAGCGCTTCAGCATTTCCGACACTATTTGGTTGGATTACAGTTTAAGGTATTTACGGACTGCAATGCCCTCAAGGCTACAGAGCGCAAAAAGGACCTACTGCCCTGCGTAGCTCGTTGGTGTCTATATTTACAGGACTTTATCTTTAACATTATCGGAAAGGAGTGAATATGTCGCACGCAGACTTCTTAAGTCGCAACCCAATATAAGTGCAGGCATGCAAGGTAACTAGGCCTCATAACTGGGCGCAGATAGCTCAGGCTGCAGACGGTGAAACTCGTAAACTAGTACAACAGTTAGAAAGTGGAGTTTTGGACTCCAGTCGGTATGTACAGCAAAACCTATTATTTTATCGTTATGCTCCAGTTGGTAAGACACCCCGTCTCCTATGCTACATACCAAATGTCCATAGATTGAGCCTATTGAGAGTGTTTCATGACGAATACGAACACGTCGGCGCAGAGAAAACGCTAGATCTTATTTTAAAACATTTTTGGTTTCCAGGCTTGCGCAAATTTGTGAGTAAATACATTTCTCATTGTCTTCTATGTATGTCAAAAAAAAAGGGTGCCTCGGGCCCCGCACCCAAACATTACCTTGTGGGAAAACCTGATCAATCGTTTCACATGGTCCATGTGGACGCCCTAGGACCACTACCAGAATCAAGAGGTTACAAGTTTCTTCTGATCCTGCCTAATAGTAGTGGATCGGGGGCGGAAGCATCAGTCCAACGGGCAGGTCGAGCGCTATATGAGGACTGTCCTCAATATGTCAGTTCGTGACATAGCTGTGGAAGGATCATTGTCAAACCATCAAGCCTGGCCTGAGTTGTGCCGGACCAGAGCTAGCGAACTCCTGAAGCAGAACCAGGAGCAGCAAGACGAGCGCACCAATCGTAACAGGCACCCTCCTGATGTGTTTAAGGTTGACGATCTTGTTTTTGTCATAAAGTATTCCCAGTGTTCAGGAAAACTAGATCCAGGGATGCGCGGACCGTATCGGGTTATCGAAGCTCTATCCAATGGCCGTTATAAACTGAAGCTGTTAAGTGGCGCATTTGGAAAAACTACTCAGACTGCGGCCGAGTATATGGTGCCCTGGAACGGAGAGTGGTGCCCAGAGTCATGTGCAGCCTTCTTCGAGGGTAAGTTATCAATTGGCTACATATGAGAATTCGGTTAGTCGCTCTGTCATGAGCCCATTTAGTTATTTTACCGTTTTATTTTTATCATAACAGTTGCTGGTATGCTTAATTTTAATCCCTACGAGCTTAGTCCCTTAGCTATCCCCTTTAATAAACAAATGACAGACCGGCTTACCAGATTCGCATGATATACCCTTTTGATTGTGTAGGACGTGCGATTCAGTGATGCCTCCGTCCTCATACGTGCATAGGACGTGCGATTCAGTGATGCCTCCGTCCTCATACGTGCATAGGACGTGCGATTCAGTGATGCCTCCGTCCTCATACGTGCATTTGCGTAAGATTTTAATAGGATGTGCGATTCAGTGATGCCTCCGTCCTCATACGTGCATTTGTGTAAGATTTTAATAGGACGTGCGATTCAGTGATGCCTCCGTCCTCATACGTGCATTTGTGTAAGATTTTAATAGGACGTGCGATTCAGTGATGCCTCCGTTCCTATTAAGTATGGGTTTATTAACGAGAAGTGGACGTGCGATTCAGTGATGCCTCCGTCCAAATAGACGTGCCTATAGAGAGGTATTGATCTATGAAGTATTGACGTGCGATTCAGAGATGCCTCCGTCAATATCAGGCAGAGGGGACGCCTTCTGTCTGATCTGTTCACAGGTGCAGCTTTACGCGTTGGAAGCTAACTACATGTGCACGAAGACCAAAATATCAGTATGAGAGCTCTCGCGAATTGCCTATTTTACGAACTGTGTGTTATCTGTGCGCACAAAATGGTACTTTTGCAGCAAGTTCTTAGACATGGTTATGTTTCAGACTATGAAATCCACGATCCTAGTGCAGGGCAATCATCAGCGTCTCCTATATCTCTCATATCAGACGCCGTATCTACCAGCAATCCTATAGTGAAAGAATTGGCTTCGCTGCAAGACGAGCATATTGGGAACTGCGTCGAGGACGACGCTTTGTCAAGATAGGCCGATTTAGGAAACAAAGTCTTATTGTGACATTTCCTCTATAAAAAGCAGCGAACCGGCCAATAATGGTCATTTGCTCTTTGACTTTCGGAAAGTGAGGTAGTAGTCGACGCGATTTGTGAGTGTTTGCAATTAATTGTGTAGTTGTTAAAGTGAGTGTTATTATTCGGTAAGTGATTACTATTTTGATTGTCACGGCATAATTGGTGTTTTAGTTTCTTTAAGATTTGAATAAATCAGTTTTTTACGTAATATTTGTGTTGTATCATTTTACATTGTTGTATCTCGTCTAACTGTTATTTTTTTTTTAATAATTTCGATTAGAAATATAAATGTATAATAGCCCTTATTAATACAAGGATTTTTTATTCCCCTTGATATTTTAGTTTTATCCCTAATAAATATTCAGATACACAATTCTAAAGCTTGACTTCATTAATGGCCATACCCAACTGTAATTACGAGGAATCTAATGAATTACAAAATATTGCTCTTGAATTGAAGAATTGATGCTTTCATCTCTTTCATTACAAGACGAACAGATCTGAAATAATCTCTTTGCAGGTAAAATAAACTCTTTTGTTATATAAATGTTAAATACAATTTTCAACGTTTAAAATAATACCTTTTAAAGTATCTCCTTTCACTTAGATATTATCATCAATACGTTCCAATCTAGTATTGAATCTGTCCGGCAAAGAGCCTTTATAAAAACTTTTATATAGTTGGTAATAAATTAGGTCAAACATTAGTCTACATGTGTGCTTTCTGAAGATTCAAGATGAAAACACTTACAAAGGTTACTTAAGAATAAAAAAGTGTAAAAAGGTGACAAACAGATCTGCTGATATCATATTTTCAAAATGACTATGGATATTAACAGATTATTGATCTATATATGTATATACAACATTTTGTTGTTACCATACTTGGTATGGAGAAATATTTTATAAGATAAAATACAAAATGACATGACACTGCAGTCATTTCAATAATATTATAAAGCCAGTGTATTCGCTGCCTGTCTGATAAAAGTATATCAATGCTACTAATTAAAATATTCAGATACTACACGAATACTTACCGTTGTCAAATTGTTTAGTTTACATCGAAATTTATTACCAAAAAAAAAACAGTTTACAAATTTATTTATTAAAATATAAACACACTGAGCTAATACAATGGCACTTAGAAGTTCTTGAGCTAATTCCGATATCTCTTTGGTGTATTTGGTCGGTGCCTGATAACAGTTCGTAGCTAAGTTTATGATTGACTTTGTTTTATTTGAAGAAGAATTAGCGGTTAAATAACGTCTTTATTACTTTAATAATCCATTACATCTTAATTACTTAATTGTACGTTATTGTTTGTAAGATAATGAATGATATTAAATTAAAAACAAACAGTATTAATAAAGCAGACTGTGAGTGAAGCAATTACGAGTGATGGATGAAGAACTTCTCACTGAAATGACCCGCTCCTTAATAACGACTTGTTTCTTTTGAGAAGAATTTTTGTAATTTGTCACAAAAGCTCTCTTAATGTACTAATTTATCAAAAGTGGATTCATAAATCGATCTCAGACGAAATCGAATAGAAATTGATCATTCATTATAATAATAATATTTAACTTACAATTAGTTAGATTAATTAAAATATCAGAGGTTTAAAATATAAAAGTATTAGTTGAATTTAAATATTTTATATTGCTAGAGTCGGAATTAACAAAGTTATAACAATAAGAATGTGAAACCATTCTCAATTTCCAATGTTATATATATCCTGTAAGTAAGCTGCCTCATAGTTTAAACAATTTAATACATTTTAATATTGTCTTGTGAAATATAATTATTATTAGTAATTTGAAATCCAAAAAGAACCTTTAGATTACAAAATACATTAATACAAAATGTTCTGTAATGTAACAAAGATATAAGAATTCGTATATTAATAAATAAAAAGTATACATCGTACTCCTTTTGAAGCATATTACATTATTCACAAAGGAATGTAAGATTTGGCAAAGCTTATGTTTGAAATTATATGTAACAAGTATTTATTAGATTTATTGTTTACATTAACACTGTCAATGTCAAACAGTCCTAAAGAATTAATTGTCGTCTGAACACAAGATAAACATTATATCACAACAATAAGCGTTCATTTTGTATCGTCATATTATTGGAAGCGGCGGAGAAAACACCGATCCAATGAACCGTCACCTTACAAAGTTGATGACAATTAAAAAATAAGAAATATTATACGATGACTACTTCATTAATATTCCTGTTAGATTCTCATAATAATAAAATAAATAAGTTTACGCTACATCGCTTTTCAAACGAAATTTGGATAAAAAAAACAAACAGTGGTATGTTAATTCTATTGAGTCGTTATCGGACAAATACAGCGGTTAAAGACTTAACGTATTATCTTTCCTCTCATAGTCCGACTAATCCTGAATAATGGTGCAGAAAATTAACAATCTCTCCTAAAATGTTATGCAGTCCTCATATTTTATACCTGCCTTCAATATATATACCTTTCAATATATATACCTGCCTTCTGAAGACCAGAATTTGAAAATATGAGGACTGCATACATATTATACTGACAATTTAAAGTTTATCATTAGTTAATACTAATGACTGAATCCACATGACAACAAGCGGATTGATCCGTAAAATGTTGATAAAAGTAACACGTGTAATAATACTGTATCATTTAGAGGTAGTGACAAACTGTCTGTCCTAAATATTTACAATTCCCTCGACATGTCACACACAGATGTAAGCATTCTTTGTGTTAATCAGAACAGATATAGTATGTATGAAGTATTTCTGCTAAGTGAAAACATTATTGTTAATAATTGATATGTTGTATATCTCCAACATACATTGTTATGCGGATGACAATACTGGGGATGCGGTATATTCCGGTCGTGCAGGTCTCACTCGGGAAAACGTCGACGAGTGCCGAAAAAAACTTGTGTCTTCAATAGAGTCCTCCCTGGGGATGGTCTCTGAGTGGGGTGAACTGAACCACGTTCAGTTCAATCCCCTAAAGACACAGGTTTGCGCGTTTACCACTAAGAAAACCCCATTTGTCGTATCACCGCTCTTCGAGAGCACTCCCCTCATTGCCTCGCCAAGTATCAGAATACTGGGTCTCGACATTTCGAGCGACTGTCAGTTTCGTGATCATCTGGAGAGCAAGGCCAAGTTGGCCTCTATGAAATTGGGAGTGACCAATAGAGCGAGGCAGTATTTCAAACCTGGCCAAAGACTTGCGCTCTATAAGGCGCAGGTCCGGCCACACATGGAGTACTGTTCTCATCTCTGGTCCGGATCACCCCAATATCAGCTTCTACCATTTGACCGCGTACAACGGAGAGCCGTTCGAATTGTCGGGGACCCGGTGTTCTGCGAACGGCTGGATTCTTTGGCATTGCGTAGAGACGTGGCTTCTTTGTGCGACTTCTACCGCATTTACAACGGGGAGTGTTCCGAAGAACTACTCGATGTGATGCCTGCCGCCGAATTTCATCACCGCACAGCGCGCCATCGCCTCCAATACCATCCTTACCACCTGGATGCGTGGCGATCCTCCACTGTGCGGTTCTCAAGGACATTTTTTCCACGTACCACTCGAATGTGGAACGAACTCCCTTCGGCGGTATTTCCAGATCGGTACGACATGGGTACCTTCAAAAAAGGCGTTTATTCCTACCTACAAGGCCGGCAACACTCTTGTAAATCCTCGGATGTTGCAAGAGTTCATGGGCGGCGGTGATCACGTCCATCCGTGACCCGCCAGCTCGTTTGCCCTC
This sequence comes from Melinaea marsaeus rileyi, assembly GCA_918358865.1. Lineage (NCBI taxonomy): Eukaryota > Metazoa > Arthropoda > Insecta > Lepidoptera > Nymphalidae > Melinaea > Melinaea marsaeus. The sequence goes on from OU911094.1 coordinate 3,418,330, forward strand.
CTCTTAAATAAAAAAAAATAAAAAATAGTAGTCGTATAACAGACACCCCTTCCCTGAGTGTTAACTTTCCTCTACACAATATCATGAAAGTCCCAAACTGTAACAATCGCTGTGGGAGTGTGGTCTGTTTTGTTATATTTTGTAACTACATAACTTTATTATATATATAGTTTTGACTTTTGAAACGGTTTCATGTTATGTTGTAGTGATAATTGGGAATTGTAATATAAATAAAATGTAATACTTACGTTACAAGGTATTAAGAGAATTGACATAACTTGTGCACCAAAGTTTAGAATTATAATGTAACAAAATGTAGTAGAAATGTAGTAGAAATACAAGTTAAAACTCTTTGAATTTGCACATTTTTTGCTGTTATAAAAATCACCAAAAACAGAATATATACCTCAGGCATAGACATAGTGCAGGTTTTAAGTTGTGGAACGAAATCAGTTCTTAAAAGTCATAGTATAAAAATGGTGATAGGAACTAAATTGTTGATAATAAATCAGTAGAGAGAGTGAAGAGTAGTGAGGAGAGTATAGTAGTAGAGAGAATCAACCAAAGTAACTAGAAGATACGCATCATATAGCAAATAGGCCTTAATCAGTCAATGGATAATATTTATAAAAATGTAAAATATCGTATTTATTGTGATTCATCAAAAATGGAATTTAATGCGTTGTAGCTATATTGAGGTCGCTACAGAATTAATAATGTCTATGTTCCGTTATTCACGACTGGGAGGTTCCTGACAGGACACGTGATTCATTAATTCCTAAACTACGATCACTGCGTTTGTCCGATAACATTTCAATAGGATTCAGAAAGTAAACCGCGCTATGCAAAGCCTCGCGCGCCGCTGTTTGTTTTAGAGCTATTTGTGAAATCTATAAAATGCCTTATTGTTCAGATCAAGTCTATATTTTAATTTTATTACATCTCAATGTAATATTCGTCAATGAGGATCCTTAATGACATGACCAGTTCCTTATAATTACACCGAGCTTTTCAATTATACACCAATTAAGAGGATATTACTAAGTTGGTCATATGTATTATATCTAAGATTTTCACGAGTACATTTTTAAAATGACAAATTCAACAAAGTCCGAAACTTTATTTATCTTTAAATGCATTGCCATATCCTCTCCTATTATTATTATTTCAGTTATACAAACAATGAGAATGCCCTGAATATTATAATGCAGGTCAAAGAAAAAATATTTATTAACACGAAGAACTTTATAAATATAGTAGTTTTTAAATTAAAGTAAAATTATTTATTATAAAAATAAAGTAAATATATATTGATTCATTAAAAACTAACAAATATTAATAAAGTTCATACTTAGGAGTGCTTCTGCTTATTCTAACATCTCGTTAGTGTGTTTGTTCGTGGCTGATAACAGTACTATTGTAAGTTTCTGAGTATATTTTATTTCAAGGACAATAAAAGAAGAACTTGCGTTTAATAAACATCCTTATTGTCCCTTATCTCTTAATTACTTAATTGTACGTTACTGTTTGTAAGATGATGAATGATGTCAAATTAAAGACAAAAAGTAATATTAAAGCAGACTGTGAGTGAAGCAATTACGAGTGATGGATCGAAGAACTTCTCACTGAAATGACCCGCTCCTTAATAACGACTTGTTACTCTTGAGAGGGATTTTTGTAATTTGTCACAAAGGAACTCTAAATGTACTAATTTAATAAAAGTTGATTTATAAATCTTCCTTAGACAAATACGCAATCGAAATTAAATCGGAATTGAATCGAAATGGATCATATTGTGAATTTATTTTACTATCAATATTTAACCTACACCGAAGATTTGAATAAAATAAACTGACATTAAAAAGTCTCACGTAATTCTCAAAAATATAAGAATCTTAGCTTGATTAACTTTATAATTTTGTTTTTTAATATTTATAAACCTCCCTTACCTTCTAGATATGTAACATTGTCTTCTTATATTTTAAAATTATAATTTAATGAGTGTTTTATTACAATATCAGATAAGAAGGCATTCATTATTGACCATTATACTAAATTATAAGAAGCATTCTAAATTAAAATAACAGAAACCTTATCCATTAATTAAGACAAACTTTATTAACCTCATTGCATTCAAAGAATAGATTTGGAATAATTTATGCTTGTAATTTATATGTTATAAATTTAAATGATTTATTGTCAGTCTTAAGTATATGAGTATAATGGTCTGATGTAAAATAATAATAGCGAAGGTTTGAATCGAGCTGCTTTCAATTACGATTTGTCAATTGACTATAGTAACCACCAATGTGTTACTATTGGATCTATGAACTTGGTTTTCTCTCATTGTAAGGCATTGAAATACAAAAATGAAGCCAATGGATTGTGTTGCGCAAATGGGAAAGTGAAATTGATACCATTGGATCCACCAAAAGAGCCATTGTACTCATTGGTTTCAGGAATAGAACCAGATTCCATCCATTTTCTGTCAAATATCCAACAACATAACAATTGCTTTCAAATGACGTCATTTGGGGCAACAAACGTAGTTCGGCAAAATTTCATGCCAACTTTTAAGGTATGTAGTATTAGCAACACTTTTATTGTTTTGAAACACAATATAAATATTTGATTATGGATATTAGTTACAACTAATTATTAAAAATTCACTAAAGAGGTCTATTGTACAACAATTACAAACTTTATTTCATGAGCACAATCAATTGATTATGTAGTTTAAAACTGCACTGGATCTGATGCCATCTGATAATCACAAAATTGTAATCAGAGCTGATAAAACACCTGTTGGCCAATATGCAAGACGTTTTAATGCACCAACTATTGATGAAGTTGCCATCGTTGTAGTTGGAGAAAACTTGGAATCCCGTGATATTGTTTTACATCGTCGGAATGATCACTTCCAACGTATAAAGGAAACGTACCGCTTATATGACGCACTGCAATATCACATAATTTTTTGGCAAAGTGAAGATGGCTATGATTTCTCAAACGAGATGATAAATCCCATTACAGGTAATAAAAAATATTAGTTTAACTATGAAGATATATTATCAGTCACTATATTATTAGATTTTTATTTTCAATGTTATGAAAACAAAAATCTATTTTCAGGTTCTGAAACCAACAAAAAAGTCAATTCAATGAACTATTATTCGTACCGCCTAATAATTCGTGAAAATGAAGACAATCACATACTCAAATATCGGCGATTATATCACAAGTATGTTGTAGACATGTATGTTAAAATTGAAACGGAGACATTATCATTCATCAGGTTGATTCAGACCAAACTCAGATCTGAAGAGTATATTCACCTTTGAGATGCGATTAATACTGATATTATAGCCAGAGTCTTTAGACAAAAGTTGAAATCTTTAATGGATTTCATTGTGAAACATTATGTGTTGTGCTGCTGAATGTATTCTGTGGAGTGGCAGAAACGGGGATTGCCACATGCACACATTTTGATTTGGTTAGTTGAAAAGATAAGGCCAAATCAAGTTGATGCAGTAATATCAGCTAAAATCCCTAATGTAGAAGTAGATCCTGGATTGCATGAGACTGTTATCAAAAACATGATACATGGTCCCTGTGGAATTCTTAATCAAAATTCACCGTGTATGGTGGATGGTAAATGGTAATGTTCAAAGCGATATCCACGGACATTAATATCTGAAACAATCACTGGTAATGACGGTTATCCTTTGTATCGTCGCCGATCGACAGCAGACAATGGAAGATCAACAATTGTCAAATTAAATCAACAAAATTTTAAAATAGATAATCGCTGGATTATTCCATATTCACCCATTTTATCACAGACCTTCAAAGCGCACATCAACGTTGAATCTTGCCATTCAGTAAAATCTATTAAATATATTTGCAAATATGTAATCAAAGGGAGTGATATGGCTGTGATTGATATTAATGCAGAGAATTCCAATGATGAAGTTACCCCATACCAAATGGGTCGCTATGTTAGTAGTAATGAAGCAGTTTGGCGAATATTTTCTTTTCCTATTTATGAGAGACACTCTACTGTTGTTCATTTAGCTGTGCATTCAGAAAATGGACAAAGAGTATATTTTACAGCACAGAACGCAGTACAAAGAGCTGTTCAGCCACCATCTACTATATTAACCAGTTTTTTTAGACATGCCAAAACAATGCTTTTGCTCGAACATTGTTATATTCTGAAATGCCAAAATAATATACTTGGAATCAATCCTCGAGGAGATTTATACGACGGAAACAAGGAAAACCAGTTCCAAGATACCCAGATGTATATTCTATCGATGCGATTGATCGAATTTATTCAGTACATCCAAGCAATGATGAATGTTTTTATTTACCTATTCGTCAATGTACGTGGCCTAACATCATTCTAACATGTACGAACTGTTGATGGTAATTTGTGTGGATCATACAGAGAAGCTTGCCAACATTTGCGATTGCTAGAAAAATATGCTCATTGGGATCATTGGGATCTCAATGATGCTGTAATATCATCACAAGCTCATCAAATATGAACATTGTTTTCTATAATCATGTCTACATGCTTTCCATCAAACCCAAAGGATTTGTGGATCAAGTACAAAGATCATATGTGTGATGATATTTTGTATCAAATACGGATTAGAAGGGGAAATCCAAATATACAAATAAGCGAAGAAATTTACAATGAAGTATTGATTTCAATTGAGGACATGTGCTTGATGATGTCAAACAAACTATTATTTCAATTAGGCCTGGCCGCGCCCAATCGTCCAATGCATGATGCTTTTAACCAAGAGTTGCACCGCAAAAACTGTATGATCTCAACACTTTGAAAGAATTAATTCAAATAAACCTTCCATTATTGAATGAACAACAAAAGTATGTATTTGATACACTTATGAAAGTGATAAATAATAAAAGAGGAGGGATTTACTTCTTAGATGCACCTGGTGGTGGTTTTTCCTGATTTTGATTTCATTGATATTTGCAACAATTCGCTCACAAAATAAAATTGCTTCGTCGGGAATCGCAGCAACTTTGCTTGAAGGTGGTCGAACAGCTCATTCAGCACTAATATTGTCATTTAACATGCAAATCAATGAAACTCCAACCTGCAACATTTCGAAGAACTCTGCAATGGCAAAGGTTTTGCAGCAATGTGAATTGATTGTTTGGGATGAACGCACGATGACATAAAAAATCTTTGTAGGCTTTAGATATAACCTTACAAGATCTACGGAGCAATCATAACCCATTTGGTGGTGCAATGATTTTAATAGCAGGAGATTTTCGTCAAACATTGCCAGTGATTCCACGATCAACGCCAGCAGATGAGCTTAATGCATGTTAAAAGTCCTCCAATTAGTGGAAACATGTGAAGGTATTACACTTAAGCAAGAATATGTGTGTCAAGTTGCAAAATGACCAATCTGGAAACATATACTCTAAACAACTCATTGACATTGGTTATGGCAAATTTCCTATAGACACTTTGACTGGTTGCATTAACTTTCCTCAAAGTTTTTGTCAGTTAACTAGATCAAAAGATGAACTTATTCAAAAGGTGTTTCCAGATATTGCTCAAAATTACAGAAACCGTGATTGGTTGAGCGAACGGGCTATATTGGCTGGAAAAAACATAGATGAAAATGAGTTAAATTTCAAAATTCAAGAACAAATTACAGGCGAATTGAGGATATATAAATCAGTTGATTCGCTACTAACCAAGATGATGTCGTCAACTATCTGCCTGAATTTTTAAACTCGCTGGATTTACCAGGATTGCCACTTCATAATCTTCAATTAAATGTTGGATCGGTAGTTATAATGTTGAGAAATATCAACCAACCGCGTCTTTGCAACGGCACACGATTAGCGATAAAAAATTATTGAACAACGTGATAGAAGCAACTATACTGAAAGGAAAGTATAAAGGAGAAGACGTTTTGATACCACGCATCACAATGATTCCAACTGATGTACCATTTCAATTTAAACGACTACAGTTTCCAGTGCGGCTTACTTTTGCTATGACCATAAATAAGTCCCAGGGGCAATCGTTAGGTGTTTGTGGTATTAATCTAGAAAACCCATGTTTCTCACATGGTCAATTGTATGATTCACTTGATTTACAATAAAGCGATTACTGAAAATACTTATATACGTTTTATTTCATTATTCTTTATTTCGTCGGTAATTAACCCTATGTTAATAATAATAGTAATAAATAATTAACTATTTCCATGTTTTGTCATTGAAGTATCCACTTTATAAATATTTGTCACCTTTAGGTTCCCACTATCCCTTTAGATTATTTTTCAATCAGGTTTGAACCTTATGTTCCCCTCTTAGTTTGAAGCCCTCTGGCAGACATCCCAGTCGGGGTTTTTAGTGGGTCTCAAAAGGGTGGCCAAAGTTCATGGAAGCGAAGATACTTAGGTCACCCGAGCTGACCTTTTTCTTTAATTCTCCTTAACAGAACCGTCACCATGATAGGGCTATATGAGGGTCATAAAAATTGTTGTATTTATTATAAAAATGTATTTTTTTAATTTTTCATGATTTATCTTTTAAAATTTAAATGTTTTGAGTTTAACTTTGATTTTATGCATTAGTAAAACCACCAAATATTTTTAATTATGAAAATCTTATTAAAATGATAAAGTAACATATTAAAAAAAGGATAATTTTACTATTTATTTATCATATTATTTAAAATATTAAATGATAAAAAAAATCCACCAGAAATCTTAATATATATAAATCACGTGTCACGTTGTTTGTCCGTGATTGACTCCTAAACTACTTAACCGACTTTAATAAATTTACACACCACGTACAGTTTGACCTAACTTAAAAGATAGATTAATTTTCAACTCAATTCATAGTCGCAATATTATTTTATTGCAAATTATTTGTTTATTATTTTGCAGTTAGCTCCTAACAATTCTAAAAGATGGCGGTATCTGTTGACTGGATTGAGTAATTACGAATGAGGTATCTACCCTAACTACCTCATTCGTAGGTTTAGTGTTCCAAGTTATTTACTAAAAACTTTGTAATATACAAATAGTGTTATAAACTTGGATAAAATTTAAAAAATAATTATAATTTTTTTTTTGTTTTTTGCTTAATATCGACTGTAAGAAAACATTATGGTTTTCATGACAAATGTACTGTGAACTTTACCCCTTAAATAGTTTACTACAATGTAATATATCAAAAACAATAGTCACAGCAACGCGTGACCGGGTCTGCTAGTAGTTAAATATAAACAAATAAAATTTATACATGGTATTGCCAACAGCAATGAATAATTATCTGAATTAACTGGTAATAGCGAAATAAAATATTCATAGTCGCAGGAAAGCAATTCATAAGGTTTACCACAACAATAACCATCGACTGTCGATGTCAGCAGCAGTATTAGGAGAAAAACAATATTTACCTGGAATACTATTGTTTGTCTAGACGTCGACTAAATTGTAGATTCAAACAGTATTATTATCAAATTATCTTTAAATTAATCTCGGTACCTACCAAATTTAATACTAGGCCTTTAATATGAATCAAGTTTATGACACGATTGAGAGATAGTTTGCTCTATTATCGTTTTGGTAAATATATATCACACAAGAAATAGGGCAAAATTTATGGCACCACTAGTATGTTACATTTGAAGCAACGTTTTGATTTAAACCTATCTTCTCTTATCTTCTCTTATCTTATTAAGACATCGAAAAGATTTAAATCAAAATCTTTTTCTAAGAGTATGTTTTAATTTTGTAAAAAATGTCTTGCCGATTAAGCAGTAGTCTATTAGCAAAATAGCAAGTAGTCTTTTCCAAATAATATAATATTTTTGAAGCTAATACATTATATACTAGCTAAACACGCGACTTCGTTCGTGCTGAAGTTTTTTAAAATAAACGTAGTCTAAGTTATTCCTTATAACATTGGTTATCTACCAGTTAAAGTCTTCTTAAAATCCGTAATGTCATTTCAGAGACTAGACGGAGCAAACAGATAGACCGACAGAGAAAAATTGTAAAAATTAATACTTGTAATACTTCTATGGAGGTTAATTGCAAAATTACTGCTATTATGTTAACATTAACTCATAAGACTTATTTATTTATTTATTTATTTATATCTTTTCCACTTTGATTCATTATCAGTGATCACTTGTGTACGTCAAAATGGAAGTGTCAGGAGGGCCTATTTCGATACCAGATTTATCGTAATAAGCCCTTCTGTAAAAGCACTTTCCAACTTAATGTTAAAGCTATGAGGGTTCCAAACGCGTCCTAGTCTGAGAAGAACCTCACAACAAAGTCAGCCGGATATTTTTTTTTATATTGTGATCACTGTTTCACAAATGTCAATCTTAAAAGCTATTTTGGAACAACTAGAACCATCGCGATAAAATAAAAAAATAATAAAAAAATAATAATAATAGCAATTATTTTTTGATAATAATAATAAAAAATAAAAATCGGCCTGCTACACAACCAGTCACCGCAAGCAGCAGCCGTTCACGAGCATAACGCAACGCTCAGAAAATATTATTATTCCGTTTTGTATTTTAGAGTTAATAATTAAGTTACTCTACTTTAAATATTAACAAAGAATTTTAATATTTTAGTTTTATACAAACATCTTAATAAAATGATTATCTTTCATTTATTTTTAATAACATTAGCTAAGTAAAAATCTTTAGAATTAGAAAATTCAAATTTATAATAATAAAAACATTCAGTTTTAAGTCTAACGAAAAGTACTGTCTGTTAAATATGTATACATAGATTCACTGCATTTTTTAATTATACTGTACATACTTATTAAAGTGAATGAAAGTTTATTATCCTGATATATTAAAAGAAATGTAACTTAATTAATTTAATTACTTTAAAACATTAGAGTCGTTACACATTAAGTGTTAATCATAAGAGAACACGACATCCCATGAATTCAACTCAACTAGAACAAAAAGGTGATTGGAAAATGAACTAAACCGCACAAATTAGATTTAGAGTTATTTAGAGTTATTTAGAGCCAAATCAAGTGTTACGACGTTAATTGGAACCGTTTTTCAAATACGGATAAAAAAAGAGAGTGGAACTAAAATTCAAATTTAAGCCACTGAATTTATCACGGTAGTGAACACGATAATTGCAATAAAAATGAATGTTTGAATTTTTTTTAAATCGAATTGAAATTGGTTGGATTATGATTTTTATTTTGTTGAAACGAGAAATGGAACACGTGCAGTGTTTATTCAATTAGCGTTCGATTATTTTTGGGGTAATTGTTCAAATTTAATACTTTTTTATTTATATTTATACCGTTGTTATTCAGAGTGTATTATTTATTTATATAACTATTATTTACTGTACAAATGTTTACTATAAAAAGAAAAATAAAAATATAATTACAGAATGAAAACGTAAATATACTGATAATAATAGAGTTTTTCCATTAATTTACAAAGATTCTAAAATTTGACCTACATTATTTTAAGATAATACATTATGAATGAAATTATCAGAGCGGCGTTATGTTATCTAACGAATCGCAACTTCGAGTCCTGATTTTATCATTTTCACGAACGAACTTCGTTCCTTCCGGTTTGTTTTCGCTTTTTTCAGATGGATGGATGTATGATGATGGATGGCGAGAGATGGCGCTGTTTATAATTTACTGATTTAGTTTATTTTCATATTTAATTTTATTACTATTCTGTAATATTATTAATCACACTTTTTTGTAATTTTTTAGTAATTATAAATAAACATGTATTTAACATTTCATTTTCTTCAATAAATAATAATGATTTTACTTAAAACTCAATTGTTTTCTTACAATTTCGTCAAAGTTCGTTCAAGAAATAACCTGGGTATTTGCATCTTCACTGGTTTATTTTTAATTACTATTTTTTTTTCACTATTAGCTGTGTTCGTTCGTTCGCACGGAATTTGTTATTAAAATAAAAGCGGTCTAGATCATGCCCTACAACATCAGCTATCCGCCAATCAAAGTCCTGTTAAAATCAGTCCAGCCGATTAGATTAGCCGAAACAAACCGACAGACAGACAGACAACAATTGTTTTGTGTAAATGCCATATGTACTTTCATATTCATTTACTGAAAAGCTGTTAATCTGTAATTATAAACACAAATTTTAATTCTATTTCTATGTATAAATTTAATTTTAAAAAATTTGCAATTACATTATGTACACAGCAATGATAAGTTTGTAGTGCAAGCCGTTCTTAGTTTTAATGCAGTTCTAAAGTAACAAGTCTGCGGTACTGAGGTGTGACAGCGACGCAATATGAAGTGGTAATTGTCAAGGTAAGTGTACACTTGCAATTATCTTGCAGCGAGACATGGGGGAATGCATAAAGGGAGTTTGAGTCGACGCCGAGAGTCTCACTGAGTCGGCTGTGTGATTGAGCTCACAAGCACTTTGCGTACCAACTTCTAACGTTTTATGTCCTCCTAGTACTATCCTTTATGAAAAACTATTGTTCTGGAGAAGTAAGCGTTATTTATCTTCATTGCAAATACAAATAAAATAGCCTTTAATGATAACAAGCCTCAGTACGTTTATTAAAACATTTATATAAAGTAGGTAATAAATAATAATTATTTTAAATTAAGATTAATAACACTCACTGTCAATGCAATAACTTAAGAATCACCAAAATGAGATTTAAAATCCTTAAATATCTGTCATATTATATCATCATCATGGTCTGTTATTAGTCGTAATACAAACCTCAGTCACATAAAGAGAGTAATGTATTCAGATACAGTCGACGTCGCTGTAAACTGAAGGAGCATCTGGAACTGGACATATTGTTTAGTTATTTCAGGTTAGATTAATTATAACTATCCATAAATGAAGAATCAATATTACATACTAGCTGTTCCTGCGACTTCGTTCACGCGGTATTTAATATATTTTTTCAACATCATTTTTACATATCAGCTATCTCCACATTATATTTTATATAAGTACCGTATATGTTTTCATCTACATTTAGTGAAAAGCTATTGTTTTAGAATAACGAACCGACACTTTAATTTTATTTATATGTATATATTGATTTTGATATCTATTCAATAGGTTATAAAAAAATAGTAATTCATAAGTTATTCATAAATTGCTTAAAATTAATTTGCCCGTTTACTATAATCTTCTTTATATTATTTATAAGAAAAGCGTTAAGCCCGGTGCGGAAGAAGACTTTTAAATCTTTCAGTTCTCTGTCATTATCTCAGTGATGCATGAAATACACTGAATCGTTATCTACATTAATGCTCTTGTTTTTCCTATAATTACTCTACTTTTAAAGAGAATAAAAATAAAATATAATTATAAAAATTTATAAAAACATCTTTTGAGTATTAAGGTATATAAATTATTTCTTTTAAAAGTACTTATGGAAAATTCTGAATAAAACTAGAGAGAAACTATCTTAAAAATATTTAAATTTCTTTTTACTTTCTTTTGCAGTAGCAGACAAAATTATAAATTTAAACCCAGACAAGTGCGAGTCGGACACGCCCAAGGTATTTTGTACAAATTGATTGTTGCAATTAGTTTTGGATTCGAATCTCGGGCTATTCTAAAAATTCAGATTTCAAAAAGGCAAATGGATGATATTTAACAATTATTTTTCAATAACACAAAAGTATGATAAAATTTTGTATGACTTCACATTAATTAAATTTAGAAAGGCGTATTGTGATAATAAGAATTTTATAATAAATGTTATTCATTTACACAGGTATTATAATTTTTAATTAAAATAATATTTAGACGTGATGTCAAAGACATGAATTGTGAAGTGAACCGCGGTACAGATGTACATTACAGAGAATCGGCTTTCGTAAACAAGATAGCAATTACTTAGAGAAATAGTTTCAAGAGAAGATAATAAGTTCCTTTGATAGCGAGATAGGAAAATGAAGTTAATCTGTGTAAAGCACTTACTATTACACGTATATTATAGTTTAGAAGAATTTAAGGTATTCAATGAAAATGTTGAACATGATACAGATCATTAAAAATACATTATAAAAATAGAAAAATGTTGCTGTTACTTGCTGTAATAGTAATAGTTCGGACTAAAATAATTTCATATATTTATATAAATTTACGACTCGACTACGACCTATCTACGACTTCATTCACGCGAAATATTTTTTAAAAATAAAAGTAGCCTATGCTACTCCTTATCCTTACTCCAGGCAATGAAAGTACTTTAAAATCGGTCCAGGCATTTCAGAGATCAGCCGGATCAATCAGACAGGGAGACAGAGAGAGAAATACTTTATAAATAGATTTTTTTATGTGAGTAACGTATAGACTCTCATAAGCATTTTAAAAGCTTTTAATTTAGAACTACAAATAGACACAAGTTGATTTATATGTATTAATTAAAAATCCGTATGTACGAATATGTGATATTGTGTTACGAGTAAACTTACAAACAGAATGAACAACACTTCCAGATTCCGAACAATATACTGTGAAGAAAAACAGCTGACTTCGAATCATTTAAAATTATAACTTAGCTAACTAACTAACGCTCCAAGACATTGTAATAAGAGCAGAAATCGAAAACAAATCCTTTTATAACGATATAATATAATATTAAAATTTGAAAACGAAATGGCCGTATTTTAATGACTATTCTATTATTAAAAAAACAACATTACAATTTACCTTTAAAAAATAATTTTGCACTAAAATATAACAACGGAACTGAAAATAAAGGCTCGATCGATATTTTATATGATAGTGTCTTTCTTGTCTTGTTTGCAGATTAAAATCCACCGTAAAGCCGCATAGACGTATTTTCTACTTTTGTAAAAAATTAATTAAATAAAAAATTTATTAAATACAAAAAGAACACTAAATTATTAAGAAATACTAACAAGGTAATATGAGATAAGTAAGAAGTAAGTTTCACATTAATACCTATTAATTAATAATGACGCTCGTTAAAAACAGCTCTATATGAGAAATGAAAAAATACTTTTATTTAATTGCTCAGTCCAAAGCCCGTCAGTTATTTACAGACTGATCTGAAATCGCGTTGCATCTGTGACCTATAGTTACAGACAACTGAAAATAACGCTCCGCTGTTCTACATCTGAAGTGTCTCGCTCCTTGAATTATTTATGAACCTAGTTCATCTCCGAGCTCAGTGTTTCCGCAGCAAAGCTCGGACGAAACGACGTCGAGATAAAAGAACTAACGAACAAACAAATGCACATTTCAACTTGAAATGTGTTTACTTTACACTTGGGCTTTATAATTATGCAGCTTTTGTAATGATTTGAATATACTTTTATAACCATGTTGTCAAATATTGTGTAACGAAATCATTCAAAATATTCATCATTATATATAATATTAAGATTCATGTTCCAAATAAATATTATTAACAAATATCCATTCTATGTTCACGTCAGAATCATTAAAACTCTCCATGTTATTATAAATATGAGATACGTTGAAATTATATTTACATTATGAAAATCCTTCCATCGCGATATACTCTAATAAATGTATAATTTTTGTTTCCGACTTCATATTTCCACGTGGAGAGATCGGTTCTCAGATTCAACGACAGGCTGACACCGACAACTACTAGGAAAAAAATAAAATTTTATGTTTTATTTTCACACGTACTTTCTTTATTCATACCATTTAAAAGAACATAATATATAATCGCAAAAGATAATAAAAAACTAGCATTATCTTTAAGACCAATTTAATTTTCAAGTTTTTGGTGTTTCTGTAAAACAAAATAATATCCACCTAATATATTATAAGTAGATTATACTATAAAATCTTCTGAAATTATTGTTCATTTGATATACGAATATTATCAAATTTATTAATATTCAACAAGTAAAAGAGTGACGCTTTAAAATAATGTTATTATTTGTCAGTAATATTAAAATATATCTCAAAACTAATTTTAAAACTCAAGATGCGTGACCTCTAAATTCAGATGACGAGGCTGGAGCACTCTACACTTTTAACAAAAGAATCTTGTTAGGTTGCTGAGCACCGACCTCACAACATACCTCTAACTTCTGCAGTGAAGAAGTGTCACAACAACCTAACATTAATATTAAAAACACTTCATCAAACGTAATACAGTTTTTAATTTCAGTTTTAAGTAACTAATATCGTTATTGTTATATCTTTAAAGTTACATGAATGTAACATATTTATAATAAAATATCAACGAGAACTAACTTGTATGTTTGCTCATTTGTTTTATATGAATATCTCATAATAGAAATAGTTTTTGTAATTATTGTTCCTGGTGTATTTATATACAAGGGATATTATAATCTGCGCTAAATTTAAAGCACGCGGACAGTTTAAATGGATATTAATGGGTTTATATTTTACGTTTAGCCTCAATCTACTGACAAAAAATAAAAAGATTGATTTGACATTTTAATTTTTAAAAGTTTAAAATGATTGCAGTTCCTTATGGTATGACATCACGAAACGGTAAATGATAAACATAACAAAATATATAGCTACCATAACACCATTCCTGGTACTTTGTAGTACTCGTTTCAAATAATTTATATTTGTATTGCATAAAACAAAGCCTAAGCCTTTTGTATGGACTGACAGCTGACTTCTAATTAATTAATTATTTAAAATTAAACGATGAGTGTAACAATGTTTCAATATTTTAAGTAAAATAGACAAGTAATTCATGTTTTTTGAGGTTTTATTTTTTATTTATAGACTTATTGTGCTATTTAATATTAGACTCTATTCGTTTCATTTATACAATTATAAAAGACATACATTTTTACATCAGTAAAGATTATAATCATACGATTCATCATTCACTAACGCTTGTTCATGAAAGCGAATATAACATCCCATGACGTCACACTAAGGTGATGATAATAACCGTTGGTCTTAGTGAGTAGCCTTAAACATTACGAGGTCCTCTATTAAATCGGATAATGCTACGGGCGAAGATAAAAAGAAGTAACAAAAAGATGATAAATTCCTTATTTATGGATGTCCATATTAATAAAAAGGAACGTTCACCATCCCGATATCACCGTTATGTAAGCGTATTAAAATGTGTTTAAAAAATAAGAGTTCTGGTGGCTCAACCAGATAGTAGAAAAAGACACAGCTTTCTTACTGGTGAACAGGGGTTCCTATTTTGTGCTTGTCCTTAAAACATTACTTAAACGAACATTCTTCCAACTTCCCCAAAAACTAACGTAATTTTTAACAAATATTTTCATAAAAAAACACTTACAAAATACGTACTGCTACGGATATCTCAGCCACTCTTTGTCACGAGTGACACTAGTATTTCACAACCAGAGTCAGTGACACAATGTCAGTCATTAAAGCTAACAGCTGTAGTTAACTTAAAAACCTAATAATTTATATTCACACAGAGGCGTGTCACGTCTCGACAATAATTAGCAGCTTGCATGAGCTCAGTAATTATAACATTTCATTGTCGGTTTCCATTACGACACGCAACCACAAACTTTTATAATTGCCAATTAGATCTAACCTGTAATTTTATAGTCCTTTATGTAAACTATAGCAATAGTAAAGTTTAAACGTAGTCTAGTTAACACGCTATGAATTCACGACGGGCTTGTTCATAATAGCATCGCAATCATCGTGCGCATAATTGTTAATTTTACTTACTATATATAAAATATAAATTAAACAAAATCTGTACATTAAATACTTTTTGTGGTATTATGTGCTAGGTGCTTAGTATATGATAGATTTTAAGATATATTATTTATTATATTTGTTTGGTCATCAACTTCATGGACATCTACTGAACGGATTTACTTTTAATGAAATATGATATGGTTATAAATTATTGCTATTTATTAGAAAAAAATATCCATTAAATAATCTCGTTATTAATTAAGACCACAAAACTTATTTGGATTATGTTTAGAAAAGATAACAGAGTTGCTAAATAGATTACAAAACATAGTATTCTACCGACTGTGGAATTAAACATTTATGGTAATTTTCATTGTATGGTAAATTTGTATACACTTTTAATAATGAAACATAACTTATTATTTGAGGGCAGGTCATGAAGTGGGAAGGGAAGGGAAGGGGGAAATAAAATAAACGGAACAGAAACATATGTATATACGAATGTATGTATATTTCTGTTTATAGTTCTAAATTAACAGTTTTAAACTGCACATTCACTGACGGATAGCTGATGTTATAAGGGATAACTTAACATTTATTTTGTGTCTTAACGTTTCACGTGAACAAAGTCATGGGGCCTTCAATAAATCTATTGGATAATTTGTACAATCACTCATATTTTCATAATTCATCATGCGTTTATCATCGCCATACACAAAACAACTTCTACTCTATTTGGGACTAAAGATATAAGGAGCAATAAAAGACAATTATATAACTATAATACTGATAATAACGTAGATCTACATGTCAGAGCAACCGTCTGTATTGATATTGATTATCAGAACATTGAAGACGTTATTAGTCCACGAACCCGACTTGCAAGAATACTTTAACTTATTATTGATTACTTTAAAAGCTTAAGAACCTTAAGTGAAAAGTTAAATAAGTTTTCGATTATCCACATTAATATTCCCGAAGCGTTCATTAAAAACTTTGTAATTCTTACATCGCCACGAAAAACGAGAAAATGATATTAATCAAGTCCATTTGTCACAGCTGTTATGTAAAATGATTGACTTTTATACATTTTATTGTAGTAACTATTAGTTTTAATACTTCGTGTTTACTGAATATAACAATATATAGGACCGTGTTATACAATATGTACTTTCCACTGTAACGTGTCACTCACAGTGCTGTTAGAGATAGTGATAGCAGAGAGAGGCCCTCACGAGATGACCTGCAATATACAGAAGAGTCAGCAATGAAGATGAACTTTGCCTCGAGTTCTGTAAACTTTACAACCAATGATTAATGATCCATTCTACTTACATTATATTTAAATATATCAAGTTATTGTATTATGTTATTTTGTGGTATATTTCTTCTCTTGCTTGTTTTAAATTTGATAAATTAATTATCGCTTAGAGTTTGCTTATTAAATAAAGTAAGGTTGAGTAAATTTGACACTTTTAAATTATTATAAAATACTTTGTACAACAGTAATATACTATTTTATATATTAATACATTATCTTTATATATATATATATAAATCCCGTGTCACGATGTTCGTTGGTGCTAATCTTTGAAAACTCTGAACGGGGTTCAATGAACTTTTATAGATATCTTTTGTTTGGTGTAATTTAAAACATAATGTAGTTTTTATCTGAATTATTAATGTTAAATTTTGATAGTATTCGAGTTTTATTTTACATAAAGGGTTTAAATTACTTCTAACTTTTGTAAGTTATCAATAGATGGCGTTGTTAATAATATAATTATAATTGATGTGAAATAGTTCAAGAAGCAGCAGACGAAGTAGCTGGTAATAACTGTACTATATATCAACTAATATATTTTTATATTATTATTATCCTCATAGAATACAATTTTGCTCTATCTGGTAAAACTTATAATTAAATCTAATCTAAATAGCATATAATATAAAAAAATACTTTTAATTAGGGTATTAATTGTAATATTTAAACTACAGTATTTATTTTAAAATGTACCTCAAAATATAAATATTCAAATGTTTATCAACAGAATATCATTATGGTCTTTGAACTGATACGGTAACTGGTATGGTTTAGTTTCTTATTTTGAACACTACTCCATTTAGCACTTCTCTAAGATGCAATTTATTAAATAACCTTTACAGCTTAAACAGAGAATGTTCCCTCGGGAACAGTGCGTGTTCTTTCCAAGCTCCGTCTGTGAAGTTTGTCTCAAGATGTATTAATGAACCGCTGGATTCAGATCTAATTGAGTTCTAGTGTAATGTACTCGGCGCTTTGGAGTGGAGTGTGATGAGACATTTAGATTATACAATAATTAAGGTTTTTATTTAACTTATTTTAATTTTATCATCTTAACAGATTATGTACACATTCATAACATATCAAACACTGTTAGAATATTATTATGTATTAAATACTGCAATATCAAGAGCGTCCACTCTTAAGTAAAAAGCGTATTTAAATAAAACAAATGTGAATTTATTATAACATGAGCCTTTCCTTTGAAGAGTATGTTTTATATTATATTATAGTATATAATGGCTTTTATATTCATGTAAAATACTGTTAATTTGTTTATCTGTGTATAAATATGACTATTAATATTATCATAGACCTTAAAAGGTAGTATATTAACAAAATAGATTTAAAATGCTGCATTTCCATAGTCTTAGAAAGTATTTTTTCCAAATTATATAAAATCTTTGAAACTAACATATTATATACTAGCTATGCCCGTAACTTTGTTCGCGCGGAATATGTTTTTTTTAATAAAAGTAGCCTAAGTTACTCCTTATAACACCAGCTATCCGCAAGTGAAAACCTTATTAAAATCAATCATGCCATTTCAGAGATCAGCCGGAACTAACAGACAAACAAAAATATTGTATCAATTGATATTTTTATGTAAGAAAAAGATGTTAAAACTATTTTTTGTTATATAAAAATATCGATTTCACTAAACTAATCATCAATGTCTTAAACCAACAACATAGTTTGATACTATTAAGATCAGAATCAGTGAATCACCAATCAATTTACTGTTTATATTTGAAAGTACATATACTAATTTGATAACTAATTACAGGCAATCAATTTACATAAGCAAAGTAATTTTACGTAAAAGTTATCTTGAATTTATCAGAGCAACTTTTATTCATCAGTTCGTTTTGACGACAAATTTCTCTGAAGTAGCTTTGATAAGAAAATTGACTGCGCTCCAACCATTTGTATGAACTACTTAAAGAACCTTACTTCTATTCTTATTTCTACTCGTGCCGTCTTTGAATGTTTTCAAGGTAATTTATAATTAGGTAAAGATTGTAAACCGTTGTCACTGCGATACTCATTGTTCCACACAACGACAATATTATAGCTCGATGTGAAATGCTTTTTGATGCTTCTATTTATTGTATGTATAAAGTATTGATTAAGTGGTGATATTTTTAATGTCAGATAAATTATATTAAATTATTTAATGAATTTTACAATTATTATACAACTTATTGTATTGTCAACCAACATCAACACTATGACCACTGCTCCTATTTCTCATACTGTCAAATAGAAGTTGCAAAAAGAACTCTTACAATTATAATCTTCAAGATGTACAATGAATAAAACGTTACATAAGTGTATTCTCAAGTTGTGATAATAATGACAGTTACTGAATACAACAACACCTCGGTTACGTAAGTTTAAACACGAGCGTGCTGCATCGAGACGATGAGTAGATTTCATAACCTCCGCTATTATTTTGTTACATATGTTTTCCTCTTGTTACCTGCAAAGATTGTAATTACATACGTTACCTAAGTTAGTCTGTTATGTAAAGCATTGAACACAGACTCCATTGAAGTTGTTTCCAGACGGTTCATATCAGATGCATTATAGAGTCATAGTAAACGAACTTTTACATATTTTATAATAAACGTAAGATTCCAATTAAGATTAGTTCAAAAGCATTGTTTATTTCGAAATGAAATCACCTCCAGCAGACCTGTGACAGGAGAGTAGAATATGGCAGTATAAGGACACACAATGAAAAATTAAAAGAAAATCAGACAAATGTATACAATTTTAATTACCTTTATAACTAATATTAACATTCAAACTAAAAATATAAAAATAATAAACTTTTTTTATACGAGACAAAAGACGTTTTATTTCCTCTTTAATTCTATTAGATAAATGCTTTTTAAGTGATGTATGTACTTACTTACGACTTAACACTGCAAAATACTTTGGGAAAATTAATCTATTAATTACAGTTTTAATGGTAATACCAATAATTGATGATCTAAGGTATATGACATCTATTACCACACAAACCACACTTTAAATTAGTATAACATCTCATTGCAGACCATTGCAGTGATCTGTTGTAGTTCTCTTAATGTGACGTCATCAAATTTACCGAGGACAGATGATACAGTTATTACCGTCATTACGGTCAATACACAAGTGATGTAACATATTACACTTGTTTAATTATTTTAAGACAAGCAATAAATAAACTACCATGTCATATGTGTGTTTGCATGTGTATGTGTATGTGTATGTGTGTGTGTGGGTTTGAGGTCATCATAATATTACATGTGTGATAAATTAATACCTTTATTATCTTAGGTCAGCTTTATAAGCTTCAAATTATTTCAATAACTTTTACTTGTATTTCTGATATTAATGTCAATGATTTACTTATATATTACTTAATATAATAATTCAGTAAATATCACGTAAATAATAAAACTATGTCACGTTAAAGTGGTAACAGTTTTAATAGAATAGAAAGTGTTCTATCGTTTTAAACTATTTTTACTACATTACTTTGTTACAACTACAGTGTACTAGCTATGACTAGAATGTTCTGCTTTGCATATTTGAATGTTACAATATGAAGTTACAAGTAGTTATAGGTTATGTTCAGTTAGTTCCCGGAGAAGCGCTTTATTACATATATTAAATATATTAAAAAGTATACAAATTATATTTTTAAACTTAAAGTAAAATACATTATTATTAACTGTTGTTCAGTGCACTTCAAACTTATAGTCTGTCATGACAGGAAATAGAATAAAGAAAGATAAAAATATACTACATTTTTTATTTCTAATTACCTTGCTTTAAAGAAGTATATTCTTTTAATAATATTTCTAAGTTTTGTGTAAGAAATGTATTGTACTTAAATATTATAACAACTCGTTTGTCGCGACAATAATTAGTTTGCATGAGCTCTGCTATTATTGTTACATGTTGTTTTCTTTGACATCTCTCTTTGCAATAGTTTTGTAATTATTCACGTTATCAGACTAAAACAATCCTCGTTTAAATTACTACAAAACAAAGATTTCTGTTAAAAAGTAAATTATAATTAAAAATCTATCGATTTAAAAATATTAATAAGCTCTACAAGACAGAACTTTTGTTTTAATATTTTCATAACATATTTGGTAAAACACAAAAGAAGTACACACTTAAAATATCACCGTCATGAAGTGTCTCTAGTATATTTATAAAGTCCAGTGCAGTCCTTATACTATGTTATAATTAAGTAATAACATACTTTTTCTTTCATGGGTTCTAATCTGATATACATCTTATAATTTATATAAAATCAAGGTAAAGCACTTTACTGATGAGCAAGTTTTTGTACATTTTTTCCAATCAAAGCATCCTGAGAGTGACAATAATTGAAGACTTGTCTTTGTTCTACCTTTGTAGTTATTACAGTTTATAATAAAAGAAATATCAGACTAGCACGAATCACAATATACTGAAGGTATATTGAGGTCTAAATATCCGGTCATAGGAATTTAGAACTCAGTACCCCTTCAAGTAAACTTTATGAAACCTTCATAAATTGTAAACATTTATATTTTAACAACACCTAACGCTATATACAACTTATCTCAAAATTTCGAGATATTAAGATCTAATAAGAGAGCATTGTCTGTTTTCTTACTATAGCTTGGTTTTGCAAGTTACAATATTCAGATAAAGGAATATTCTGGGAAAAGTCGATTTGTTTGATAAACTCACAACAATGCATTCATATATACAGAGGAAGAAGAAAGAGGAAGAGCTGACTTATGAAATTACATTTTGATATGTAGTTTATGATATAAAAATAGATATAATATTAATAATTTTGTCATCTCTTTGATGTGATAAATATAGTACAAAAAAATCTATTAAAAATTTTAAAGAAAATTTTGAAGTAGACGAGTTGCGCGAGTGTGTGCTTCTAAATGTAAATATTCTAAATCTAAATATTTAGTCATATGAATATCACCGCTAAAATAGCTTTCTCTGTATCTCTATACCAAATGCTCATGAAATTTGTTGTAGATAATTTGTTGAAATATTAAGTACAGGTCTGTTTCTATATTCCGTATGCATTCCACAAACACTAATAATATAAATTATTAAACTTATCGCTGACAAGGTTTATAAAACAGTATTGAAAAACCTTTCATAATCTGTAAAGATCTCAAAAAGTAAATGTATTGTATTGTTTTATTGCTATCTATTTATATTTAAAACAGAACGACATTTTATAACGAAATAGTGAGTAATTTACATTAGCTATTATGTTTCATGTTTTCGTTACAAGACGCGAACCATCAAACTGTTTATAACTAGTCGCTCTGAGAACAGTAGACCTCAGTACGTTATGGGATGAGACAATGTTGGGAAATTATTTATTGTGGATTTCACGAGGTGCAGTGGTTAATTGGATGAAATTTCAGCCCGCTAGCTGCCGCAAATCCGTTTTTGTGGTACGGATCAGAAATCCGCTATTTTGAAATTTTTCGCCCAAGCATAAAAACGGCTTGACATGAAAATTTAAATAATTCAAAGAACACACCTGCCAATTTTCGTGACGATAGGATAAAAAATAAGCCGGCTATGCCGAAACAAACATACTGAAATACATACGGAAAAATAGCAGAATGAACCTATCTACTAGGAACGTAGTCCTACTACTAATTTATGAAAACATTTACTACATTCAATCTGGAGAGATTAATTGTTTATACGAAAATATTAAAGGTGAAAAAATAGTTTTTGTATGACAGTAATTTTAAATATACAATCCCGGTTCTAAGATAATCACAAAATACTAATAATAATATATAATAACCCTTAGTAATACAGAGATTTTTTTATTCCCCATTAATATTTTTAGTTTTATCCCTTATAAATATTCTGATACACAATTCTAAAGCTTGACTTCATTCATGGCAATACCCAACTGTAAGTACGAGGAATCTAATGAATTACAAAATATTGCTTTTGAATTGAAGAATTGATGCTTTCATCTCTTTCATTACAAGACGTGCAGATTCTGAAATAATTTCTTTGCAGGTAAAATAAACTCTTTTGTTATATAAATGTTAAATACAATTTTCAGCGTTTAAAATAATACCCTTTAAAGCATCTCCTTTCACTTAGATATTATCATCAATACGTCCCAAGGTAGTATTGAATCAGTCCAGCAAAGAGTCATCATAAAAAATTTTATATAGTTAGTACTAAATGAGGTCAAACATTAGTCTACACGTGTCCTTTCTGAAGATTCAAGATAAAAACATTTACAAAGGTTACTTAAGAATAAAAAAGTGTAAAAAGGTGACAAACAGATCTGCTGACGTCGCATTTTCAAAACGACTATGGATATTAACCGATTATTGATCTATATATGTATATACAATATTTTGTTGTTACCGTACTTGATATGGACAAATATTGTATACGGTAAAATACAAAGTGACATAATTGACACTGTAGTCGTTTCAACAATATTATAAAGCACAGTCTATTCGCTGCCTGTCTGATAAAAGTATATCAATGCCACTAATTAAAATATTCAGACACTACACGAATACTTACCGTTGTCAAATTGTTTAGTTTACAATCGAAATTTATTACAGAAAAAATGTTTACTAATTGGTTTATAAAAATAAAAACACACTGAGCTAATACAATTGGCACTTACAACAAGTTCACAAGTTCACAATTGGCACTTACAACAAGTACAAGTTCTTGAGCTAATTCCAATATCTCGTTGGTGTATTTGGTCGGTGCCTGATAACAGTTCGTAGCTAAGTTTATGATTGACTTTGTTTTATTTGAAGAAGAATTAGCGGTTAAATAACGTCTTTATTACTTTTATAATCCGTTACCTTTAAATTACTTCATTGTACGTTATTGTTTGTAAGATGATGAGTAGAGTTAAATTAAATAAAAAAGTACTAATAAAAAGGACTTTGAGTGAAGCAATTACGAGTGATAGATCGAAGAATTTCTCACTGAAATGACCCGCTCCTTAATAACGACTTGTTTCTTTTGAGAGGAATTTTTGTAATTTGTCACAAAAGCACTCTTAATGTAGTAATTTATCAAAAGTAGATTCATAAATCGATCTCAGACGAAATCGAATCCAAATTGATCATTAAATATAATTATATTCAATTATTATAATAAATTTATTATAATAATAAATTTTAACTTACAATTTGTTAGATTAATTAAAATAATAGAGGACATTAAAATAAACTTAAAAATATAAAAGTCTTAGATAATTGAATAAAAAAAATGTATATTGCTAGAGTCGGAATTATCAAAAGAATGTGAAACCATTCTCAATATCCAATCTTATATACATCCTGCAAGTAAGCTGAGCCTCATAGTTTAATGAATTTAATACATTTTAATATTATCTCATGTAACATAATTATCACTAAATTAAAATTCAAGAAGAACCTTCAAATTACAAAATACATTAATACAAAAGGTTCTGTAATGTAACAAAGATATAAGAACTCATATATAAATCTATGAAAAGTATACTTTGTACTCTTTATGAAGCATATTGCATTATTCACAAAGGAATGTAAGATTTGGCAAAGTTTGTTTAAAATTTATAGGTCACAAGTATTTAGAAAGTTTAAACAATAAACTTTCATTCATATCAATAAACATTAATTCTGTCAATGTCAAATAGTCTCAAAGAGTAAATTGTCATCTGAAGTAACAGAAATAAATATATAAGTGCAACGTTTATGTTTTTCAAACCAATAATTAAAAATTGCTGTAAATTTATTTCTACTTAAAAAGTAACACAATACTGTTAATTCTAAATATGTAGTAGAATATAAACAAATAAAAATACAAAGAATGAATATTTGTGTTGGTTGGTTTGGCGACAGCGAAATATAATATTGATAGTCGCAGGAAAGCAATTTATAAGGTTACCCACAACAATAACCATGGACTGTCGATGTCAGGAACAGTGTTAATAGAAAACAATATTTACCTGGAATACTATTATTTATATACAGTGACTATATTATACATTCAAACAGTATTATTTTCAAATTATCTTTAAATTGGCCATGTTACGTTTCGTACGTTACGATGACATGTCACTTTAGATATAATATTGGTAGCATTTCATATTTCCAAACATAATTTATAAAATAATATTTTAATACTAAATATAAATCAAATTTATGACACACTCCACGAAATATATAATGAGTGCTGACACGGTTAACAGATAGTATGATCTATAATTATTATATTGAAGACATATCACACAAGAGACCGCCAAGTTTATGAAACAGATATTTTATTGCTTGAAGCAATGTTAAATTTATTTTATTTAACTCTTAAATATAAAAGGTCTTTTTACCAATCTTACTTATTGATAATAAGTGTTTGAGGAAAAAATATACAAGTTTAACAAATTGGTATATCTTCAATAAATTATCTTCAAAATTTGAACAGGATAGAAATTATGAAAATGAATGGGGACTATGACCTCTGTGTAGTTTTAAGTTCAGTTTCAGTATTATTCCACAATGTCGTTAATATTAAATTATAATGTTAAATAATATATATTATTTCTATAATTTTTTAAACTTTTAAATGTTTATTCTTCATCCAGAACTGAGGACAAAATTATATTAAAACAAAAAATAACAAATTATATTAAAGACTAACCATCTCTGTACACTGATGTTCCTATTGCGTTAGTTTATAAGAATACATACTCAATAGCTTTCTATACAATAATCTCAAATTACAAGAAAGTGTTAACGTTAATTTAAATGTGTTAAATTTTCACCTGAGACTATAATATAGAATTTTGGGATATATAAGTATTGAAATCTCGACATGTAACATATATCATTAAGTTCAAACATTGTGTTTATCGTAATGCAACATTATTTATATTTTAGGTCTGTTTGAACGGATAATAAAAATGAAGTATGTACCCTTATATTCACCCCGTATAGTATATACCACCCTCTATAGTAATATATGAATATATTATTGCTGACTAAGTTATTAATAATGTGACCTTGTTTTTATTATAGAATATTTTTTACCATTTTAGAAATAAATTTTAATTTAAATTAAATTGATATTGTGATAATTGAAGGTAACTTCCGCCCAAATATCGGTAACATTCATAATGCATTTGCAGTATATCAGTAAATAACTGTTTAATAATTAGTTGTTTAATGTTAGTTTACTTGCAGTAATTACTCCACACACACACTTCACTTGTAAAATGTGACTTGATTTATGATATTATGCGATGAATACATAAAATCAAACTGAATTCCTAACTTAATGATGACTTTGACAGTTCAGTTCAGTTGAAGAGAGCAGAGAGATACATGCCAAAGTGTTGAAATAGGCTCATTACCGATATTGAAAAGAAACTTATAAAAGAATCCTTACATCGCCATAGAAATTTTCAAACCCCTTTCCAGTTCATAAAATTATAACTTTCAAGCATCGTCTTACTTCTTCGTGATATAATCAAAGTATGCAAAGTTGTTTTTATAACAGAAAAAAGCTCTTTTAACATTTAAACAAAAATGAAAAATCGGTTTGCCTCAGGAAGTAAGGTAGATGCCATATTTTTAAAAGTATATTAAATAAACAAACTATAAAATGGTATTATAACAAACAGAATAATTATTCTCCAATTCGTGTTATTGATACCAACAAAAACATATCATTCAGTGATAATTACGTTTACTGTATACAAGTATACTAAAATTGGACAGTTAGATTTCATAAAGGATACGACAGATTATAAAAATACTTTTCTCCAATAATACTTAGTGACCATAACTTATATTATTAAAAGAGCAATTCAACAATATAGCAAATATTGGGATTTGTTTTTCTAGTTCGATCAGCAGTTCAAGAAATTTTAAAGCAGTTTTGCAGCTTAATTTAGTATTTATACGAGCTGCTGAGTATAGCATTTTATAAGGTTCTTATAAACGTTAAAATATCTTACATATACTTGTATTACTATGTGTGGTCCCATTACACTCACTAATAAATTATTTTACATTTATATTCAAATTACTTCCTAATATAAGTAAATCAGTTTCATTTATTACGAAAGTGATCACTTTTATTAAATAACAAATACTACTGAGTTATATTTTTGACTGATTACAAATTTCACATAACTATAGTTTGAGTATAAGTTATTTAAGTATTATTATTCCACTTATAATAAATATATAAATACATTTATGTCAAGTATTTTAAAATGCAACAATAAATTACAAAGCTACCTTATATAGTACAATAAATATCTCTCTCGTGGTAAAGTAGCAGAGTCGCTGCTTCACGTCCTCTCGAATAGCAATTCACATGCTTTGGGAGAGAAATGAGTCCGTTTGTCACCAGATGAAGCAATTAGATGTGGTTTTAAATCTTTTATCTATTGTTGTACCAAAAGGAGATTTATGTTTACTAAGATTTACCACAGATAGTATGAATATAAGATCTCTTTATGTATCACTTATATTTGTAAGATGATGGAAGATCTTCAATTAATTTAATTATAAAAAGTATTAATAAAGCAGACTGTGAGTGAAGCAATTACTAGTGATGGATCGAAGAACTTCTCACTGCAATGATCCTTAATAACGACTTGTTTTTCTTGAAAAGGACTTTTGTAATTATCACAAGAAAAATATGTATGGTACAAAGAAAAATATTTAGTTTAAACTTATAACATATAATATTAAAAGATGTCTAATAATTTGTATACTTCGAAATAGATATTATAATTTTATATTCATTGTTGTTAAACCTTTATATTTTATGTAAAAGTTTCTTCTCTTAATGTTTAACGTAAAAAAGAATTGTTCTTTCTACAATTTGGTTCAAAGGTGTAAGTCAGTTTAAAAGATGGTAAAATAAATATATGAGATTATTTTCTTTTAGTAAAGTTTGATAATCATAACTATAAGTTATTCATATTACAATATCACACAAGTAGCATTAGTTGTTATATTAGTACTATAATATAAGAAGCACTCTCAGTGAATCACACTCTCTATGAATATTCAGAGTCAAAAAGTCGAATTAACTTGCATACTAAAACCGACAACCTATAGTTTCACGACAAATGTATATATATATATATAATTGGTAATATTGGCATTCCTTGTAAGTTTCACC
The DNA here is from genome assembly GCA_918358865.1 of Melinaea marsaeus rileyi. NCBI lineage: Eukaryota > Metazoa > Arthropoda > Insecta > Lepidoptera > Nymphalidae > Melinaea > Melinaea marsaeus. Next base: position 3,446,589 of record OU911094.1, read on the forward strand.
ATTTTATTGCGAGACCAACCGACAATAAATTTTATCGGTTACATTGTTATAGATACCATTAAAAGAAAATAGATATTGAGAATGGTCTTACTTATGAGCACATTTATATATTTAAGATATTTCTGGATTCTTAATTAGGGAAGTTTTTATTAATCTTTTAAAATTAAATATTGCAAGAAACATTGTGTCAAATTATTTTCTCAAAACAATATTTTAAATATTTTAACGTTACAAGTACATAATTTGTTAGATTCCTCAAAAACATTTGTTTTTTACTTAATTAAAATTAATATTATCACATTTTTAATTTAATCATTCTTAAACAAAATATGCATATAATATTTATTTTAAACCACATTTTAAGTTAAATATTAGTTATGAAATATTAATATTATCCAACCATTCTTGATTTTTATATACGAAATTATAATAAAATGTAGTTTGACTAAAGTTATATTTTCTTTATCTCAAGAAAAATATTCCTGAACTCAAATGCATAATATGAACATATTTTTCCGTTTTTTATAAACATTTTACTTTCTTCGATTATCCTAAATATAACAATACTCTTTTAACGCTACCTTTAGTGAAAGTATAAATACTTCTCACTGTGAGTACCGACATCAGTATTCCCTCAACGTTCATTAAAAAACGCTGGAATGCTTTCAGAGTTTTACAAGAAATCAGGAACAGAACAACAATTTGTATGATATTCTATATACAAATGAATTTTATATTCTGAATCATATTTATTCATAGCTATAAAAGTTCTCACACAATAATAATATTGTCAAAAGTTGCTAATAGTTTTGCACATGGTGTTTCACTGTGACCACGTACAAGATGATTCTTCAAAGCATTATTAGTTAAAGCATAGAACTAGTCTTGGTGTGATTATTTATTGCAGCCGTTTTTAAAATCTATTTGAAAGTTAGAAAGAATTTTTTAACAAATTTCATATATTTTTGCCTCGTTATTAGATAGAATAATTGCTATAATACTATAAATTACAAAAAATTATCTGATCTCATTTTATTTACATGATCAGCAGTTTATTAAGGATTAAATTAAATCTGTTCTGACAGCCTCATAACTAAATTATATAACTCGGAATGTATAAATATATCAAATTATAACAAATTAATGAATCATAAGACAACTTAGCCTCTGAAATGTAAGTGTTCTTGAATTTAGTTCAAGAAATCCTTCGAATCTAGAAAATTTCTGAGCTTGAACTAAGATGTTTGTCGTTTAAAAGACTAACTAACAGTCAGTAGCTTATTCAGGGATCAAATCAATTCTCCCTCTAACTATGTTAGTGTTGTATTAATATGTATTAAATCAAATATAATAAATAGATGTCACATCTAATAATACTATTCAAATAATGAGCTGAGCTAAAGGCGGCTTACTGTTAATGAGCTTTTTTTGTAAAATAAAAAATAAATATTCGATCTATAATAAATGTGATATAATCTATAATAAATTTAGAGTGACGGAAACTTTGAACACGATTTGGAATTTCAAGATGGCGGATTAATTTGTAACTTTGGACAATGCAATAATATGAAATAAACAATAGTTTAAAAAACTCTTTTATGAAACTAAGAAATAAAAAATTAATAATAGTTAAAAAAAGACTAAAAAAATACATTTTCATAAAATTCAAACTAAAATATAAAAATCAATACATCACTAAAGAAGCACCCCACGATTTTTAACATTGCAATATAATCTATATAATCTATAATATATAATATATAATATATAATATATAATATATAATATATAATATATAATATATAATATATAATATATAATATATAATATATAATATATAATATATAATATATAATATATAATATATAATATATAATATATAATATATAATATATAATATATAATATATAATATATAATATATAATTGATGTATATTATAATATAATATAAATCCTGCAAATGATTCAACAACTTAAGTTCCACATATTTCGATCCACTAAAAACTCTTGAACGTTATAATCAGCTTTATTTAACAATAAACTTTTGATTTTAGATTTAAAACTAAGAAATGGAAGGTCTAAGATATCTTGTGGAACTTTATTATATATGCGTATACTCAAACCCATGAAGGATTTATTAACTTTTTGAAGCCGAAACTTTGGCGTTACGAGTTTGTTTTTATTTCTCGTATTTATCGCGTGTCTGTCACTGTTTTTTATATAACTATTTAAATTTTGACGTATATATAAAATGTTATTAAATATGTATTGGGAAGCGACTGTAAGAATACCTATTTCTTTAAAAACATCTCTCAGAGAATCTCTAGCTTTTAAGTTATAAATAGCCCGCACAGCTCTTTTTTGTAAAATAAATATAGAATTAATTTCGACAGCACTGCCCCATAATAAAATACCGTAAGATAAAATACTGTGAAAATAACTAAAATAAACAAGTCGAGCCGTATTTATGTCCGTTCCTCCAGTATCATAGCTACTGTGTTTTTGAAGGTCACTCGAGGCTCGTCTCTCTTACCGCTCACTTTTCCTGTATGAATGTTTTTTACCATTCTTTCATCACTTATTCGTTCGACGTGCCCAAACCACCTGAGCACGTTCTTCCTTATTCTCACCGTGACGTCTTTTCTAATACTTGCCATTCTGTGGATCCCTTCATTGCGGATTTGGTCAGCTAGACTTTCCTACATTCTTCTTCTGTGTTACCCACGTTTGGCTGCCGTATAACAGCGTCGGTAGCAAAACCGTATTGTGTATAACCAAACATGCAGCTATGCTGACGTCTCGCCTTTGATCCTACATTTTGTTCTTTCGTCATTTCTTTCAAATATCAGAACCTTCGTCTCATCTGCAATCAGGCTTAATCCATATTTTTCACTCCCATCTTTCAGAGTGGTGACCAATGCCTGCAAATTGCATTCTGATGATGCAATGAGCACTGAATCATCTGCATATAGCAAGCAATTGGCCTTAAGGTCACCTACTTTCACTCCTTGGAGACAACTATCCAAATACAAATTGAACAACCAAGCTGACATAGCGCAACCTTGCTTAACACCCGATTGGATGTCAAACCAGGGCGACATGCCAGCTCCTACTCGCACACAGGCTGAGTGATCTCTGTAAAGAGACATTACAGCCTGTAGCAAGGGTCCGCTTACATTGTATCGGAGCAGTATGTGCCATAATTTCTTTCTCACAACCCTGTCAAACGCCTTTTCCAAATACACAAAAGCACAGAAAACCTTTTGGTTTAGGGCCAAAAACTTTTCCGTGATCATGCGGAGAGAAAAGATCTGATCTATACACCGTCTTTCAGGTCTTAAAACCTCCTTGGGCCTCCCACAACAGACTTTTAAATCTCTCTTGCATTCTTCTCGCTAAGCATTTATCATAAACTTTAACGCCCAAGCTAACCAAACTGTTAGCCCTATAGCTTGCATAGTCTATCTGTGAACCTTTGCCTTTATACAAAGGTACGATGACTGTACCTCGTCAATCGTCTGATACCCCCTATGATTCCCAGCATAAATTGCAAAAAAAACAGAAAAAGTCCAAGACGCGTGGCCCAACATTTTTGATCTTCTCGGCAGTAACTTCATCTGCTCCCGGAGCCTTACCATATTTCAGACTTTGAATCCCGCTCTCCACTTTTCTTATCTCATTCATACTTTTATTCTTATCCGAGGCTTTATAATCCAGCCATGCTTTCGTCTTTAACTCCACAGCGTCTTTCACTTCATCATACCACCATTCATCGCGGTTTTTACTAAAACCTCTTTTCCTTTTACCACATACCTCTGTCGCTACTTTCACTCTCATCATCATTCCTAAGGTTCTGCCAGCATTCTTCAACACTTTCATTTTCAGAATCACAGCTTTCCAGAATTTCAGCTTCTTGGAAACCTTTTCTTGATATTCTTCTCTGATAGCGGATCTTGGGTGGATCTTGAAGCTTCCAGCTTCTTATGCGATAATTCCACTCCAAGCTTGGACACGTCATGTGGCTGCGCCATCCTGCAAACAGACCTCTTATTCTAGCAACGACTAGATAGTGGTCCGTTCCCAAATAAACCCTGACATCTAATAATTCATTTATTTTCTGTTCCATTCCTCCTCTTACTTTCCACGTAGCTATTTGTAGCTCCGTCCTTCACCTGTCGCCGTTCGGAACATGGCGTGTTGGTTGATGGTCCCTAAAGCCGCAGAGATATACTTACTTATGACTTCACAATGCAAAATACTTTGGGAAAATTAATCTTAATTATAATTTTAATGGTTATACCAAGAATTTAAGGTGTGAGGTATCTAATATCTATTATCCCACAAACCCCACTTTAAATTTGTTTAACAGCTGATTGAAGACCATTACAGTAATCTGTGGTCGTACTGGTAATGTGACATCATCCAAACTTACGGAGGACAGGACATGATACAGTTGTTACTGTCATTACGGTCATTTACACAAGTGCTGTGAAATATTACACTTGTCTAATTATTTTAAGGCAAGCAATAAATAAACTACCATGTCATATGTGTATGTGTACGTGTGTGTGTGTTTCACGTCATCATAAAATATTGTTACATGTTTGATAAATTAATACGTTTATTACCTTTCGTCAAAGCTTTATAATAATAATAAAACTAATTAAGGAACACGTTAAAATGGAAACAGTTTTCATTTAGAAAGTGTCTTGTCGTTTAAACTATTTTATCTACATTACTTTGTTACAACTACAGTTTACTAGTTATGACTAGAATGTTCTGCTTTGCAGATTTTAATGTTATAATTTGAAGTTAATTTATTGTTAATTAAGTTCCGATATTGTTAGCATGTTCCGAAAAATAAAGGACAATAAAAATTAATAATGTCTGAGAATATAATAAAAAAAAATTATTATATTTTAAAATTTAAAACAAAATACATTATTATTAACTGCAGTTCAGTGCACTTCATACCTATGGCCTGCCCTCACAGGAAACAGGGTTAAAGAAAGATAAAAACTCTCGCGACAATAATTAGTTTGCATAAGCTCTGCAATTATTGTTACATGTTGTTTTCTTTGACATCGCTCTCTGCTAAAGTTTTGTAATTATGTACGTTATATAGACTAAAATAATTCTCGTGTAAATTACTTTCAAACAAAGTTTTCTGTTAAAAAGTAAATTATAATTAAAATTATATAGATTTAATAATATTAATAAGCTGTACAAGACAGAACTTTTGTTTTAATATTTTAATAATATATTAGGTAAGATATAAAATAAGTACACACTTAAAATAGCACCGTCATGGAGTGTCTCTAGTATATTTATAAAGTCCAGTGCTATGTATGTAGTAGTGCTATTATACTATTTCATAATTAAGTAATAATAAACTTTTTCCTTCATAGGTTCTAATCTGATATACCTGTTATAATTTATATAAAACCAAAGTAAAACACTTTACCGATGAGCATGTTTTTGTACATTTTTTCCAATCAAAGCATCCCGAGAATGACAATAAATGAAGTCATGGGACTTGTCTTTGTTCTACCTTTGTAGTTATTACAGTTTATAAAAGAAATATCAGACTGGCACTGAATACTGTAGGTGTATTGAGTTCTTAATATCCGGTCATAGGAATTTAGAACTCGATGCACCTTTAAGTAAACTTTATAAAATCTTGTTAAACATTATATAAATATTTATATTTTATTAACATCTAACACTATACACTACTTTTTATATGCAAATTAAGTATATAATCTCTGTTTTCAAACACTTGTTACAGTAACGCGTTACATTAATATGATATAAAATTGTAATAAGGAAGCATTGTCTGTTTTGTATATATATAGCTTGGTTTTTTTTTTTATGGAAGAGGAATGCAAACGAGCTGGCGGGTCACAGATGACTTGTGATCACCGCCGCCCATGAACTCTAGCAACATCCGAGGATTTACAAGAGTGTTGGCGGCCTTGTAGGTAGGAGTAGACGTCTTTTTTGAAGGTAACCATGTCGTACCGATCTAGAAATACCGCCGCAGGGAGTTCGTTCCATAAGCGAGTCGAACGTGGAAAAAATGTGCTTGAGAACCCCACAGTGGAGGATCGCTACGCATCCAGGTGGTAAGGATGGTATTGGAGGCGATTCTCCATCGCGAGGCGAAGCTATAGCTATATTTTGCAAGTTGCAATATTCAGATAAAGGAATATTCTAGGAGAAATCGATTTGTTTGATAAACATACAACATAGCGTTCATATATACAGAGGAAGAAGAAAGAGGAAAAGTTGACTTATGAAATTACATCATGAAATGAAGTTTAGAATATAAAAATAAATATAAATATTATTAATTTTATCATCTGTTTGATGTGATATATAGTACAGCAAAAATCTATTAAAAATGTTAAAGAAAATTTATAAGTAGACGAGTTTAATGTGTGCTTCTAAATGTATAATATTTAATAATTTGCATATTACAACTGAAATAGCTTTCTCTGAATTTATATACCAAATTCTCACGAAATCTGTTGTAGAGAAATTGTAGAAATATTAAGTACAGATCTGTATCTATATTCCGTATGCATTTCTCAAATATTATTGATATAAATTATTAAACTTATTGCTGACAAGGCTTATAAAATAGTGTCGTAAAACCATTATGAAAGGTCTGTAAAGATATAAAAAAATAATTGTATTGTTTTATTGCTCTTTATAACTATCTATTTATTTTTAAAACAGAACGACGTTTTATATAGAAATTGCAAGTTATTTACATTTAGTTTAATGTTTTCGTCACAACACGCGAACCATCAAACTGTTTATAATAACACATTGTAGTAACATTCAAATGGTATAACTACTAATTTATTAAAACATTTACTACATTCTATGTAGTTAACAGGAGAGAATAATTGTTTATATGAAAATAATAAAAGTGAAAAATAGTTTTTGTGACAGTAATTTTAAATATACCATGCATGTTCTAAAATAATACTAATAATAATATATAATAACCCTTATTAATACAGGGAATTTTTATTCCCCATTGATATTTTTAGTTTAATCCCTAATAAATATTCTGATACACAATTCTAAAGCTTGATTTCATTCATGGCAATACCCAACTGTAAGTACGAGGAATATAATGAATTACAAAATATTGCTTTTGAATTGAAGAATTGATGCTTTCATCTCTTTCATCACAAGACGTGCTAAAATAATCTCTTTGCAGGTAAAATAAACTCTTTTATTATATAAATGTTAAATACAATTTTCAACGTTTAAAATAATACCTTTTAAAGCATCTCCTCTCACTTAGATATTATCATCAATATGTCCCAAGCTAGTATTGAATCAGTCCAGCAAAGTGCCTTCATAAAATCTTTTATATTATTGGTAATAAATTATATATAGGTCAAACATTAGTCTACACGTGTCCTTTCTGAAGACTCAAGATGAAAACATTTACAAAAGTTACTTAACAATAAAAAAGTGTAAAAAGGTGACAAACAGATGATAACATACTATGGATATTAACCGATTATTGATCTATATATGTGTATACAACATCTTGTTGTTACCATACTTGGTATGGACAAATATTGTATACGGTAAAATACAAAGTGACATGACACTGCAGTCATTTCAATAATATTATAAAGCACAGTCTATTCGCTGCCTGTCTGATAAAAGTATATCAATGCCACTAATTAAAATATTCAGATACTACACGAATACTTACCGTTGTCAAATTGTTTATTTTACATCGAAATTTATTACAAAAAAAAACAGTGTACAAATTTATTTAATAAAATAAAAACACTGAGCTAATACAATTGACAATTAGAAGTTCTTGAGCTAATTCCAATATCTCGTTGGTGTATTTGGTCGGTGCCTGATAACAGTTCGTAGCTAAGTTTTTGATTGACTTTGTTTTATTTGAAGAAGAATTAGCGGTTAAATAACGTCTTTATTACTTTAATAATCCGTTACCTCTTAATTACTTAATTGTACGTTATTGTTTGTAAGATAATGAATGATATTAAATTAAAAACAAACAGTATTAATAAAAAGGACTGTGAGTGAAGCAATTACGAGTGAAGGATCGAAGAACTTCTCACTGAAATGACCCGCTCTTTAATAACGACTTGTTTCTTTTGAGAAGGATTTTTGTAATTTGTCACAAAAGCTCTCTTAATGTACTAATTTATCAAAAGTGGATTCATAAATCGATCTCAGACGAAATCGAATAGAAATTGATCATTCATTATAATAATAATATTTAACTTACAATTAGTTAGATTAATTAAAATATCAGAGGTTTAAAATATAAAAGTATTAGTTGAACTTAAATATTTTATATTGCTAGAGTCGGAATTAACAAAGTTATAATAATAAGAATGTAAAACCATTCTCAATTTCCAATGTTATATATATCCTGTAAGTAAGCTGCCTTATAGTTTAAACAATTTAATATATTTTACTATTGTCTTGTGAAATATAATTATTATTACTAAATTTAAATCCAAAAAGAACCTTTACATTACCAAATACATTAATACAAAAGGTTCTGTAATGTAACAAAGATATAAGGATTCATATATTAATAAATAAAAAGTATACTTTGTACTCCTTCTGAAGTATATTACATTATTCACAAAGGAATGTAAGATTTGACAAAGTTTATGTTTGAAACTTATATGTAACAAGTATTTATAAGATTTATTGTTTACATTAACACTGTCAATGTCAAATAGTCTCAAATAGTAAATTGTCATCTGAAGTAATAGAAATAAATATATAAGTGCAATGTTTGTGTTTTTCAAACCAATAATTAAAATATGATGTAAATTTATTTCTGCTTAAAAAGTAATACAATACTGTTAATTCTAAATATGTAGTAGAATATAAACAAATAAAAATGCGCACGGTATTATCATCAGCAATGAATGAATATCTGTATTTATTGGTTTCAACAACAGTGAAATATAATATTAATAGTCGCAGGAAAGCAATCTATAAGTTTTACCACAACAATAACCATCGACTGTCGATGTCAGGAGCAGTATTAATAGAAAATCAATATTTACCTGGAATACGATTGTATATCCGACTCGACTCGACTATATTATATACATTCAAACAGTATTATTTTCAAATTATCTTACATTGATGACGTAATGTTTCGTACGTTACGATGACTTGTCACTTAAAAATAAATAAATAAATAAAAAACAAATAAAAATAAATCAATTTTATGACACACCCCATGAAATATATAATGAGTGCTGACACGGTTAATACATAGTATGATGTATAATTATTATATGGAAGATATATCACACAAGAGACAGTAAAGTTTATGAAACTGATATGTTATTGTTTGAAGCAATGTTTTGATTTATTTTATTTAACTCCTAAATAGAAAGGTCTTTTTACCAATTTTACTTATTGTTAATAAGTGTTTGAGGTACATACAGGTTTAACAATTTCGTATATCTTCATTAAACTATCTTCAAAATTTAACAGAATAGTTTTATCAAAAGAAATTATGAACAAAATGAATGAGGACTTGGAACTCTGTGTAGTTTTCAGTTCTCATAGTATATTCTGTATTCTTTTGCAATGCTGTTAACATTAATTTAGAATGTTTATAAATATATATTATTTCTTTATATTTTTTAATGTTTTAATTCTTCAAAATATATTAAAGGCTAAACATCTCTGTGTACTGAAGTTCCTATAGCGTTAGTTTGTAAGAATACATACTCAATAGTTTTATATACAAGAACCTTATATTACAAAAAATATTAATGTTAATGTAATATTTGTTAAATTTTCACCTGAGACTTAATATAAAATAGAATTTTTGGATATAGGTATAATTGCCGTCTCGTCATATAACATATTATTAAGTCTCGTTCAGTATAATATGTGTATACAATTGAAGCTTTATTATAACTTTATTTTGAATAGAATAAAATGTTTATTTCAGTTTTATTTAACGTATATTATGTTATGTAAAGTTAATGACAACTAAAGAAAAATATATGAAATATGTCGACCAATATATCAATATTCTTGTTGTCACAAAATAATAAAATTGTAATTATTTATTCCGTAGTCACAAAAAAGCAATAATTAATAGGATGATGTGTAAGTGAGCAATTTTAGGCAAATTTTCTAATAAAAATCTCATGAACATGAATACTAAAACCGACGACCTATGGTTTTACAATATATGTATATATATATATATATATATATATATATATATATATATATATATATATATATATATTATTTGTAACGTTGGTATTTCTTCTGAGTTTCGCCATTTTAAATGAAATAGATATTGAGAATGTCTAACTTTAAGATATTTCTGGATTCTTAATTAAGGAAGTTTTTATTAATCTTTTAAAATAAAATATATCAACAAATATTATGTCCATTTTTTTTCTCAAAACAATATTTTTATTTTATTAACTTCATACCACCTTTTACATATTACATAATTTGTTAGATTCCTCATAGAACTTTTTTACTTTTTATTAAATATGAAAATAATATCATCACATTTTTATTAAATTATTCTCAAACAAAATATACATATAACATTTATTTTAAACAACATTTTATATAATACAACCAAACAACAAATATTAATATAATACAACCATTATATTTTTAATTGAAGCCTCGTTTAATTTTAACGTGCTTCAGGTACAAGTAAACTCACCTCAATAATAAATATATACTTTTTTGACTCTGATATATAACTTTAACAATTTCTATAAAATATACAATATTAATTTATGTTTCTTAAGCTTTCTTTAATCAAAGAATGATTTTAAGATCAATCTTTTCGTATCTTCTTCAGTCGCGTGACTCTTTACGTGTTCTTCATCTCTTACGTGACCGTTCCAGGACAAACGATTACTTCTCATCATCACGCTCTATGACGCTACGCTACACTGCCTTTCATACATTCATTGTATAGCCAGAACTTCGATCTATATAACATTGCAGTTCGAATAATGATTTTATTTATTTTCCCCTTCAGTCTATGATAAAATCGGCAGTTGCATATGTTTTGTACAACATGCTGTTTAATGTTTAATTAACATAATGTAAACTTTTATCTTTGTAAGCGGTGTAGAGCCGAGGGAGCAGTAAGTGTCTCTGTGAGGATAGTAATACATTACCACTGCACACTTAATGACGTCATGTGTAACAAATATTTGTGAGAAAGAGAATATTATAATACAATCTAAACTTTAAGTTGTACCATTCCTCTGTGACCGACCGACGATGTCTATATGACACTAGGATTACATTTTAAATATGAATTTGTATGAGTTCTAAGAACACCCTTCAGTTTCAAGGAATCAAAAATAATTTATTCATACTGATATATTTCGTATGTTAAAATATTATTCTACAGAGGAATATTACAAAATTTTAATAATTTATGTTTGTTCTGACCTTTAAATTTATCAAATGCTATTGAATTCGGGTAATAATACTGATGATTTTGATTCACAGAATTTATTATTTTGATCATCACTGAAATAAGTACAAAAAGTATTTATTGTATTTGCAAATACTTATGGAGTAAACATTTCATAGTAGTTCGTATAATGGCTCACTAATAAATTAGTTACATTTTCGCCATTAATATAAGTCATTTTTTTATTATGTTTTTTCAGCCTTTCGAACTCCTTATGAGTACAGACCGCACAGGGGAAGAAGGCGACGGTTATGTGGGACTCCACCCATTAAACCAGACCGTTGCCTTCACCGTCATAGAGGAACACCGCGAGAACGTTTGCGCATACAACCGTGAGCCTGCCCTACGGGACAAGTCCGAGTGCCATTGATAACGAACGGGTACACGAGGAGGTTTCCGGCGATGGCTCCCCAATCAGTCCCCAAACAGTCCTAGTCATCTCCTCTGTTCATTTTAACCTGTAATGTAATACATTCAAATTAACTACAATAAATTAAAATATAATAAGGTAGCATAACATTTAACTTATAACTTTTGTCTCTTATTTGCGTTATCACATTTTCTAAGTATTTCAACATCGGTCAAATAGCTCCTAAGTTTTAGAAACACATACATACATACAGACGCATCAAAACAAAAATAGTGGAATTAGAATCAGTACACATAAGATAAACAATCATGTTCATCGCTAGACGAATAAAAATACAGAGAGAACTAATATAATTATATAGTAGTAAATTACTGTCATAATTAGTAATTTGAGATAAGTATGGCAGTAATGATGAAACAGAAACCGTTTAAAAACTTACAAAAACAATAAAATGGTTTTTTATATACGAAATAATAAGAAAATGTAGTTTGACTAAAGTTATATTTTCTTTACCTCAAGAAAAATATTCCTGAACTCAAATGCATAATATGAACATATTATTCCGTTTTTTATAAATATTTTACTTTCTTCGATTATCCTAAATAAAACAAAACTCTTTTTAAATGCTTTTATTTAACTTGACATGTATCGGATCAAATCTTGTAACGCGAAAATTTAATACTCAGACTCAATGAATTTCGATGAAAATTAGAGCACATGTTCGGCTCCGGTGACAATACAAGTAAATGGGGTTACCCGAAGAAAACATCCCCTTTTGACCCCTGTTTGCCACCCCTACGTGTTTTTAATCGTTTTTTTCTTTCATTGTGTCGGTGAGGTTATGTCCAGTTGGAGAAGGAAGTGATATCTGACTTGACAAGTTAAAAAAATTACAAAATAAAAATTACAAAAAACAGAAGACTAAAAAGTAAAAAAAAAATACAAAAAAAAAAATTAAAAAAACAAAAAACTAAAAAGTAAAAAATAAAAAATTACAAAAAAAATATTTTAAAAAAATGTACAAAAAAATTTACAAAAAATATATAATGAAAAAAAAAATTTTTTTTTAAATGCTTTTATTTAACTTTGTAAAAAAAGAACTAAAAAGTAAAAAATAAATAAATAAAAAGCGTGGCGCGTTTTCATCAAAAAATTTTTGTTTTCATATCATACGTAAAAAAATGTAAAGGTTTTCTGTCGCTTACAGCTTTAAGATGAAGCTTCTTGATGAAAACGCGCCACGCTTTTTATTTATTTATTTATGCTACCTTTAGTGAAAGTATAAATACTTGTCACTGTGAGTACCGACATTAGTATTCCCGCAACGTTCATTCAAAAACTGTGGAATGCTTTCAGAGTTTTACAAGAAATCAGAGACACAATAACAATTTGTAGGATATTCTATATACAAATGAATTTTATATTCTGAATCATATTTATTCATAGCTATAAAAGTTCTCACACAATAATAATATTGTCAAAAGTTGCTAATAGTTTTGCACATGGTGTTTCACTGTGACCACGTACAAGATGATTCTTCAAAGCATTATTAGTTAAAGCATAGAACTAGTCTTGGTGTGATTATTTATTGCAGCCGTTTTTAAAATCTATTTGAAAGTTTTCTGTGTTTTTTTATTAACTTTATTTCAAAAACTAAAGAATTTTTTAACAAATTTCATATATTTTTGCCTCGTTATTACATAGAATAATTGCTATAATACTATAAATTACAAAAATTTACCAGATCTCATTTTATTCACATGATCAGCAGTTTATTAAGGATTAAATTAAAACAGCCTCATAACTAAATTATATAACTCGGAATATATAAATATATCAAATTATAACAAATTAATGAATCATAAGATAACTTAGCCTCTGAAATGTAAGTTTTCTTGAATTTAGTTCAAGAAATCCTTCGAATCTAGAACATTTCTGAGCTTGAACTAAGATGTTTGTCGTTTAAAAGACTAACTAACAGCCAGTAGCTTATTCAGGGATCAAATCAATTCTCCCTCTAACTATGTCAGTGTTGTGTTAATATGTATTAACTCAAATAAAATAAATAGATGTCGATGCTTACAAAGCTAAATTCCTCACATCTAATAATACTGTTCAAATAATGAGCTGAGCTAAAGGCGGCTTACTGTTAATGAGCTTTTTTTGTAAAATAAAAAATAAATATTCGATCTATAATAAATGTTTTACAAAACCGTTGAAATATTTGAGCTTTTATTCTTTTGAAGTGTGGTCACAACAATTACAGCCAAATACAATATTTAAAGATTTATTCTTAATCTTTAAGATTTTTTTACCTAAATTATATTTGGAATTTTATATGTTACAAATTGTATTTGATATAATATTGAACGATTTGTTAGTATAAATCAAAGTAGAACCTTATAAGTGATATATTAATTTATAGATAAGTGAAATATAAGTTATAAATATAAGTTCATTATCTCTGAACAGACCACAGTGTATGTATTCAGTGTTCCGCTTTGTGTTTCAGTTGATAGTTGTTATATTGTGAGTTGTTCATAACACACAGCTTCACATATGATACGTTCTACTTGGAGACATCAGAGATATAGAATATTATTATAGAAGTTCACTTTAGTGAGGTAAGAATCAACTTTTTATGTAATATGTACAAAAGAACAAATTACGAATAGGTGGTGTAAACAAAAATGAGGTATTTTTTGTGTCACATAGATCTTTTGCAAATCTTAAGTATTTCAATATTTTTTTTTGTATTAATATGTAAAAAAAATATTAGAGGAGAACCCATATTTTTACAAATTTACGAATAAACTATATAGTCTATATTATTTCGAATTTGGTTCATACTTTTTGTTCTCGAATTTATGTGAACTCCGTATTGAATAACTATGTCTCCTTGTAAATATAAGTAACTTTTGATTTGTTACAGGACGAATAACACTTGTCCCAATTACGTTTGATATATTATGTGGTTGGATTATAATAGTTATTATATTTTACAATAACCTACATTTTTACGAGTCTTTGTACCTTTGCTATTACTGAATGATGAGACTATAAAACTGAGTTTAATCCTTCATCATAAAATGTATATTAATAAATTCAAATAAAGTTTGTAATTTTCTTTTTGTAATTTACAGTGAATATGTTTGCAGGTGAAAGACTACGCAACATCAGAGGAAGACTTCTTACAGCAAGTATCAGTAAAGCACACAAATATGAAACGTGCGGATAATGCAGCTTCGTTCTCGGGTTTTTAAAGAATTAATAAAAATCTGTTATTACTATTATTAAAATTTATTTTTATTTATATTTATAAATATTTTATTTTCATATTGGATAAAATATAATTTAAAAGATATCTCATTACTAAAAATTTATACAAAATTTTGGAAGCTAAAATTAATTTGGCTCCGCCCTGTGTATTTAATATTCAGACACTCGCGATGTTCATTAACTTGGAATATAAAAGAAGTAAAGTCCAGTTATTAAAGGTTATAATATCTGATCGTATGATTTAGATCTTTTATTAAAAATCTAATGTTTAAGTAACACTTTCTATTATTAATATACTTCATGTTATTTTAATACAACTTATGAATGTTACTAAATTAAATCTTGTATAAAAATTTCATGTTGTTACAGTTCATATTAGTAACATGGTTTTCTTTTTATTATATTATTCTTACGGAACCCTGACAATATTTTAAATGTATTAATTTAAGGTTATTTTTGCGGTCCAATAGCTTCTTAACCTTAATGGCGCACCAAAAAAAATTATATTGCAAGATTTTGTTTTAAAATCAGGTTACAATTATAATGTCGTATTACAATGGAAACTAAAATATTAATAGAAGATTTTATTCCAATTAACTACTTCTGTTAATACTACTAATAACTTAATTTGTTATGTTGTTTTCTATTTTAATAACTGAGGCAACGCTATTCCATCTTCTTCTTGTTCTTTTATCTTGGATTGGTTTGATTTCATTCCTCATTTGAAACCAAAGATTCCAATAACAATAAATTCTGATTTTTCACATTAGAAATATCACAAGAATGGTCTTAAAATAAATACTTTTAAAAAAGTCAGGGATTCGCGAGGATTAAAAAAATGCTTAACTAATAAAAAGTGAATAAAAATTTTACGACGAGTCTGTTTAAGTCTGTCTAAATTTGTCTGATCGGATCTGAATTGTTTTGTATGATTCCATGTCATCATCGGACAGGTGATAATGTAACAATAAACTGTTTTCTTGTTTTCTCCGTGTTCTTTGTAAGTGTAGTTCTGTTGAGAGCTCGTCACCTTTACGTGTCAGACTCAAAACACACTGTTACTGGTCTCTGGGTATTTCAGTTACAGTGACGCAGGTTTTCAAGTTCTTTGTTTCTCTATTAAAGAAAATTAGGAACGCCTTCATCCTCAACATTTATTCGTTATTCTTTTAAGAATACGTACTGATGTGATACCAGGTCTAAATTATTCGCAGCGATATAATTCTAAGACTTTTAGATTTAAGATTGATAAAAAACCTAAATCCAAATAACTCCGTTTACATTAACGAATCCATATAAATGTAATGTGTAAAATGTATTTCGTGATAAATAGAAGAGAAGTATACATTAATATATACATATGTATGTATGATTAAAGTAATGTAATGCTTTGTAAATAAAATAAACAGAAGATAATATTATTAAGTTAAATTCTATACTATTTCACTAAGACTACAATTTTAAAATCTAAAAACATGTAATATTCTCTCAGGATAGTAAAAGCGAAGGATGTGAGTCGGATTAAAAATATTACTCAATATACGTACCACTCGGTGAACTCACCTATTTACCACATAAGGCACATTAAATTTAAAAATATCTCCAAAAAACTTAATTCCTAAAAGTTAAGGTTAAGAGTTGACGTGTACATTATAAAATTTTTGAGATTTAATTTTTTACTTGCAACTATTTTTAAAACATAAAAATTCTCCACAAATAAATCAATTCTAATAATAATAAAAGCAATAACAAAATAAACTCGTTGTTACAAAACAAAAAACAATTCCCAGTACATTTTCATAGCATGCAAATGAATTTCGTGAGTTCTTTGAATATTAATACATGGGTGAGTATATTAATATTTTCAACCAAACTCTTCTCTTTAGGGTTTTTTATACTCGAAATACCGGAATAAATCTCTGATTTAAATGAAAATGTTATACCTTAATATAAGCAAGACTAGTAAGTATGTTCAAATTAAAATATTACAAATAGGTTTAATCAACTGATATATACAAGATTTATTGTAATGGCTTAGGCTTTTTATTATTTTTATTATTTAATGTTGGTATCATTGGATAGTCGTTGTTTCACGACGCAACTAAGAAATAATGGACATTGATTGTCTCATACACATTAAGAGAGGTAACCATTTATACTTTTAATTATATTACGAGAGACAGATAGTATTATCTAAGCGGCCGTCAGCTAGCTCCGAGTGACGAATCGAACTGACGCCGGAGTCACTCACTAACAACATTTACTAACGAGTTGGTGGAATAGTCTCTGACTTTTATAGCTTTTTGTCTGATGATGGTAGGAAGATGTATACGAGTACAGAAATTTGACATTACAAATTAGTTCCAAAAATTCTATAATAATATCTCATACTAATATATCTAAAGTGTGAAGTAATCAAGTTATCACGTACGAGTAGTTAAAGTTAGTGTACCTTATTATTAATATTTATAATATAATGTACATTAATGTGTTCTTCCGTCGTATACATTTAAATGAAACTATTTACTGGATTTAACTCACGTTAATTGTTTACATTCTAATTTCAACCCGACGTTACAGATGCCTTGCAGCCGTCGTGTTTACGGGAGACGAGGTATGGGTCTTTCAGTAAGTCAGATATATTTAAATTTATTTAAAGTTTGTAAATTTTAACTTATATAAATATATTGATTTTTTATTCATAAAGAGCTTGATGTTTAATCAATTAATAGTCAGAAACTGAAAGGTAGATTTATATTTTGATTTCAACACGAGTAGGTACAGATTTTAAGCATCGAATAAAAGTTAAACAAGCAATCACTAACAAACTGAATGGAAGTTTAAAATAAGTCCGCCTGCTACTCTCATTTTATACACAAGAGATCACTGGTATTTATTCAAAGTGGAAAAGATAAATACATAAATAATATAAATAAATAGCGTGGCTTGTGCACGCTTTGCGGACGAGCTGGGAACAATATAAATATGTACTTCGATAAAATCGCAGTACTAATAATAAATGCTCTGCCTCCATATATTGTCGCTCGCATTTCACAATTTCTTAATGGAAACATTTTTTCACTTTTCACTCGTCTTTAAACTTTAACTTAAGAAGAATCGTAACTTCAGTTGTTGGTCAAAATCATTACATTGTTAATAGTTCATCTCTTAATAAACATTTTAATTCATAGATAATTTTTTTTCATATTATTATATTTCCTTCATGTCTTGCCCATCATTTTATTCACATAATCACACATTTCACTCAAAACGTTCTGGCACCGTTTTCGAGGAAATTTCGCAATCGGTTTAATTTTTTCCAACATGTTGAACTAATATCGTCAGTTTGTTCAAAACCTCAGGACCTTTGCTCAGCAGCGGGACTGTGTTATTACTCAGTGTAGTAATACCTTATGTATTAATGTGTACATCAAACAACACAATATAATATGTATTACCTATTGACACTTTAATTTGATAAATGGTCAGTTAATGGTCGCAGCAGGACTGTGTTATTACTCAGTGTAGTAATACTGTATGTATTAATGTGTACATCAAACAACACAATATAATATGTATTACCTATTGACACTTTAATTTGATAAATGGTCAGTTAATGGTCGCAGCAGGACTGTGTTATTACTCAGTGTAGTAATACTGTATGTATTAATGTGTACATCAAACAACACAATATAATATGTATTACCTATTGACACTTTAATTTGATAAATGGTCAGTTAATGGTCGCAGCAGGACTGTGTTATTACTCAGTGTAGTAATACTGTATGTATTAATGTGTACATCAAACAACACAATATAATATGTATTACCTATTGACACTTTAATTTGATAAATGATCAGTTAATGGTCGCAGCAGGACTGTGTTATTACTCAGTGTAGTAATACCTTATGTATTAATGTGTACATCAAACAACACAATATAATATGTATTACCTATTGACACTTTAATTTGATAAATGGTCAGTTAATGGTCGCAGCAGGACTGTGTTATTACTCAGTGTAGTAATACTGTATGTATTAATGTGTACATCAAACAACACAATATAATATGTATTACCTATTGACACTTTAATTTGATAAATGGTCAGTTAATGGTCGCAGCAGGACTGTGTTATTACTCAGTGTAGTAATACTGTATGTATTAATGTGTACATCAAACAACACAATATAATATGTATTACCTATTGACACTTTAATTTGATAAATGGTCAGTTAATGGTCGCAGCAGGACTGTGTTATTACTCAGTGTAGTAATACTGTATGTATTAATGTGTACATCAAACATCACAATATAATATGTATTACCTATTGACACTTTAATTTGATAAATGGTCAGTTAATGGTCGCAGCAGGACTGTGTTATTACTCAGTGTAGTAATACTGTATGTATTAATGTGTACATCAAACAACACAATATAATATGTATTACCTATTGACACTTTAATTTGATAAATGGTCAGTTAATGGTCGCAGCAGGACTGTGTTATTACTCAGTGTAGTAATACTGTATGTATTAATGTGTACATCAAACAACACAATATAATATGTATTACCTATTGACACTTTAATTTGATAAATGATCAGTTAATGGTCGCAGCAGGACTGTGTTATTACTCAGTGTAGTAATACCTTATGTATTAATGTGTACATCAAACAACACAATATAATATGTATTACCTATTGACACTTTAATTTGATAAATGGTCAGTTAATGGTCGCAGCAGGACTGTGTTATTACTCAGTGTAGTAATACTGTATGTATTAATGTGTACATCAAACAACACAATATAATATGTATTACCTATTGACACTTTAATTTGATAAATGGTCAGTTAATGGTCGCAGCAGGACTGTGTTATTACTCAGTGTAGTAATACTGTATGTATTAATGTGTACATCAAACAACACAATATAATATGTATTACCTATTGACACTTTAATTTGATAAATGGTCAGTTAATGGTCGCAGCAGGACTGTGTTATTACTCAGTGTAGTAATACCTTATGTATTAATGTGTACATCAAACAACACAATATAATTTGTATTACCTATTGACACTTTAATTTGATAAATGGTCAGTTAATGGTCGCAGCAGGACTGTGTTATTACTCAGTGTAGTAATACCTTATGTATTAATGTGTACATCAAACAACACAATATAATATGTATTACCTATTGACACTTTAATTTGATAAATGGTCAGTTAATGGTCGCAGCAGGACTGTGTTATTACTCAGTGTAGTAATACTGTATGTATTAATGTGTACATCAAACAACACAATATAATATGTATTACCTATTGACACTTTAATTTGATAAATGGTCAGTTAATGGTCGCAGCAGGACTGTGTTATTACTCAGTGTAGTAATACCTTATGTATTAATGTGTACATCAAACAACACAATATAATTTGTATTACCTATTGACACTTTAATTTGATAAATGGTCAGTTAATGGTCGCAGCAGGACTGTGTTATTACTCAGTGTAGTAATACCTTATGTATTAATGTGTACATCAAACAACACAATATAATATGTATTACCTATTGACACTTTAATTTGATAAATGGTCAGTTAATGGTCGCAGCAGGACTGTGTTATTACTCAGTGTAGTAATACCTTATGTATTAATGTGTACATCAAACAACACAATATAATATGTATTACCTATTGACACTTTAATTTGATAAATGGTCAGTTAATGGTCGCAGCAGGACTGTGTTATTACTCAGTGTAGTAATACCTTATGTATTAATGTGTACATCAAACAACACAATATAATATGTATTTGTTTAATTACATTCAGTTTAATGAATACAGCACGTTATTACGATTATTTATATTTTAACTTAAAATATATTTTATAAAAGTGAGATTTTAAAGATTCAAATAAATGTACAAATCAATTGTCTATTTAAGATACTTTATTATCACTAAGTCGTTTTAAATTTTAATGGTTTTTATAGAATTTCATAAATTTCAGTTGGACTCATTAAAAACAACTTTGATAAGTGATTTTAATGATTTTCTTTCAATTTAGAATTAAATAGTTACCTACTTGTTTTCTTCTGAATGTTTAATATTAAATAAAATTTATTTATCTAGGTGACAAGATATCAACTCGTTATTTAATTTAGTTTTCCGATATACTTACAAGAAGTGGTGTTAAATATTTACGAGTCTTTGTACCTTTTGTATTAGTCAGAGATGATACTATAAAACTGACTTTAATATTTCATCATAAAATGTATATTAATAAATTCAAATAAAGTTTGTAATTTTCTTTTTGTAATTTACAGTGACTTTATGTATGAAGGTGAAAGACTACATAACATCAGAGGAAGACTTCTTACAGCAAGTATCAGTAAAGCACACAGAAACGTAAAACGTGCGATTAATGCTGCTTCATTCACGGATTTTTAAAGAATTAATACTAAAGTTCCGGTATCATAAAGCCGTACTAAAATCCACGCTGACGGAGTCACATAAAACATTTAGTGAAATATATATATATATGTATTATAACATACATACATAAAAATGTATTATTTATAAATATTTTATTTTTATATTGGATAAAATTTAATTTGAAAGATGTTTCATTACTGAAAATTAATATGAAATTTTATAAGCCAAAATTAATTTCACTCCGACCTGTGTATTTAACATTCAGACACTCGCGATGTTCATTACCTTGGAATATCTGATCATATGATTTAGATCTTTTATTGATAATCTAATGTAACTCTTTGTATTATTAATATACTTCATGTTATTTTAACACACCTTATAAATGTTACTAAATTAAAATTCGTATTAAAATGGATTTTTTATTAAAGTTTTGTTAGTAAAATGGTTTTCTTTGATTCTTACGAAACCCTGACAACATTTTAAATGTATTCATTCTAAGCTTATTTGAGCAGTTCAACAGGTTCTTAACCTTAATGGCGCAGCAAGAATTACTAGTATTACAATGTTTTGGTTTGAAATCTTGTTAAAATTATAATATAGTCTTACGATAGAAACTAAAATAATAGCGGGATATTAAATTACAATTACTTTTTATTAAAATTTTATTATATTTTAAATAAATTAAAATTAGAAGTAGTTTAATTTTGTGGTTGTCGTCTTAACCTTGGAATGATTCTAAAACTATGCGTATTTTAAAACTACATATTGTTCTGTCGCAATATTCCGTTAATTAATTTCATTCAATTCATTCAAGGTTAATTCAATACATGTTGTTTTGTGAGATTGCTACATGGATTTATATGAAAATATAATATTTAATATTGATTTAGGTGTAGGTCTTGGAATTTACCAGTTGAGTAGTTTATACTTATAAGCTTGAATCATTTCACCACTGAAAGTCCGTATGGTTATATATCAGTAACACACAAGAAGATATACGTCCTCGCGTGACGCGCGTTATGTCTCTGAATCATATTGAATGGTTATTGAACCAACACAGTTGCCGAAGCTTAGGACTAGACGAATTATTTCATTGTTAGTACTCGACCGCTCGTTAATAAAGGAACAGACTTAGACTTTCAACAGATAGACAGATTATAGCTTACGTATCGCTTTGTAAAATGATCTCCATAATTGGATGCTTAGAAATTATTTGTGTTATAATTTTCTTCAATTAAGCTATTGATAACTTAATTTGTCAGTCAGTTGTTTCTTAATTTTAATAGTTAATAATATTAATCATACTAAAACTAACACAAAGTTAATTGATTATAATTATAATACTGCATGGTACGAGTCCTTCACTTTTAACTATTAGCAACAAAAAAAAAAGAAAAAGCAATTTGTGTGATTATGATGAGTGGAAATGCCTTTTAAGCATTGAGAAAAACGAGAAATGGGAAAAAATTGCGATCTGTTTCTGCCTGTTTATGGCTTTATATTTAACTGTATACCTTATATTTTGCAGATCAGAGCGCGTTTAGAACCCTTGTAGACTTAAATTTAAGTTGAAAAGTGTGACTACAGAAGGGCTTATTTCAATAAATGTGGTATAACAATGGGCCCTTCTGACACTCCCATTTGACGTACACAAGTGATCACTGGTAAATATGCGTAACCTCAAATTCTAACCAACAAAATGCCAATTATACGACTTGAAGAAGATGAATCAATTTTCAAGAGTACTTACTCTAGTAAGAGTTGTATGTATTTTGTTATGTTTCTGTTTTCTATTGATCTCGAATGATGTGAACTAGTTAATATATCTAATAATATACATTAACTTATATCGTCGAGTACATTCAATCAAAGTTAGATTGAGTGCGTCCATAAAAAGGAGAGGTCAGTTGGCAGGGTAATATTTATTACACGGTATAAATGTCACCTTAAGAAGAGTTATAACCTAACTTAAGTACTTAACATTGTTATACATATTTTGCCAAATATTATATGGTATATAAATAATGAAAGATTCAATAAAAATGTAATATTAATACTCATAAGGGACAACAATGTACGTAAAGAAATATAGATACAAAATCATCCCATAGTATACTATTAAAAGATATAAAACTTTTATATTGTTAATTTATTAATGGGTATGGTGGACACAATGCCTAAAATAAATATAATGTTATTTATAAACCATTTTTGAACACTTAATGTGCATAATATGAAATAAAAATATATAATAAATTGTGAATAAGTTTAGTGAGAAATTGTGATGAAGCACTTGAAATAACGAAAGACAAACTCGCTTAAATTTTTTATTATCATTAGAATAGTTAATGATTTTCAATATCTCAACTTGTTACATCTGTTTGTGTATCACCAGTCACCTGACACCGGAGTCACTCACTAACAACAGTTACCAAGGAGTTGTTGGAATAGTCTCTGACTTTTATAGCTTTTTGTCTGATGATGGAAGGAAGATGTATACGAGTACAGAAATAGACATTACGAATTAGTTCCTAAAATTCTAAAATAATATCTCATACTAATATATCTAAAGTGTGAAGTTATCAAGTTATCACGTAGTTACAGTTAGTGTACCTTATTATTAATATTTATAATATAATGTACATTAATGTGTTCTTCCGTCATATAAATTTAAATGAAACTACTTACTGGATTTAACTCGCGTTAATTGCTTACATTCTAATTTCAACCCTACGTTACAGATGCCTTGCAGCCGTCGTGTTTACGGGAGACGAGGTGTTGGTCTTTTAGTAATGCAGATATATTTAAATTTATTTAAAGTTTGTCAATTTTAACTTATATAAATATATTGAATTATTTATTCATAAAGAGCTTGATGTAATATCAATTAATAGATATTCTGAAACTGAAAGGTAGATTTATATTTAGCATCGACTAAAGTTAAACAAGCCATCACTAACAAACTGAATCTAACTTTTAAATAGGACCGCCTGTTACTCCCATTTGACATACACAAGAGATCACTGGTATTGGTTCAAAGTGCAAAATATAAATACATAAATAAAATAAATAAATAGTGTGGCTTGAGCAGGCTTTGCGGTCGAGGTGCGAACAATATGAATAGTTCAATAATATCACGGTAATCATTTTAAATGCTCTGCCTTCATATATATTCTCTGATCGCATTTTACAATTTCTTAATGGAAACATTCGTTCACTTTTAACTCGTTTTAAAACCCTAACTTAAGAAGAATCGTAACTTAAAGTTATTTTTCAAAATTATTACATTATTGACAGATCATCTCTTAATAAAGATGTTTATTCTTATATCATTCTTAATTTATATAATTATATTTGCTTCATTTCTTGCCTAACAGACTTGTTTTTGAATATGACACATTTTTTTTCAAACGTCTATATTAGGCGGTCACAGTATAAGATACTAAGTACTTAAAGTAAAGTAGATTCGTAGTAAGTCGCTATAAAGTTGGTCGTCGCATGTAATTAAGGAACCAATTAAAAGTAGTTCGGTTCATCTTCAAACTAATAAAGTACTGACTATATTCTTACTTTCATTGAGTTGCTCGTTCACATGAATAATTAACTGTAGAGCATAGAGAAGTTTCTTTATATCATTTTCCTACTTCATTTAGTATCTCTTCTTTACACTTCTTATCTCATTCTTATCTTTACTCGTCACGTAAGGAATAATTATAACATTTACACCAATTTCAGTTAGTACTAAAGAGAGAAATAATGGAATGAACGTAATATATAGAGAGGTCATTATATTTATCAATAGAGTAATGTATTACCTATTGACACTTTAATTTGATAAATGGTCAGTTAATGGTCGCAGCAGGACTGTGTTATTACTCAGTGTAGTAATACCTTATGTATTAATGTGTACATCAAACAACACAATATAATATGTATTACCTATTGACACTTTAATTTGATAAATGGTCAGTTAATGGTCGCAGCAGGACTGTGTTATTACTCAGTGTAGTAATACTGTATGTATTAATGTGTACATCAAACAACACAATATAACATGTATTACCTATTGACACTTTAATTTGATAAATGGTCAGTTAATGGTCGCAGCAGGACTGTGTTATTACTCAGTGTAGTAATACCTTATGTATTAATGTGTACATCAAACAACACAATATAATATGTATTACCTATTGACACTTTAATTTGATAAATGGTCAGTTAATGGTCGCAGCAGGACTGTGTTATTACTCAGTGTAGTAATACCTTATGTATTAATGTGTACATCAAACAACACAATATAATATGTATTACATATTGACACTTTAATTTGATAAATGGTCAGTTAATGGTCGCAGCAGGACTGTGTTATTACTCAGTGTAGTAATACCTTATGTATTAATGTGTACATCAAACCACACAATATAATATGTATTACCTATTGACACTTTAATTTGATAAATGGTCAGTTAATGGTCGCAGCAGGACTGTGTTATTACTCAGTGTAGTAATACCTTATGTATTAATGTGTACATCAAAAAACACAATATAACATGTATTACCTATTGACACTTTAATTTGATAAATGGTCAGTTAATGGTCGCAGCAGGACTGTGTTATTACTCAGTGTAGTAATACCTTATGTATTAATGTGTACATCAAACAACACAATATAACATGTATTACCTATTGACACTTTAATTTGATAAATGGTCAGTTAATGGTCGCAGCAGGACTGTGTTATTACTCAGTGTAGTAATACCTTATGTATTAATGTGTACATCAAACAACACAATATAATATGTATTACCTATTGACACTTTAATTTGATAAATGGTCAGTTAATGGTCGCAGCAGGACTGTGTTATTACTCAGTGTAGTAATACCTTATGTATTAATGTGTACATCAAACAACACAATATAATATGTATTACATATTGACACTTTAATTTGATAAATGGTCAGTTAATGGTCGCAGCAGGACTGTGTTATTACTCAGTGTAGTAATACCTTATGTATTAATGTGTACATCAAACCACACAATATAATATGTATTACCTATTGACACTTTAATTTGATAAATGGTCAGTTAATGGTCGCAGCAGGACTGTGTTATTACTCAGTGTAGTAATACCTTATGTATTAATGTGTACATCAAAAAACACAATATAACATGTATTACCTATTGACACTTTAATTTGATAAATGGTCAGTTAATGGTCGCAGCAGGACTGTGTTATTACTCAGTGTAGTAATACCTTATGTATTAATGTGTACATCAAACAACACAATATAACATGTATTACCTATTGACACTTTAATTTGATAAATGGTCAGTTAATGGTCGCAGCAGGACTGTGTTATTACTCAGTGTAGTAATACCTTATGTATTAATGTGTACATCAAACAACACAATATAATATGTATTACATATTGACACTTTAATTTGATAAATGGTCAGTTAATGGTCGCAGCAGTACTGTGTTATTACTCAGTGTAGTAATACCTTATGTATTAATGTGTACATCAAACAACACATTATAACATGTATTACCTATTGACACTTTAATTTGATAAATGGTCAGTTAATGGTCGCAGCAGGACTGTGTTATTACTCAGTGTAGTAATACCTTATGTATTAATGTGTACATCAAACAACACAATATAATATGTATTACATATTGACACTTTAATTTGATAAATGGTCAGTTAATGGTCGCAGCAGGACTGTGTTATTACTCAGTGTAGTAATACCTTATGTATTAATGTGTACATCAAACAACACAATATAATATGTATTACCTATTGACACTTTAATTTGATAAATGGTCAGTTAATGGTCGCCAGCAGCAGGACGGTGTTATTATTCAGTGTAGTAATACCTTATGTATTAATGTGTACATCAAACAACACAATATAATATGTATTACCTATTGACACTTTAATTTGATAAATGGTCAGTTAATGGTCGCAGCAGGACTGTGTTATTACTCAGTGTAGTAATACCTTATGTATTAATGTGTACATCAAACAACACAATATAATATGTATTACCTATTGACACTTTAATTTGATAAATGGTCAGTTAATGGTCGCAGCAGGACTGTGTTATTACTTAGTGTAGTAATAGTGTATGTTTTAATGAGTACATCAAACAACACAATATAATATGTATTTGTTTAATTACATTCAGTTTAATGAACACAGCACGTTATTACGATCATTGATATTTTAATGTAAATATATTTTATAAAAGTGAAATTTTAAAGATTCACTTAAATGTACAAATCAATTGTCGATTTAAAATACTTTATTATCATTGAATTGTTTAAAATCTTAATGGTTTTTAGAGAATTTAATACAATTCTGTTGGAATCACTAAAAAATGTCTTTGATAAGTTAGTGATGTTAATAATTATCTTACAATTTATAAATAAATAATTATCTGTCTGTTTGCTTTAATATTTAATAAAATTTAGTTATCTAGGTGGCAAGGTATCAACTTGTTATTTAATTTATTCCTCCGATGTACTTACGTGAAGTAGTGTTAAATAATTTTTGTCTTGTACTTTTTCTATTAATCAGAGATGAGACTATAAAACTGACTTTAAAACTTCATCATAAAATGAACATTAACAAAACAAATGAAAAATTGTAATTGTCTTTTGTAATTTACAGTGACTTTATGTATGCAGGTGAAAGACTACACGACATCACAGGAAGACTTCTTACAGCAAGTATCAGTAAAGCACACAAATATCAAACGTGCGGATAATGCTGCTTCGTTCCCGGATTTTTCAAGGAATAAATAATAAATATCCGGAATCATAACGTCGTACTAAAATCTATTATTACTATTATTAATATTTTTTTTTACTTACATTTATGAATATTTTATTTTCATATTGGATAAAATATAATTTAAAAGCTGTCTCATTACTAAAAATTACTATGAAATTTTGTAAGCCAAAATTAATTTGACTCCGCCCTGTGTATTTAATATTCAGACACTCGATGTTCATTAACTTGTAATATAAAAGTAGTAAAGTGCGAGTCGTTAAAGGTTATAATATCTGATCGTATGATTTAGATCTTGTATTAATAATCCAATGTTTAAGTAAACTCTTTGTATTATTAATATACTTCATGTTATTTTAACACACCTTTTAAATGTTACTAAATTAAAACTCGTATATTTCATTGTGTTAAAGTTTTTATTAGTTAAATGTTTTTTTTTGATTCTTACGGAACCTTGACAATAATTAAAATGTATTAATTTTAAGGTTTGTTTTTGCGGTTCAATAGCTTCTGAACCTTAATGGCGCAGCAATAAATTACTACTATTGCAAGATCTTGTTTTAAAATCAGGTTACAATTATAATTAATAGTATTACAATGGAAACTAAAATATTAACAGGAGATTAAATTACAATTACTTTTATATTATTATCTTCTACTATATATATTAAAATTTTGTTACCGTATTTATTTAAAATAATAAATAGTATATTTTTGTTGTTGTCGTCTTAAACTCTGAATTTCTTTTAAACTAAGAGTATTTTAAAACAATATATTGTTTTGTCGCGACAATATTCCATTAAATAATTTCATTCAATTTATAAAAGGCTAATTCAATACATGTTATTTTATAAAATGGCTACGTGGAGTCATGTGAATATAGTTAGGCCTAGGCTTTTACAAATGGAGTGGTTTACCATATACTTATAAGCTTGAATCTCTTCACCACTAAAAGTCCGTATGGTTATTTATCAGTAACACTCAAACAATAAGACATACATGTGTCCTCGCGTGACGAGTGTTACTCGTATGTCTCTGAATCGTATTCAATAGTTATCGGACCAACACAGTGGTCGAAACTTAGGACTTGACGAACTACGAGTATTTCATTGTTAGTATTCGGCCGCTCGTTAAAAAAGAAACAGACTAAGACTTTACACACACAGACCGACTATAGCTTACGTATCTCTTTATAAAATAATCTCCATAGTTGGATGCTTAGAAATTATTTATGTTAACTTGATAACTTTATTGTATTATATTGTTTTAATATATGATAAAAATTGATACTAAAGCTAACATAAAATTAATTATTGATAAATATTACACTGCATAGTACAAGTCCTTCACTTTTAAATGTTAGCAAGAAATAAAGAAAAAGCAATTTGTGCTAGTATGCAAATGCTTTTCAAGCACTGAAAAGTAACGAGAAATGAGAAAAAAATGCAATTATGTTGACTTTAAATGTAACACTCTTCCGTATTCTTTTTAAATTAAAGCTCGTTAGAACCAGAAACCAGTTAGAAATATAACATCAATTTTAAGTTGGAAAGTGTCTTTAAGAACTTATTTCGATAAATATGTTATCAAAATGGGCCCTCCAGCCACTTCTATTTGACGTATACAAGTGTTAACTGGTATTGATTCAAAGTGGAAAAGGTATATATGATTTTTTTAAAAGTCTGTTGTAGGATAAGTTTGCTTTAACGACCAAGAAAGTAAGACAATCGTCATACCGGAAGGATAAGAAAAGAAATATGCGTAACCTCATATTTCATGTAATAAAATGACAATTAAACGTCGACAGATGCAAAGCTACTCCATCTTCTTCTTGTTCTATTTTCTTGATTTGGTTTGATATCATTACTCATTTGTAACCAAAGATTGAAATAACAATAATTTCAGACTTTTTAAAATTAAGAACCACAAAAATGGTTTTAAAATAAATACTTTTAAAATAGTCAGGTACTCGCGAGGATTAAAAAAGTGCTTAACTAATAATGGTGTATAAAATTTTAAAATTAAATTTTACATTTCACTTTTTACTAAGAGTCTGTCTAAGTCTGTCTAAATCTGTCTGATCTGATTGACTTCAAAAAATAATATGTATGATTAGATATCATTATCAGACAGGCAATAATTATACATTAAACTGTCTTACATGACTTGAAAAAGATAATTCAATTTTCCGGAGTATTTACTCTAGTAAGAGTTGTATGTATTTTAATATATTTCTGTTTTCTATTGGTCTCGAGTGTTGTAGTAAATATATCTAATAATATCCATCACCTTAGACCGTAGAGTACATTCAATCAAAGTTAGGTAGAATGCGACCATAAAGAGGCGAGGTCAGGAGGCAAGGCGATATTTATTATACGGTATAAATGTCACCTTTAGAAGAGTTATAACCTAACTTAAGTACTTAACATCGTTATACATATTTTGCCTAATATTATATGGTATAAAAATAGTGAAAGATTCAATAAAAATTTAATATTAATACTCATACGGGACAATGATGTACGTAAAGAAATATAATGTTATTTATAAACCATACCATAAGTAAATAAAAATATATAAAAAATTGTGAATTTAGTTAAGTGAGTAATTGTGGAAAACACTTGAAATAACAAAAGATAAACTCAGTTAATATTTTATTATCATAAGAATAATTATTTATATTCAACATCGCTGCTTTTTACATCTGTTTGTGTATCTCCAGTCACCTGACACCGGAGGTTCCTTATGGAGGTTACTTATGGTGTGTTCCATCAAGCTGTATATTGTATTATACTCGTATATATACTTCTTTTGAAAACAAATTTAAGTAATAACAAAATAATTCTCACTTATATTTTAGGGAATAAAGTCTGAGTTTTAAATAGCTCAGAATTGTGCCTCTGTTGCCAAAAACTATTTTTTTTTTGCTAATATCTTTAAACGTATGCAGTTTGAACGCGGAACTGCTGAACTACTGAGTTTGGTATTTCATTAAACTATGTAACGACACGCATCACAGAACTCAACAATTCCTTTGTACTTTGACCTTACAATATGGTGTAGGATATTTATTACCAAATTCTTTAACAAAACGCGATATTTTTCTTTAAGTTATAAATAATATAATATTATAGTAAGTTATTAATGCAGTCAGTTTTCCTATGACTCTAAAATATATGAAAGGGGAAGGATTTAGCAGAAGTGTACACGAACTGCTTCTAATTATAACATGCTACAACATGATAGACATCCAATCAAATGCGACGGTCAAATAATATTAATTCCATCAAATGGACGTTTTACAATGATTGATGAAGATATTTGAAATATATTAAAATATAGTATTACTTAATAAAAACTCGTCTTTAAGAGCTTGTATGTTTTTCCAAATCATTAACTAAATTTAGTTTTTAATATATAAGTGTAATATTTTATATACATTGTGTTATGTAGTTGTTTTGTTGTAGTTATATACCGTCTTGTGAAGTGATGTAGAGTGAAGCTGACGCTGGCTAAGTCTGCTTAGTGAAGGTCAGAGAAAAGATACGGTCGCTTTGTTTTACATTTTACATGAAATAATATAATTTAACAACATTTTAATAGCTTTAATATAATATTTTGACTTCCATAACATAGAACAATAGAATTTAAGTTTCTGTGTAATATAATTTAATTTTTAATTTATTAACAATTTATATTAAATAAATGTGTTTTAGTAATAATTTGGATAAACATAGAAATATTTTATGAAATATATTATCTAATACTTTAGTACCAAATAATATATCTTTTTTAAAAAGAACAAACATTACACATCTTGAATGAAGTTAGTTATATATTAAACTGCACACTTACTTATTTAGTTACATTTTACATTGAATTGGATATTTACTTATTATATAAAAATAATAGTCATTTACTTCATTACTGTCGTCATTTCATACAAAACTAGGAAGTAAAATGTATATTTTAAAAAAGCATTTTGCTATAAGTAATTATGAAATATGAATATTATCTGACCATTATGTCATTAATTAAAGCCTCGTTTACATTTAACAGGTGGTGCGAGTAAACTCATATCGGGTAAAAATACAGTTATTTAGTTATTTTCTTTTAAAATTTTTATATTAATTTACAATAATTTTGTGATTTGGTCTCTTAGTTTAGTTTAGTTTTGCTCGAAATTAATAATTGTGCCTCCATGTCGTTTAAAATACCTTGCTAACCATATTAGTATAGTTAATAAATAAAAACAATGAAAACAAATTATTACCACTTTAAATGGTGGATATGACTTGATAGAAGGACAGAGAAACAGGTCTTTTAGACTGTATGTTATTTCTTTTTTTATCTATTCATTAAATTATCATTAGCACATTCTGTGAACCTTCTCGTCTAAAGAGCCTCTTCGTTAAAAGGCTGTCCCAAATAAACATTTGAACTGGTAATGAAAAACGCAATGCAAATTTAATTTTTAATTCCAGTAAAAAAAAATAGTATTTCTTTTTAGACACAGTTAATCAAATGTTTAAAAAAGTTTTAAAAAATTGAGAATTCCTCATCCTGCCTTTATCTCGATTAGTCCAGTTATTTTAATCATCTTATCCTACTTTGCGGAAAAATAGAATGGAACTGAATTTTTGTATAGACTTTTATTATGGCGTTTTAAAGTACATGTGAGAAATGACCATTGATATTCTGGCTGTAAAAGTTATAAAGGCCAGCAGGCCACGGAAATAATTGTTCCGCGAACATCTCGCGACCTATTTGTCGGAGGTCAGTAGAGGTTGTTATTAAAATAATCCATCGTGTAATTGTTTATAAACGCTCTTCTATGACGTCGTCTCAGTGGAGACATGATTCCTGGCCATTTATTTTACTCGCACTCCTTCTTCTTTACTCGCCTTCTACTTATGATTACTACATTAATTAGAACTTGTCTCGTAACCTTTCTTTTCATACCGCGATTACACACTATCTTTTCTTTCACGGAATGCTATTTTAAATTGTTATGTATACTCACTTCTTACTCAACGCCACGCCTCACTTACATATCTAATATAAGTTTGTTATTCTGTAGTGTACTTACATAACTGTTTTGTATTTTTCATATAAATTATATAAACTGTATTTAACAGAGCTTTATATAAAAACAACATACAAGTCTGCATTATTATTTTTATCTGGAATAGCATAATATGTATTTTTGTCTTCATGAGTGGTGTAGATCCCGAGGGAGCAGTAAGTGTCTCTGTGAGGATAGTAATACACTAACACTGCATACTTAATGACGTCATGTGTAACAAATGTTATGAGGAAAGGAGGATATTATAATACTTCTTACAATTATAACATCACTGTGATGCAATATTTATAGTGAACCAAATGAAGACAATTAAATATTGATTGACAGTTATTAATTTACATCTTGAAACTGAAACTCAAAAATAATTGTATACTAAGGCTTAAGCATTGACTTCAAAATACTTTTACAAAAATTTTGGCTTAACTTATTATTATCAGTACTTAAAAGTTTTAAAGGTATTAGTGATTTACTTAGAAATGAAATTAACTACCACTACATGGAACATCTGTGATAGTATTTATTGTTATTACCAAAACTATAACTAATTGTATAAATAATTGTATAATTTTCAAATATCAACTCTGTTTTACACCTTCATGTCATAATTCTGAAGTCGTCCTAAATTTACACTTTGTGGGTTGAAATATAATATTTTGTATTAACATTTTTATAAATATATACTTTTATAATATACTACATTGTTTTATAATTATATATAAATCTCTTTTAATTTGTTATTGTTTCTTCGTTTTTCTTTCAAACAATTCTAATTATTCCGTGGATCTTTTCTAAACACTATGTTATAATAGTAATATAAAATACGTTTAGTATTAAATAAAGTAGTCAAAGGAACTCCACAATAACTGAATATATAAGTGACAGCAAACCAATATCATTACTACAATAAATAATCAAACATATGTACCAGTGATCTATAATTGTGAAAGGAACTTGTGTAATTTGAATATAATATTTGAAATCTAAATTTATAAGTTCAACTTACTAACTTACTTTTACTTACGTCGTCTCTGGCTACCCCGCAAGGGATATGGCGTGAAGGTAAATAAATATAAATAAATAAACTTACACCTTTGTTAATTTCAAAGGATCGAAGACATGTAACACTCCGACGGACCGTCCATCAGTACTGATATATACAATATGTTAAAATATTATTATACAACCTATATAACAGAACTATTTTAATATATAACTGCTTTAATAATATCCTGACCTTTAACATTATTATTACGAAGGCTATTGTATTATTTTTAAACAATATAATAATAACTATAAAACTAATTTCAAAAATACAAATTTATCATATCATAGTTTTGTTTACCAAAAAACAAATTAATAAAATATTTTCATTTGTTTAATGTAAGTACGCTTGTACTACAACAAAATATTCTTTTCACCGATTAACATTACATTACACTTATAATAAAGTATTTATGTTGTAATATTTATATGTTACAGATATATGGAACAGCTATGGTTGTGAAAGTCATTTCATTTCATATTTAAAATAAACTTGTGTGGCCACAGGTACTGTTACTAATGAATGCATTTATTATTTACGAATAAAATTCAATAAAATGTTTAAAAGGTGTACTAGTTGTAATAATCTTAGAAAGCATTATATGACAAACATGTTAATACGAATTTATTTATTGATTTTCATATATTATTAAGAACCTGTTCAATGTAACGATGTAAAATAGTTTAAAGAAGTCACTTTATTGAAAACATTAATGGCAAGTATTAAATTTAGTATTAAATAAAATGAGATTGAGCAACGAAATTAGGACTTGATCGAAGCACCAACTGACAAAGCATTTTATTGTTACTCAGACACGTCGTTTGGTTTAACAAATAGCTTTAATACAAACAGCGGCACGCGAGGCTTTGCATAGCGCGGTTTACTTTATGAATACTATTGAATAGTTATCAGACAAACGCAGTGGTCGTAGTTTAGGATTTGTTGAATCATCTCTTTTGTCAGGAACTTACCAGTCATGAATAACGGAACATAGAATAAATATATCGGTTTATATTCCTTTATTAAAGTAACGTCGCATACGATACTTACTGAAAAATCAGTAGTTTAAAAGAGTATTATTTAAAAATTCACTTACTTACCTAGATTCCATATTAGTACCCCAAATAAAATCACATATCATTAATTTCCCAATATGATATCGATAGAACGTTCCGGAACTACTGTAACCAGTTGTTTCTAATTAAGTTGGTTAAGCTTCACATAACAGTAAGTTTAACAGTATAGGTTAAAACGTATTCCAGTCGAAATTTGTATAAAAAAACACTGGTATGTAAATCCTTTTGAGTGGTTATCGGACAAACACAGCGGTAGCTAAAGTTTTATAATATTATCTGTTCTGTTCGACTAATCGTGAATAATGGGCCACAGAATTAATAATCTCCCTTAAAATATTATACTGCAGTCTTCATATATTCAATATGAAGACCAAGGAAAACAAAAAACCGGAAATGTTTAATTATATTGTTTATAAAGCTATATGAAGTATTTCTGCTAAGTGAAAACATTATTGTTCCCTATCCCTTCCCTGAGTGTTGTATTTACTAGAGGAAATACAATACACGCGGCTTTATTGGAAATAACGAATGTATATCTGTATTAATTGGTTCAGTAACGGAGTAGTAAAATATTCAAAGTCACAGGAAAGCAATTTATAAAGTTTACCACAAAAATAACAAATAACAAACGATTCTAGATGCTAGGAATAATATGAAAGAGAAAACCAATACTTACCTGGAAACTTTTCATCAAAATAATAAAAATACAAATAATATTGTTTTTTTTTTGTCTTCAAGTCTCAATAACGTCTTGGATCTTTTTATATTTTTAACACAACCTTGCCTTGCTACAGAAACAACAATTTGGTTTATATTATTTACAGAAATAATGCAATTATTTAATATATATTTCAAATTTTTTAATAGCTTTACAATAATATTTTGTCGTTCAAAACATGTCACATGATTCATGTAATGAAAATGTTCCAGTTCTTTACATAACAAAAAATAAGTTTATAGTTTACCATATAACGCTTTCCAAACGAAATTTGAATAAAAAATCGAGCAGTAGTATTCAAATTCTTTTGAGTCGTTGTCGGACAAACACAGCGGTAGTTAAAGACTTAACGTATTATTTTTTCTGTCATAATTCGACTAAGAGTGAATAATGGAGCACTGAATTAATAATCTCTCCTAAAATATTATAACGCAATGTTTATATCTTCAAATTGAGACCAGAAGACAAAAGAATATATATATTGTTTATAATGACAATTTAAAGTCTATCATTAGTTAGCACTAATGACCGAATCCACATGACAACAAGCGGATTGATCCGTAAAATGTTGATAAAAGTAACACGTGTAATAATACTGTATCATTTAGAGGTAATGACAAACTGTCTGTCCTAAATATTTATAATTCCCACGACATGTCTTCACACACAGATGTAAGCATTCTTTGTGTTAATCAGAACAGATATAGTATACTTGAAGTGATTTCACTAAGTGAATACATTATTGTTAGTAGTAGTCGTATAGCAGCCATCCCTTCCCTGAGTGTTAACTTTCCTCTACACAATATCATGAAAGTCCCAAGCTGTAACAATCATTGCGGGAGTGTGGTCTGTTTTGTTATATTTTCTAACTACATAACTTTATTATATATATAGTTTTGACTTTTGAAACGGTTTCATCTTATGTTGTAGTGATAATTGGGAATTATAATATGTAAACTAAACCTTACTCTCGGAGGAATAAATCAAACTTCACTTCAATAATTCACTTTAAATATATTGTCTTGTTATAATTTCTCACTACAAAATGTCAATCTGACTTATATTGGTTGGTTCACAATCTTCTTCGTCTTCACTCTTCCGATGCTCTCACCAGACTAAAGCTCGGTCCACGTCCGCCAGGCCCTTCTCCGACTACCCCCACCTTTTTTATTTGTCATCGCCCCATGGACAATGTTGCTAGTATTTTGTATTTAATTGTGTTACTATATTCATGACACTTTAATAATTGTTGTGGGGCAATGACTAAAGGTGTTGATATTCGTATCTTGGCTATTAATTTACAGAATTATTTAAAATTGATTTAAAAAAAACATACTAAGCTTAACACATTTTAACGTAACCTTACATTCGACCGTCCTGACACTGTGTATGTCCTCATACACGAATCAAGTGATAACCTTACATTCGGCATTAAATATAAAGGAGTTGCCATCTTAAGTTAACAAAATAGTATTAAAGATCGTTGTTCTATATAAAAATATATATATCAATATTTAATTAGTTATCTTATATCATTACAATATTAAATGACCCAATAAACTCTCAGTCTATCACTAATAAATTAAAATCAGAATACCTTGAACCAATCAATTCTCAAAGGACTATCATAGCTAAACTAATCAGTTTTTAGTTGTCACTTACAACTAACAACTTCAAAAATTAAATTAACAACAACTAAACCCATCAATTCTTAGTTGTAGTTAATGTTGTTGCCTTGCCATGAACGTTATCAATTCACAAGGACTTTTCAATTCATGTGCTATTTATTCTCCTAGTCGAGTTGCGAACCAATCAATTCTTGCTCCCGACCTGCACTAGAAGAAAAACTCTGGCGCTATATGTTAAATTTCACACATGACGTGATAAATAACATTAAAAACAAAATAATGTATAATCGACTATATTATAAATAAACAAACAGTAACTTAATCAAAACAATACAAAACATGTGTCATCATAATTATATATCTCAGTTACAAAATCAGTCAGTCACTATCAGTTGCTTTATCACATGAGTCAGAATCATCGCCAGTC
Organism: Melinaea marsaeus rileyi; assembly: GCA_918358865.1. Lineage (NCBI taxonomy): Eukaryota > Metazoa > Arthropoda > Insecta > Lepidoptera > Nymphalidae > Melinaea > Melinaea marsaeus. The sequence goes on from OU911094.1 coordinate 3,484,956, forward strand.
AGCTCAAGCGAAGTAATATGTATCCATGGCTGTAATCTATCTGCCGCAACAGTAGTTCTGCATTTATTTTTCGTCCCATCAAACCCAGGGATAGGAGCCACTTTGTAACGGTCGTTTCCAAGAACATTTACTATCCTAAAAGGGCCTTCATATGAGGGCATCAACTTTGTGCTTTTGCCGTCGTTATTGAATGAAGACTTTAGTATTTTTACTAGTTCCCCTTTCTTATAAGTTTGTGCTGTTTTTCTACCTTTATCGTAATACCGTTTTTGTTTTTCTTGCTCCATATCTGTCCTTTCTTTAACTTCATTACGTATTGCTATATGATCTAAAGTTTGTTCTGGTGACGTGATAACTTCATTCAAAGCTGGATTTACCTCGCTGTTCATATTAACGCCGAATATAACTTATGCAGGTGTTCGGCCCGTTGTCTTTTGCTTAGTGTTATTTAGGCCCCATTGAATCATTCCTAGTTTTCTATCCCATTCCTTTTCATTATCTTTTAGGTTTTGTGCTGTTAGTAAATTCAAAATGGTGCGGTTATACCGTTCCATTTGTCCGTTAGCTCGCGGACTTGCCACTGCATTTAAGATATGTTTGATTCCTTTATTTAAACAGACCTTTCGGAATAAATGCGACGTAAAACAGCTGCCACGATCAGTAATTAGCCTATCGGGATTGGGAAAAGTGTAAAACACCTCTTCCAGCACATTAATCACGACCTGTGCCTTCGTATTTCTCACTGGTTTGATAAACACGAATTTGGTAAAAGAATCAACAATGACCAAAATATGAGTGTTACCACGCTTTGACTTCACAAACGGACCGACGTGATCAATGTGTAGCGTATGAAAAGACACCTCTACCTTCGGAATGGGGTGCAAGTGGCCCTCTCGTGCATTTGATTTTTTTGCAAATGCACACTCAATGCACGCGCCTACGTATTTTTTACAAAACGAGACATCTTAGCAAACCAGTAGTGCTTTTTTATTCTATCTAAGGTTTTCTCAAAACCCAAATGTCCAATGTCGTCGTGGTTCATTTTACAAAATTGCCAGCGAGCACCTTTCGGCACAACCCAACGAGTCTCATTCTTATCATCATTTATGTACCTATAGAGCTTATTATCGCGTATCACAAAACTATCTTTTATATACTGCAGTTCCTTTTCGTCCACGTTATTGGAAAGAATTTCCCGAATCCTACCCAGTTCTGGATCGCCTAACTGTAGGGTCAATATCCAGTCATTGTTACTTATGCTTAAAATTGCCGGTATTTTTTCGTGAAAGCCATTGTCGTAGTTCAACACAGGATTACGTGACAACGCATCAACATGTGCCATTTTGGTACCCGCTCTGTACTCAATGTTACAGTCAAATTCTTGTAACAATAGCCACCAACGAGCAATACGCGGAATGAGATCCCGTTTCTGAAACGTTGCACGTAATGTACTGCAGTCTGTCACTATTTTAAAAGTCTTACCGAGAAGGTACACCCTAAACTTTTTGAGCGACCATATGACTGCCAGCGTTTCAAGTTCATATGAGTGAAAAACCTTTTCTTCGGGAGACGTTTGTCGACTGTAATATGCCACTGGGTGTAAATTATTACTCCGTTCAGCCTTTTGCAATAGGATGCCTCCCACTCCTATTTTACTGGCATCGGTGTGTAACTCCAGCTCTGCATTTGGATTGTAAATCGCCAGGATTGGTCTATCTATAAGAGTATCCTTCAGAGCCCTAAATGCGTTTTCCTGCTCACCTGACCATTCCCAGGGAGCGTTTTTCTTCAACAACTTGTTGAGAGGATGCGCCATCAGAGCGAATCCCCTGACAAACTTTCTGAAGTAACTCACTAGTCCTAGGAATTGCCGTACACCATGAACATTGTCTGGGCAAGGAAAATCTCTGACGCATTTTATTTTCGCCATGCCGGGCTTGACGCCAGCAGCACTTACCTCGTACCCAAGATAATCAATCCTGTTTTGCAAAAAACTGCATTTTGATAAATTGAGTGTTAGATTAGCGCCTTCTATTAATTTTAGTACGTCTTCTAATCTAGCCAAACACTCTTTGGACGTCCCGCCATATATCAACAGGTCATCGATGTAAACTGTAGCTTTACAGTAACGTGCTGGTCCTAGAATGCTGTTCATCATACATTGAAACACAGCTGGTGCGTTTGCTAACCCAAACGGCATGCGGTTATATTCGTATTGGCCGTCTGGTGTGACAAAAGCAGTATACCGCTTATAGTCCTCTGCAATCGGTACCTGGTAATAGCCAGACATGAGATCTAGAGTCACAAACCATGCCTGACCCGACAATCTAGCGATTTCATCTTCTATGACAGGCATAGGATATCGTTCTTTCAATGTTATCGAGTTAAGCATTCTGTAATCCACATATAGTCTCGTATTTCCGTCCTTCTTCCGAACAAGAATGATCGGGCTGGCATAATCTGAAGTAGATTCTCTGATTATTACAGCCTCCAAGATTTCATTCTCCATATCTCGAACTTTCTCTCTTTCAAAGTGAGAAAGTCTATAAGGCCGGTAAACAACGGGTTTTTGGTTATTCAACTCAATAGTCATCTCTGTGACATCGCTACAGCCCAAGTCTGATAAGGAAGATGCAAAACAATGGTTAAAACGGTGTAATAAAGCAATTAATTGAGTTTTGTCGTCTTCAGTCACCGCTTCCCCTAGCTGAATCTGAGTTTCATCAATAGACTTTCTAAATGGGGTCCCAACGCCACCTTCGGTTATCTCCGTATCAGATTTGGCTATTCTGTTAACAACCTTAACCCGTGCCATGCGACAGATTATTGCGTTTTCTTGTAGGGAGCATGATGTAGTGATAGAATAGTGATGTAGTGATGATGTAGTTGTTGGAGTGATAGTTATATACATCTTCCCACATTTAACTGGGTAAACACCACCATATACAAAGAACTGGTTGTTTCGTTTACCCACTAGCTTACTCTTTACGAGTACTTCTCTATCATATACAGATCCAGTACAAATCCTAACGCTTGCAGTTCCAAACAGACTCGTAGGTCCAAGTATTTTGCCTTTAAGGGATCGATCGTGTTCTGTACATAAATCAAATGAAGGCAATTCTGTACCTACATTTATAAATTGCAAACTTGTCGCATCTTTATATACTATGATGTGCGGTTGTTCGGTAAATGATTGACCAATCAACAATGGCTTGTCCAAGAGCTGGTCGTCTACAACTTTACACAGTACCTTCGCACTGACACTATCAATTTCTAAATCAAAAATTATGCTTCCAGGCGAGTGTACCAATTCATTACCGAATCCTTTCATAGTTGTAGGTACATTGTCATGATCATTCGCTAGTTTATAAGCTATAGATTTTTTTATGAGCATCACCTCGCTACCAAAATCCACAAAAGATTCAAGTTTAGTGCCGTTAATAAGTACATCGTTAGTAAATTTTGCATTTGGACTGGAATTAGAAATATACATAGTCTTTCGAATGCCATCATCATTAGTAGTAGAACCTACAGTTTTGCTGAGACATTGTTCAGCCTTATGTCCTATTTTGTTACAGCGATCGCACATCAACAACGGTTTAGGGAAGTTTAAGTATGGATGACCCCGTTCTTTATAGTTAAAACAATGTAAGTTTTGATTTGAGCTTCTCCTAATATTTGGTGTAGATGGGATACCGCTAGTAGACTTTACAGTATTCGAAAAACCTCTGTCTTTTGGATGAAATGTTTGCTGAAGGCTCATCGCAACCCTATTGCTCATCAAAAACTGCAATAATTATTCTGGATGAGAACAGCGCAATGCCAGGGCACTAGATTTCATGGTCTTGTCGCTAAGGCTATGAATAATGCAATCGACAGCGCGTTTACCGGAAATATCACATACGTTTAACAAAGCTAGCTTTTCATAATAATATGTTTCAATAGGTTCATTAAACCTACTCTTCCGTTTTAACATATCCTCCAAGCTTTGGCCATAGTTTTGTTCGTGAGGGAATGCTATTTTTAATTTAACTTGCCACTCTTCCCAGGTATATAAGATTGTATCTAGACTCTCGAACCAAGTCTTGGCCAATCCTTGCAGCTTTTGCAGTGAAAAATGAATAGTTGTCTTATCGTCCCATCCATATACCGCACATTCATTGACTTTCTTTAACCACATATCTATTCTCTGATTCTTGACAGAAGGGTCAAAGTTTGGAAGAATATTCTTGTTATCTATATTTTTGTTCACATGGGTGGTGCTTTGCGACAATGGCTGAGTTTCAAGACCTTTTCTAATAGATTGAATTATTTTCACAACATCATTGCAAGAAAAAGATGGACTACGTGACCTGGAGTGTGATGTGCGAAGCTCATGGTCGTCCCTTTCTCGTCGCTCATCTTCGCGCCGTGGTGCCTCTGTTCTCGCAGTGGTCCGCCGACGCAATGCTGCACAAGGTTCTTCCGAGGCAGGACGCCGCGAGGCCCTCTCACGACGCTGCAGAAGTTCTTGTTCTCGTTGTAGTTCTCGTTCAAGCTGCCAGCAGCTTGAACGAGACTCGTTCACGGTGGCGAGCCGCATCCTTGTCGCGGCTTCGACTGAGACGACTGCGGCTACGTATCGGAGACCGAATCGTTTGGCTGCGGCGGGACCCCTCTTGACTTCGTCTTCGACTACACGAAGGTGTCTCTAGCCGCCTTTCCTTTCCCTCGTTCATGTTCTAAAACTCGCAGTCAAATTTCTAATATTAGATTTTTAAATAAGCAAACAATATTATTTTATAAAATAATATAGATTAAAAGGCCATTCAAATAAAATATTTGTATAATTCTACTTCCTATTCGCTAAATAAAAATGTTTCTTCACTACAATGGTATATTAAAGACATCCGATAAGATTTTTATTCATAGCTAATAAAATTGAGAATGAATCATTTGTTTGACCATCAGGTTACAAACACAAATTACGAATCTCTAATAATCCCTATTCAGAACAATTATATAACTAGAGCGAGTAATATCTATGCATCAGCGCAAAATATAATTCATTCCTTCTTTTACATTATTAAAATTTTATCTTAATGCATTCCAAATGACTCTCCCAGATCAAAGTAACTTAGTAAGATGGGGCAAAGCCACCGAAAAATCTTGCAACATCTGCGGGGAGGCAGTAGGAAGCGCGAAACACTTGCTAGTAGGGTGTAGGGTACTATTAAATAGAGGTAAATACTCGCGTCGCCACGATAAAGTATTAGAAATCATACGAGAAGCGGTTAGTCTTTCTGTAGCAAGAGCGCAGAGGGGTATAACAACCACCAAAAAATCAGTAGAGTTCGTAAAGGCAGGTTCGTCCAAAAAATCTAAATTAAAACCTTATTCCATCTTGGACGCGTCTCCTGATTGGACTCTCATGATGGACACGTATGAAAGGCAATACAAAATCCCCGAGGATGTTTGTGTTTCGTCATCTAGGCCGGACTTATTCCTGTATTCAAAACAACTACGGCGCGTTATACTTGTGGAGCTTACTGTACCCTGGGAAACAAACATATCCAAAGATCATACATTTAAGCTTAACAAGTATTACGAACTGTGTAACGAACTGATCAGGAATAAATTTAAAGTTAATTTGTACGCTGTAGAAGTAGGAGCGAGAGGTATAACAGCAAAATCTCTCTACAATTTATTTAAGGATCTCGGCCTTTCTAGAACGATCATCAGTTCATTTCTGGAATGTATTTCAAAGGCAGCTTTAGTAGGTTCTTACGATATTTGGTTAGGTAGGGAGAGGAGCGTGAAAAGTGAAGGTGAGCGTGTATGCGCATACTAAAGGGGCCCCTTAAACCTACACCTGGGTCGCAAGTCCCAGGCATTGTTTGCGGTCCTTTTCCTGCAACGCGATGGGCCCGGCACCCGCACGGTGAATCCATGGAATGCTAAGAAGCTTCGTCTCTCTTATGACGGTAGATATAAAAATAATAACAAAATTGCAAAAATAAATCTGTACAAAAGTCACCAAATAAAGTGAAGGTACTTACGTAGATTATCCCACTTCTGAAATGTAAACTGAACCTTACTCTCGGAGGAATAAATCAAACTTCACTTCAATAATTCACTTTAAATATATTGTCTTGTTATAATTTCTCACTACAAAATGTCAATCTGACTTATATTGGTTGGTTCACAATCTTCTTCGTCTTCACTCTTCCGATCCTCTCCCCAGACTAAAGCTCGGTCCACGTCCGCCAGGCCCTTCTCCGACTACCCCCACCTTTTTTATTTGTCATCGCCCCATGGACAATGTTGCTAGTATTTTGTATTTAATTGTGTTACTATATTCATGACACTTTAATAATTGTTGTGGGGCAATGACTAAAGGTGTTGATATTCGTATCTTGGCTATTAATATACAGAATTATTTAAAATTGATTTAAAAAAACATACTAAGCTCAACACATTTTAACGTAACCTTACAATACGTATTGTTTATTAATTGTTCCTTTGGGAAACTATTTATTTTGTGATTGTTATTGAAATAAATAAGTGTAAATTCTTGTAAATATTAATGAAATCAAAAAGTTAAGTTATTTATTTAAGTTCAACTACATACGTTTATATTTTAGTTCTTTGAGCTTGCGAAGTTTTCGTTAACTGTTGTGACATAAATTAATTCAATAAGTCTTAATGTACTTTCTATAAATGTAATACGAAAATACAAAACTAAATATTGATCAATAAATTATATTGATCAATATATTATATTGATTGAATTGTCGAAATCAAATAAAAACTTTCAAATATAAGTACAAACCTTAGTTAATGGAGTAGTTTTTATTATGAAATAAAAAGTTTTATTGGAATAACTTCATGTTTTAAATATCGCCACTTCTCTTTCAAAGATGTATGTTCCAACAATGGAGATATATAATGGTGATAGAATTACGAAGGACACCTGCGCCTTGAGATCTTTTATATTCAGAGACAATGTAAATTTAAACTTAATTTAAACTTTAGTAAACAAGCAACCAAAATTATCCCTTTATAATATTCGGTGGTGTGAGTATTAAAATAACTAATAACTAATTATTAAAATTGTAAAAAAAAATTACAATTATGAATACCTAAATAGGTGTTCTACTTACGTAATTTAAATAAGGTTACTTTATATTATCATATTTAAATATAAAAGCATCTAGTGGTCGATCCGTCACTTATAATTATAATTGATAAATCCTAACGTTTCCGCAGCAGTGAAACCTAACTCTGTGACTGCGGGGAATATTCATGGACCGATAATTTAATTTATTCCAAACCACCGTCTACATTACAATTTTCGTGGTCAAATTTTAGACCACGTTCTACTTAAAATCAATTCCCATTAATTTGATGTCATTTCTAACGTTATATTTAATTATATAATAGAACAATTCAATTTGTTATTAACTCAAACTTATTCATGACACTGCGTAGATATATTTCGTCACCGCCAAATATCTCCATTACCACCTTAGTACCTACTATACAAAATACTATTCAAGGTTTAAACTAAACAGCAACAACAATAAAATCTTCTTATACTTTCAGCGGATATTTCTTTTCCACTTCCTTCGTATCTTACTCCGTGTAACTCAGTGTCCTCGTGCCGTGTATCGAATGTGTCAACATCATGTGTTATTAATATGTCGTATTAACTGACACCGACTGAATATATTCTTTTGATGTTTTGAAAAGTTATTTCTATATTTTTTAAGATAAAATAGAAGTTTTGCATTATTATTATTATTATTATCTTTGTGAAAAGTTAGGAGTTAAAGTTAAAAGAAATAAGGTTGATGAAATTCCCTTGTCCTTAAATAAATAATATCTTGGGACCAACGGTATACAATTCTATTTATTCTTCGTGTTGTCACAATTTGACAATGTAATGATTGATTAAAAATAATTATAATAGAAAATAACTTTAAAGCCTATTCTGATGCTTAATAATTTAATAAAAATTTCATTAGTAAAAATTAACCGTGTAATTAATCAAATTACGATATCTTTAATTTACTCTTTAATTTTAAATCAATAAATAGTGTAAAAAGTATCACCAGAAACCGTAAAACAATTTATTTTCGAATTTTAAGTTCCAAAAATTTTTTATTAATAGAATAGTTACACAAGTTGTTTGTTTGCGTGTGTGTGTGTGCTCTTTTGTATATCTATAAAAGGTTCGATGTTCTGTTTGTGAAAGCTTGTTTTAAGCCACGTCCAGTATTGAATACATAAAGGTATTTCAGAACTAGGTTACATTCTCTATTTATATATTAGATTTACATAACAGAATTCACTGCATATATACCTTTTAGGGAAGTAAAAATAAGTATAAGGTCAACTTCTAAATAACACTGTTAAAGGTTTAGTGTATATATAAAGTCATTTTTTTAAAGTGAGTAGTGACACTTTCCTTAGCTCAAATTATCTTGATCTTTTGTTAAACAATCACTGGCAAGATGTTTAATAAAACAACGGAAAAGAGAAAAACGCGAAAGAATAAATAAATATGTAAGAGCAGATGTTACAATAGCTTATTGCAATGTTACCTAATAATTAAATAATATTAAATGCTATTTTAATAACAAATACTATTAATTATATAATTGATAAAGTATTGAAAAAACATTTATCTTATGAGCATTATTGTTTTGAAATAAATGAATAATTTTTAATAGTAATTAGTTTTTACATGAGACTGAAACCCTATAGTACTATAGCAATACAAACTAACTATTTCAATGACGTACCTTCACGACTAGACTATATAATATAAACTATTAAAAGGTTTCGGTGATCCCAATTTAAGAAAATTATAATTAAATTCTCATGTTAGTTGATTTGTTCCGAGTTTTGAGCTGATACCTTTATAATATATTACGGAAAATATTCAACCCTTAACCCTTGAATTAATGTTCAATTAACAATTTTCTAACATTTTGTAATATATATTTTTTTGGTGTGAAACTCATACCTTCTTTGAATTGCACATTTGATTGAAATACTTACATTATTGATGGAAAGGCTTAAATTAAATAAAAGGTTGTAAGGAATGCTAATAAAATTGCTTAAGAACAAGAAAATTGTATTTCGTGTTTCAAAAGTCACTCTTTCAAATTGAGAGTGATTTGTTTCAAATCTTTGTGTATTTTGCTTTGAACACAAAGTGATGTTAGCCATTTCCAAAACCAGTTTTAATTACTGAAGCCCCTTTATATATTCATGTCCCTATGGATTACCATTTCACTTTTAATGGGCACACAGGCACTGAACCTTCAAATATTTTCTCCATATGTTATTATCAGTAATATAAAATACTCTTATAAAGGTTAAAAAAGATGCCAATTAGTTTAGGGCTGTCATAGATCGTTAAAGAAACCATTTCTTTGTTATTTTATTTCCCCGAAATTGTCACAAAAATCCTTCTTAATGGTTTTTGTAAGTAGCTCCGAATTTTACAAATTACAAAAAGTTGCCACTTAAACTTAAACTAGAGCAAGATTCCATAATAAAAATTGTAACAGAAACACACAAAGCAGCTTTGAGAAACAATATTATTTAATTATTGTAACTATTTTTATAATTTATTTTTTACCGGTACAAGTATTACATTCTTTGTAACTTTATATTATATGTATATTATGAAAATGAAATCGTAAGCAAATTACAATTGTAATATATTTTATTATCTGAGTTGTAAAGTATTATAGTAGTATTGGTGATAACAACTTAACTAATATCAATAATATAACATACCAACACTATTACATAGTATATAATTGGTAAACTATTGTGATGTCAAACTAAATCTTACTTGATATACGACTCAACGACGAATTCACTTGATTTATCATTATACTTACCTAGTTGAGAAATCAAACAGATTTTGTATATTATATTACATATATTAATTAAATAATATCTTTTATAATAATATACTTTATTATTATATTGTTTATTGATAATTCATGAACATTTCATTGACATGATACAATGGGTTCAGAGTACATTTAATATTTACGTTTTTTTAAATAAATTTCTAAGCAGAAACTACAATACATTTAGTTAAGTATATCTTAAGATAGCAATTTTGATAAAACACAGGAATTTAATCAACCTTTATTCTTTTATATCCAATCTTCCTTAAATGAAGAAACATTATTAAAAGAATTCTTCCAGAAAATATCTACAGAGACTTGATTTTGACAAAATTCTACCAAAACTTTGCTACTTTACGACTATTATTTATTGAGTTTAGCAATTTAAAGATATAAGTTACATATTATGTAGATATATATATATATAACATAATGTTTAGGAACGAAAACAGTAACAGCGACACTGTTTTTATTCGTTAACATATTATGTGATAGTGATAAACCTCTGCAATTGTTTATAAATTAGGACAAGCATTTAATAATCATAGTAAATCAAAGCACAAAAGGTATCTCGCGAGACGTCCATCCTTACAAAGAAAAGAAGACTAAGAGATAATCTTCAAAAACATTTAAAAAATAGCTACACATAAATGACCAATGATTTTCCACAAAGATTGTTGTATAGAAATTAGCGAATCACTTAAAAATAATATTTTGTCAATTCTAATATTTAAAAATATTTGCACTACATAGTTTCACATATTTTAAAGGTTACAACGACAAAAAAAAGTATATACATATATATGCTGACAATCCAATGTGTAGCCAAAAACTATATGATAAACATTGATTCATTTGCGATTAAACTTTATGCTTCTTTATTTTTATGTTTAATAACTTAACATAAGGAATAAAATAAACTAATATGTCAAAATTATATTCAAACTAGCTCATGTGGAGATATCAGTGAGAAGTCATCAGTTATTGAACATGTAAGATGTGTATGGTTGTATCTCCGCTGACCTCACTGGCACTGAGTACATCACACAGTGTGTGTCATCACTAATATTATACTACTGCGTACATACAGACGATACTTAATGATACTTAGCGATTTTATTTATGATATTGTTCTTCACCTTCGTTTAGTTTCAGTTTGTTATTGCATTATTTCATATTCGTCTATTATATTTATTAGAAGTTGGTACTTTAATTTAATTTAGATTATTAAGTAACTAGCAGGTTACCCGTGCTTCGCAACGAGAATAAACAAAAAAATACTGACTTTCATGAGTATTGAACCCATGACCCTACCCTTCACACATACACGCTCTATCCTGTAACCCATCAGTGCGAGAAAGCCTTGAGTTTAATAACTACAGAGTTTCATTCCTATCGGGTTATAGGTACACTCGTATTGAGAATAAACATAGTGACTGGGCAAATAATTTTTATTTCTACTGCAATGCAATGGGAGAAGAGAGGAAGCGGGGGGTAAACTTTGCAGTTTTTTAGCTGTAACTTTGGAACAGTTTGGAACTTTGCAAAATCCTTTCTCATTGCACCTATTCAATATAACAGGAGTCTTGTGTCCAAATTTTAGCTTTCTAGGTATTACGGTTTGGGCTGTAGAGCGATGAATGAGTCAGTGAGTGAGTGTTGTTGTACTCTATGTATTAAGATAACATCCGTATTTTAATATAATTACTTCTATTTATTATAAAAAATATTTAAATCGCTCACGAAATATCGTTTATAAAAGTTAAAATATGTGTTATTTCTGAAAATTAAATTACTTCGATTCTTAATTACGAAATTAAATATCTGAAATTATTTTATTTATGATATATGTATATATATATACAAAATCAGATTTAAAATTTAATATAATAGAAAATATTTTGCTACGAAAATAAACTATTTCTATTAAATGACCTATACACGACTATTTGTATGTTTGTGTGCATGTATGAATGTATGTATGTATGTGTATTATTTATTATACTTTCACACTGTCAATGTTTAAACGTACTCTTTACTTTCAAGTTTTAACAAATGCTTAATAAAATTGTAATATAAATTCATTATCAAACAAAAAAAAAATTGTTTGATCTTACACTATATTTATTATTAACATGATATTAATATGAACAGTACAGTCTAATTAATATACATATAATAATTTAAAAAGACCTACTGTCATTAATAATACATTACATATAGTATATGTGAGTGTTAGTAATGCAATGCAGCGGTGTTGGTGAAACAGCCTCCAGGTAATGCAATAGAGCCTTGGATGAACTTAAAACAATTCAACCACAGATCTACTGCAAAAAGGTTTTTATATTTAAAAAGGAATACATAAGTGTTGTTAAAGGAACTAAGGGCACCAACAGACCCTCAATTTCGACACGCTGCGCTCGCGAAATCTCGGTTGCCGTTTGCATATTGAGCGAAGCGAGCCCAGTGTAATGACTCATCGTATTCCATTGACTTCAATGGTATATTCGTTTTTTGACGATTATTCCTCAACGACATGACATTAAAAAAAAACATCCATCACATAATGTGTGTCTTTTTGATTGCAAAATTTCATAATTTTCCGTCAAGTAGTTTTCGAGCCTATTCGTGACAAAGAATGTGAAAAAGTCTCCAGTAAAACGCTCCGCTCGCTTCGCTCAAGAATTATATTCTATATAACGTTAAATAAAGTGTTTTTCTACTCGTTACAGTTGCAATTTAGTAACTATTAAATTAATATGAATGGTCGCTTGCTGTCAGATTTGATTCATTGAATAGTGCTGGTATTCAATTTGCTTCTTATATTACACTAAATGAAATAGTAGTGTTGATATAAGTGTAGTATTACAGTATATATAATACTAAATATTGTTTTATAAATTGCTTTATAAATATTGTATATAGTATTTTACATCTTAAATACATTTAGGTTATGGCCACAATATTTTTCTCGTTACATTTATTATATTTTGTTGTTGATGAGAAAAATATACTAGAGGCGCCAACAGACCCTCAATTTCGACTCGCTGCGCTCGCGAATGCTCGGGTAACGTTTGCGTATTGAGCGAAGAGAGCCCAGTGTAATGACTCATCGTATTCCATTGACTCCAATGTGATATGAGTTTTTGGACGATTATTCCTCAACGACACGACATTTTTCACAAAAATGTGTGTCTAATGTGTGTCTTTTTGATTGCAAAATTTCATAATTTTTCGACAAATAGTTTTCGAGCCTATTCGTGACAAAGAATGTGAATAAGTCTCCAGTAGAACGCTCCGCTCGCTTCGATCAATAAGTAAACTAACATTTAGTAAAATTACCAAAGATGATAAGAACATTCAGTAAGTAAAAGATACAATTAACTTACACTAGAATTATTCACTATTCACAATAATGTTTTTTTTATTATTTAGTAAAGTAATTTGATAAAAATATAGTTTTTCTAAAATTCCTGTAAAAGGTAATGTTAAAAAAGGTACAGTAATGTTATATCAAATTTAATTATAACATTGAATGTTCAAAAATAACATAAAATAACATTAATACGAGTATTATGTAATAGTTAATATAACATGTGTAGTAGCATTAAGATCAACATTGTATATTAACGACTCGTTTTCATTGACGTGTTCAGGTCACACCTTACTAATAAATAAATATTATTTGTCTTTCTATCATCATTAGAATTACAGAATACTGTATCTAATAGAAGAAACAAGAAGTAATGTTGTCTTGTATTTAGTATGCGGATGTTCAGCGCTAATAAGTGTTGTCATTATCATCAGAAACAAAGCGAAATACACTACTGAGATATAAACAGTGAAATCAGAATGTATTTATTTTCATCTCTAAATCCTATTTGGTTCTAAATATGAGATCTGCATTGATCATCTGAAGCGGTAGCTCTCACTAATACACACTCCTGAAATTTGAGCTTCAAAGAGCTTAGGAACTGTTTCCAGTGAGGTTAGTTGGTTATTTAAATATTTGTGTTTAAAAATAAGAGGCGATTTAAACAATACGCTTTGGCGCAGTGTCATTTGTTAAATTCGGATATTTTAAACCTTTATAAATAACTAATTTTAGAAAAACAAATGTATTTAATGATAAGGGTGATAAAATTCTTTATAAAGGGTTTAAAAATGATTCTTCAACATATATGTAAGCAAAATATCTAAATTATTTTTATGTTTATTTATAAAATGACGTAAATGTGTGTTTTATGTTATAATGTCAACTTTTGTAATGTCGATGCAAAACCTTCGTAATGAATGAATAAATGTAATAGAGACCACTCGATAATCTTATAGTAATAAGAGAAGTAAAAATATGTTGAACTCAAATTCATATTTCTTTTTATTATTCTCTTGAAATTATTTTTAAATACCAATTTGAATGCTCTTCATTTTGATCCAAATTATTTGAAAAATACAATATTGTAGAAGCTTTACAAATTTATATGAAGTCTATTTAAATGTATTGAATCAAATTGTATGCAATATTAATTTATAATTATTAGTGTAATGAAAGTAGTTTAATGTACTGAATATTATTAATATTAATATTGATAGTATTAATATGTATAACAACATAACTCACATGTAACTCATCGTAATAGTACAATGTTAGAACCATCACAGTGTAAAGAATATCTTTGTAAAATGTTACATAATATAATTATCATATTTAATTATTCGCTGTTTTAAAATATAATATTTTTAATTTAATAACAAAACATGTTTTATTATGATAACATTATAAGCTATAGTAGTATAACAAATATAACCTTAACGAGTGAGGGGGTAATAGGCGATCTCGACTCATTCATGTCACTCTCTTTTATTACATTCCTCGTTTAACAACTCTCACTAGTTAAGGAAAATAAATTGCCAAAATAATTTAATATGCCAATTATACTTTATTTACCACTAAATATCACAACTAAGACACAACACAATTATAATAAATAAAACGCATAATTAGTTGATAAGGATCAACCGTGTTTTAGTCCAGCTGGATCTCTTCATAGCATAGTTTTCAAGGTCGTTAGTTCAGATCCCTGAAAAATCGAATCAACCTACCAAATTAAGATTCGTCCTTTAGTACTGCTCCTACAAAATAAAATATGTTCTTCTCTTTGTAACATAACCACTTTCTTAATATTATCTAAACATCTGTGTTACACACGTTCGTTCTAACCCACTGTGTCCAATGTTTTGTTATTATGTTTATGTATTTGTAGGCACAGTCGAGGACACGTGCGACAATTAATATATATGTCAATAACAGTTTTTGTGGATAAATATTGTCTATAAGAATTTTGTAAGGAGACTCTAAATGAGTTAAATGTATTTTTCATGCTTAAAAACAATAGATTTGAAAGCTAAATCTAGATTAACTGACTTAACTATCAATATCTGTTATTCAAACAACGCTTACGATAATTATGTGTATGTCATATTCCTTTATCAAATTATTTTCTTCTTAACAGAAGGTCAAGGTCTTCTTTGACGTTTTCTTTTCATTTGATTCACGTTATTTTATTTTATTTTTTAAGCAGTTCTTTAAATATTATGATTTAATCCATTGTAAGATAATTAAAGTGAAACGCTCTATGATGGCTGTAAGTGAGTTCTTAGTCTAAATTAAATATTGAAAATCATTTCATGTTAAATTTTCATTGCTATCTACAAATAGTACACTTAACAATTATAAATTGTTTTATTAAAATAATTTGTTTATGTAATAAAACTCAATTATCTACAAAGATGAATATAAAATATTGCTCTCATAAAACATAAAGAAATATAACAGCGTTACGCTTCTATATTGTTATTCTGTTCAGGAGTGTTCAATGATATATGGAACGTTACTTGTTTCGTTTTACAGCAGAATAAAGTTGTCTAGGTTTTAGTGAAAGTTGCTTAGTTTTTTATAGTACCTTAGATATATATTTTTAAATTATGCAAGGCGTGACTATTCTGAATTAAAGTGACGTTTTAAATGCAATATTCACTGGAAAGTAATTAATTGATCCGCTAGTGCATGATTTCTTACAAGCCGTCGATTGTACTAATATTTCTTTATTCTTGGCTTGTTTTTGTAATACTATTAAATAGTTACGTTTATAAATTACTTTATTTGACATCACTGATATATTATTCACTCCAAGGTCGGCAGTGCTCTTGTGAGTCCTCGTATGTTGGTACTCATGGGCGGTGATCACGTGTCACCTGTGACCCGCACGGTCGATTGACCTCTAACATAGAGTCATTATCATTAACATTAAGACAGCTAAAGCATTCTTTAACTACAATATTGATGACTATTAATTAATAAATATAATAGCTTATAATAATTTCTTATACCACTTTTATATATTTCAGCTACTTTTTAATTTGTTAACACTTTAATTACTTATTAACACGAGACAGATGTTTTCAAATTATTTGAAGTTACCATCCTATAATTATTTGTTCTTTATGTCATTAAGTATTCGAACTTAACCATTAACATATTTTTATTAAATTAAATAGAAAATTAGGGAACAGTTTTAGGTATAGTTGTCAAAAATAGTTTTAAGTAAAATTATCTTCATGTTGCGAAAATGATTTTTAATATTGCAATATTAGAGCATCGTCTGTTTAAAGATTGTTTTAACATTTATATGAGAAAAATATGTGACATGACTTATATGGCATCTTACTTTGAAGTCTTAATAATTCAAACTTATAAAGCTATGAGAAATAAACAAATCTTCAGATATTCATAGCGTTGAAAATACCATCACCTTATGGCTCCATTGTCTGCTTTGTCTTAATAAATAATAAACATCTTTATATGTCCGGATAAACTTCTCAAGAAAAGCGTTATGAAGACTAAATCAGTTTCCTCCTCTCTTCCTTTCTTAAAATTATAAAAAATATATTTACTTGATACACTTTATATGTAATTATTTTGTAGGATAAAAATATACCATTACCCACGTATTATGTAACAGAGTTAGAACATCTCACCGATATTGAAAAGGAAATGAGCGTTTTATGAACGAATTTATTTTACGAGCGTAGAATATGGTATAAAATTCTGTTAAAAAGCAGTTTTAACACTGATTTTGCTTCATTCTTTTATAACATATCTGAACGAAATATCTAAGCTATTTTATATTTATTGTAACATTAATAAAATTATATAAATATGTGTATTGTTTTATCGTAATAACCTTGTAATGTCGTTGCAAAAACCGTCGTTAAATGCATACAATATAAACATAATAAAGACCAATATTAGAGTAATAGGAGTGTAAATAATTTGAACTTAACTTACTTAATAAAAAGTCGTGGGCACAGTAAGTTAATAAATGTAAAAATCGGTATAGTATGAAGTTATTAATTATCGTCAGCTACAAGGTACATCCTTTGTCTTCAGATTAAACTACAACTCTGTAATGGCAGAAAGTGTATATATAAATGCACATTACATTCCAACTCGTAACCACGCTCCATGTGATAAGTTGTCTGAAAAGCTTACCTTTATATAATTTGTGATTGGATTCTGTGTGTAATATATAACCTGAAAACTGTTGAAATTACACTTACTTATTAAATTATTTTATTATACCTACATAATACATTCATACTAACATACATATTAGTCTCAAAATTCATTATTAAAGTAAGTTTTAAGCAAATCTTCGAGTTTGTCATTGAAGTTGGTGTACTAAAGTAAGTACATAATGGAAATGTTATCTAATATATTAGTGACATGTCATAACAGTCTGTCGTTGGTATTTCCTGTTTACTGAATTATGTTTTACAAATACATATCGTATTATTTGGTGACAAACAGTCTCTGTCACCTGCCGTAGTAGTATTAGTGTACATCTGTGTGATTGTAATATTCAGTAGCAATGAAACTAAGAAGTAAATAAGACAATTAATATGAGGTGTGTTTAAAGGATTCCTATATTAAGTGAGGTAAAACTAAATAATTTTATATTAATATCAGTCGTACTATAAATAAAGATTACCTACAAATAACATGAAGCCTGATATTGCTTAATATTTTAATAATTATTATTTTAAAACTCTTCTTATTAATACAGTGTCCCTCATGTTGTAGTATATTATATCGTACATACAAACAACCTAACAGTGAATCATGTAGTATTGGTTTCATATCAGATCTGATAAATGGATCTGTAAATCATTATTAATGGTGAATAACAATACTCTTTATAAATCTACTGCACCGATATTGATAACACTTTTATATTGATAATAATAATTATTTATTATCTTCTATGATATCGTAATTGTAATACTTGAAAGAATAAAATCATAATCTTAATAAGTTTGAGATATATTTCTATACAATGTACTAGTGTAGTATTGTTAGATATATTTTTCGGATCAAATTACTTTTTAGCTCTAAATGTATATCTTATCTGTACAATCCTTCTTAGATTATATAAATATATATAATCTATTTGTTTATTAAAGTATAAATTTAGTTAAGCTGTTACAAGCAGTATATATGTTATGAATATTTTTTAAACATTTTCATTCATTTAAATTTCAGATCAAATCATCTTTAACACTTAATACTATGAACGACAAGTACATTAACATTACAAGTAAAAATAATTGACGAATAGTGAAGTGGGCAATCAGCTATTTACTTAAATCATTATATAATCCTACATTTTTTCCATTGTATAAAATGTTATGTGTGTTTGTGTTTAAAATAATTCAATATATTTGGAAGGAAATCAATGAAATAAAATAATAAGCACAAAATATAAACAGAATTCGGAAATAATATAACATATATGTTACTCCATAATAAAATTACATCAAGAGGCAGTAACAAAATGTTGGTTATCTCTGATTTCACTAATAACTCTTACGAAAGTTATGCAACTAGATCAATTATTACCCACAAAGAAGATTTGTGAGTAATGTGACTTGTGTGTGAAGCTTCTAGGAGTAATTTCGCCTGTACTGTGTGCAATTAGAGAGAGTATTGGTCTATTTACATATCTAAATTACTACGGCCCCGGACTTCTAAGATCACCAAAGATTTTCCAAATTTAACGCAGAGGTAATATACAACTCTGTATCTAAAGGTAGTGATAAATTGGACACACGAATACTAAATCTTGTGAAGCGATACAACACATTTTCTTATTTCTTTACACCAAATAAACAGGTAGTTGCTATAAATGATAAATAAATAGAATAAAAATGATGTTCAAATACATATGATGTTTCTTGTCAATGAAACACTCAATAATATGAAAAATAAACAAAATGTTTCTATTACTTATATTCGCAATTAAAGCTTTTTGTTTTGTATTTGAATCAAGATACTAATATTACCCGTCGTATTAATTACCACGTAACTTGTACTTCGAAGCACAAACTGTTATTTACATTCCGCACTTAAGCTCGCTCTAAATGTTTCAGTTTAAAAAACTAATGGATATTCTATTTTTCTAAAGGAATACATTTCAGTATGTCATGTACTAACTACATTACCCGTATGTATTACTATTACTGTTACTGTTACGGTTACTATTACTGTTACGGTTACTATTACTGTTACTATTGCTGTTACTGTTACTATTGCTGTTACTATTATTGTTACTGTTACTGTTACTGTTACTGTTACTGTTACTGTTACTGTTACTGTTACTGTTACTGTTACTGTTACTGTTACTGTTACTGTTACTTTTACTTTTATTATTACTATTACTAGATGTAGCTTATAAAATGTCTAATAATGGTGATTTATCTTTATATATCTCTTAAGATTTAACATCGCTATACTACAGTTAGTATCTTAATCACATCCTCATAACATAAAGAGTATTATAATTATTATTATTCTATTATTCATATCGGCATTATTTTCAGCATATTGTACAAGAGCTGCCGACTGTGTTGATAAAATACGAGGCTGAGGGTGATAAGATGCAGAAATTTCAGTATTACTATAAAGAGCTGCAAATAACAAAGTAAATAACTTTTAAGAATAGAGATTTTAACCGTTTTTTGGCAATATTATGCATAACTTCATTATAACAATTCATGTTATTATGAAATCTTTCATGAAAGGTTGTGTATAAAATAACAAAAATACTACCTACTAATATAAGTAATAATACTACTGCACTCAATTAAATAGGATTCAACTCATCCACGATCATCATTTCGTTTCGCTGGAAACTTTCTTCTTTGACATATCTTTATATATATATATTTGTACAATTTTACACTGGTTTCATTTAGGAGATATACATTATGAATCGTTTGTGTTCCTCACTTTTTCAAAATTTTACAAAATAACTACATTGAAAGTGAGATATGTGTCGGCCATTAGCACTACCGGCCATCAATATATCACCGATGATCACTCACCGGTGGAGTGGAACTGAGCAATTTGCAGCTACGTTTAACTGATTGAATTGAATACGACGAAAACTATTACTGACAGACGAAATCATTCATATATGTGTTTTTTTTTACATTTTATTTTGAAAAATATCGAAGGTCGCAAGTTCCAATTGTTAAAGTAAATGGAAAATAAGTCAAAACTACGTCCTTGTATCTTCTTGCTTAGTCCTTAATTTATTCCAGTTTCAGTAAAACATTTTACTTTCGTAATAAGTAAATGTAATGTTAAGATAAAAGATTTATATTTTTTTTGTTAATAACTGTTAGGATCGATAATAATTAATAAAACTCCAGTTATGATAAAAATACAAAGCATGTAACAAACTTTTTAAATTGGATAAAAATAAATCAAAACTTTTTATAGGCGGTTTCTTAAATATTCCAAGTGCTGCAACGAGTTCGTTAATTAAATATGCTATTAACTCCGAAGCGACGTTTGAGACGAAATTTTAACTTCTATTTTATATACATATTTCGTAACGATGATACAAATTTTGCACTCAAAAAGACATAAAAAAAGCTAGAAAATTATAAGAAATTTTCAGTTTAATTAAATATGCCAAAATAAAATATACAATATATAAACATAAAATGAACAACATTTGCTAAACTTAAATGTATATTTCTGAAGAATTTTATATTAGTTATAGTTCATTTAGTGCACAAAAGTATGAAGGAGCTGTCTTTGTTACAAACCAATGAAGTATGTAACTACTGACGAGACGAGACTTACTTAATGATATTGCTTCAAGTTTATAACAACTGTGCTACAAAGTAAACTGTGTGAGAATGTTCCTTCACTCTGCCGCTAGCAACGATTGTAATATTGCAATTTTATTCATATGTTGTTTGTTTAGTTAAATATTTTTAAATTAGCTTTTTGGAAGATATTTATGTATGGACTTTTATATATTTAGTTTAGTTTACTGTTAGTACGTTGCTTATCATCTATTGGTGAAGGTTAAACTCTGTCTTATCTTGGTGAAGGTTTAACATCTCATTACTCACTTAACACCAACACAGTATAAACTGATCTTTATCAAAATCCTTCAAGATTTTGGAACACTATAAGTAAATAAATGTTACCAATATATTTGTTTTTTGTTAAACCAAGAAATGTCATTTAACTTTATTGAAGCTTAACTAAATATATCTTAAAACTCATCCTTAATACTAAGTTATATGATTCTGATAAACATTTATTATCTTTGGTAACTTATACAGTGAAGTAGATACAATGTAAAAACATGGAATAGATATTTGGTATTTTAAAACTTTATTGAGAGATCAAAATTAACAAATAATACTATTTTATATATATTGTTAGTGTCATATGAAACATAGACTATGTAATTTACTAAAATTAATGAATTTAGATAAAGTACTGTAACTATTATTTACATTTATAATTATAAAATGTAGCTTCATAATTAGTTTACTTCATATTAGCT
This sequence comes from Melinaea marsaeus rileyi, assembly GCA_918358865.1. Lineage (NCBI taxonomy): Eukaryota > Metazoa > Arthropoda > Insecta > Lepidoptera > Nymphalidae > Melinaea > Melinaea marsaeus. The sequence continues at coordinate 3,506,800 of OU911094.1, forward strand.
TATAACTTATTTAAGTATAAGAGATTATTATACTATATTCATTTCTATTTTTCCATTACGAAAATATTGATGAGGATATTAATAACTAAAATATAATGATATTAATAATAATATAACACTTTTTATTTGCTATAATATAATATATTAGTATAATATCCCACACACAGCTGGTGCAGACCGCAGCTCTGATTGAGGTACTTAAGTAGTGCTGATGAGACACAGACCGTACAAGTAATTTCCTTGTAAACGACACTTGAGAAATGTTAATAAATATTCATCCTTCATTTCAAAACACGCTGTGTTTATATTTTTTACTAATTATATTTTTAAATTATATATAAAGTATGTTTCTATTGCTCAAACTAAAACGAAAAGTAACTAATAATTCATCCGCCAAATAAATTATAAATTAAAAAACAATTTCTTTGTTATTTTATACGTAGTCTCAAAAATCCTTCTTAATGGTTTTTATAAGTAGCTCTGAATTTAACAAATTACAAAGCAGTCCGCGTTTGAGACTCACAAAGACGTGTTACAACAAATTACACTAAAACAAGTTCAAAACAAATTACTGATCACTTTAAAACATTACTTTGAGACACAAAAAACTTTTTCTTTTCGTTGTATCTTGTGAGGGTTCTTTTATACAAAAAAATAGGTTAATGTTGTATGTTATTTAAATACAATAAATACATATATATAACTAAACTGAATAGTAAATAATATCAGGATAAGCTTCTTACTAATGTTATCTCTCTTATTGAGCGAAGCGAACGAAGTGAGCGGAGCGTTTTACTAAAGACTTTTTACATTCTTTGTCACGAATTGGCTCAAAAACTACTTGACGGAAAATTACGAAACTTCGCAATCGAAAAGACACATATTAGGTGATGGTTCTTAAAAAAAAATTGAAAAATGTCATCAAAAAAATATATATTTTTTTTAATATCATGTCAATAACTTATCAGTTAGTTGGATATCATCCAATACACTGGGCTCGCTTCGCTCAATATGCAAACGGCACTCGAGATTTCGCGAGCACAGCGAGTCGAAATTGAGGGTTTGTTGGCGGCCCTAGTTTAATTTAAAGAATGGTATAATAAAGTAAAGTTATATCTCTTAAGGTGTTAGTGTAGTAATGATAAGTTTACAAACACATGTTGTTATTTGTAATACTGACAGATACTGGTCACGTCTATTAGTTGGTCTTCTCTGGTTTGTGACTGAGTAAAGGTGTGATTAACAAAAATCCTCAAAATGAAAGATGTTAGCTAAACATAAAGAAACTATATTACCCTTGCATTTAATATCAAAATATTCTATTTTAGGTTTTTTTACTTACTGTTATCTTAATATAGTTGTCTTTTATATGAAATACATATTAGTTACGACGAATTTCTTCTAACAAATGTGTTTTGTGTTAAATTAGTTTCCATCCCATTTTAATAAATCAAGTTAACTCTATTATCCTTTCCATTTCCTGACCTCGATGTAGGCAGTGTTATTATTAATATAACTTGGGTCTAAATAAGGGTTGTCTACTACTTAATATTCAAATGATTTTAAATATTATTCATATGAATCATTAATGAAATGTTTAAAAATATTATTTAAATATTATATAAAGTGTTTTATTTACTCTGAGCACTTATTATCTCTTGGACGTCGATGTCGATAATTAAACTACTATTACTTGTTTATTCTTGGAAAGTATGACAATAGTGTTTCTGTCTGTGATTAATTGTATTCTGATGGAATTCATTGCGAAGGAACCTAAAAACACACAAATACAAAAACAAAGTCCTTCTTGCACACTTTGGTGTCATTCGTGATGCTACAATAACATTTCAATATAGAAAATTATACATCCTGCATGTATTCATGTTATTTTCTGAGAGTTACAAAATTTTCTAATTAGCAATACCCGTATTTTCAGTTAAACACGACTGCCCTCAACTAAAATCACTGCAAACTAATTAACCACACCTGCTATTAGATAACCATGCGTCTGTAATTTGACAACATTATACAAATAACGTTCAGTACGTTTATACAATGATGGATTGTACCGTATTAAATATATTAATAACTGTTTAGAGCAAAACAAACCTACAAACTACTACACTTACGTATTACATGATGATTATAATTATAATATTTCACTCGTGACCTTTAGAAGTACATCTTCTCTGTCAATGAAGGCATCATATCAACATACGCGTTGATGAATTTAGAATTGTATAAATTTTAATCTTAATAAAAAAAATAATTTAAAATGTTTTATAATTCAAGAATATAATAAGTTGAATTGTTATATATTACGAGTATATAACCATTATTTAGGGTCAAGTTATTTCATCATAACTAAGATTGCGGTCAGGAAATAGAAATGGTTATCCGGTTGTCTTGATTTATGACAACAATAACCTAAAAAGGGTTAGGTTAGCTTAATACCATTGTACTTGTATATCCTTATCCCGAATATAAAGGTAATTTAAATGTAACTGTTATTCTGTATATCAAACATTATAATCTCTTGTATATAAAGGAGCGTGTATGCAAAATGTATCACGCGTAGTGCGAAATTTAGTATTTTATACTTTCATAAAGAAAAAATAAGTATAAATAAATAATAAGTAAAAACAGTTGTGAATATATTACGCTACCGGAAACAGATGGATACGGAATTTTAAATGATAAGAACAAATATATTCCATACATCAACAAGGACTCGGACGTGCAATCTCTTGAGATATCCCATGTCACTTTGACAATTGAGGTATGGTATGTAAGAAAAACTTATTATTACTGTTTGATTGTTTCTGAAGCAGCTGACATCGACTCACACTGATCTAACAATTAATTATTGACAGCTCATGATTCAGGAACAACCGACGGACACAGGAGACAACCATTCAAAGCATAGTGTTACAGTTTAGAATTATTAATATTATGTACATTGGATATAACAATATGGAAGGTAACTATGTTGTGTATAGAATACTATCAAATGTATCAAACTTATGTCCAATATTTGTTAAAGCGACGAAATCAAATCAAGACCTCGGAAAACTTCATCCTGAATTACTAACCACTCTTACTAAAACACATAATGCAATCACAAAACAAACACTTGTACGTAAAATATTAATATCGTTAGTAACATATTCCGTGCTTATACCGCCCGTGTAAAAATGAACATAACATATAAATGAATGAAAATGAACAGATGGAAAAACTAATGAAGGTGCCTTATGAAAGCGGGTCATATGTTCTTTTTGTTAATGTGTGTGTAATCTCAACATACTTTTGCTGTTTGATAATAATATATGATGTTTCTTCTAGTTTTAGCAACACTATTATACGCATATTCATTAAATAAATATTTATATAATACAATGCTTGGTGAATAAATTTAAGCTTATACAAAAATTCCAACAATATATAGAAATAAATGTAAATTACCTTTTCATGATGTATTTTCAACGCCCTAATGGACGTTCGATGCTTTTCATAATCTCATGTTAATCTCATTGAAATTAGAATTTTTAATGAATATAATTTTAAAGTTTTTCAAGCACGCGTCATATTAATAAATAATGTACTATTAAACAAAATTGAATTAAATGATTATAAACTGTAAAATATAAAATATAACTGAAGACTGCCTGAACCCATGTTACACATCAGATTCGATGTCAAATTCAACATTTATAAACTTCTGATACTACTCACGATAACTTATCTCACTTAAGGCAGTCTCATCATATGCTTCTACGAGCAATCGATGGACCTCAGCTGCAGATTTCTTCAAATGAAAGAAATTAATCGTAAGCTTCCGCAAATAAGGCTTATTAGGCTGAAAAGTCGACATTTTTTCATACAAAGGAATAATCACATAAATAAAGATTCCCTTATATTTTAAGATTATCTTGTTCACAGATTTCCTGTTTAACTATATATAACGCCTAATACGTCATCAGTTTCGACCATCATTAACTAATGACGCTGCCTTTTATCAAACAGTTGAAACTTATTTGCAGGCTTATTAGAATTATAGAATTCAATCAATTTTAATATAATATAACAAGATTAAAAGAAAATATATTGAAAATGCTAAATATTAAGCTATTATATACTAAGTATAACGTCATGCTGTAGCACGATCACCACAAGTTAACTATCTTCACAGTTTCGAGTTCACTGAATACTGAACTAGATTGTGATCGAAGTTGGTCACTATTGTTGAGATTGTACATTCACAGCTCATCACTGTCTGTACACAGAGTAATAACAGTTCATACTCGGGCTACGAGTTCTCTGTTAAGGAGAATAAAACAGTACTTAGTCCTTAGACTTACACGACGCAGGTAATGTTATCTATTTTATGAAAATTGAAATAACGTTTAATCTTTTCAAATATCTCCTTCATGAGAACCTATTTAAATGTACAAATAGGCGAATAAAGTTTTTAGAATTACGTTCCGAACAAATATTTGATATAATATCTTATGAAGTAATAAAATATTGTATTAGTAAGTAATCATAATATAATTTTATTGTCAAATTTTCAATATAAAAAGATTCTGATGTATTTCTTTCTACTATGTATATATCTACTCCACCTAAACCTTAATACCAGCTTTGTAAAGTTACGATAATTAAATCTATCACAATATATAATCACACCTTCAATATAATATACGTATTATCATAATCGTATCTTCATTGGCTTCGCTGATTGTAAATTATGTATGGATTTGAATAATAATTTAAAATTAATTTCATCCTAACTCAGAGCTGTGTCTTTGGCTTAAATTAGATATTCAAGGCTTACGTATTTTACCCAAATATATATATATAAAAGTATTTTAAGAAAATTTTTTAGAGAATAATATTATTAAAATATATAGTACTTATATCACAGACCATACATGTCTGATGATCATAGATGACAATGATGATCCAACTTAATAATATATATTATAATTCTTCTTTAAATCGGCTTCACAAGCTACATTCTTAGATTGCTATTTTGATATGCTCATATACTTTTGCTAATAAAATATAACAGTACAGTATTTTAGAGCACACAAGTTAAGGTCCAGCTTAAACTAGAGCAGCGTTGTTTAATATTAATCTTATAAATAGAACACCGTGCATTTTTTTGTATTTCATAATCTAAGAAGAGTTTTAATGCATTCCTTTTTAAGTGAGTTTTACAAATTATATTATATTATTAAATATTTCAATCAAAAATATTTAAACCTTGATAAAATTATTTCTTGACATGCGTTTAAATTATTTCAACAAAGCATTTTTTCTTTTTATTCATATATGACATAGATTTGTTTTTTCTTCTATTGTTACTGTTTTTTTTCAAACACTTCCTAGTCTTTTCAATGCCACTGGAATTTTATACGTTGTTTGTAAACTTAATGTGTAAATATTATGGTTACAATTATAAGTTATCACCAATTAATTATTTTATGGTGTGGAATGTTACAACTAAATTTATTTAAAATATATCTATTTATTTAATATTGTAGAATAAAAAAATCTTGGGATTAAAATAACCTAAATTCGATTTTACAGGTTGCGAAACCTTTTTTTTGGTGGTTTCCTCAACTCCGGAGTACATATCCGGAACACGTTTGGGGTAATGTCATGTGTTTCTTCGACTCGGCAGCGCTACACTTCGTGCCATGTGAAGGTCAATTACGTAATATGGCTAGTTACCGAGTGGTTTTCTGTATTAGGAATCAGCAAAATCTAATAATAGCTATAAAAGTATTTTTCTCAGAACCCCTATTTTCTCAGGAAAAAGTCTCAAACATCCCAAAGTCTAGACTTTACCTTTGTTAATAAACAACGGAGTGAAGCATTTGGAACTTTAATAAACTAATTGAAATAGATTATAAATCAAAGTTTGAGCTCTAACTTCAAAACCACCCATGTTTGAGAAAGTAATTACGAATTTGATACTTTTAAAGTTTTTAAAGCGAGAAGCAACTCTTTATAAAGAATAGTAGTATGTAATAATAATACATCTACCAAACATTATTCTTAGCATTAATCCTTGTTATAAAATTAGAGACCAAAACGAGGCGAGTAATGACTTGACAATTTATTGATATACAACGCAAATAAATGATTTAACAACATAGCAAAAAAATTTGAAATTGGTAATATACTTTATCTTATATACAAAACTAAGCAACCTTATCAAACAATATATTATCAAGCACCTGCTGGGAACGGATATATTTAATCTGTACTCTAAAGAGTACAAGAGGAAACCACCAAAAGGAAGGTTTCGCAACCTGTGAAATCGAATTTCGGTTACTTTAATTCCAAGATTTTTTTTATTCCACAACATTAAACAACTACACACAACAACAACAGCTTGAAGTATTCCTACACATTTGATACCTTAAATTTGTAAGTCATAATAATTAAACCCACGTGACAGACAGTGCCACGTGTCATCACATAACTCATGGAGCTTAAACTTTGAACATTAAAGTTGGTAACGACTCCAACGACCCTTAAGATTTGTTTAGTTTGTCTTTTTCACAACTGGTGTAAAGTTTTGAAGAATTAAAATAATAATGCCTAATTTTAAGAAAGTTTCATTTAATAATAATTTGAGTCATAGTAATAATATTATAATTCAGTCATTTACACACATATGTACATACAATACATACACTTATAAATCATATTAAGTAACCATTATTTATACTATAATAGATGAGTCAAAGATTTAATTCATAAACAATTAATACATATGACGCTATGATCTTTTGATAATACAAGGGATATCTCAGAGGGAGGTTTGATTGAAATGTAATCTATACATTGTGAAAATAATAACGACCGTATTTGAAATATCAATATTTAAGAACATTTAGTTTAAGAAATCTTGTTAATGTTAAAAATATAATATAACTTGTTCACTAATAATTATAAACACTAGTCCATTTACACTTGTTGTATTTTTATGGTGATCAGACGGTATCAATGTTTAAATTTTTGTTGATAATAAACTTTGAAACTGTACAAATAAAAATAATCATAGCGTTTCAGTCTCGAATAGTTACATTCCGTAATAAATAATAAACATGTGTTCATTTCAAAGTGATACGACAATTTCACATCATAATTAGTGTCGCATGGCTCATATAACAATATTATTCGGTACGACGTTTATTGGAAAACTAATTCAACCTTAAAACTCAATCCCGACAAATGCGTTTTTGTTAAAATCAAAAGAAAAACAAAGAGATATTTATAATATTATTATAATATTTAACCGATGACAAATAATTTTGTCAAATAATTTATAAAGATTTTAAATGAAAACAATAAATCAGAATGAACTGTTTCTATAGACAAATGGATAGTTACCCTTTTCGTTAAACCACTGTTATTACAAAGAGAGCCAGAATGTAGTGAAGCGTCCAATTGACAGTCAGTGCTTCTCCCAACCCACTGTTCAATAACATTTCATTTTATCAAATTATTTTGCGACCAATAAATATTCAGTTGATTCATTGTACTTCGATTATAGAATATAAAGACCAGTCAAGCTTTTATTATTCCTCTGGTCCTGATCTTGTGATTCCTTTTATTGCATAATATAGTTGTCGTGGATAAGTAAGTACTATTTGAGATTCTCAAACTGATTTCCTCTTATAATACAAAAAATAAACAAATATTAATGACTTCTACTCCATAATTGATCAAGGTATTCTGAAATATCATTACTAATATAAAAGACAACGTTTATAGACAGAAGCAAAATAAAATGCTCAAAATTTTTGATATCAAGTCAAATATGCAGTCAAAATCGACGAACCGCTTTGAAGTATCGATAAACTCAACTGCGCTGCTCGTTCTGACTACATGCACTTCACTTTAAAATAATATATTGGTCTTAAAAAAACATAATCCGATAGCGATTTGAGAATTTACACAGAATCTTTTGGTGTCAGAGATTCAAAGTGTATTAGTCATTTTGTACAATATGGTCACTTAATACATATTTATTTTAAATTAGTAAAGAGAACGAGTTATCAATAGCATGGAAAAGTTTGGTAAATTAATGTTAGTTTTTATAAATATTTAATTTAACCTATAGCAAACAGCGCTTTAAAAAATTCTATACAAAAAGCAGACAACGTACGTTAAAAAAAGTTAAACCTGCTTAAATTGGTTAAATAAAATCATTAGTATTTAAGTATGAATAACGAAATAAATAATATATATATATTTTAATAGCTTGAATATAAAATATACAATAATATGACATCGGTGTTTAGTTATGTTGAAGCTTGTACGCGTGTAACTTTCAGGGTAACTCATCAGTTATTCAGTATGCATGATTTGTGAGGATGTGAGTTCTCGACTGACCTCACAGGAATTTTGAATTGAATCATTTATTATTCGTCTCTCATTTACATATAACTGTGTTCCAGAGATAAAGAATAAAAAATATTTACTTTGTTTTACGTAGTCAATTATATTTAAATATTATTTTTAAAACTATTTTGTTCATCTTTGTTTTAGTAAATTTTTATAAAACAAACAATGAATTATAAATATGTAAAACTTAAAAATATAAAAATATATAACCAAATTCAATAAAATATTTGTGACTTAATTAGCTTTACATATGTCTATGAAGTACCAGTTATACGGTTTCAAAGATATATAACTAAATACAATCAAAACACTCCATTGATTCTGTTTCATATCAGCAATTATATATTATTATAATCTTTATTTGTTTTCTTGTAATATAATTTACTTTATTTGTATTATACTCTTTCATTATATAATTTTAAGTTGCAAGTAAGCTATCCTCTTTATAACTTGAAAGACGCGGTTCTCTCTCTCTATACTATAAGGATTCCTCGGACATAATTATCACCAGTAGTAATGAGAGCGACTTTAAATGACTCGTCGTGTTGTAAATGTGATATGATCCATTCCTAATGTAAGTGCGTCTCATATCAAACTATTTGTCTCTTATTTTAATTTATAACGACTCCGTCCAATGTTAAATTAATTATTTCCATATATTTGTAAATAATAATTAAGTAATATTTATTATATATTAATATGTTGTATATTTGTAAATAATATAAAGCTATACCAATATTATCTGAAACATTCATATGTGTATGTATTTATTGTTTTTTAAATATAACTACTAAAGTGAACATTTTCTAATGTATATTTCGGAATTATATACTTTACTTCTTAAGGACACTATTCAAGTGTTGAACATCGATAAGTCACATGATGTCTCTCTGCCAAGTCACATCGGTTACTTATTGAATTGTAATAATTTATAATTTAATCAATTAATCGTAAAAATGTGTTATTAAATTTAGAACTATCTTAAACCTTCAACTATCAGGTTAATTATACAAATATCATGTAAATAACAAAAACAAACACCTATTTTAGTTGCTTGTTAGAATTTGTAAAAGCGTTATCGAATGCTAAAAAATAACACAAGTTAGTGGTATTGGACTACAATTAGGAAACTTTATATGAATGTCTCAATGAATAGTTACAAAATATGAATTAATTACTTTTATATTTAGGATTGTCGTTCGTTGATGAGGTCAGTGACCTTTGTAATATTAACCAAATAGATACTGTATGTAGCTTAGTGTGTAATTAATAAAGTCAGAATGATTTACTGTTGACTCTTATTCTACTGTATTCTATTATATTCTTTTAGACTGTTGACACTTATACATATAGTAGACAATAAAACTGAGTTTTCAATCAATGTTTTTAACAGATCTTAACCATACGAATGGTTACAGAAATCCGGTTTTGCCAAAAATACAAACCTCGCATGGGGTTAATATTATGCATACTTGTAATAAATAATTACATTTTAAAAACCGACATAAATCGAGATACAATCTATTGAGATATTTTCGGTCCAATAAGAAGATGCCATCACGTATGAGACCTGTTAGGACTATGTCCATTACTTACCTGTGTGCTGAACAACATTTCAATAGGTCCTGGAACTAGTAAAGTGAGTTATTCCTGTTGTGGAGTAGCGTGGAGACAGACGAATACACTAGTGTAAGTTACACATAGTAGTTGTAACTCAATTTACCACGAATCTAAATATATTAGTAATCATTGCATGTGACTGCTGATTTATTCTACGCTTACGTGAAAGTAATGAGAAAATTTAAATAAAATATAAAATTAATTTAATAATTGTATTATTATTGTCAAATTTTTATCTGTTATTCATGTATCTACTCTTATCCATGCCAGTCTTTTGCTAACAAATTGCTTACTTTTCAAAGTTGTGTTTCATATATGTTTAATGTATATCAGAAAAAGTACTCACAAAAGCTCATTATATTTGCAAAGATTGAAAAAGCTAAGAACTATTGTAAATAGTAAACTAGTCGGAGAAACCAAATCCCATTAACATGACATACTTACAAGTACAATAAACCACACACAAACATGTGTCGAATACTTTCAGCATACATTTATGTTAGTAGAAATTAAACCTTACTACTTTAAAGTAAAGTTACAAATCCATTAGATCATCCGGTAAACTATAGTGCTTTTCTATGGTAGATTGGTAACTATGTAAGAAAAAGTTAATATTTAATATAGTTATAGTGAAACGTTGTTAGTAAACTAACAAGGTATGAGCTATGACAAAGTGGTTATGTCGCTGCTCCATGATAGGTTTACTGAATTTACCGACTTGGTTAAGACGGGATTTTATAACTTTATACACCGTTGTGGAATTGGGCAAACATACATACATGTTATGTTTTTGATGAGTAATTTTGTCATTTATCATTAGTAAATTTTGAATTAGAAATGTTATAGCAAGTCATTAGTATCTACTTATGAGGAAAATATTAAAAATGTCTTGTCTGTGTCTTGTCTTGACAATGTCTTCTTTGTAATATTGCTATTAAAAAAAGTATTTAAATGAAAATGGTTACGCAATACGCAAAAAATGTTTGTAAAGTAGCCAATACAATAAAAAATAACAATTTAGTGAAACGCTCCACAATGTGGAAAAAGTAAAACTTAATCAATAAATAACCAATCTATAGTTATCGAAAAACACCATTAATATTTGAAAAAAAAGTATTAGAACATAATTTCTATCTTATTTATTTAGCATTTATAACAACTACCATTTCATTTGGTCTGAAAAACTAACAAAGAGTATTATATCTCTCAGGAGATTTAGTATTCGTGTGTCCGATTTATCTATAGAGTCTAGAGAATTGTAAATTACTTCTACCTTTAATTTGGAAAATCTGTGAGTGATTTAGAAGACGTCAGGGAACGTAGTAATTAAGATATGTAAATATACCAACACCTTCTCTAATTGCAAACAACATAGACTGAATTGTTCCTAGAAGCTTCACACACTCGTCATAAATTGATCTAGTTGCATACCTTTAGTAATAGTTATTACTGAAATCAGAGATAACCGAAATTTGACAATGGAGTCATAAATGTATTATAGTATTTACAGATTTGTCTGTTTTTTGTATTTAACTTTATTTCATTATTTTTGTAAAAAAAGGTGAAAGAATTTTTAAAATCAGTCCGTAGTTGTTGAGATTACAATACACAATACAATCAAACATATCATCAAATTTATTTATAATATTACTATAGATAATGTGAAAGCTTCACCAGCTTATCACAAATTAAATGATTTAGTATGCGCCATTTCTGCTTAACTCAGGTTAATTATAATTCTTATTATTAAAAAGCTATCTTGTTGATTTTTTGTGAACATATCATTGACAGAAGTGGACATTCAGTCTATTATGTAATCTATATATGACAAGTATTTCATACTCCATGTAAAGAGCTCTTAAGTCAATAGACACGTCGGTTGCTGATACTTGTAACATCCTCATATTAGCCATCTTCAGATGTCGATAGACACTGATACTGACATTTGAGATGTTCCAAACTCCTCAGACATTTGATGTATAAGTCATGTAACTAAGTTGAGTAAATTACATTTGTAATTGACAGTTATATTTTTATTTATTCGATTATTTACTTTTTGTAAATATCATTATTTTGTTGTTGTTGTTATTGACGTCTATACACAGACAACACTTCACTATCTTCACCAGTCATTATTATTACTTGTTCTAATTATAGTTATTTAAGTGTATTTGTAGTGGAAGGAGAAACATTTGATTAAGTTGTTTAAATTAGAACAGATTCTATACCTACTTATCTATCTACCTACAGAATAGTATGAATAATAGATTTTTTCTACCGCAAATTATTCTATGAAATTTAAAAATGTTAAATATTTATCATTTTAATTACAATGTATTCAATGGTAACATTACATTACATATAAAGTGTATTTCAGTACTGTACACTTACTGATTGTGTATTTAAAGACTAAAACACTTCCATTTCCTTCCGTGTTATAACATTTTCCAAACTCAATTAATAATTTATCTCTGAGCGAATAAAGTTCTTTCAACATTCAGTCCGTGTCATACCATCTTATTCTCTCTCTATACTCTTATTACCATCGCGTCAGAGTTTGCTAAGACTTTGTTTTCGCGTCCTGGAAGTATTATTTTCTATTAATAAAATGAATGCCTCTTTATACATTACCAATTATTTTTGTGTGAAACATATGTGTTTAATTAAATAAATTATATTGAAAGCGTAAAATGTAATAAAAATATAGGTATATATGTATTTATAATTAAATGTGATTCCTTGTTCTTCTGAATAGTCAAGGTTATAAGTTAAAACTTAGATTAGATTACCTTGTTTTTGTAAAGTGAACTACACTACCCAGTATTTTTCAACTTGAGACCACGACTTGAGTCAACCTTCTCTTACCGTAAGAAATTTTTGTCCCGTATATATTTTGTAGCCAATCATTTAAGGCTAAGTTGCTACTCGTATCCAAATCTCTAGAATGCATTTTTTTCAAATATTAAAAAAATATCTGCTTAAGTACTGCAATAACAGTTACCTACGGTTACTTTAGCTAACTCGACGAGTAAACTAACCTGTCAATACAACAGAGTAACTGGTAATTAGAGTGTAGTACTAGTAATAAGTGTTTATCTAACATTAAGTATACTGTTTATAATTGACTTTATTACATAAATAATTAACTAAGAGTTGTTATTTGTTTGTACATTGCTAAATACAAAATATGTAGTCAATATTTCGGTGGAGAGCTAATGAGTATATAAATAGCACGCTGTTTCAAATCTCATATTTGATTCCCATCGCCTAAAATGTTCGCCTAAGATGTATGTTAATCAACGAGTTTGATTTATACATATAAATATAATTGAAGTGTCTGTATGCAATTCCTAATTAACAGCTATTCACTAAATACGAGAACATATGAAAGTGTCTATGGTACTTACGTAAAAAATCATCATCATTATCTTACCCTTATCCCACTTTTGGGATTGGTGCAGTATGTTTTTCCTTCCATACACTACATTATGTTATAATAATTAATATTATTTATAATTTATAATTATTAATATTACTTTTTAAATCAAGGTAAAGTTTCCAATAAAATAATATGGGTGGAAAAATATTGATGGTTGGAAGGAATGATGATATTATATTTAAGTAAAAGTTATTTGTGATTATCATGTATTTTATTTAATACATTTTGCAATATATTTACTGTTATGACACATATATTTGTAATACAATTTTTCTTATAATTTGCATTTTAAAAGTAAGTACCTATACCTAAGATAAAGGCAGTTTATAATGAGTGTATACATGTATCTTACCATTAATAAGATTACCGAAAAATTGCCTAATGTATTGTTTTGCAAAAATACATATAAAATTGTACATAAACAGCAACTTTATACGGTATTATGGATGCAGTTTATTGTCAGTAAGGGCGGCTCTGAAGGTTAATTTATATTTATAGGACTTTAAAAGTAAAAACAATTGTTTTATTTCTAAATAAACTAATAAACGTATGGTTGTTATTTCGTAACTACTTATAAAATATCATGTCATTCAATAAGCATTTGATTTGTAGTTGGAGCTCTCGGCAGATCTCATAGGAATTGAGTTATTTATTGTACTGTTGCTCTCCCATGTTACTGTAAAAATATATTTATTTCAACAAAGAATATTTTACGCTACTGACCTTTTCTGATTATGTTATTTTTAACTCCATTATACATATATTCATATAACAGTTTCATTCGTGTTTAGCAAATACACTTTATAATTCTTGTCTTCGTGTAATTTTTACAGATAATATAATATATATTTTACAAACATATTTTCAGATTATGAAAGTCAGAGAGGGTGGGCCATCATGTGTTGGTATTCAGAGGTCGAGTCATACAAACGTATTTATAATCAGAACATCCACAGCCAATGCAACAATTAAAAGGATAATTTACATCATGTGACCTTTATAACATAACTGAAGTATGCCTCTTTATGCTTCTCCCCTCCAGATATGACGTACATACTAGCGTATTGCTCCAGGTTGTAATCATTATTATTATTTCATACCTTCAAGAGTGTAATTAAGGATTGTTAAGGTAATGTACTCACCATTGTCCGCTTCACTCTAAATGGGATCGGCACAATTTTTTTCGCTCTGCGCTGCCTCAACTTCTTTCATCTTAATTTCATCATTCATACTATATTCGTCGACAATTATCTTTATAACTCGCTTTATCAAATAATTACAGTAAATAAACTAAAATTGACTAAAAACATTTAAAACAGATTGCTTTACATTTAAAATGTAGTTCCCTCTGTCCAAAACTCCTTTTGGTTGTTTATATTTTAATCTCATATAAAAAGAACTGTCGCTTTTTTTTATAACTACAGTCTCTTTAATAATACATTACATATAGTATATGTGAGTGTTAGTAATGCTATGCAGCGGTGAGACAGCCTCCAGGTAATAATGCATTAGAGCCTTGGATGAACATTTCAAACACAAATCTGCTGCAAAAAAAACTTTTTACAGTAGACGTAGATATCTTTCTAAATAGTCCATAATATTGTTAAATCAATTAATTGTTTTACACAACACAATATTGTAGTAATAATATGGGATATATGTTTGTATTTCAAATGATTTAATTATAAAATAATTAATTAATTAAAGTTACTAATAATAAACGCATGTAATGTATGTAATGAAACCCAATACATTTGTGAATGTAGTTTCTTGTTACATCCCACGTCTGATCTTCGTAGTAAAAGCATTCTTCAACGATCTTGTCTAAACCCAATAAAGGCAGATTCCTGAACATAGGTTAATTAAATTCTCCTGACATAGAAAATTATTGTCTTAAACGTGAAATATAGGTACCATCTTGTATCAAAGTAATGGTATTTAATGTGTGTTGGAACCTACATTGAAGACTATGTAACAAGTCTTTTTGTATGTAGCTCCTAACTCCTAAACTTGTACAGTATAAGATGCTACTTACCCGGGTTGTAAATGTATTAGCAGAAGTATTTCATTGTCAACAACCAGATTTCAATATTTTGCTTTACTTTTTTTTATAACTTACTTGTACGAGTATTATTATGACAGTGCTTAATGTAAATCAATTGTTAAAGTTTTATTTAAGTTATTTGTACGTATATGAATATATAACTCATATATTTAATTTTATAATAAATTCATTTTTTCAAATAATATCACGTCGTGTTATAGAATAAATTGGTTTTAAACAGACAGGAAACAACGAAACTTAATAATATATAACCAATGAAAATGTTATAGTGTTGTTGTAAGCTTTTGAATTTATAAAACACGAGTTCTTCCATAACAATGTCTCAATGTATGATTCAATGAAACCTTAGCTTACAGAATGTTTCTTCTTAACAATTGCAGAATAATTTATATTTTGTGTTTAATTTGATAAATAAAAGCTACCAGGATTTTACTAATTACAAATTGGTTATCTGAGCACACAACATATACCTTACTTACAAACAAATATTTATCAGTTAAGTTGGAGTACTCAAATGTTTCGGTAATTACCAAAGGCTTAACTTAACTTAATTTTTCAAATTAATTTCATTTTAAATATATATAATTGAAGCAATTGAAAAGATTCGTTATTCCAATTTTGAAATAATTAAAGCACATTTTCCATTTTTTATCTTATATAACGTACTTTTTTCATGACTACTTAATAGAACGTGGTTTGTAATCATTATTAGTGAACCACTCTGTGCATTATTAACATTATTTTGTACTAAAACAACTATACTTTGTATTTTGTAATATAGTTTACCAACACGTTAAACTAAGTTACGTAGAAAAGAACGAGCACTCGTTTAACAAACACTGTAATTAAAAAGTATTTTCCACCCGAGTGTGTGTTTTAGATATAGTAAGTACAGTGACGGACATTGTAGC
Organism: Melinaea marsaeus rileyi; assembly: GCA_918358865.1. NCBI lineage: Eukaryota > Metazoa > Arthropoda > Insecta > Lepidoptera > Nymphalidae > Melinaea > Melinaea marsaeus. The sequence goes on from OU911094.1 coordinate 3,523,262, forward strand.
ACGCTGTTATACAGAGTTATCTCACCGCTACAGAGCTGTAGACACGCTCAAGTACTGAATAGTATTATAATATTACTAGCTGACCCACGCGGCTTTGTCCTCGTGAACTTAAAGTTCAATACTTGAAACATTAAAAATTAAGTAATTAAAATGTTTAAAATCGTTTCAATAGTTTTGGAGACATTAATATACCGGCAAAGAAATAAAAAATCTTTCATTTTTACAATACATATTATACATTATTTATTAATGATGGAAATCATATCAAATATTATTAACACATAAAAATATAAATAATTATTGAAAAACGATATGTACTTCTAATAACCATTTACTAAATTGCTAAACGAACCTCCTCAGTAACTCCTCATTTTAAATATAAACTAAAAGTTTCTCACGTCAAACAAATACTTCAATACAAATGAAGCACCTGACTTTTCTTGTTATATACTCGTATGTGTGAATGTCTTTAACACTGTGACGAACACACTGAATGGATTACATTTATTATATAACAATAATACATTACACATTATTATTAAATACAATATTTAGTTGAAATTTAAATATACTTAATACGTTTATCCGTTTGTTTGTAAATACAATATAAAAGAAGAAAATGTTGATTTAACTGATTTTATTTCGGATGGAATAATTTAAATAGCTGCATTATTTGATTAAATATTTGATTATTTAAATACATTTATAAATAAATATGGGATTTTGCATCTGATTGAGTATATTTTGTATCAGGAATTAGTCATATACAAGATTTAAAATATATAAGAAGATATACTTAGACTTAAACTGGAATGTCACAAAAGTAGTAACTATGTAAAATTTTAAGTTAATCGGACATATATAATAGTTTCGGAGATTTCGTGGTTAGTCAGTGAGTATTAAATCGCTTATATATAGATATATATTTTTTTCATTTAATGTCTTCGTTATTCCTAATATTTAATGAAAATCTTATAGTACCAAATTTGTCAAGTTTATAAGCTAAGTCAATTCAGTTTAGTTTGACAGAAAAGTTTTGAGAAAATAAAATATTAAGATAAACAAGATAATTTATTTACTGCCAATCAAATATTATTAATTTAATATTATAATTTTTTAAGAAGACTATATGTCCTGTATTCCTGTTTTGGCTAAAACATAAAAGACAAGGATGCTTGTTACACTTACGGAACCCATTTGGTAAGTTTAGTATCGTTTGGTAGACGTACGAGTAATTATATGAAGATAAAAAAATATTTTCTCTTTAACAAAACAATATTTCATTGTAAATTTGCCATTATTCATATTAATATTTCTTTTCCATTTCCTCCGTATCTTACTCCGTGTCACTCAGTGTCCTCGTGCCGTGTATCCAATGTGTCAACATCATGTGTTATTAATATGTCGTATTAACTGACACCGACTGGCAATGTTGTACAACAACTTGAGTGACGGTATTTATTATTAGTTTTAAATGTAATGTCCTGTGTAAGTATTAGATTTGTTTCTTAACATTAATGAAGACAAGGAAAAGATAATGTTGTAATATAAATAGAAAATAATAATTTTAATATTATAGGAGGACAAACGAGCATACGGGTCACTTGGTGGAAAGTGATCATCTCCGCCCACTATCAGTTGTAACACTAGAGGAATGATAAGAGCGTTGCCGGGCTATGAGGCTACCTATTCCTATACTATATACTTTTGTTTGGAGATATCCATGTCGTATGTTACTGAAAATACAGACGACGGAATTTGATAAAAGGAATACATAAGTGTTGTTAAAGTAATTATCTTGTATATAAAATTAAATATAGTGTTTTTATACTTGCTGCAGTTGCAATTTAGTAACTATTAAATTAATATGAATGATCGCTTGCTGTCAGATCTGATTGATTGAATAGTGCTGGTATTCAATTTGCTTCTTATATTATGTTAAATGTAATAGTAGTGTAGATATAACTTTAGTATTACACTATATATAATACTAAATATTGTTTAATAAATTGCTTTATAAATATTGTTTATAGTATTTTACATCTTAAATACATTTAGGATATGGCCGCGATATTTTTCTCATACAATTAGTATATTTTGTTATTGATGAGAAAAAAATATATAATAACGATAATTATCAAACAATTTTCAAACTTCAAAATTATCAATCAACAGTACATACTTACCGTTGTAATAACATTCAGTAGAATTATTACGACTCACTAATCACTAATCTGAAGAATGTTTTTTTTGTCCGCTTTAATAAATTTGAAAGTTAATAACATTAATATTATGTAAAATAGAAAATAAAACATATGTACAGGGCAGGGTGGACCAAAGTCCGTTTATATTTGAAATGATGATTAAAAAACAACTAATTACAGTTGATTAATATTGTTTATTGTTTTCGATAGTATAGAAAAGGGGAATTTATTTCTTAAAAATCATATCATCCATATGCAACCATTCATTATTCTGGCATTGCTGCAATCTAGAGCATTTAGATCAATATTATAGTTAGTAAATCTAGCGACTTATGTTCTTTAAGGTATGTAGATCATACCTTAGTAATAATTAAATATTCTGTAAGCCTTTTTATCATCATTAGAATTACAGAATCTAGTATTTAATAGAATAAACAAGTAATAATATTATGTAATATACTAATTTAGTATGCGGTTCAGCGCTAATAAGTGTTGTCATTATCATCAGAAACAACGTGAAATACACTACTGAGATATAAACAGAGAAATCAGAATGTATTTAATTTCATCTCTAAATCCTATTTGGTTCTAAATATGAGATTTGCATTGATCATCTGAAGCGGTAGCTCGCACTAATAGACACTCATGAAATCTGCACTTCAAAGTGCTTACGAACTGTTTTCACTGAGCTTGGTTGGTTTAATATTTGTGTATAAATTAAGATGTGATTTAAATAATACGCTTGAGTGCATTGTTATTTGTTAAATTTGGCTTAGCATTCGGACATTTTAAACATTTATTGAGCGAATCGAGCGATGCGAGCGGAGCGTTCTACTGGAGACTTTTTCACATTCTTTGTCATGAATAGGCTCAAAAACTACTTGACGGAAAACTATGAAATTTTGCAATCAAAAAGACACACATTAGATGATGGTTTTAAAATAAAATTGTAAAATGTCATGTCGTTGAGGAATAATCGTCAAATCACTGATATCCCATTGAAGTCAATGGGAAACGATACCTATCGTTATATGACATATAATGACCTCATTATATTGGGCTCGCTTCGCTCAACATGCAAACGGCACCAAAGATTTCGTGAGCACAGCGATTCGAAATTGAGAGTCTGTTGGTGCCCCTACCAAATAATTAATTTTAAACAAATAAATGTGTTTAATGACAAAGGTAATAAAATTATTTAAAAAGTAAAAATGATTTTTCAACATATATGTGAACAAAATATCTAAATTAATTTTATGTTTATTGTAAACGTAATGCAGACATTTATAAATTAAACAAATGTGAGGTTTATTTTAATGTCAACTTAAAAAAAATTTAAAGCGTTTTTATGAAACTTGGTATTTTAAAAATTTGTGAGCCCGATAACTCTTAATCTACTCGATCAATCGTTTTGAAATTTTGCACAGTATTTCTTCACATAATTCGCCAGGGTTTTTTTTTAATAATTGTTGATTTTACAATAAAAAAATAAGTTTTTAAATTCCAAGTGTTATAAAAAATTAAAAAAAAGGAAAAAAAAATAGCTCGATTTTACCAGGGGAAACATCTCCTTTAACGAATGCATTTAGATTTTTTGGTTTCCGATGATTGTGTTACGAGTTATGATGCTCACCGCAAAACAATTTTTTTGCGAGGCGCTTCCGGAGATTGGCTGTCAATCTTTCAATTTTTGATATTTTTAATGAAAAATTAGGAAAATATAGTTTTAATGTAATACAATTAATTAATTAATTAATAATACAATTAATTAATATTATATGCAATTTAACGAAATACATCGACATTCGGTATCGGTATCGACAAAAAAAAATCTTGAAAACATGGCTTTTTTTCACCGAATTAACCCTACCCTGCCCTTAAATAATAGTGAAGTGTGTACGAAAAAATATTATCCTATCTTTTTATTTCTTTAATTAATTTTAATTATTTACTGCCATCTATCGGCAATTAGCGACAACACCTAACACGCTTCCATAGACCGATCAATAAAAAACTCGCTAAAAAACTCCCATAGATGGCACTACGAGTCTCATAACGAAATAAAATATGGAGGAATTAAATAATATGAAATTTTGCATTCTTTCCAGTCTATCATTTTATTTCTTTAATAAAATTTTATTCCTTTTAATTAAAAAAGAAAGCTGTGTTAACTATCTCCAAACATTCAGTTACGCCGCGATCTGCCATCTATCTTCTATTTCCGACAACACTTAACACGCTTTCACAGACCAATCAATAAAAACGCTAAGAAACGCCTATAGATGGCACTACGAGTCTCATAGCGAAATAAAATATAGAGGAATTAAAGAATATAAAATTTAGCTTTCAGCAAGATATAAAACAACACAGTCGAAATATGTTAGAGAAGAAGGAATACATTAAAATTTAAAATAAAATTACAATAATTAATAGAATAAAGGAAAAATGTTACATAATATTTTAATTTCCTAAACATTACATGTGTAAATAATATTTGATATTGTGTTCTAGAAATAAACACGTAACTGTTGTTACTAGGGGCGCCAACAAACCCTCAATTTCGACTAGCTGCGCTCGCGACATCTCGATTGCCGTTTGGATATTGAGCGAAGCATGTCTGTGACTCATCGTTTCCCATTGAATTCAGTGGGATATCAGTTTTTTGACGATTATTCCTCAACGACACGAAATTTTTCAACAATTTTTAAGCCATCACCTAATGTGTGTCTTTTTGATTGCAAAATTACTTAATTTTCCGTCAAGTAGTTTTCGAGCCTATTCGTGACAAAGAATGTGAAAAAGTCTCCAGTAGAGCGCTCTGCTTTCTACTCCCGCTTCGCTTAACAAATTACAACTTATCACTTAAAGGTGGAGAGTGGACAAAGCAAGATGAAAAAGCTTTACTACACATTTATTCAGTATCTTTAATGGAAGAAATATTTTTGGAGCTGCGTAACATATGAACTAAGTTGTAATAGTCCTCTATTAGTATTAACATTAATAATTATTAATATTTTATGGTGTAATATCAACAATCAACGTAAGTTAGGTAATAACTCAACACTAGTATAATTATATGATAATATGAAAAACTATAATAGACTTGAAGCAATCAGGCAGATGCATATTATTAGGTTACTCTTTATAACGTATTTATACGTTTGCAAACGTTATTTTAACCCAATGACGTCTTCGATAAAGTCATGCATAGAGTATCGTAATCAAAGAGAGGCAGTCTAGGATGGTTTATGACACCTCCCGCAGAATGGATTCTAAAATATTATCTCAATCTGCTATAAAGATAAATGGTAATAATATTTCGAACAGTTGGAGATTAATTATAATTATATATGAATTCTTGTTCTTCAGATAAATAAGCGCTTTTAAAATAAAATTGGATTGAATTAGTTGTAATGCACCCTCGGTTGATTTCAATCGTTTGTAGATCTATTATTAATTACTATTGTAACCAGCCTTAAATTAGCCGTTGAAAGTGACTTTGGTGAATCGAATTACAATATATCCCCTACATATGTATATACAAACCCTCGGAAAGGAATATCTACAATTTTTAATTTAATTATATTATTGCTATCAAGACTGTTTCAACCAGCGCGTCTCGGTTTAAATCCTTAATTTAAATAAATAAAAAACCTCACAAGATTATACTGTATGTAACTTGCAGTAATCAGAAGATGGATTAAGCTCCACACTGTATAGCTTCAGGTAATTAGAAAAGCTGCTAGTATGAACTGAACCATGGGTAATACGAATTATATACACTATTCACGTCTAATATTAAATGATAGAAAATTAAAGTGAATTTTCTCATATGTACTTATGTACATATTGTATTAGCAAAAAAATTAATTAATACTTCACTCTTCATTCCTTTAACGGTTTTATAAAAGGTCATTACTGAAGTAAAGTCAACGTAGATACGAGTTTTGTTTCCATCTGCCAAGATAAATGGAAGATAAGTCCAAACTGCGTCCTTGTATCTTCTTGCTTAGACTTATATTTTTGCTGGTTAAAGTGCGACATTTTACTTTAATAACTAAATGTTATGTTAAGATAAATATTGTATAATATTTTTTTGTTTCAAAATGTTAGTATTGAAAAATAAAGACACATACATAAAAAAGCGAGTTATATTAAAAAATCTATGAAAAGTTTTAAATGATAAAAAATTAAAAACCTTTTCACAGGCGCTTGCTTAAATATTTCAAGCAATGCACTGACATCGCTACTGAAATATGCTATTAATTTCAAAGCGATGGTTTGAGAAGAAATGCCGAGCTATACTCTCTCTATTACTAGATATTTCGTAACAATGTCTTCAAATTTTTTAATCTAAAAGGTATATAAAATGCTAATTTCTTATAGAATTTTCGGGTATTAATTAAACTGTTCAATGTAACCGCTATCTAGTGAGTCCATCCAACAGATAATGAGTGATAGCTACTAAGAGATATTGATCACTGCAGTCTCCGAGTCTCATAGATGACACCTTCACTGGTTTAATTATACTGAATCAAAAGGTTCTTTATGATAATTAATTTATTTCAATTATATATTTTGTTTACTTGTGCGATACTGATTTTTAATCTTCTCAAAGTACTCGTTGACTAATTTTCAATAAAGATCATGTTAACGCTGAAATAATTACTACGTTGAAATATTAATGCAAAAACGTAATAAATTACAACTCAAAAAAAAAGAACAAACATGGAAATTTAATTTATTTAAACATTCTTTTGAAGTGGCGGAATCGAATAAAATTTAGAATAAAGACATTGCTGAGAAGAATTGAAGGACGCGTCACCGCTTTATATTGAAAATGCATTTTATTCACAATATACATTCTAGAATAATATTCAAATATTTGTTATGCGACAATCAAATTGTTGGGAAAAATATTTATGTATTTTTGGGAATATATATGTAAATTCAATCAAATTGATGTAACTGAGCTGTAAATTGTGCCCTTCTACTGGGCTAATATTGAATAATGGAAGCTGTGATATTAATGATACCAATGTCAAGTCTAGTCTGGGGTCCTTGTAATGTGTTTGATTGTATACTTATATAACGTTACTAGTTATACCCTGGCATGCTTCGCAGTGGCACATTTGGGTTGCGTGGTGAGACATAGTTGTCGTTAACTAGTATCGCGTCTGTTTCAAAAATACCAAAACAAAACAACACAAAATCTTTAAAAATGTTTAAAACGTTCAAATTTCGATTTTCAAAATTGTTGTCCAGCATTGCGCTCCATTTTTAAACTCGTCCTCTGAACGCCTCGTGTAAGAGAGAAATATTCATTGAATCGATTACAATATAACAAAATAAACAAAATAGATACAGATAAGATAAAATAAGACTAGATACATAACAACCATCTCTGTGACGAGTTGTATGTAGTGTCAAAATTGTAATTAGTTTTTGAGGCGTACGCAAAGTAACAGAGATTAATACTATTAATAAATATACATATAACACTCGACAATTCTAGACATAATTTTAATAAAATTATTTCTATGAATAGCTGTTATTTAAAAATAATACTTGTTTTTATACTTCACATTAAAGTACTTGTGAATTATATTAAAATTATCGGTCTTTTTATTGAAAGGCTACATTTTATTTATATAAGACATGTTCCGTGGATTAGAAACCATGTCAGATATATTGGAAGTAACAACTTAGAGCATTCCTTATAGGTACATAAATATTTAAAATATATAGTCGTATTTTCTGTTAAACAAGTAACATTGCATTGGATATCCGACTTCTTTCTCTTCACCGGTTTCAAATACAGATGAGCGGGCTCCTGTATCAGATTACACAGACCCAAAGCATTGTAGTTTAGTTTCAAGAATAAGTAAAATAGTTGACTGGTAACTTGTAATTTGTTGAGTACATGCAGAGTTAGTTAGTTACTACACATTAATAAAACTGATATCAAAATATATGTGTCATACTAATGCCATGGTAAGTGCCTGCACATGCATGTTACAATGTTAGGTTAATGTCTTCTATTTAATTATATCAAGTATAAATAGGTAAGACTAAGGCTCACAGAGGTAAAAAACAACAATTGGTATATAAAAACTTACGAAAAATATTTAAAAACAGATTAAAGAAATACCAAGCGAGCTGTTCTTGAGCAATTAAAATTCTCTTTATAACTTGCAAACCGTAGTTGTTATTTTCTCTTCGATAATAGAACAGCTAAAGAGATTAAAACCATAAACTTTCATAAGATTCTCCGAGTCTGAAGATAGGTGGGACCACTTTGTTTTCTGTACTAAACGCACTACACACGCACACGCACACGCGCACGCACACGCACGCGCACGCACGCACACGCACGCACACGCACGCGCACGCACACGCACACGCACGCACACACACACGCACACACACACGCACGCACACGCACGCACGCGCACGCACACGCACACGCACACACACACACACGCACACACACACACACACACACACACACACACACACACACACACACACACATTTAACAATCTCGGGAGTCACATTTTTTCAGTAAAACAAAAAATTGTTTAAAGGGAGGTGTCCACAACGCAGTCTGTGTGCCATCTTTGTTAAATAGCTACTTACGTTGTATTTTTGAGCAACCTAACAGCTGTACAGAATTCGGTATTATTCAAAGGTTATAAAAATTGTTTTATTTAGAAGCTACCTAATCCAAGACATCAACAATAAAGTCACAACGATATCTGCTTCAATATAATTTATAACACGTGTTACAATGATGTGTGATAAATACTTAATTAAAACTGGTTGTCTCTGTGTATATTTGTTTTATCAGTATTATAAATAACTCAATTGACTTTATTTTAACTTCATGTAAAATACAAATACTCTTGTAACAAACAATACCATTCAGAAATATAAATGATAAATTATAATCAATATTTGCTTTCAAGCAAAATAAGATATAGATTTATTAAGAGTTAAATATCTGAGTAATATCTTAATACCTTACAGTATATGTTAATATTTATTAAAAGCTTGTTTCATTGATCCCTTTCCTGTATAAATATTGTAAGTGAAGCATCCTTCCTCTCTTTTATTAGACTCATTACACTGGATCCACGTTATTGAACATTCAGTGAAAAGGTTCGCTGAGCTTCGATATTTAATATTCACAGTATTTTAAGGTTTTTTTTTGTTTGCTTTCAATGTTACTTTTTGGTTGTTTGTTTTTTTTTTTTTTTGGAATAAATAGATATAATTAAACTCATATTGTCCTTGAAAGGAACCAATATCATAGAAAATTATTGTCTTTGCATGATTCTTGTAATGAAATAATAAAGAGACGACAAAATCTGTATACGATTTCTTAATTTTAATATATTATTTTGGGATCATAGCAATTGATAACGAATTTTTTTATAGTAGAACTAAACATGCGGATACTAATTGTTTAACAATGTTTATACTTTTAGTGATGATAATTTCAGTTTAGAAGTATGAAATTCCACAATTTATATAAACATCTGACATTACACAAATATATTTGTGTCATTACAAGATTTTTGAAATAAACATTTAAATTACTATTTTATACATATACAATAAAGATTTTTGGGATGGACAAGTGTAGTTTTGCATTAGCTTCCATCCCACTTTAATAAATCAAGTTAACCTGATTATCCTTTCCATTTCCTGACCTCGATGCGGGCCGTGTTATTATGAATGTATTTTGGGTCTACATAATGTTTACCTATTATTTATTACACAACTGATTTAATCTGTTCTTGATATAAATATCGTGCTAAATAATTTTTTAGTTGCATTAAGTTTAAATTTTTTTTTACTCAGAGCGCTTGTAGTCTCTTCGACATTTCAATGATGAAATAACTATTATTTGTGTAACCACGGAAAGTGTCATATATTATTTGGGTGCGATAAACTAAGAAGAAAAATTAACTATTCTGCGTGTTTAATCGTCAATTAATGTGGATTCCCAGACTTAACTAAAACACACAATAAAACAAAGTTTGTCATGCAGAATCCAGCGGATTCTGTGATCCAGCAAAAAAAACTCAATATAAAAACTACACATCAGGCCTGTTATATCCTGTAAGTTACTACATGTACTAATTAGCAATACCCGTATTTTCAGTTAAACACAGCTACACTCAAATAAACTTCAAACTTATTAACCACACCTGCTATTTGTATTACAACATTATACAAATAACGTTCTGCACGTTTCATACAATGATGATTTGTACCGTATTAAATATATTAATAACTGTTAGAGCAAAACAAACATACAAACTACTACACTTACGTATTTCATGATGATTATGATATTGATATTTCACTCGTGACCTTTAGATGTACATCTTCACTGTCAATGAAGGCATCATATTAACATAAGCGTTGATGAATTTAGAATTCGTTACATTTTAATCTTAACAAAAAAAATAATTTTAAATGTATAATGTTTTATAATTCAAATATAATAAGTTGAATTGTTATATATTACGAGTATATAACCATTATTTAGGGTCAAGTTATTTAATAATAACTAACATCGCGGTCAGGAAATAGAAATGGTTATCCGGTTGTCTTGATTTATGACAATAATAACCTAAAAAGGGTTAGGATAGCTTAATATCATTGTACTTGTATATCCTAATCCCGAATATAAAGGTAATTTAAATGTTAATGTTATTCTGTATATCAAACATTATAATCTCTTGTATATAAAGGTGCGTGATGCAAAATGTATCACGCGTAGTGCGAAATTTAGTATTTTATACTTTCATAAAGAAAAAATAAGTATAAATAAATAATAAGTAAGTATAGTTGTGAATATTTTACGCTATCGGAAACAGATGGATATGGAATTTTAAATGATAAGAACAAATATATCCCGTACATCAACAAGAACTCGGACATGCAATCTCTGGAGATATCACATATCGCTTTGCCAATTGAGGTATAGTATGTAAGTAAAACTTATTATTACTGTTTGATTGTTTCTGAAGCAGCTGACATCGACTCACACTGATCTAACAATTAATTATTGACAGCTCATGATTCAGGAACAACCGACGGACACAGGAGACAACCATTCAAAGCACAGTGTTACAGTTTAGAATTATTAATATTATGTACATTGAATATTACAATATGTAAAGTAACTATGCTGTGTGGATTACAATCAAATAATAAAGTAATATATGTTTTATAACAATTCACTTATTTTTGGTCATAATTAGTATTTATTTATCTGTATTAGAAATATCACAATAAGTAGATATGGAAAATATGTTTGCTGGAGAACAGATTATTACCAATAACTCTCGTATTTAACTCGAATTATTGTTCAAATAACTTCATTTCAATATAATTGTTATTGCAACATCAACCCTTCGATACATAATATACATAATACACTAAGGCTCCATTGATTGTAGTTGGTAGTAAGTGTTCTCGTAGTGGTAGTTCCCGTAGTCAGCAGACAGCGCTCCAACACTCACGAGTCACGAGGAAGAGTACAACTACTTCAAACACAATATTTATAATACTCAAGTAGTGTCTCTTTGTATGCGTTGTCATAATCATTATAAATAATATAAACATCATATACCAATTGAATTTGTAAAATCATTAACATTATTCCTACCATATATTGCAAGTAAAATGAACAGTTTATATTGAGCTGTAATAATTCTAACGTCAGACCAAAATAGGTTTCTCTAGGTTATGGTAATCAAAGTATTAAACAACTGATAACAAAATGCTGTTTAAGTCAACCTAATTAGTGTTGTAATTAATTAAATATATAACATGTTCTGTCATGACACCAGAGGTTAATAAAATGGTATCTAAGAGTGTTTAATCCGGGTCAGACATAAATCAAGCTCTTCCGAATTTAAACACGAGTGATGTGCCGCGACTGTTACAATGTCAAAGTTATTTATTTGAGGATATTTCTCTTTTATGATCTTAATTTGTATCATGAAATCAGAATGTATTTAATTTCATCTCTAAATCCTATTTAGTTCTAAATATGAAATCTGCATTGATCATCTGAAGCAATAGTCTAATATTAACTCCCAAAATCTGCACTTCAAAGAGCTTACGAAGTGTTTGCACTGAGTTTAGTTGGTTTCAATATTTGTACATAAATTAAGAAGCGATTCATGTATAGCGATTATAACATTGTTGGATTTCAACAAATAAACTTTTAAACTTAACTTAAACTTTTTTGTATGTTAAGAATCGGCTTAGCATTCTTAGCATTTTAAGACTGTATCAATGCAATAATTTTAAGAGTTAAAAAAAATATTTTAATTATTTATGTAATTTACCAAAGAACTGTTATAAGTATATCTCTAAAGACAATATTTATGTTTAAACATGGAAGCATTTAAATACTCACTTACTATTGTCCATATCCTATTACATATGTGTGTGTTATATTACATGTGTATGTGTGTGTGCTCTGTACATAGCACTTTCGCCTTTAATATTACATAGCATCGTCTCTGTGCGGACTGTTTTAACATTTATATGAGAGAAATATGTGACACCACTCATATGATATCTTACTTTGAAGTCTCTATAATTTAAACTTATTAAACTATGATAAATAAACAAATCTTTAGATATACATAGTTTTGAACATATCATCATGTCATGGCTCTATTGTCTACGTTGTCTTAATAAAAAATCCTAAATGTAAATAATAAACATCTTTATATGTCCGGATAAACTTCTCAAGAAAAGCGTCATGAAGACTAAATAAGTTTCCTCCTTTCTTCCTTTCTTAAAATTATATAAAATTATATAATTTACTTGATACACTTTATATGTAATTATTTTGTTTGACAAAGATATAACATTACCCACGTGTTATGTAACATTGAGTTAGAACATCTTACCGATATTGAAAAGGAAATGAGCGTTTTATAAACGAATTTATTTTACGAGCGGTGAATATGGAATGAAATTCTTATAAAAGCGGTTTTAACACTGATTTTGCTTCATTCTTTTACAACATATATCTGAACAAAATATCTAAGCTATTTTACATTTATTGAAACATTTATAAGATTATATAAATATGTGTATTGTTTTATCGTAATAACCTTGTAGTGTCGTTGCAAAACCTTCGTTAAATGAATACAATATAAATATAATAAAGGCCAATATTAGAGTAATAATAGTAGTGTAAATAATTTGAACTTAACTTACTTAATTGAGCTGAGCGAAGCGAAGCTCTTTACTGGTCAGATCGCAAAAAATGCGAACTCTCTGTTCTTAAAAACTATTTGAGCTACGTTAACGAAACTCGCAGCAACGATTGCGAGCATAAGGCGCTAAGCATATATTTAATTTTGTAAAAATCGTAATTCAAAATTTAGTATAATTTACTAATTCAGTTTAGGACAATTTAAGTGCTATCTCAGAAACTACGCATACCACAGTTTCGAAACTCGGCATGGTGTTTGATGCCACATTGCTTTATGACTGTGCAAAATATCGGACAATTTCGATCGACAGATCTTGAACAATTAACAGAACTAATTTAATTCGATTAGTGACTCGCCAGCGCCTACGCGATGCACGAGTTACGAGTGGATTGAAATCTAAGAAAATTTTTTACTACTCTCATACTCGTACATCGCAGAACTGACTATAAATTCGTCAGAATGCAGTTCACATTGAGCTCGAAGCACACTAAAAGAATGGTAAGTATATATAAATATATATATTATAATAATATGAACTTACGTCTTTATATATTTATTTAGTTTTGAAAATTATAAACTATAATTTTATATATATTCTATACAATAACAATTAGTATTGTTAGCAACCACAATTTCAATAGCAACCATTTTATTCGTTACCTCATAGTAAAGATGTCATCATAAATTAGTTTGGTTTATTTTAAAGTCTCTAATGTTTTACCAATGTGATTAAAACAGTTTACATTGCTCACGGTAAGTAATATGAGTGAGAGGCAGAAAGCGTTCCGTGAGATTGTGAGCGAGACGTCATTAGTTCCTATGTTTACACTTTACGTCTCCTTAACTCATCTGTCACGAATTATTATATCATCCCATTATCATAAATTGGAACGTGGACGAGGCAGAGGAAGACGCAGGCGGCGTGCAAGTGGCATATCGCGATACACAGCAACTTATGTCCGTTCACAACAGTATCGAGATAGTGCAGCCACACATATCACGCTTCCTAATATCGCAGCAAATAAGCGTCGATTCAATAAAGAATTAGAAAAATTGACATGCGTTTCCTGTTCTAAATGTTCAAGAACCGATTTAAAAGAAGCAGGAGTTCCCTATACTTGCTCTGCATGCTGTTCCATTCTATCAACAGGAATGTTCACCATAGAAAATTTTATGGATCCTGGGGCAGTGCCACCACAATTACAAGGGCTGACACAGATCGAAACTATGCTCATTGCACGCATACATCCAATTATGCGAGTGTATCGGCTCAGGGTAAGCGGTGGTCCCGGATAGTTTCGTTATGCAGGACATATTTTAAACGTCGAACAAGAAATTCAAACGATGGCCTCTGTACTTCCTAAACGATTTGCAGATCTGCAAATAATCATTGTACGACGCGAAGCACCAACAGGCTTTCAAGACTTTCGTGTAAGATGTCAGAAAGTGCTCGATGCTCTCCGGGGGCTGAAACAAAATAACGAATTTTAACAAGACATTCCGATTGATTTGAATGAACTCGATAGGCTACCGTCTGATGACACAGATGTAACAAACCTCCTTACATATGCAGAAGAAGGAAACAGTGGAATGGACGACGTTACCGAAGATGATGACGTAGTTGAAACTGCAGTTATCAATTTGCCTTATGTTACAACTGATCAACAAGTAACGAATCGCTTAGCGTGACCATCGTCAACTGCTCAGCCGATTAATGAATACAGAGAGGAAGGCTACATTGCAAAATGTTTTTTACACCTGTTCCCTACCGGCAAGGCTACTTTTAACTGCAGTAGATGAAAACAAAAAGTAGAATTTAAAGAATGGGTTAATTTTTTCTAGACAAACGGTTCGCCCAGGATCCCAGATTTTGATTCCTTTGCCTGAATACAGATCAAAGGCATGATAGTGCTACTAAGTGCTCAATGTACGCAAACAAGCAACACTTCTCTGGAACTGTTGAATAACTAGCTGCACGTCTTGAACTGCAGCCTTCGCTATTGAATAACCTTCTCGCTTTCAATTCAGGAATAAGAGGAGATGCGAATTAGAAGCAATGATCAACCAAATTGGCCTCCCAACAATTTTCCTTACACTAAGCGCTGCTGATCCGTGGTGGCCAGACATTCAAAAACTGTTTTCAGTAGACGATAGTGTTTTTGAAAACGAGAAGAGTCTTGTAAGGCATAAGCAAAGACATTTAAACGACAGCCCACAAATGCCAGCTGAGCACTACGAGAAACTTGCTTATTTTCATGAAAGAAGTCGAGAAAATTCTGAATCTCAAAGACTTTTGGTACAGATTTGAATGGCAGCACAGGGGATCAGGACATTTTCACATCATAGCTTGGATTCAAAATGCTCCTGATGTACGAACATTCGATGCTTTGCCGTGAACAGAGCAAAAGTTAGCTCAGCTCACGACCCCGCTTGCGTGACCTAGTAAATGTAAATGCACAGTAAGTTAATAAATGTAAAAATCGGTATAGTATGAAGTTATTAATTATCGTCAGCTACAAGATACATCCTTTGTCTTCAGATTAAACTAAAATGCTGTAATGACAGAAAGTTGATAAAGTTGTTAAAGCTAACCTTTATTTCATTTGAGATAGGATTGTGTATAATGTATAATCCGACAACTGTTGAAATTACACTTATTAAATTATTGTATTATACATATATAGACATACTAACATACATGTTAGTATCAAAATATATTAATAATGTAATTTTTAAACAACATCTTCGAGTTCGTCACTGAAGTTGGTGTACAAAAGCCGTGAATGTCCATAATAGAAGATAAAGTTTCAAGTAATATTATCTTATTGAGCTGAGCGAAGCGAAGCTCTTACCGGTCAAAAGTGTGTTTCGATGTTCGCCTACTCCTCCTAAACCATTTGAGCTAGAACTTTAAAATTTTGCATATGCATTCAAGAAAGTGTCCCGCTCGTTTAGCAGTTCTTTGGTGACATTCGTGATTGTAGATTTTGATTAAAGGGTCAAAAAGTGTCCCATAGATCAATATATACTTTTTTAACTTAGCAATTCATTATAACATAACTTTGCTATAATAATTATGACAGGCGTCAAAATATAATAAATAGATATTGCACAGGACCACTCCCAAGGGCATTCTTTTGTACGTTTTAGTGACGTGTTTGACTGCTACTCGTAATTCTAATAACTTCAACGATTATTTTTAATTATTATAGAAGTTCCACTTTCACTTATAATAGATAATCTGATTCAGAATTCTCCAAATTATGTGTTTAATCAACAAATTAAGGAAAACTTTTACGTCATTATTGTTATCTTTCAGTAAAGTTAACTTTCCATTTTTACATTCGTAAATGAGTCAGTATGGTTTCGTAACTGTTGAGTTCCGCAGTAGTTAAATTTGATGTACTATAAAATTATACAAATTACGGCTTGCAATAAAACAAAAGGTGTTTTAAATGATTAATACATTAATGTGTTAATTATACTATTTATGTATAAGTTATATAATAAAAGGTTTTAATTAGTTTCTTGTCCAGTTACAGTACTTTCAGATTATTACATTAGATACGGGACAGACCTTCTACGTCATTACTAGAACTTTGAATTTGATAGAATAGAAAATATTTTATGCAAATGCAAATATTTTAACATTTAATATACATAACATATTATTAAATATCTTAATATATTTGTGTATATATTTATATTAAAATTTTCTCAGTTAATTTTATTGCGCATAAATATTGGCAAAATTATGAACTTAATTATAAAAATAATTATAGTGGAAGAATTTTATGTATTTATGTCAAAAATCTCGATCGATTTCTCGCCGTTTCATATTTCTTTGTGTTCCATATATTTTAACAATTTGAAAAAAAAGCAGGATTGCTCTGCACAAATAAGAGCGGTCAATCATTTTTAAGACATCAAAAACCGTAAGATTCACCCAGATACATCAACAACATCTCTCCTTTTAATATTCTTCAAAGCTTGACATCAGTCGTTTGGAAGACCTTTTTTTTGTGTTTATTTGTCTCCAGAATGCGACAACATAATTAGTTAAAAATTTTCTCATGTATGTTTGAGCCGAATGCGGATGTTATAGCGAAAACAGATTGAAAAAATGTTTAGACATTCAAAAGTTATAAAAAAAATCACACCTGCCATAGACAATACATTAGAGCTGCCCTGCGCGTGCGAGCAATGTGCTGAGCTAGAAGGTGAAAATTATTCCTAATAAATCGATATTTTCTGTAGCTATTCACCTGAAAGAAGAGGGGCTCAGCTCAACACCCACTACGCACGGTTGGCGGATCCTAGGTGCATGTAATATTTCGACATAATTGTCAAAAATTATTAATTCTCTCTAATCCGTATTCCATGTATTTACACCATAAAAAAAACAATTACAGACAACAGAATATATTGCTGAATTTAAATATCGTTCCACTAACCTTCATAAAATATTTAATAAATTATATTATTTTTATTATCACGGTAAAATATTAATAATTTGAAATACTTTTTTTATTAATATTTTTTTTATAATTTTTCTTGTAGCACTGGATTAAAGTGTAGTGTCAATAACTTTCTGATCATCTGTCAACGTGACATAATAAATCTGGACATTGACGAATGACTGTATTGCTGAATCACCGTTATATTTTCTTGTTAAAATATTTAAAATATTGAAAAGTGAGATCGCTCAGTGATTTTTGACTCACGCGCACGTGTTGAACATCAACGAATGTAGCGCGTGCGTAGGAAAAGTTTATTTTAGAACAACTTGAGCATCAAAGTAATTTTTTCTTCTTTCTTATTATTCGAATTAAGTTAATTAAATTTAAATCTTTATTAACAAATTTATCATAAGTTATTTTTTTTTATTTTTATTAATAGAAACAAAACAATGCCGCTACGTGCTGATGCAGATGCAGACAGAATGCGTCGTTTGAGAACTAACGTAATGCCAAATTTACCGATGCAAGCAAACGACCGAGCGATACAAACGTTCAAGGCTAAATTCGTACACGACCTTTGCAAGCTTAATTTAATTGTGTGTCCAAAATGTACGTACTCAATGTCGAACAAGAATTGCAACCGCTCGCAAGATTCCTGCCACAGAGATTTGCAGACGTGCCTGTGATTCTGGTTCGACGCCATACAGCAACTGGATTCCGCGAATTCAGGGTTCGTAGGCAGAAAGTATTGGAGGCGTTGGTTTGGTTGAAGCAAAACAACGTGTTCTATCAAGACATTGAAATTGATTTGATTGATGTAGGCACCACTTTAGCAGCAATAGAGGATGACGAAGAGATAGTAGAGACAGCTGTAATAACTGTACAACCTGTGACAACTAATTGTCAAATTGAGCAGCGGATTGCATGGCCATCATCAACAGCAACACCCATTAATGAGTACACAGAACAGGGTTACATTGCTCAGGCATATCCACATCTCTTCCCAACTAGAAAAGCTGCAAGTAATTATAGTACGAGACAATTTCCAATATTTTTCAAGGATGGGGTCAAGTACATTATGCACTTCAAAGACAAGCATTTTGCACAACATCCAAGATTGCGATTCCTCTGTTTGAATCGTGATCAAAGATGCTGAACACTTGAAGGCCTTCTCATTCAACCTTCAACGTTTGCTGGCAATCAACAACCACTCATACTTGGTCACCTAAGCGTGCGGAGAATGAGCGACTTAATAGATTATAGACGAATAACTAATTTCATGTGCATATCACTTTTAGCTCATTTTTCAGATTTTATCATCGTAATACTTAATCATATCGAGAATGAATATTAATCATTACTACTAAGCTTATCACTAATAAAAAATAAGTTTGCATTGTATTGCACGTCACTTTTTCAAATTCGTAATTTTATGTGCACAAAACATGATATGTAATGTTGTGTTAATAAAGTTCTAAATTTTAACGACTCGTCCTATCACGCTAAAATTTTCCACACTGTTGCAGCAATGCCTGCTGGATGTCTTTAACTTATATTAGCATGATCAAATAATTCTACGCCACTGTCGGCCGCTCCGGGAGAACGCGCGCAACTTACAGCATCATCTGACCACTCAACGCCACTGCCGGCCGCCCCGGGGTAACGCACGCAACTTACAGCATCATCTGACCACTCTGCGCCACTGTCAGCCGTCCCGGGGCTTCACACTTAACTGACAGCATCAGCTGGGCACTCTACACCACTGTCCGCCGCCCCGGGGTAACACGCTCAATAGACAGCATCATCTGGTCACCCTACGACACTGTCGGCCGTCCCGGGGCAAAGCATTCAACTAACAGCCTTATCTGAGCACTCTACGCCACTATCGGCCACCCCGGGCCAACGTACGCTAATTTTAGAACAAACAAACATCTCTACGCCACTGTCCGCTACTGAACGCCGCGTTTCTCTATGATTATTGCAGAACATGTTCAATTGGCGGGATTTTTTTAGGGGGCAATGCAGTTCATTCTATTTATTTACATTTGTTCATATCTATCTATCTATCTATCTATCTATTGTCATTCATATATTGTTGAATTAAACATGACCCGTGTACCTCGAAAGCAAATCGGACGGCATACACCTAATAATGTTTATCAAAGAAAACACAAGGCAAACGAAGATAGTAAAGATTTGGTGATGAAAGATATTAGGATTCAAAATAAAAAGAACCATGAACTTGTAGGCGTATTACTAAGTAAACACGTGGATCAAATTTTTGAGAGTCATGGTCAAATCATTGAAGGACGGTCGGAATTACTTAGAAACGCTGGGGATGTAGAGCCATTTGTAGTAGGAGATACGTTAGATATTTTCACAAATTACATAGAGAAAGGCAACGCAAAGTTACTCAAGTGGTATGTGAGAGATCGCGGTGCAAACAATTTTGATCTGAAGAAACACTATCCTGTCATATACTGTGGCAAACTAACTAACAAAGCAAACAAGATTAAAGAACTGACTCCTAATGAGTGAGTGTTTATTGCATGTGAACGACGTCACTCTTATGTTGTATATTTTAAGTTTTACGAGGAACTACAAGTTTTCGATCCACTTACAGCAGAATGGTCGCGTGTAAATGTTGGGCAAAATCGACAAACGCCGGAATTTGCATATATCTTTAAAAAAGTTTTGAAAATTTCAAAAGTCAATATGTTGCATAGAGAGCAGACTGACAAAACTAACGATTGCGTCACGCGCTGTTTGAAATATTTATCTGTTTTTTTTATTAATCTGTAACATTTGTTAAGAACCGTTGTTTTGTTAATTTGCATTGCTTTTTAGTTCCAGCACGCGAGTTTGAGATCGCTCAGCTCCACTCGCTTGGGCGGCCCTAGTTTTTATGAATACAATTATGACAGTTGCATTGTGTTTAATATCGATTTAAGTAACTTTAGGTATAATAATATAAAAATCAAATAAATAGAATCCAAATATTGCTTTCATGACTAACACATTGCTATAGTGTTAAAACATTTTCCAAATTCTATTGTTAACTTATTGCTGAATACGCAAAGCTCTTTAATAACTCAGACCACGCTGTATGCAGAATGGTGCCTATCTAGTCTGTACTATTATCAACACGAAGGAGCTGAGATTTTTGTATTCGTAATATTACATTTAACAGAATGAATGCCTATTTACATATTGCTATTTCTTGTAAAACCACATTTGTACATATATTGGTTACATTTATATTTTAACCTGAAGTTTCAAATGGTGTCTGATGACAGATGTCTAAATTTCACATTTTTATTATTATAACAAGATTGTTACAAAGAATTTTAAACATAAGGTTAAAAATAAAACATAATCAATATAACTTAAATTAGAGAATTAAATGGGTTTTGCTCCTGAAAATCTTGGTAAACATTACAAACATTACTGCATACTGGTTTTAATACATACCTTATAGATAATTACTTTGTTGCTGCAAAATAGACAACATAATTTGGGTTTAAATATGTTATTAAGAGCAGCACAAGTACTGCTGATGACTTCTTATACTAATGAGATACTTACATTCGAACGCTGTTATGATACTACCATATTGTCATGTTAACACATTAATAGCGTCCCATGTGTGTGTGAGTAATACTTATCTGATGATTAAATAAAACTTATTAATCAACATTACTACATGACACTATCTGTATCATATTGTAGAGTAACAATTGTTTTGTACTTTATTCATTACGAGGTTTAAGTGTTAAACAATATGTTATTCTTAGACTGTTATTGGATAGTATTTAAATCATTAATTATTTTTCTATAAGGTTGGTTGACGGGTACAAGATGCCCTAGCAATTGTACCATTTTTTGTACGACGAAGTTTTAATAAATTAATAAATATATATAGTTCCATATAAATGCAGAAAACTACTTCAAGCAACAAATACTACAACATAACATAAACACATGCGCCATGTTGAGACATTTACCAAAAGGGTGCAAGACTGTCCAAAACCACCAGCTCGTGTGGAACAAAGCGTGTTAGAGGTAGAGTACAAGCAGATACACAACACGTCCGTGTATCGGATGGAGAATAACATGTCTTAGAGTGTGGTTATGTCTAAGCGACGAGAGCAAAACAAAGCTGTCTGTGAACTATCAATTTACAGTTTTATAGAGTAAACTAGGTTAATTCAGAATGAATTATCAGAGAATTTTGATAATCGATTCACAGAATTACACAAATTACTACTACAATTAATACAATAAGAAAAATAAACTAAAAAC
Source organism: Melinaea marsaeus rileyi (assembly GCA_918358865.1). NCBI lineage: Eukaryota > Metazoa > Arthropoda > Insecta > Lepidoptera > Nymphalidae > Melinaea > Melinaea marsaeus. The sequence goes on from OU911094.1 coordinate 3,545,486, forward strand.
AATGCATAAATTAATAAAATCGACCATAGTGAAGCTTGCGGGAATTGACTGGAATGTTACCAATTTGAGAGGATATTACAGCTATTTTACTCCTAACTAACTAACCTACTACTCTAACTATCTCCTCTCCCAATAGTCCCTATTATGTGATTCTTTAATTTTATTTTATTCATGTGTATATTATCTTTTAATTAGTCCTAAAAATGTCAAATAAATATTTCTAAGATCATTTGACTTCTATCGTCACTACTAATTGTAAAAGTACATAAAGGTTCTTTATTCAAGAGTAACTCAATCGAACATAGATGTAATTATACAGAAGAGCGCCGTGTGTGTGTGTATGTGTGTGCGTGTGTGCGAGCGCGCGTGCGTGCGTGCGTGCGTGCGTGCGTGCGTGCGTGCGTGCGTGCCTGCGTGCGTGCGTGCATGCGTGCGTGCGTGCGTGCGTGCCTGCGTGCGTGCGCGTGTTAATACTGTTGTGATACTTCATATCGTCTGTTGCAGTGTTCTCCATTTATTTACTCTTTATTTCTTATTTGTTTCAATATTTTCTTTGTAATTAATTTGAGAACGAAAATTTGTTAACAATTTGCATCTTCATTGTGTTATACTCATCTATTATATAAAAATGAATCGCAAAATGTGTTGGTAAGCGCACAACTCAACAACGCATGGACCAATCTTAACAATTCTTTTTTTTAAATATTCCTTGAAGCCCAAGGATGGTCCTTACGGCGAGAAAAATTCGAATAATTTCCAGGAAAACCCTAAAAACGCCCTTTTCTTTTTCCTATACAAATATTTTAAATGTAGAATAAATAACTAAATGTAAAGTCAATTTGAACTGTATTGTTATTCAATAAAGTTCATATTAAATTACAAGCACTCATTGTTGTCTAAACAATGTAGGTGTGTTGCTAACGTCAAAGAGTCAATTCGCGCTTTATTGTCGCTGCACAAAGTTCAAATTAGTGATAATACCGTGAACACGACCAAATTGAAAAGTCAAAAAATATAAGAGCTATATATTTGATTGGCCTTGCAATATTCTATCTTTTTTTTTTAGTTGAGGAATGCGACATAAATTGTCATCAGTTTTCATGTCATTGCATCTGTCAAACAAACCGCGTTAAAAAGCGTTTATAATATTTAATAATTAATTTTGATTGTTTTATATGCAAAGTCGTCGTGTTTTGTGCAAAGTGTTTTAATACCTGTGATTAATAATTATTGCATGTGACATAATTTAGGTAAGTATATTTGATATGCCTCCTATAAGACGAAGTAATTTAGGTAGAAGAAACCGAAATGCTACAAACCAAACTAATTACCGATCTTTTCATACTGCACAAGGACGTGACGACCGAAATGAACGTGAAAGAATTCGTATATCACGAACGCGGGAAGCGAGAGCGAGAGATTCAACTGATAATCGCGAAAGTTTGAATCGAGCTGCTTTCAATAACGATTTGTCAATTGACTACAGTAACCACCAATGTGTTGCTATTGGATCTATGAACTTGGTTTGCTCTCATTGTAAGGCATTGAAATACAAAAATGAAGCCAATGGATTGTGTTGCGCAAATGGGAAAGTAAAATTGGATCCACCACCGAGCCATTGTACTCATTGGTTTCAGGAATAGAACCATATTCCATACACTTTTTGTCAAATATCAAACAATATAACAATTGCTTTCAAATGACGTCGTTTGGGCCAAACGTAGTTCGTGAAAATTTCATGCCAACTTTTAGGGAATGTATTATAGCAGTTAATCATTATTATTTTAGTGAACAAAATTTCCTGTTAACTAAGTAAATATGTGTCATTAACCTTTAGTTCCTAAATCCCAACACATATATTACTTAGTCATAATATTATTTGGTGATCCAGTATTAGCAACACTTTAATTATTTTGAAACACAATATAATTATTTGATTATGGATATTAGTTACAACTAATTATTACATGTTGACATACCTAAGCATATCAATTATTATTTGGTGATTCAAATTAGGAGACAGATATACTTTTTAAGGACAAATATTATTTCTATTTGGCAAAAATCATTTTTTTTAAATTACAGATACAAGGCCAAATATATCATAGAGCAGGTTCACTGTTACCAGTGTCAGATAGCAATTACAAATTCCTGCAAATTTATTTAATTGGCAATTCACCACAAGAAATTGATATGCGTTGTTCAAATGACAATTCAGTAAAGAGGTCTATTGTAGAACAATTACAAACTTTATTTTATGAGTACGATCAATTGATTATGTTGTTTAAAACTGCACTGGATCGGATGCCATCTGATAATCACAAAATTGTAATCAGAGCTGATAAAACACCTGTTGGCCAACATGCAAGACGTTTTAATGCACCAACTATTGATGAAGTTGCCATCGTTGTAGTTAGAGAAAACTTGGAATCCCTTGATATTGTTTTACATCGTCGGAATGATCAATTACAACGTATAAAGGAAACACACCGCTCATATGACGCATTGCAATATCCCATTATATTTTGGCAAGGTGAAGATGGCTATGATTTCTCAAACAAGATGATAAATCCCATTACAGGTAATAAAAAATATTAGTTTAGCTAGGAGATATATTATCAGTCACTATATTATTATTTTTTTTAATTTTCAATGTTATGAAAAAAAAAAACTATTTTCAGGTTCTAAAACCAACAAAAAAGTCATTTCAATGAACTGTTACTCCTACCGCCTAATGATGAAAATCACATACTCAAACGTCGGCGATTATATCACAAGTATGTTGTAGACATGTATGTTAAAATTGAAACGGAGAGATTAACATTCATCAGGTTGAATCAGACAAAACTCAGATCTGAAAAGTAAATTCACCTTCGAGATGCGATTAACACTGATGGTAATGCACAGAATCTTAGTCGAATAACTATTCTTCCAGCAACATACATCGTAAGCCCTCGACATATGCATGAATATGCTCAAAATGCCATGTCATATGTTTGTCTTTATGGTACAGCAGATTTGTTCATCACATTTACATGCAATCCACACTGGATAGAAATAGACACAGCCAGAGTGTTTATACAAAAGTTGAAATCTTTAATGGATTTCATTGTGAAACATTATGTGTTTGGAGAGACACGCCACTGGATGCAATCTGTGGAGTGGCAGAAACGGGGATTGCCACATGCACACATTTTGATTTGGTTAGTTGAAAAGATAAGGAAAAATAAAATTGATGTAGTAATATCAGCTGAAATTCCTAATGTAGAAGTAGATCCTGGATTGCATGAGGTAGTTATTAAAAACGTGATACATGGTCCCTGTGGAACTCTTAATCAAAATTCACCGTGTATGGTGGATTGTAAATGTTCAAAGCGATATCCACGGACATTAATATCTGAAACAATCACTGGTAATGACGGTTATCCTTTGTATCGTCGCCGATCGACAGCAGACAATAGAAGATCAACAATCAATAATCCATATTCACCCATTTTATCAAAGACCTTCAAAGCGCACATCAACGTTGAATCTTGCTATTCAGTAAAATCTATTAAATACATCTGCAAATATGTAACCAAAGGGAGTGATATGGCTGTGATTGGTATTATTGCAGAGAATTCCAATGATGAAGTTACCCAATACCAAATGGGTCGCTATGTTAGTAGTAATGAAGCAGTTTGGCGAATATTTTCTTTTCCTATTCATGAGAGACACCCTTCTGTTGTTCATTTAGCTGTGCATTTAGAAAATGGACAAAGAATATATTTTACAGCATAGAACGCAGTACAAAGAGCTGTACAGCCACCATCTACTACATTAACCAGTTTTTTTGAGACATGCCAAAACGATGCTTTTGCTCAAACATTGTTATATTCTGAAATGCCAAATTATTATACTTGGAATCAATCCTCAAGGAGATTTATACGACGGAAACAAGGAAAACCAGTTACAGGATACCCAGATATATATTCTACCGATGCGATTGATCGAATTTATTCAGTACATCCAAGCAATGATGAATGTTTTTATTTTCGACTGCTTTTAGTCAATGTATGTGGTCCAACAACGTTCCAACATGTACGAACTGTTAATGGTGATTTGTGTGGATCATACAGAGAAGCTAGCCCACGTTTGCGATTGCTAGAAAATGACGCTCATCAAACTCTCAATGATGCTGTAATATAATCACAAGCTCATCAAATACGAACATTGTTTTCTATAATCATATCTACATGCTTCCCATCATACCCAAAGGATTTGTGGATCAAGTACAAAGATAATATGTGTGATGATATTTTGTATCAAATACGGATTAGAAGGGGAAATCCAAATACACAAATAAGCGAAGAAATTTACAATGAAGTATTGATTTCAATTGAGGACATGTGCTTGATGATATCAAACAAACTATTATTTCAATTAGGCCTGGCCGCGCCCAATCCTCCAATGCATGATGCTTTTAACCAAGAGTTGCATTGAGAAAAACTGTATGATCTCAATACTTTGAAAGAATTAATTCAAACAAACCTTCCACTATTGAATGAACAACAAAAGAATGTATTTGATACACTTATGAAAGTAATAAATGATAAAAGAGGAGGAATTTACTTCTTAGACGCACCTGGTGGTACAGGAAAAACTTTTTTGATTTCATTGATATTAGCAACAATTCACTCACAAAATAAAATCGCACTTGCACTCGCTTCGTCGGGAATCGCAGCAACTTTGCTTGAAGGTGGTAGAACAGCTCATTCAGCACTAAAATTACCTTTAAACATGCAAAGCAACGAAACTCCAACCTGCAACATTTCGAAGAACTCTGCAATGGCAAAGGTTTTGCAGCAATGTGAATTGATTGTTTGGGATGAATGCACGATGGCACATAAAAATCTTTGAAGGCTTTAGATAGAACCTTACAAGATCTCCGGAGCAATCATAACCCATTTGGTGGTGCCATGATTTTATTAGCAGGAGATTTTCGTCAAACATTGCCAGTGATTCCACGATCAACGCCAGCTGATGAACTTAATGCATGTTTAAAATCCTCCAATTTGTGGAAACATGTGAAGGTATTACACTTAAGCAAGAATATGCGTGTCAAGTTGCAAAATGACAAATCTGGAGACATATTCTCTAAACAACTCATTGACAGTGGTAATGCCAAATTTCCTATAGACACCTTGACTGGTTGCATTAACTTTCCTCAAAGTTTTTGTCAGTTAACTAGACCAAAAGATGAACTTATTCAAAAGGTGCTTCCAGATGTTGCTCAAAATTACAGAAACCATGATTGGTTGAGCGAACGGGCTATATTGGCTGCAAAAAACAGATGTAAGTGAATTAAATTTCAAAATTCAAGAACAAATTACAGGCGAATTGAGGATATATAACTCAGCTGATTCGGCTACTAACCAAGATGATGTCGTCAACTATCCGCCTGAATTGTTAAACTCGCTGGATTTACCAGGATTGCCACCTCACAATCTTCAATTTAAAGTTGGATCGGTAGTTATAATGTTGAGAACTATCAACCAACTGCGTCTTTGTAACGGCACACGGTTAGCGATAAAAAAATTATTGAACAACGTGATAGAAGCAACTATACTGAAAGGAAAGTATAAAGGAAAACACGTTCTGATACCACGCATCCCAATGATTGTTTCCAATGATCCCAATGATTTGTTTGTATATTCACCAGGTAATCAAACAAAAAACATTGTGTATCATAAAGCACTAAAATAAAAGTAAAACAGATTTTTGTTAATAATTATGATTCACTTGATTTACAATAACGCGATTACTGAAAATACTTATATACGTTTTATTTCATTATTTTTTATTTCAACCGTTATGAACCCTATGTTAATAATAATAGTAATAAATAATTAATTATCTCTATACTTTGTAATTGAAGCACCCACTTTATAAATATTTGTCACCTTTAGGTTCCCGCTATCCGTCCCTTTAGATTATTTTTCAATCAGGTTTGAAGCTTAAGTTCCCCTCTTGGTTTGAAGCCTTCTGGCAGACATCCCAGTCGGGGTTTTTAGTGGGTTTCAAAAGGGTGACCAAAGTTCGTGGAAGCTAAGATACTTAAGTCACCCGAGCTGACCTTTTTCTTTAATTCTCCTGAACAGAACCGTCACCATGATGATAGGGCAATGTGTGAGGATCAGCAGAGTAAAAACGTCTTAAGGTCGAAATATAAACTGCCACATTCCAAATCTATTTGACAGAACGAATTCTGCCGAGTTGTATACAAATTGTATTTATTAAAAAAAAAAATGTTTTGAGTTTAACTTTCATTGTATGTATTAGTAAAAACCACCAAATACTTTTAATTATGAACGTCTTAATAAAATGATAAAATAACATATTAAAAAAAGGAAAATTTTACGATTTATTTATTATATTATTTAAAATATTAAATGATAAAAAAATCCACCAGAATTCTTAATATATATAAATCACGTGTCGCGTTATTTGTCCGCGATGGACTCCTAAACTACTTAACTGATTTAAATAAATTTACACACCACGTACAGTTTGACCTAACTTAAAAGATATAATAATTTTCAACTCAATTCATAGTCGCAGTATTATTTTATTGCAAATTATTAGTTTATCATTTTGCAGTTAGCTCTTAACAATTCTAAAAGATGGCGGTATCTATTGACTGGATTGAGTAATTACGAATGAGATATCTACCCTACCTACCTCATTCGTAAGTTTAGTGTTCCAAGTTATTTACTAAAAACTTTGTAATATACAAATAGTGTTATAAACTTGGATAAAATTAAAAAAATAATTATAATTATTTTGTTTTGATTTTTGCTTAATATCGACTATAAGAAAACATTATGGTTTTCATGACAGATGTACTCTGAACGTTACCCCTTAAATAGTTTAGTACAATGTAATATATCAAAAATAATAGTCACAGCAACGCGTGACCGGGTCTGCTAGTCTATTATATAAAAATGAATCGCAAAATGTGTTGGTAAGCGCACAACTCAACAACGCATGGACCAATCTTAACAATTCTTTTTGTTAATTATTCCTTGAATCCCAAGGATGGTTCTTACGGCGAGAAAAATTCAAATAATTTCCAGGAAAACCCTTAAAAGAGCCCTTTTCTTTTATCTATACAAATATTTTTTAACTAAATGTAGAGTCAATTTGAACTGTATTGCTATACAATAAAGTTCATATTAAATTACAAGCACTCATTGTTGTTTAAACAATGTAGCAACACGCTAACGTCGAAGAGTGAATTCGCGCTTTATTGTCTCTGCACAAAGTTCAAATTCAATCAAATATATATGTGTGCGTGCTCACGCAAAAGTGATAATAATAGTGATATCGTGAACCCGACCAAATGATCAGATTTGATTGGCCTTGGAATATTCTTTGTTTTGTTTTAGTTTCGGAATGCGACATAAATTGTCATCAGTTTTCACGTCATTGCATCTGTCAAACAAACCGCGTTAAAAAGCGTTTATAATATTTAATAATTAATTTTGATTATTTTATATCGTGTTTTTTGCAAAGTGTTTTAATACCTGTGATTAATAATTATTGCATGTGACATAATTTAGGTAAGTATATTCAATATGCCTCCTATAAGACGAAATAATTTAGGTAGAAGAACCCGAAATGCTACAAACCAAACTAATTACCGATCTTATCATACTGCACAAGAACGTGCCGACCGAAATGAACGTGAAAGAATTCGTATATCACGAACGCGGGAAGTGAGAGCGAGATATTCAACTAATAATCGCGAAAGTTTGAATAGAGCTGCTTTTAATTACGATTTGTAAATTGACTACATTAACCACCGATATGTTACTATTGGATCCATGAACTTGGTTTGCTTTCATTGTAAGGCATTGAAATACAAAAATGACGCCAATGGATTGTGTTGCGCAAATGGGAAACTGAAACTGATACCATTGGATCCACCACAAAAGACATTGTACTCATTGGTTTCACGAATAGAACCAGATTCCATACACTTTTTGTCAAATATCCAACAATATAACAATTGCTTTCAAATGACGTCATCTGGGCCAACAAAAGTAGTTCGGGAAAATTTCATGCCAACTTTTAAGGTATGTATTATAGCAGTTAATCATTATTATTTTAATGAACAAAATTTCCTGTTAACTAAGTAAATATGTGTCATTAACTTTCAGTTCCCTTAACCATAACACATATATTACTTAGTCATAATATTATTTGGTGATTCAGTATTAGCAACACTTTTATTATTTTGAAACACAATATAATTATTTGATGATAGATATTAGTTACAACTAATTATTACATATTGACAAACCTAAGCATATCAATTATTATTTGGTGATTCAAATTAGGAGACAGATATACTTTTTAGGAACAAATATTATTTATATTTGGCAAAAATCATTTTTTTTAATTTACAGATACAAGGCCAAATATATCATAGCGCAGGATCACTGTTACCAGTGTCAGATAGCAATTACAAATTCCTGCAAATTTATTTCATGGGCGATTCACCACAAGAAATTGATATGCGTTGTTTACATAACAATTCACTAAAGACGTCTATTGTAGAACAATTACAAACTTTCTTTCACGAGCACAATCAATTGATTATGTTGTTTAAGACGGCACTGGATTTGATGCCATCTGATAATCACAAAATTGTAATCAGAGCTGATAAAACACCTGTTGGCCAACATGCAAGACGATTTAATGCACCAACTATTGATGAAGTTGCCATCATTGTAGTTGGAGAAAACGTGGAATCCCGTGATATTGTTTTACATCGTCGGAATGATCAATTACAACGGATAAAGGAAACACACCGCTCATATGACGCACTGCAATATCCCATTATATTTTGACAAGGTGAAGATGGCTATGATTTCTCAAACAAGATGATAAATCCCATTATAGGTAATAAAAAATATTAGTTTAGCAAGGAGATATATTATGAGTCACAATTTTTTTTTTTTAATTTTCAATGTTATGAAAACAAAAATCTATTTTCAAGTTCTAAAACCAACAAAAAAGTAGGTTCAATGAACTATTATTCCTACCGCCTAATGATTCGTGAAAATGAAGACAATCACATATTCAAACGTCGGCGATTATATCACAAGTATGTTGTAGACATGTATGTTAAAATTGAAACGGAGAGATTATCATTCATCAGGTTGAATCAGACAAAACTCAGATCTGAAGAGTATATTCACCTTCGAGATGCGATTAATACTGATGGAAATGAACAGAATCTTAGTCGAATGACTATTCTTCCAGCAACATACATCGTAAGCCCTCGACATATGCATGAATATGCTCAAAATGCCATGTCATATGTTCGTCATTATGGTACAGCAGATTTTTTCATCACATTTACATGCAATCCACACTGGATAGAAATAGACACAGCCAGTCTTTATACAAAAGTTGAAATCTTTAATGGATTTCATTGTGAAACATTATGTGTTTGGAGAGACACGCCGCTGGATGCATTCTGTGGAGTGGCAGAAACGGGGATTGCCACATGCACACATTTTGATTTGGTTAGTTGACTAGATAAAGTCAAATGAAGTTGAAGCAGTAATATCAGCTGAAATCCCTAATGTAGAAGTAGATCCTGGATTGCATGAGGTAGTTATCAAAAACATGATACATGGTCCCTGTGGAACTCTTAATCAAAATTTACCATGTATGGTGGATGGTAAATGTTCAAAGCGATATCCACGGACATTAATATCTGAAACAATCACTGGTATTGACGGTTATCCTTTGTATCGTCGCCGATCGATAGCAGAAAATGGAAGATCAACAATTGTCAACTTAAATCAACAAGATATTGAAATAGATAATCGCTGGATTGTTCCATATTCACCCATTTTATCAAAGACCTTCAAAACGCACATCAACGTTGAATCTTGCTATTCAGTAAAATCTATTAAATACATTTGCAAATATGTAACCAAAGGGAGTGATATGGCTGTGATTGGTATTAATGCAGAGAATTCCAATGATGAAGTTACCCAATACCAAATGGGTCGCTGTGTTAGTAGTAATGAAGCAGTTTGGCGAATATTTTCTTTTCCTATTCATGAGAGACACCCAACTGTTGTTCATTTAGAAAATGTTGCATTTAGAAAATGGACAAAGAGTATATTTTACAGCACAGAACGCAGTAGAAAGAGCTATACAGCCACCATCTACTACATTAACCAGTTTTTTTGAGACATGCCAAAACGATGCTTTTTCTCAAACATTGTTATATTCCGAAATGCCAAAATATTATACTTAAAATCAATCCTCAAGGAGATTTATACCACGGAATCAAGGAAAACCAGTTTCAGGATACCCAGATGTATATTCTACCGATGCGATTGGTCGAATTTTTTCAGTACATCAAAGCAATGATGAAAGTTTTTATTCACGACTGCTTTAGACAATGTACGTGGCCCAACATCATTCCAACATACGATTCCAACGTACGAACTGTTGATGGTGATTTGTGTGGATCATATAGAGAAGCTTGCCAATGTTTGCGATTGCTAGAAAAATGCTCATTGGGATCAAACTCTCAATGATGCTGTAATATCATCACAAGCTCATCAAATACGAACATTGTTTTCTATCATCATATCGACATGCTTCCCAAATCAAACCCAAAGGATTTGTGGATCAAGTGCAAAGATAATATGTGTGATGATATTTTGTATCAAATACGGATTAGACGGGGAAATCCAAATATACAAATAAGCGAAGAAATTTACAATGAAGTATTGATTTCAATTGAGGACATGTGCTTGATGATGTCAAACAAACTATTATTTCAATTAGGCCTGGCCGCGCCCAATCGTCCAATGCATGATGCTTTTAACCAAGAGTTGCACCGAGAAAAACTGTATGATCTCAACACTTTGAAAGAATTAATTCAAACAAACCCTCCACTATTGAATGAACAACAGAAGTATGTATTTGATACAATTATGAAAATAATAAATTTTAAAAGAGGAGGGATTTACTTCTTAGATGCACCTGGTGGTACAGGAAAAACTTTTTTGATTTCATTGATATTAGCAACAATTCGCTCACAAAATAAAATTGCACTTGCACTCGCTTCGTCGGGAATAGCAGCAACTTTGCTTGAAGGTGGTAGAACAGCTCATTCAGCACTAAAATTACCATTAAACATGCAAAGCAACGAAACTCCAACCTGCAACATTTCAAAGAACTCTACAATGGCAGAGGTTTTGCAGCAATGTGAATTGATTGTTTGGGATGAATGCACGATGGTACAAAAAAAATCTTTGGAGGCTTTAGATAGAACCTTACAAGATCTCCGGAGCAATTATAACCCATTTGGTGGTGCCATGATTTTATTAGCAGGAGATTTTCGTCAAACATTGCCAGTGATTCCACGATCAACGCCAGCCGATGAACTTAATGCATGTTTAAAGTCCTCCAATTTGTGGAAACATGTGAAGGTATTACACTTAAGCAAGAATATGCGTGTCAAGTTGCAAAATGACCAATCTGGAGACATATTTTCTAAACAACTCATTGACATTGGTAATGGCAAATTTCCTATAGACACCTTGACTGGTTGCATTAACTTTCCTCAAAGTTTTTGTCAGTTAACTAGATCAAAAGATGAACTTATTCAAAAGGTGTTTCCAGATGTTGCTCAAAATTACAGAAACCATGATTGGTTGAGCGAACGGGCTATATTGACTGCAAAAAACATAGATGTAAGTGAATTAAATTTCAAAATTCAAGAACAAATTACAGGCGAATTGAGGATATATAAATCAGTTGATTCGGCTACTAACCAAGATGATGTCGTCAATTATCCGCCTGAATTTTTAAACTCGCTGGATTTACCAGGATTGCCACCTCACAATCTTCAATTAAAGGTTGGATCGGTAGTTATAATGTTGAGAAATATCAACCAACCGCGTCTTTGAAACGACATACGGTTAGCGATAAAAAAATTATTGAACAACGTGATAGAAGCAACTATACTGAAAGGAAAGTATAAAGGAGAAGACGTTTTGATATCACGCATCCCAATGATTCCGTCTGATGTACCATTTGAATTTAAACGACTACAGTTTCCAGTGCGGCCTGCTTTTGCTATGACCATAAATAAGTCCCAGGGGCAATCATTAGGTGTTTGTGGTATTAATCTAGAAAGCCCATGTTTCTCACATGGTAAATTGTATGTTGGCTGTTCCCGTGTTGGAAAACCATCAGATTTGTTTGTATATTCACCAGGTAATCAAACAAAAAACATTATGTATCATAAAGCACTAAAATAAAAATAAAACAGATTTTTGTTAATAATTATGATTCATTTGATTTACAATAACGCGATTACTGAAAATACTTATATACGTTTCATTTCGTTTTTCTTTATTTCATAGGTTATTAACCCTATGTTAATAATAATAGTAATAAATAATTAATTATCTCCATGTTTTGTCATTGAAGCACCCAATTTATAAATATTTATCACCTTTAGGTTCCCACTATCCCTTTAGATTATTTTTCAATCAGGTTTGAACCTTATGTTCCCCTCTTAGTTTGAAGCCCTCTGGAAGACATCCCAGTCGGGGTTTTTAGTGCGTCTCAAAAGGGTGGCCAAAGTTCGTGGAAGCGAACATACTGAGGTCATCCGAGCTGACCTTTTTCTTTAATTCTCCTGAACAGAACCGTCACCATAATGATAGGGCTATATGTGATGGTCAGCAGAGTATAAACATCTTAAGGTCAAAATATAAACTACCACATTCCAAATCTATTTGACAGAACTAAGTCTGCCGAGTTATATAAAAATTGTTGTATTTATTATAAAAATGTTTTTTTTTTCATTTTTCATGATTTATCTTTTAAAATTTAAATGTTTTTTTTTGAGTTTAACTTTTATTATATGCATTAGTAAAACCACCAAATTTTTTAATTATGAACATATTATTAAAATGACAAAGTAACATATTAAAAAAAGGATAATTTTACTATTTATTTATCATATTATTTAAAATATTAAATGATAAAAAAAAACCACCAGAATGCTTTATATATATAAATCACGTGGCACGTTGTTTGTCCACGATGGACTCCTTAACTACTTAACCGATTTTAATAAATTTACACACCACGTACAGTTAGACCTAACTTAAAAGATAGAATAATTTTCAACTTAATTCATAGTCGTAATATTATTTTATTGCAAATTTTTTGTTCATTATTTTGCAGTTAGCTCCTAACAATTCTAAAAGATGGCGGTATCTATTGACTGAATTGAGTAATTGCGAATGAGGTATCTACCCTACCTATTTACTAAAAACTTTGTAATATACAAATAGAGTTGTAAATTTGGATAAAATTTAAAAAATAATTATAATTATTTTGTTTTGTTTTTGCTTAATATTGAGTGTAAGAAAACATTATGGCTTTCATGAAAGATGTACTCTGAACGTTACCCTTTAAATAGTTTACTACAATGTAATATATCAAAAACAATAGTCACAGCAAAGCGTGACCGGGTCTGCTAGTTATGTTATAAAAATATTGTTGTTAGGACGCAAGTAAGGCAAGTGAAATTTGTATAAAATAATAATTGTTAATAAAAAATACAAGTACTTACGTAGACAAATAACGGAATATCTCGTAATAGTCACTTTGGACAGAGCACAGCTGACCCTTCAGTGTGTGATGACGAGGAACAAGAGAAGTCTTTGTCATATTATGGATCATGAACTGCTTAGCTTTCAATATTTCACAATGGATAAGGATTTCGTATATTGTACAGCCTTATCACAACATGAGTAAGAAAAACAGTTTTATAGAAAAATTGCAATTAAGAATAATATGCAGGTTTCTGAGATGTAATAAAAAAATATATATTATATTATAAAAATATTATTATATTTATTATTTAAAAATAAATGAATTCTGCTGTTATTATATATTTTTTAAAGTTTTTTTTAATCCTATTTAAAAATGTTAAGCTCCCAAATTAAATAAAACATTGCTTAAAATAAAAAATAATAAACAGATATTATTATCTATTTCAGGTGTAAGTTTTTTATTGAAATATTTATGGAATTAAGGAAAATAAATCGTTGCTTATGTTAAAGATAAATTTCACCGTACGTGTCATACGTGTTGTATTTAACTCATCGACCACAGACCGACCGACACTCAGGACACAAGAATACGAATGTACAGAGTACATATATAGAAAGATAAACTTTTTGGTACAACAAATAAAATATGTAAGGTATAGTATAGTATAGGTGTGTAGATCCTCTGTAAAAAAGATTTCAAAGACAGAGGTAGTAAGATATATTTTAAGTACATAATGAGTGTAGGAAAATAGTTTTAATGTAATAGGAGTAGAAAGTATATTCCATAGAAATTAAAATGCTGTTAATTGTTACATTTAATTTCTCTTTTAAAGTCGAGTGTCCTCGTAATGTTAAGTGTTTCAAACTCTCTCTCACACTGCACTTGTTAACACGCAGCCTGATTGAGGAGAGTACTTCATGTTAACAGACTCATACAATAAATAACAACATGTATATTGTATTTTGATAATATTTTAATTTTAAACAATACATTGTCAAAACAAGATAAACATATTTATAATTAAATAACAATGAGTAATGTATTTCATACACAGGTAATGTATGACTACATCTTAGTTAATGATATCTATTGAATTGATCAGTTAAGTAGTTAAATGTTATGATCACTTGTTAGAGAGAGAAAGAAAGAGAGAAAGAGAGAAACAATGCTTTATTAAGAATATATAACAAAATAAAACATATGTATGGTTTTAAAAAAGTATTGAATATTTTCAAAGTTTGTCTACTAGATAAGAACTTATTATTCAAACATTCAGTTTCTAATTTGGATATTGGTAAAATAAAAATAAATTTGAAACACAAAGCTTACTCCTACCTATACTTCAGAGTTTATTTCACAAAATAGATAATCTAACCTAAGACCAAGTACATTTATATGTAGTTTTAAAATGTGAGTGTATAATAAAACACAGCCTCCACTCTCATCGAGGACGGATCCCTCGAGACAGCGTTATGTCTTCTGTTCTTATCCGCATGTGACTCAAATGTAATAAGATAATACTCAAACAACACATCTTGTGTCTGTTATATATTGTATACAATGTGAATATTATTACCATTTGTATCGGTTTATCTGAACTTTTGTAATTTATTATAATATCTAAGGTACCATGTATGTATATATGTTAACATATTAATAAATAACAGAGAGACCGAATCACAAATACTTATATTTGATATAAACTTTATGTTTTTGTTTCTTGTATATAATTAGTTTTTATTGTTTTATTTCTTTGACTCGAATATAATTTCTTCTATTCTGATTTTCCTGAAACAAATATTATTAAATTATTCACATAGCTAAATAAAAAAGTTAATCTTCTAAGTATTTACATTTAGTTAATGTATTCAAAAATATTGACATTCTTCTTAGATATAGTTTTCATACTGACAATCTCGTTGTATACTAAGAATAATATGTTGCTATTACATAATGAAGTAAATAATAACTAAATGTGAAGAGGTAAAGTGAGTTCCTCGTATTACAAGTTTTAATGACCTAACAAAGTTCTTTACAAGTCTTTATAAAGTTTCTAAAAACTTGAAGCAAAAATGTTACGACAAAATATTAATAGAATTTTAAACATAAATTAAAAGTTGATTGAAACTTTAACACCTCTTACAATGAAGATTGTACTACGATATAATAACAATCACATTACAGTACTGTGCAGTGAAAATAAACTATATAATATCGTTAGTTTAGTTTGTTTGTTTGTTATATTCACATTAATATATAAATAATACACTTTGTAATATCATATATTATAATTATTGATTATCTTTAAGTACATGTAGTCAATACTAATATTGTTAAAGATATCATTTGCACATTACATTTAAATATCAATTTGTTATCTTCTTGTGTTACTCTGATATAATATGTCTTGTAATATATTCGTTGTTCTTTGCGTTATGTGTATAGTGTAATACATCAGTCAATGTCGACTTAATCTTAGCTTAGCTATAAGCTAATATACATTTCTAAGCAGAAACTACAATAAATTTAGTTAAGTATATCTTAAGATAGCAATTTTGACCAAACAAAGGAATTTAATCAACCTAATTTGGTTTATTCCCAATCCTCCTTAAATGAAGAAACATTATTAAAAGAATTCTTCCTTAAAATGTCTACAGAGACTTGATTTTCACAAGATTCTAAGAAAAAGATTGTTACTTCACCACTATTATTTATTGAATTTAGCAATTTAAAGATAAGTTACATATTATGTAGATATCTATGCAGAAACAATAATGTTTAGAAACGAAAATAGTAACAGTGACACTGTTTTTGTTCTTCACCAAAAACAAGGGTTAAACCTCTGCAAGGGTTTATAAATTAGGACAAGCATCAATTCCTTTAAAATCATCTCGCGAGACTTCCATTGTTTAATTTTCAAATATAAAAAAAATTGTTATTCATAGTGGGCATGATCTAGTTCGCTGATGGTAATGGTGGCATTTGTAACATAAGTATGACTCATTATGCTTCATCTTGAGGAATAATGACGTATATGTTATGTTCTACTCCAACTTGGAATACATTTTCTTTAAGAGTAACTTTTAATTTATTTTTAAAGTGTTCATATATTTATTCATTTATTTATCTTCACGCCATATCCCTTGCGGGGTAGCCAGAGACAACGGAGCGCCAAACGCTACGGTCCCTGCATACCTCTTTCGCCTCGGCCAAAGACATCAACCTCTTCATACATGCCGTCCAGTATCATAGATACCATGTTTTCGAAAGTCATTCAAAGCCTCCCCTTGTCTCTCTTACCGCTCACTTTGCTATATAAATCTTTTTTACCATTCTTTCATCACTCATACGTTCGACGTGTAAAAACCACCTGAGCACGTTCTTCTTCATTCTTACCGTGACATCTTCGCTAGTACCTGCCATTCTGTGGATCTCTTCATTGCGGATTCAAAACAAAAAAAGTGTTCATATTTGTCATTAATATGCGTCCTTCAGAATAAGGATTGTTAAGATGCAATAAATTCATCATTCTTCTGCTCCTGTCTCACTTTAGATGAGGTCGTCAGAACAGTCTTATTTCCAATCCTTCCTGTCATATGACAGCGATGCCTCAAATTACTTTATCCCCCCGTCATCATTCACGATTGCGTGAAATGTAAATGAATATTGATCTATTTACATTTATATATTAACACTGTCGAAATCTTTATTATATATACTAGCTTATGCCCGTGGCTTCGCACACCTGGAAGAAGAGCATTTAGAGCAGAGGACGGCTTGAAACTAAATTTCTTGTATTAAATTCTATTCTAATTCTAGATGGTAACCCGGCTTCGCTCGGTTAAATGTGACTCTTCTCATCAATTTATATATATATAAATATAATGTTTAATTATTGAGGCGAATTTTTAATCGAAATTATTAATATAGATTTACCTCTGTGAGTGAAGGCTTTTTAAATGGTTTGGAACTTTATTCTTTTACTTGAATATAATATAACACTGTTTTTCCAATTGATGTTATATGATTGATAATAAAATGCGAAATGTTAACTGTACTCTATCTTAAGTGTCTATTATAAAATTAGATTTTGATATTGTTATTGACCTTCTTAGTCTTTTAATGTACAGTTAAAATTCAAATTAAATAATTATTCTGTAGTGTGTTTCTTTTATGTAAAGTGTTTAAAATCATTTAATATATTTGTAAAGAAATCAATAAAATAAAACAATATAAATACAAAAGATAACATACATATTACTACATAATAAAATGACATCAAGAGGCTGTAACAAAATGTTGGTAATATCTGATTTCACTAATAACTCTTACGAAAGTTATGCAACTAGATCAATTATTACCCACATTGAAGATTTGTGAGTAAAGTGAATGTGTGTGTGTGCTTCTAGGAGTAATTTCGTCTGTACTGTGTGCAATAAGAGAGAGTATTGGTCTATTTACATATCTACATTACTACGGACCTCTAAATTCACCACAGATTTTCCAAATTTAACTCAAAGGTAATATACAACTCTGTAGAATCTAAAGGTAGTGTTAAATTGGACATACGAATACTAAATCTTGTGAAGCGATAAAACACATTCTGTTATTTCTTTACACCAAATAAACGAGTAGTTGCTATAAATGATAAATAAATAGAAAAAAAATATATTCAAATAAATATAGCGTTTATAATTAAACACTCAATAATATACAAAATAAACAAAATGCTTCAAATGCTTATATTCTTCACATTTAAAGGTTTTGGTTTATTTGTGTGTATTTGTTTTAAGACGCTAATATTACAAGTTGTATTAATTACCACGAACCTTATACTCGTAATTCTCAACAAAAATTGTTATTTACATTCCGCACTTAAGCTCGCTCTAAATGTTCAGTTTAAAGAGCTAATGAATATGTTATTGTATTTCTGTAAAGGAATACATTTCAGTATGTGATATACTAACTACAATATAATTTAATATAATATATTAATAAATAAATATTATTTTTCTTTACTTATACTTTTTTATTTTACTCCTACTTTACTCTTACCTTACCCTTACCTTACCTTACCTTACCTTTACTTAATTATTATTATTATTACTATTACTTTTCTTTATTTTTGATATTTGATAAAACAGTAAAGTTTTAATTTAATTAATATTATGACTCATACAAATGTATGTTATAAAATTTCTATTAATGGTGATTTATCTTCATATATCACTTAAGTTTTAACAACTCTATACTACAGTTAGTATCTTAATCACATCCTCATAACATAAAGAGTATTATAATTATTATTATTATATTATATATATCGGCATTATTTCCAACATATTGTACAAGAACTCCCGACCGTGTTGATAAAATACGAGGCTGAGGGTAATAAGATGCAGAAATTTCAGTATTACTATAAAGAGCTGCAAATAACAAAGTAAATAACTTTTAAGAATAGAGATTTTAACCTTTTTTTGGCAATATTAAGCATAACTTCATTATAACAATTCATGTTATTATGAAATATATAATCTTTCATGAAAACCCTGTAAATATAACTTTAGCGTTTTCATGGAAGGTTGTATATAAAGTATCAAAAAAAATACTACTAATATAATTAATAATACTACTGCACTCAATTATTTAGGATTCAAATCATTCACGATCATCATTTCGTTTCACTGGAAACTTTCTTCTTTGACATATCTTTATATATACATTTGTACAATTTTACACCGGTTTCATTTAGGAGATATACATTATGAATCGTTTGTGTTCCTCACTTTTTCACAAAGTGCTTAAAATTTTAAATTTTACAAAATAACAACGTTGAAGTTGAGATACATGTCGGCCATCAGCACCATCGGCCATCAATATATCACCGACGATCACTCACCAGTGAAGTGGAACTGGTCAATTTGCAGCTACGTTTAACTGATTGAATTGAATACGATGAAAATCACTACTGATAGACGGAATCATACATATAATGTATATATGTGGTTGCTTCGACATTTTGCTTTGGAACATATAAAATATTACAAGTTTCTATTGTAATCACCTTGAATCATTTTTATATTTATTTAAATCTGTAAAAAAGACATTACTCTATATTATAAGATAATTTTTTATACATTTTTTTTTTCATTAATAGTTTTTGTCCATTAAGCCATGCTTATGGTAACAAGAATCTTCTGCAAGAATCCTTATAGTATGTTATGTTTTGCATTGAATATAATAACGAATAATGTATCTGAATCAAAATGTGTGTAAATATACAGAATATTGATTAAAACTATCGTATGTACAATATAAATAATACAAAATTGTTTAAATTCCCTTATAAACTATTTAATATTTATAAAGTAAATATTTTTTAATTAATAAATTACAGAAGAGAAATAAAATCCATTTTTGAGACACAGAACTGACGCGACCTTCGATATTTACCTGCTGTCTCTATTCTATCTTTTATTATAATCTGCCGCTTCAAGGAAATGTACAAACAAACAAAATTTCCATGTCTCTGTTTGTGTTTGTTGTATGATTAGAACTGTTATTACGATTTACAATAATATGTTGTTTAGTATAATATTAAGAAAGTTTTGTTTCGTAGAAAAATATAATAATGAGTTTTATATTTTTCGATTGTAAAATTTCCAAAAAATAATGTTTTAAATCATTTAATTTAACTTAAATACTTACTTAAATAAGTAAGATGTTGCGCTGTAATTAGAATAAATTAAAGTGTAACCAAGAAGATACAAGGACTAACTTATCTTCTAGTTATCTCATCAGATGGAAACAAGACTCGTATCTACGTTGAGTTTTGTGCGGTAATGAGCTTTTATAAAACGTAAGAGCAGCTTACGCTAAAAGCATGTGTAAGTTTATATTTTTTATATTATAATTACTATTGCATTAACATACTAACATATCACACAACACAGAAATATATTAACTTTTTAAAACATTACTATGTTTGATCTTCTTTGCAGATTGAGATGACAATATTACAATATCTGTCGAGGGTTTGAACAAATATCTGTGATTGCCTCTCTTTGATAATGACAGTTTATACATAACTTAAACACATCTGTTTATGACATTGGGATAAATAAACTTTCCCAAGTTTGTTATCGTCAAAGTTTTTCGAAAACTATTTAATCGTTTATTTCATTAAACAAGAAATATATATTTATTCTTTATTAATGAAACCCATAGAAATATGAATTCTATATTAAATGTTGTTTCTTAATAATACTGAAACTTGGTCTTTTCAATAACATTAAAACAGTTATTAACCTTAACCCAAGGCTTCTTTAACAATTAATATTAACATTATTAACTATTATGATAACAACGTATGTAGTACATGGTAATAATATAATTCATTACAACATACACAACGTCAATACGAGTTATTAATATATAGTGAATACCTCCTTCTGTATGTATATTATGAACAATGTAACTGAGTACAAATCAGTGGTAAAAGTAAAAGTATTTTTTATTTATTAGAACTTGCTAAAATTTGTTAATTCAATGCAAAAACCAACCCTGCCATATCACATTATATATATTTTTATTTACTGTTTAATCCAATTATATCAATAAATAGCACAGTCATGTATCGCTCGGGGTTGTGTCATGACATCAAGTTTGAATAACTTTTCACTCTTTTCACAATATATCTTCTATAATTTATACAAAAAGTTATTTTCAACAGTCGTTAATAAGAAAGTTTTCTTGTGAATATTCTCTGATATTATTAAGTTATTTCGTTTTATGTAAGTTATTTAAATTAAGTAGAAAGTTGACTTAAAGCTGTATCATTTATTTATGAGTACATTTTTTTGTCATAACAATAAGAATAAAGTTAATATAATACTTTATTTCGGTGCTACTAATATAAGATTTTATTTTTTATTTGTAGTCAATTGAAGTATAATATTTTAATATTTTTTTTATGATGATCGTGTGTGTTAGTGTGTGCAAAATGACATCAAATTTAATCAATTTTAATTTCACCCAAAAATAGTTTGAACAATTCTGTTACAAAACTGGACGAGGAGACAACAGTAAACAAATTATAAAGTTATTCAAAAGCTTAATATTACACCAGGAACAAGTGCCATTTACCTACTTGAAATCCTTTGTTATGATAAATGGACGTAGACTGTTACCGGTCATACAAGTGTGTGCACAGACACAGTGACCATCTCCATAATACTCGTTACTCACAGTGACACTGTAGGAGGGATTAAGGTCACCAGCTGTCGTCTGTAGCATAATAATAATTTACTAATGTCTTTGTCAAGTTTAATTCACTGAATTATAAACTTTGTCGCACCGCGTGTGTTCTCATATATATAAGATAGACTCATATTACAAATAAGATGCCGCCGTTTTGTATTGAAAGTAGGGCATTTAAGGTCAAAAATGCTAAGTAAGGTAAGGTTAAAGTATTATCCATCGCTTTCCACCACCTTTTCCTATTTTTCTAGCAGCATACGGATACCTCGTCGGAAGAATTCTTCATTTTTTGAGGCTATCCATGAATTGACCCAATTTTTGGTCTCTTCATAAAAAGACCATTGCTCAGAAAGACCATGGGCCATCGAACTTCCCAATGAAGTGTTTCCTAATAATGTTTTTACCGGTGCCGCAACATGTGGACGAGCATTATCATGCAATAGGATAACTTTGTCGTATCTGGAGTAGTAACGGGGGCACTTTTCCTTGAGTGCTCGACCCAATCTCAACAACCTCAAATGGTTATGTTCGGTTTAAGCAACTCATAGTACACGACACCAAACTGATCCCATCAAATACACAACAAGAGATTTTTCCCATGAATATTTTGCCTAACGTTAGAAGTTGAAGCATGGCCAGGTGGTCCGCATAATTTTCTCCTTTTTAGATTATTCTAATGGATCCATTTATATCCATTTTTCATCACCAATTTCCATACGGTAAAGAAAACCCTTTCTTTTATACCTGGCAAGCAGCATTTTACATGTGGAAAATCGGAGTTCAATGTTTCTTGGTGTCAGTTCATATGGAACCCAATTTCTTTGTTTTTGAATCATCCCCAATGATTTTGATGTGTGTAAAATTGCTTGCTGAGTCACTTATAATTTAAGTGCAAGTTTTTCTTGAGTTTTGCATAAATCTTGATCCAATAATGCCTCCAATTCCGCGTCGTCATACACTTTCGGCCTTCCGCTAAGTTCTTTGTCTTCAATGTCAAATTCACAATTTTTTAACTTCTGATATCACTCACGATAACTTATCTTACTTAAGGCAGCCTCACCATATGCATCTACAAGCAATCGATGGGAGTCAGCTGCAGTTTTCTTCAAATGAAAGATATAAATCAAAAGTTCCCGCAAATGACGCTTATTAGGCTCAAAAGTCAACATTTTCGCATACAAAGGAATATATTACAGTAATAAAGAATCCCTCATATTATGAGGTTATCTTGTTCACAGATTTCCTGTTTAACTATGACGCCTACACGTCATCGGTTCGACCACAATTAACTAATGGCGCTGCCTCTTATCAAACAACAGAACAACTTATTAGAATGATAAAATTCAATCTTTATTAATAACTTACAGAATTCAAACAATTTTACTATAATATAATAATATTAGAAGAAAATTATTGTGAAAATGCTAAATATTAAGCTATTATATACTAAGTATATCGTCATGCTATAGCACAATCACCACAAGTTAATTATTATCACAGTTTATAGTCCACTGAATACTGAACTACATTGTGATGTAAGTTGGTCACTATTGTTGAGATTGTACATTCACAGCTCGTCACTGTCTGTACATAGAATAATAAAAGTTCATACTCGGGCTACGAGTTCTCTGTAACGGAGAATAAAACAGTACTTAGTCCTTAGACTCGTACACGTCTAGGTTGCATGTTAACTATTTTATGAAAATTCAAATAAGGTTTTTTCTTTTCAAACATCTCCTTTATGAGAACCTATTCAAATGTACAAATAGACGAGGTTTTAGAATTATGCTTCGAACAAATGTTTGATATCAGTATCTTATGAAGTAATAAAAGGTTGTATTAGTAAGTAATCATAATACAGGGTGGGCCAAAAATTTTTGCACTATTGAAACATGTCTAGAAATAAAAGTACAAATGTTATTTTGTTTATGATTTATTTAACGTAATTATCATTTATTAAATTTTTTTTTTTAAATGACGTCGTCGAGATGTGCTCCGTCTCGTCATTGGCACTCCTGCAATCGACTACGTAAACTTTGGAAAACTCGTTGACACATGCTGTGAGGAATCGCGGCTATCTCCTCGTGGATGTTTTCTTTTAATTGGGATATGGTCGTCGGTTTATTAAGGTATACTCGACTCTTCAGATATCCCCACAAGAAAAAATCGCAAGGTGTAAGGTCCGGGCTTCTGGGAGGCCATTTGATATCACCTCTGCGAGAAATCAGTTTGTTAGGAAACATTTTTTGACCACCGGTAAAGTCACGTTTGATGTATGGCATGTTGCTCCATCTTGTTGCATCCAAGTCCGGCTATTGTATCCTTCAAATTCATGCAACTGTGGTGTCAAAAACTCTCGCAACATTTTCACGTATTCCACTGAGTTCACAGTTACGTTATTTCCTTGATTATTTTCAAAGAAGTATGGACCGATTATACCTTTTGCGGATATGGCAGCCCACACTGTCGTTTTTGGTGAATGAAGAGGCTTTTGGTGTTTGTAGTGAGGGTTTTCCGTGCTCCAATATCAACAATTATGTTTATTTACGTGACCATTAATGTGAAAATGAACCTCGTCCGTAAACAATACATTCTCAAGGCTAGAGAATCGCTCCAGTATAGTGTCAGCAAATAAC
Organism: Melinaea marsaeus rileyi; assembly: GCA_918358865.1. Lineage (NCBI taxonomy): Eukaryota > Metazoa > Arthropoda > Insecta > Lepidoptera > Nymphalidae > Melinaea > Melinaea marsaeus. The sequence goes on from OU911094.1 coordinate 3,570,034, forward strand.
TTGCGTTGAATGTAATCGTTTGGTTTCATCTCCTGTATAGTTTGAAGCTTATATGGGTGCAGTTTAAGGTCCAAATGCAAGATTCGCCGCAGACTAGTTCTTGGTATAGCAAGAGCCGCCGACCGCCTACGCGTAGATGATTCTGGATCGTCCCTTACAGAAATTTCAACCTCCCGAATGTTCTCTTCGCTTCTTCTTGAACGTGGTCGCCCAGTTTGTTTAATATTCGTTGTCGATCCCGTTTGCTCAAACTTTTTAACCCAAGCTTTAATTAAATTAACACTTGGACACTCACTTACACGTTGTAATCCGTATTCAACTCTAAAGAGGCGTCGTACAGTAACGTAGGAATCGTTGTTTTTGTAAACTTGTTTTACGCAAAAAGCACGCTGTTGTCCCGTGAAGCGCTCCATCGTGACTAAAATTGCATTAAACGACGCACAATTCCCCGCCACCCGCGCGCCCTTTGCTCTCACGGTTTTGGAGAAATCAAGTGTTGCTATTTGCAAAAATTTTTGGCCCACCCTGTATTATAATAAAATAATTTAAAGACAATACTGAGACAAAATTTTATATTTGATCATAATTTTTATCATAAACATGAAGAGGTACAAAAAGTGACCCTCTGTTTATGTTATAAGGGTTAGGTGTGAGTTAACTTTATTAGGGCATTTGAAAATAATTACATGTTGTGTTTATGATGACATAAACTTTAGATCTTTAAACCCAGTACTCAAAGGCGGGTCGCGACAGAACGAACTCATAAATTAATAATATGATTATTTCGTTAAAAAAAAGATCGTAAACAAAGTTACCTTTTAAGATGTTTAATTATATTTTGAACTAAGTATAATGATAATCCAATTAATACATTATTGTAACTAATGTACTATATTGCTCTCTGTTATTTCCTCGACTCTAATAATAAGTCATCTGTCATATCGTTTACAAAAGCCGTAGATGATAACTTTATTGTAAATTTTGACTATTTTTTTAATATATACATTTTACAAAATAAAATTGTAATCTTACTGATAGTGATAAAATTTTGTTTGTACCGTTGTCTTTGTCTAAGAAAATATGTTTAAAATTTTCTCTTTCTTACTAACTATTAATAACTGTTTGCAAATTAATTAATGAGTTTGCAATTGTTATATAACATTACTATTAATAACATTTATAAAATAAACATCAAATTTATTTGAAGCTAAGTATTAATACAATGTTCATACATATGGTAGTGTCTCCTCTAAGACAATGTTGTTAAGTAACGTAAGCGTTATGTAGCCTAACACATTTCTGCCCAACTATGATTGAGTCTGCATATATATAATACATGTGCACTGAATACTGAAGTAAGTTCTCATGTCAGTTAGACACTATTGTTCTCATGGTCCATTCACAGCTCGTGGCAGTGTAGTAACATACACACTCGGACTAAGAGTGCTCTGTGAAGGAGGTCACAATGTACTCAGTACTTAGACGAGTACACGGTGTTGGAAACTACAACTGGTGTTATTTTATGAAAAATTAAATAACTTTTAATGTTTTTAACCACCTTTTAAAATGTACAACATTACTTTATGACACTATCTGTATCATAATGTAGGGTAACAATTGTTTCGTTTATTCATTACGAGTTTTAAGTCTTAAACAATATGTTATTCTTAGATTGTTATTGAATAGTCTTTTAAATCATTAATGATTTACTTATAATGTAGGTTGACTGTTATATGATGTCCTAACATTAGGGCCGGCAATTGTACCATTTCTTGTATGATAAAGTTTTAATAATTTAATAAATACATACAGTCCCATATAAATGCAGAAAACTACTTCAAGCAACAAATACAATTAAGCTATTAAATCATTAACAACAAATAAAATATAACATAAACACATGCGCCATGTTTAGACATTTACCAAAAGGGTACAAGGCTGTTCAAAACCGCCAGCTCGTGTAGAATAAAGCGTGTTAGAGGCAGAGTACAAGCAGATACACAACACGTCCGTGTATCGGATGGAGAATACATACTTAGAGTGTGGTTATGTCTAAGCGACGAGAGCAAAACAAGCCGTATGTGAACTATCAATTTACAATTTTATAGAGTAAACTAGGTTAATTCAGACTGAATTATCAGGGAATTTTGATAATCAAACCATACAAATTACTGCTACAACTAATACACTATAAAAATAAACTAAAAACAAGACATAAATTGTTAAAATTCATCATAGTGGAGCTCGCAGACCTTTACAAGTACATCTTCTCTGTCAATGAAGGCATCATATGAACATACGCGTTGATGAATCTAGAATTATATACATTTTAATCTTAACAAAAAATAATTTAAAATGTATAATGTTTTATAATTCAAGAATATAATAAGTTGAATTGTTATATATTACGAGTATGTAACTATTATTTAGGCCCAAGTTATTTAATAATAACTAACATCGCGGTCAGGAAATAGAAATGGTCATCCGGTTGTCTTGATTTATGACAACAATACAAAGAGTATTAGGATAGGTTAATACCATTGTATGTATTGAATATAAAAATAATTTAAATGTTACAAATTTCAACCTCAGTAATTAACGTTGTCTTTGATATATTTACCATATTATTTAGTTTTCCGATATTTCGTCAGTGCTGCGATATGATTGCAATGAAAATTTAAAATCTTATATTCGTATATGAATGTAGTGATTGTTGTATGTTAATTTTTGTTTTAAATCATAGCTATATTATTACCATTTTAATGTATAAAACACAAATATTGATGTTGTTATGATTTGATACTAAATTATCGTCATAATTATTAAGTTAATTACCACTACATTAGTCACACCATAGACTATATCGTAAAGGTGTGTTGTGATAAGAGAAGCTCTACCAAGCTAATCATTGATAATGAATGTCAGACACTTGTGTGAAGTGACACTGTACATACACTTACTCTGTGGTCGAACTGTTTCAATGGAACTTGTAAATTAATATAGCCTCTACTTTGCGCTTTTATAAATCATAAATTACTAATAATAAGCAACATTTTATTATAAACTTGCAATTATTAAACTTCTGTGAGATCCAATCATTATTATTATTTTATTACAATTATACATTGTTGCAACAGCTTCATTTAAAATAACATGTAAAAATATATTACAAAACTGAGTATTAATTTATATTTTTTTCTTGTTTTGCAGTTCATATTACACACTTCATTGGCCAAAAATTCGATCAGCAATAATTTGCTACAAGTTTCAAAATATTCTGTATATCAAACTATATAACCTCTTGTATATAAAGGTGCATGAATACAGAATGTATCACGTGTAGTGTGACATTTAGTATTTTATACTTTCATTAAAAAAATGGAATTAAGAAAATAAGTTACCCTTTTTAATATTGAGAATTAAGCAGCCGACATATTATACTTTTGTTATGTTATGTTTGATACTCAAAAGAAAGAAATCATAACAAAAATAGTGAATACTTATCATTAGTCGTTATTTCATTCTCATCACATTACTGTTTTGTTATAATTTTATATCATAGAATAGTTATAATTGATATAATATTATGATGAATGGTTTCTATCTCAGTGTGTAGTTTGCTCATAATGATCAATAAACAACATGTAACTTGACATATTGTATTACCGAGTAACCTACTTACAGATCTCTCACAACCAGTAGCTCTCAGCTGAAGATGATCCACTGTGTAACCCAGTGACCCCGGTACAGTCAAGTAGGAGGTGATCCTCAGTGTGCTGGTTATGATATAGCTCGAAGCTCCTTGAAATGGTCATTTCGAATACGATAAGCCATTTGTCATTTTATTTATAGTTAATTAACGACTGGGAAAAATTAAAATTTAAGTATTTGTAGAATATACTTTTGTTCTGATTGTTATCGAATCCAGGACAAGTCGATACAAAGACAAGCAATGGTACTGATGCGACGTACGTTTGAATAATTGTTACGATAAATACGTTTCAAAATTTGTTTGATGACAATCTGTATACAATCTGTATAAATTTTAAGGTTGTAAAATTATAATTTTTAATTAAAGTATATTCTGCTAACGAGGTATAATTAAATATTACTAAAGGTAAATGTAATTACCGGTCATATTTAAATACTTTTAAATGTTACATTAAACACTTTAAATCTCCGGGCAAATGATAAAATGGTAATTGGTATGCATTTGCAACTGTCATGACCATCTGCTTAGGACAATGGATACTTGATGCTGATTTAAACAGATGGAATCGGAATTTTAATAGAATAAATATATCAAACACCAGCAAGGATTCGGACGTGCAATCTCTGGAGATATCACATGTCGCTTTGACAATTGAGGTATAGTATGTAAGAATAACTTATTATTACTGTTTGATTGTTTCTGAAGCAGCTGACATCGACTCACACTGATCTAACAATTAATTATTGACAGCTCATGATTCAGGAACAACCGACGGACACAGGAGACAACCATTCATAGCATAGTGTTACAGTTTAGAATTATTAATATTATGTACATTGAATATTACAATATGTAAAGTAACTATGCTGTGTGGAATACAATCAAATAATAAATTAATATATGTTTTATAACAAATCACTTATTTTTGATCAAAATTAGTTTTTATTTATCTGTATTAGAAATATCACAATAAGTAGGTATAGGAAAATATGTCTACTGGAGTACAGATTGTTACCAATAATCTCCGTATTTTTAACTACATTTTCAATATAATTGTTATTGCAACATCAACCCTTTGATACATAATACACATAATACGCTAAGGCTCCATTGGTTGTAGTTGGTAGTAAGTGTTCTCGTAGTGGTAGTTCCCGTAGTCAGCAGACAGCGCTCCAACACTCACGAGGAAGAGTACAACTACTTCAAACACAATACTTATAACACTCAAGTAGTGTCTCTTTGTATGCGTTGTCATAATCATTATAAACAATATATATGATTAATTTTAATAAATAATATAAACATCATATACCAATTGAATTTGTAAAATTATTATTAACATTATTCTTACAATATATTGTAAGTTAAATGAACAGTTTATTTTGAGCTGTAATAATCCTAAAGGCAGACCAAAATAGGTGTCTACAAGTTATGGTAACCGAAGTATTAAACAACCGATAACAGAATGCTGTTTAAGTCAACCTAATTAGTGTTGTAATTAATTAAATATATAACACGCTCTGTCATGACACCAGATATTAATAAAATGGTATTTAAAAGTGTTTAATCCGGGTCAGACATAAATGAAGCTCTTCCGAGTGTGAATGTGAGTTATGTACCGCGACTGTAATTATAACAAAGTTATTTATTTCATATTTCTCTTTTATGAGCTTAATTTATATAATTATTTTTGCCTATATATAAATATATTAACTCAAAATGAAGTTGATTACTATCGAAATATCGCAATTATAATTTTTATTTTCATTAAACTATGTGTAGTTTTGTATAAGAGAAAGGATATAAATAATAAATGAACTTCTTTCCGCTGTAGAATTATAAAATTTGCAACAAATAATTGTCGTTAATTGTCTTGTTGATTTTTTTATTTTGTAGTTTATAAAACGTACTTATGTTAAATGTTACTAAATATAACATGGTTATGAATAATTACTTACAAACAGCTCTGTAGTTTACTATCATCCTTTTAGAACTAAAACGAGCTATATTTTATTTTTGTAACATATTTTATCACTTCGTTAAACTAAGTAAAGTATAACTAGAGCATTCAACCAACATACTAACTCTTCAGTTCAGATTTGTTAGTAAATATATCTAAGTTGAATCAATACAGTTCTGATTTTCTAATCATCAAACTTATCATACATTTCAGATCTCTTTCTTAATAGAAGATGTACTTCATACATACTTGTCTCAAGAGTAATACAATAGTGTAATTTCAATTCTCTGATACAAACGGACTGGCTTATGCGTTAATAGATCACTCAGTGTTATTCAACTATTCAACTTATTTATCGATGGTATTTTAAAAAACCTTAACTCAGTGAGTGAATTTTATAATCACAGATATATTATTTAAACAATTGACGTGTTTAATTATAACTGAATTCTTGAATAACAGTCACATTACATTTAAATTATATTAAGATGCAGATATTATTATTAAATCGTAAAATCCTACACCACCTTTATGGAAACAAACTAAACTGAACAAACTTTAATAAACGTACGACCAGTTACCAACGTTAATGTTCAAAGTGTAAGCTGTATGAGTTACGTGATGACACGTAGTACTGAGTACTAACTACGACTGCTTCAATTATAATTACTTAATACTATAAAGTGTCAAATGTTGAACTTATGAGTCGAGATTCTTTTGGTTGTGTAAAGTCAACAGCATTACATAATAAATAGATTTTAGTTTATTTATATATTTACGTATTACTGAAATATTATTACAATTGTTTGTGTTTATGTTAGTTTAAAATGGTATGTATTATATATATTAATACATGGTCTATTGACTCTCAGGTATAGTGGTCAGTGACAAATTATGTCTTTGCTGGAACCTGTTGATAAATACCAGGCACAATAATCCGCTATAAATATATTAATAGAACATATATACCCGAAATACTATATATATTGTTAGATATGTTTGGTAACGGATTGAAAATGAATTGGAAGATATCATGAGATAAATTGCATTTCATATAATATACTATTTGATATGTCATTCCATATCAAGTAGTGGTTGAGGTCAAACTCTAATATCAGACAAGATTTTACCAAGAAATTGACGTTTTGGCAATTTTCATATAGAATATCCGTCAAAATATAAAAATTATTACTCGAATAAGAATTAATAACTTTTTCACAAAAGTTGTATCATTACTGCTCCAACGTAAACAAGAAATGAAATACCTTTAAAGAGTGTTGACGTAATATTTGAGTAATAGCGGAACGAATAAAATGTATCCAAAATAAAGGATCAGAAGCAGCTTTTCTTTTAAGTTCCCACAAAAGGTTTTGATCCGTACGATAACAACACTGCAATTATAATGTTACTAATTATCTCAATTAATCATTTTTACAATATATTATGATGGTGATAAGTTTTCTCTGTCCCTTTTTAAAATATTTAGCAAGAATGAAATATAATGATTGCTAAATAAAATAGTACCAGTATCACAACTACAAATACAACGTCTTAGAATGTAACTCTCATGCATTTTAAGACTATAATTAAGAAGAAACAGGTTTTACCAAAATACATGATATATTTATTTATCTGAAGTAACTACAAGCAGCGCTAATGAGAGTGATGTAAAGCGAGTCTTGTATTTACTTTTCTTAAGTTGTAAGCTCACAGCTTTAACTAATTTGTCCTCTTCTAATTAAGTTTCATTTTGGTATGATACGGACACTTGCATACGTAATGTTTATATTATTGTTTTAAGTATTAACGAGAGCAAAGTTGTTTAACAGTCAAACGTTTTTATTTCATTAGATACATACTACCTACATCTACATTGCACTTTGAAATGTCAGACTAATTGCACGTTTCCATTGATACTTTTGACTTATTTATTAATGTATATATCCTCGCATTATTCATTATTGAATTACTATCATTATTGTTAGAACGAAATTAGAATCCAAGTAAAGCGTACAAAAATAGGAATATAGAATAACTAGCTGTATATTTATTAGTTACTAGATTTAAAAGAACTTATAATTGTAATTTTTAATTAAATAAATAATAATAATTATGAATTATATTCGAACTTATCTATAGTAATATTATAAAGAAGAAATAGTTTTTGTTTGTTTGTACCTGATAAGTTTCTAAAGTACTGGGAATATTATAAATATTATCACTAATAGAAAGCTACGTTAACAGGAAGTAACATAGAGTATAGTTTATTAAAAAACTTGTAATAATAAACTTGTAGTAATTGGTTTTCAAGATGTATGTTGAGAATGGAGTCACAGATTAACGATAGAACTGCAGATGAAACTTTAAATTACGTTTGAAACTATATATTTACTAAGACGTATTAATATAGGCTTGTCAATATTAGATGGCTCGTGGGTCTAGTCAAGTGGCTATTGACCATTATTGTTAACCCAAGTAACACTGAACACATCTTTGTGTAATACAAAAATGTTTATTGAGAATTTGGTACTTTATTGAGCGAAACGAACGAAGTGAGCGGAGCGTTTTACTGGAGACTGTTTACTTTCTTTGTCACGAATTGGCTCCAAAACTACTTGACGGATAATTATGAACCTTTGCAATCAAAAAGACACACATTAGGTGATGCGAAAATTTTTTTTTGAAAAATATCCTCAAAAGATTTTTTTTTCTTTTTTAATATCTTGTCAAAAAACTGATATGCCATTGAAGTCAATGGGAAACGATGGGTCAATACTCTTGGCTCGCTTTGCTCAATATACAAACGGCACCCGAGATTTCGCGAGCGCAGCGAGTCAAATTTGAGGGTTTGTTAGTGTCACTAGTTAATATTTATGTATTGTTAAAAAGTACCTTTTTATTGTTTTGTAAATAAATAATATGTACATAATAGTCGTCAGTAGTATTTTATATAATTCCAATTCCACTGGTATGTGATAAAGCTTTCCGTAGATCAGTCTGTCCGCTGACGGATTGATCATCACCTCAACGAATACAACAAACGACGACATACATCACTGACGAGATAACGCGCTCCTGTGATTAAAAATATAGTATGTTACAAAAATAATGAGAAATGTCTCTTTTTTGTAAAGATATAGAATATTTTATATATAATATAGACTGTTTTTATTATAAGTGCTATGATAATAAATTACAAGATATTTTTAGTTATAACAACTTTGACTTACAAAATAAAAGGATATTACCAATTGCAAACATTTACAGGCACTATCCTCCAAGGTGTGATGATCTCTGTTGAAGGACTAGTTACAGCGGCGGCAGATCGGGATTTGCGAAGAACCTTGCAATATTCATGAGAAAGAAGAAGAGCGTTCGAAAATAATTCGATAGTAATTTAACATTTGTTATTATTTATTCCTGTATATCTACACAAAAAAATTAATGTTTTTCGATATTATTTCATTTCTCTCTTCATTTCATAGTTACACACATATAGTGTGTATTTTTAAACTACATGGAAACTTAGTAATTTCTTGTTGATGATTTCAATTACTTTTTTAATTTAATAGATTTTTTTCCATTCATAGTAATAAAGCAAATGAACCTAACAAAAATCTAGAAATTAATTGACAAATTGATTCTTTGTCATCATTTGATCGTGAAGTATAGGAGTCATTGTTATAAAACTCTTCGACGAGTGCATTCCAGATATATTCACTGACAAAGCAATCATGTTCATAATTAGCGGTATTCATCCTCGCGACTCGCACCGATTATTAATTACAATAAAACAAATATAGCATTTAAATATATTCTTTACGAATATATTATTTATAATATTTGATACTAGTTGATAATCTCCTGTGACATAATAATATCATGTGCTGCTCTATCAAGGAGCACATTAATAAACGTCAGTGAGGTGTCGTGTGAGGAGTCTTAACTCACTCCTTTGTTACTCTCACGATAACTTGAGTAACTACATACATCATTATTAAGTACATACTTAAAGTATAATAAATTAAAAACCACATTATTAAAATATAGATAATATGAAACAAACACTATATCATGATAATTTTCCGGTCATAAAAAAAGCTGTGAAAAAAATGTTGATATTGATTTTCTCTAAATTGTTTAATTTCACAAATAAAAAACGTCAGGCACCTCAATAATAAGGTTCTTAAAAAATATCTTACTACCATATCTGTGAATAATAAAATGTAAAATAAATATTTTTTGAAAACATTTATTAGACAGACGAAGAACCGACTTGTAGTGTTACAACCGACGACATATAATACAACGATGTCTCATTTAGACATATTGAGGAGTTATATTTTATTATGAAATGAAAGAAAGCTTCAATCTAAAGTTGTTTTTTTTTCTCTGCCTCTCTTTACATTCATCTGAATACAAACTAATATGATTTGACCTAAGAAAATATATAACAATAACATTGAATATTACACATTACTTAATAAATACAATAGTAATGACATATAAGTTGTATTATATCTTATATATTGTATTGTATTTTTATTTGTTTCACAAAATAACAACCCTCGTCAAGATGATTTTTTTAACTGAAAAAGTAATATTCTGCGGTTTTATATTGTTCAGTATTTTGATCAAAATATAAGACTATACTATTCTTTGTAGTATCAATTAGATTTTGTTTCTTTTTTATGTCCTTTAAAGAATTGTATATAATATTGAAAGTAAAACAAATAATAATACACCTAACTATTCTCTGATTTATATGTTTATGAATATTATTGTAGTAGATATTAATATGAATGTGACTGAAACCGATGTAAGTTAACCCTCTACATAATAACCATGTATCTAAATCTAACATGGGATCAAACAAGACCCACATTAGAGTCATATTCTATTACACATCTCCTTGCCGAGGGTCCTCTCACTAACTGTAATAGTGTACACTACACACACTGTTACACATCAAGTCTTTGAGTTGTTTGATATATGTATGTATTAGAGCTAATTATTTGGAACAATTAATTTTCTGGTCTGGGAACACAATTTATGTGATTTATTATAGCACCATCATGAATTTTAATATGTTTAGGATATTTCATTTCACCTTTATGTATGGTTTTGAATAGTTATATAACTTAGTATTACTTTTTAAAAGTCTATAATACATATTGAATGATATGCCCTCTATATTTGATACAGAAACATGATAAGTGGTAGAGGTATAACATACATTTTTATAGATAATCCTCATTTTTACTTTGACGGTAGTTGGGAAGGAAATTTACTAATTATTGTATTTGAATGTCATCCCAACAGTTAGAACATACTTCATGAGTGTTCTGAATATTAAATATAATACACACGGAATTATCATATCATATTATTCAATCTGCTACATTTCATGAATTTTTTGCGGAAGAAATTCAGACCACGTTCAGGTTGAATTCTCTTAAATTTGATTATTTTTTTACCTTGAAAAGTTTTTTTCATATTGTATGTAATATCGGAAAAAAGATTTGAATGTAAATTTTTTAGCACTTTCTTATTTTAAGTCACTTATACTTTAATTACAGGAATCACACTTCGTATTACTTAAACACTACACAGATACAGACGAAACACAATATAATATTATAATGAATAGCTTAAGTTATAAGTATGTCATATTAATATGTATCTTAACGTACATCACTGTATGTGAGTGAGGTGTGTCAATGTACTGCGGTACAACACAGTGTAGAGCACATTAGTACGATACATGTGACTTGGTTAATCACTTATTATACATATATTCGATACGATTAGAATAAACATATAAATATTAATTATAAAAATCCGGGCCCGCAGGGGGACACGCGTGGGTAGACCTCATGTGTAACTCGTTTAAAATATAACTCACTACCTAAGAATAATACATGATGCCGTTGTTTACATCAAATATTTGCAAGCAAAAAGTGGTTTTAATTTTTTTTCTCGGAAAAGGTACCTTTTTTGGAAATACTTTTAGTACTTAAATTTAGAGTAAAAAATAACCTTTCTATTAAAAATATTTGCGAGGAGAGAATGGTACCAGAAAAAAGTTGCCGTGGTTTTACCTACCTTAAATTTTCAAGCTAAAAGTGGTTTTTATTTTTTTTCTCGGAAACGGTACCTTTTACGGGCAAAACTTCTAATATTTAAATTTAAAGTAAAAAATAACCTTTCTATTAAAAATATTTGTGATGCAAGAATGTTTACCAGAAAAAAGTTATGAATTTTTTTCCAAAAATTTTCGTTTTTTTTACCCCCACCCCTAAGTTATTGAAGTTAGGTTTTCGGTTTATCTACATTAGTTATAGGTATTCATCAAAGACATCATATAATATGAACGCGATTGATCTTCTTTGTATAGGGAAAAAGTTATGGTCGAAAAACTGAAATCAGAAAAAGTGAGGCCCTAGCGCCCCCTGTGACCGGATTTCTCTGGTTAACGAACTTGACCTTCATTTTTGGATGGTTGATTTTTGTGCAAAGTTTGAAAGCGATCCGAGCGAAACTGCGGCCGCTATCGTGCTGACAAAAGTCGAATCTGGACGCACGCACGCATATATATATATATATATATATATATATATATATATATATATATAAACTTTTTGACCAATGGTCATTTTGGACTCAGTGGGTCATAAGAACATAAGAAGACCTCCTGTGAAGAAATTTTTCCAAAATTCGAAAGTCGGGTACAAATGAATGGGCAGACCGAATTTTTCGAGGTCTACCCAATAGTTGAATTACGTAGTTCAACATCTTTCTATATTTCCAGTACTGCAAACCTTTTTAATACTTAGAATATATTATCTGTAAATACGCTACTTACTACTATTGTTATTACGAATTACATTTATTTTATATATAATTTAAAATTATCCCTTTTACTGTTTTATCTTTAAAATTAGTATTTAATTTACACCATTTTAGCTTTCCTTCAATTAAGTTCTTAAATAATTAATTATTTAAACAATTAAACACTTTGAGAGATCTTGAGTTACCTTAGAGGGTCTTTTCAACTTTATTTAAGGTTCTAAGTTTTTATAAACTGATAAATTAATATAAAATAGGTCATTTAATGTAATCTATAGCAAGGATTTAGATGTATTACCTTATTGATACTCACACGTGACTAATATCAGATATAAACATCATGTACACACATGTATTGATTACGAGAGAATTGAAGTGTACAATATACTGACACGTTGTATGTACGTCTTGTATCTGTATCTCTGTACATACATTACACTAAACTAAGTAACCTTTGAAGATAGATGAAGAAGGAACAAGAATCACTTATAGAATATCATCAATGATGATGGCAAAAGAAAATAAAACATTGAATTACAATAATAATAAAAATATATATACTGCTTTATATATAATACATAAGTTATTATATGACAGTGACTGAGGTGAATGGGTATTAATATATATTATGAAAAAATTCATTTTTTCCCTTTATAAGACCCTTCTGTACTTAAGAATGTAGCTGTGAATTGAAATCGAAGTGGCCTTTTTTGTCCCAAAATTTTATTTTTAAGCGTACTTTTACGAAATAAAGAAATTGTAATGAAATTAATTAGTATAGTATGATAGTAGTTAATAAACTCAACACTAATACGATGACGTGGTGTTGCTTGTGTGTTACAAGTGAAAGTGTTGTATTACATACAATCACCACTTGGGATGTTTAAGAATTACATACACGTCTTATGTCTCTTGTAGATATGTAAGATAATATTTATTTACAAATAATACATACTGAAGGATAAGGTTGGAAGGATTTTAACAATAATATATAAAATATTTCTAACACACATCATATAATATAAATAACATTCAAAATAAAGTTACAATATTTAATATTGTTATGGATTATAATTATAAAAGATGCAATATTGTAAATAGGTATATTTAACTTTGTCAACTGTAAAGATAAATCCTTTTGTTAGAGATACAAAATTAATTTCTTTCGGATGAAAATTGATCGCATTAAATAATTTACCAAGAGAGAAGCATCTCTGTTTTAGTTTAGCCAAAAATATAGTGAGTTTCCCTTTTCCGTTGTCATTTTTATTTCATCACTGAAGCGGAGTATTCTTTGAAGTCGATATTACGTTTCTTTGTTAAAAGATATGACACTTTTTTCGTGTAATAAAATGTAATTTATATTTTTTACGAATTCTGTAAAATTGTAAGTCTGACAAATAAAAGATTAGATTTAATTATAAAAATTACAAAACTTGTAATCTAAATTTAAGAAAAAAAAAACGTAGTAAGTGTTTATGTAAGATGGAAGCATTTTTATAATTAATGTTCCAAAGGAAAGTTCATGAGAAACTGATAAAACTTATTTACACAAAGAAACAAGTGGTTTCCGTCCTAATGTCAACGTAGTAAAGTGCATTTTATATAAAACACATACGAGACTTCACACTAAAATAACTTTGAATATAGTAATTAAGACCTGCTTTTCCTGTAAAATACTTTTATATTTTTAAACTCATTTCTAACATGTTATGCAGAAAACTTTAGAGTGTAACTAAAATTGCTAATAAACGTTACTTAATTTAAAATGCTCATAGAAACTTAGCATCTTCCGGTCTGTCTTTACATTCCCCTGTTTATAGAAAGAAAATTAAAAGCAATAAAATATAAAATATGCAAAGTATCTTTGTAAATTATATATTTGAATTACTTGCATTTGAGAAACTTATTGTGACATCATGATGATCACAATACCATCAGAGTTATAGTAATTATATAAATGTCATAGATTGTTATATCTAAAGTTACACAAACAAACATCCGTTGTCAATTACCATGCACGTGTGTGTGTAAACACAACTCACTCACATATTAGGTGAACGTGGTGTGAGTGTGGCGAGGGGTAGTTTACGTACGTATATATGCAGTATTTTATATTTGATCAATAATTTTACTTATTTATTATAGAAACTTGAAGGTAAATTTAAAAAAAAGCAATTACGAAATTCAGTTTACTTTGAAACATTAATTAAACCCGGGGTTATAAAAAATATTGAAAAATGATTTAGTTATAATAAAAATAAAAATAAAAATGAAAATCTTTTATTGTCAAGCAACATAGGCTCATAGTTGGTTAGTACAATAGAATTACTTAATAACTATGTAAGTGTAACAAAATACAAACAAAAATAAAATACAGTTACAGGCCATAGTTAAAATTACTGTTTCTGCACCAATAATTATAAAGTTTAAATATAACGCACATTAATGTAAACATTGTCGATGATTACAAAAACATCTTGATATAATACTTCTTATAAAATCAGTTCATTACATAACAATTGTCAAATAAATATAAATATGACCACCACTGGTTACATCCAGATGACTCAGCAGTACTTGATATATGGAGGACACGGATTTAATAATCTGGAAATGCAAGGGATTTTATTATACCGTTGTTTTATAACTGGACAAAGGGTTAACGTTTTACGTTTCATAAAATAAATCAACTGGTATTAGGAACATATATTGTGACAATGACGCCATGATGAAAATACATTTATTTATGAAGTATCAATTATTCAGATTTAATTTTATTTGGGAGAGGAAACTCTTAAGTTACCCGACGTTCATTCGACGGATCCATACATTGTATATTATAAATTCTAGTAGCTAGCGGTGATCTACTAGCCCCAAGTTAAATTAACTGTTACCTCTTTAGTACTATGAGAAACTTAAATCCCCAAGATAATTGAATAACTTGAATTTGATGAAAGTTATATAGAAACCCTTCACTGAAATAACATACAATACACTCAATTAGTACAAGTAATGTTCAGTTAAAAGCTTAATAAGACTTTGATTTCAAAAGACAAATAGCTTAACTTATATTGATATTTAAATTATAAGTTTGTATGCACGGAAGTGATGTAATCGTTATTAAATAAATATCTAGTAACAGATATTTCTTTAATTCAAAAATCATAGCATGTGTTAGAATTTCAACTATAAATGCATGCGCAAAACGAAGGTTAATATGATGGATGTGACTACTTAACTTTATAATATATTGTGTACTTTGGGATCACAGAAACTGATCTTAACATTTTGTGATTATAAATTTCACTATTGATGTAAATGTCTTCTATATCACATACAATTGTGACATTACAAGATTATTTTAATAAATATTAAAATACTATTATTACCACATCTTTGTGATGGACCCATGTATTTTGTATTAAATTAGATTTTCATCCCATTTTAATAAATCATGTTAACCCGATTAACCTTTCCATTTCCTGACCTCGATGTGTAGTGTTATTATTAATATAACTTGGCTCTAAGTAAGGGTTGCCTACTACTTATTATTCAAATGATGTAATAGTATTTCTGGACAGTATGATGTAATAGTGTTTCTGCCTGTGACAAATTTAGAAGAGAATTTTACTTTTCTGCCGGACTTAATTGTGAACTGATTCAAGAACCTATTTAAGCACATAAAAATAAAAACAAAGTCCTTCTTGCACACTTTGGTGTCATATGTGATGTTGCAAAAAACATTTCAATATAGAAAATTATACATCCTGCATACATTCCTCATGTTATTTTCAGAGAGTTACTAAATATACCGATTGTCAATACCTGTATTTTCAGTTAAACACGGCTGCCCTCAACTAAACTCACTGCAAACTAATTAACCACACCTGCTATTTGATAACCATGCGTCTGTAATTTGACAACATTATACAAATAACGTTCAGTACGTTTATACAATGATGGTTTGTACCGTATTAAATATATTAACAACTGTTTAGAGCAAAACAAACCTACAAACTACTACACTTACGTATTTCATGATGATTATGATATTGATATTTCACTCGTGACCTTTAGAAGTACATCTTCTCTGTCAATGAAGGCATCATATCAGCATAAGCGTTGATGAATTTTTAATTCTATAAATTTAAATCTGAACAAAAAAATTCATTTAAAATGTAAAATATCTTATAATTCCAGAATATAATCAGTTGAATTGTTAGCTATTACAAGTATACAAGCATTATAAATAATGGCCATTATAAAGTATATGCCGTACGCTGAATGCTATGCTCCTTAATGCTCCTTATAAGGCTCGCATGCCAGACCCTGTCAAATGCCTTCGAGACGTCCAGAGAGACGGCGACCGCTTCTCCGTTGTTCTCAATGGAGGGGAGGGGAGGCCCCCAGGGATCGCCATCGGGCCTCCACATCTGGTCGTCAACCAGCACGATGGCGCCACTCTGGAATTTTACGCAGCTGGTGAAGCAGCCTTTCGTGGGTAGCTGACCTACTAATTGGGCCCTCAACTATCTCCAGGCGGCCGGCGGAAAGCCGTCGCTTCGGATCCCGCTACTCTCCTCGACTTGGCCCTCGGTACAATAAGCACCAACTCAACGCCAAACCGGTTCGCCAACGGTTCGCAACGCAGCTGTTCAGACCCATTTCAACGTGCAACAACGTGCCGGAACACGACTAGATCGCTTTGCGGCACGACTTTGCCCGATGGGTGGTAACCTTGCCGGCGACCCGATATTATAGTCTACCTCCGAAAAAAAATTATATTCGAGAAATCTTAAATAGCATGTATAAATTAACTCGTCTTTAAGAGTTTACAACACGCAGAAAGAAAAGCAAGTCGAAGTAAACAAGACTGTCTTTAAATTACTTCTAATTATATCTGCAGTGAGAGTAAATTGTGATCTCAACGGCCAACGGTCAACGCATAAGTACACCTGGTATTACGTAAACTTACCTGGTACTTGTAAGAAGGTGTTGTTTATTAAACACATAATGTTATATATTTTAAACTAAACTGTATCCAACACTCTCACAGCTGTTACGTATATCATAGTCATAATTAATTGATATATTTCAAGGTAACTAGAGGTGTGGGATTACAAAACCCAAGAGGGTCTAACAACTTAAACGTAGCTCCAATATACAACTAAACAATCAATAATCTCTGTATCATATTTAGATTTCCATACATTCTCAAAGCAATCACATGTCAAAACATGAAATTTAGTTATAATGAAACATTTCAACTATGGTATTACCGATAATATGCCATTCGTTGCTTCATTATATTGAAAGGAAATTATCGTTTTATGACCGAATTGATATTTGTGTTAGTGTTTCATAATATTAGAAATCAATTAATATGTAATATTTATTTATTTATTTATCTTCACGCCATATCCCTTGCGGGGTAGTTATAGACGACGGAGCGCCAAACGCTACGGTCTCTGCATACCTCTTTCGCCTCGGCCACAGACATCAACCTCTTCATACATGCCCTCCGGGGGGTCCTCATGCTTTTTACGTGACCTTCCTCCAGTAACATTGATACTGTGTTTTCGAAGGTCACTCGAGGCCTCCCCCTGTCTCTCTTACCGCTCACTTTTCCTATATAAATCTTTTTTACCATTCTTTCATCACTCATTCGTTCGACGTGCCCAAACCTCCTGAGCACGTTCTTCTTCATTCTCACCGTGACATCTTCGCTAGTACCTGCCATTCTATATTAACATTATAATATGTAATGTTGAGCTGAATTCAAATGTTTATGTTATGGAGGTCACAGATGTCAAATATTATTGAAAATATACTGAATATGAGAGTGGAGTGTGTATACAACACTGTTATTCAGTACCGACTTGACAGACAGAATGATTGCTCTCAAAATATCAGCGGCATCAGGTAATAAATAAATTAAAACTTCGGCAAACATACAGTGCTCTTACGTTTAATAAAACCTCATACAGATGTCAACGGGAATACTTATCTTGTTTCGATCTGAAGATTAAGTAACAATATTTCATAATATTTTTTAAATCTTTACGAAACAATTTATTCCCCAGAGTGTATTGTAGGAATTGAAAGTTGAAATTGATATGTATATATATATATATATATGATAAAATTATAAAACAAAAACTTAGTAACGGAAATAGAATAAGTGTAGGAAACAAGCAAAATATTGTTCATTTGAACATTTCTGTATAGTGGTGGAGAATCGAATAAAAGTTATAATAAAAACATAGCGGGGAAGTCTCGAAGGACGCGTCGATGCTTTATCTTGAAAATGCATTTTATTCACATTCCTCATTACAGAATTACATTCAAATATTATTCCTCATGTAACACTACATATCTTTGTTGCGTAAAGGAAAAAGTATTCAAAGTTTAAGTAATTTACAGTTAGGTGTCACTTATTTAAAGTTAGAAACAAAAGTAACTTTAATAAATGAAAGTAATATTAAAAGAATTACAGTTAATATTTAGGAAACCTTATTATTATATTTTCTGATTCTAATACGATATTGTTTGATGTTTTTGCGCCGATGTATCATCGATTTCGTAATGAAAAGTACAATAACTGTCTCAGGACATGGTTTGTTAAATTGTCAGAAATAAAAATTCTTCAAAGTCAGTGGAATTTAAAACTGTGACCTCTGAAAATACTAACATTTGTTTAACTAATGTATTACTAATAAGTGTAATGTTAATAGATAATAATGGTTAAGTAAAGGAGTTAATTTTCTAGTTATCGAAGCATTCATATAGATGTAATATCTGTATTTCATTTATTAATAATAGTTTTCATTATATTCAATTCAATCAGTTAAACGTAGCAAATAGCTCTGTTCCACTGCACTGGTGAGCGATCGTCGCTGATGATATTGATGGCGGTGGTGTTAATGACCCACACATAACAACTTCAATGATTTGTTATCGACAAATTTCAAATCTTTTAATCCTTAGGAAAAAAAGGTATAGTAGTAATAGAATGTTTTAGTAAATAAATAGATTTGTGAATATAATTTAAAAAAATAAAGGAGACGTCTTCATCGACAGAGCGGTGACAAAACAATACCAGCGACAAGTTAATTTAGAGAACTCTCAGCTTCACCATTCAGTAAGATATTTCATATATTCACATACATATAACATATACACAATGCAACTATAATTAAACATTGCTATGAATGGACAGAACAAGCGAATTTTTTATTAAATAGTTTCAATTATTTTATATATAACTTGAACATATATAGACTCGTAATATAATATGTCATAGAGCTTCTAGTTTAAAAAAAATGCTTTGCAGAAAAAAATACTTAATTAACTATCAGACGACAATGATCATTACACTCCGCACTAAAGAAGACAGTGATAATTGCTATAATATATTGTCTTTCTTATAAGATGTATATACAAAGTGATATCGAAATCCACACACAAACACACTATTTACAAAAGTAATACTATAGTGTAATTTCAATTCTCTGATACAAGCGGACTGATCTGCGCGTTAATAGATTAGTTAGTGTCATTCAACTATTCAACTTATCTATCGATGTTATTTCAAAAAACCTTAACTCAGTGAGTGATTTTTATTATCACAGATACATATTATTCAGACTATTGTGATAAAATAAAACTGAATTCTTGAATAATATTTACATTACATTTAAATTATATTAAGATGCAGATATTATTATAATAATCGTAAAATCCTACACTACCTGTATGGAAAACAAACTAAACTGAACAAACTTTAATAAACGTACGACCAGTTACCAACGTTAATGTTCAAAGTGTAATCTGTATGAGTTACGTGATGACACGTAGTGCTGTGCACTAACTGCGACTGGATACAATTATAATTACTTTACAATATAAAGTGTCAAATGATAATCGGTGTTGATTCAAAATGAAGAAGGTATAACACAAAAATATATAATAATAAAGATAGTTCTTTATTATTATATCATCATGAGTTAGTACTCATGTATCGAGATTCTTCAATCTGTGTGAAGTAAATCACACCAACAACAACAATTACAATCTTCAACACATGAAAGACTCAGAATTATGACAGGACTACTAAGTTGTCGAAAATTTTCTGGGTTATTGAAGAACAGAGTGAGGGACAGTGATTGTATTATCAACTTTACATGATACCGCCATCTATCAGCTGCATATTATACTAATGTTACTTCTATTTACTTAACACATCTCGTACTAACCTGGTACTTGTGAGATATTTACAAGTTACATCATATAAAGTGTAGTCAACCTCAGTTGTAATATTCTTTTGGCAACAGTCGTGTGCTATTTACTGATGCATTAGGATATTTATCATGTTTGTGTTTGAATGAAGTTAAATCTGTTTGATACGAATACTTAATAACTTATATATATTTTGTTAAAACAATTTAAAATTATTCTTTTTACTGCTTTCTCTTTAAGATGAGAATTTAATTTACTTCATTTTAGCAATTATTTCTTCAATTAAATTCTTAAATAATTAATTACTTGAATAATTGAATAGTTTGAGTGATCTTGACCTAAACTAGTTAGTTTAGAGGGTTTTTTAGCATTTCACTAATTTCATTTAAGGTTCTTAATTTAAGGTTTTAAATTTATGTAACTTTTAATTAACTAAGTAAATAATTAAAAACTAGTTTTAACGAATTGTGTTGCGTTTAATTAGTGCTACGTAAAAGACATGGCTGGTTTGAAGATTACCTTAACTCACTTAATAAAGCTAATTCTTACGAGCTTAGTAAGTAATCTGAGCTAAATTAGTTTAGTTGGTGGTGTGGGTGATGTGGGTGTGCTTACAACTAGAGAGCTACTTAATATTCAAGAACTCGTGGTTACTTAATATACATCTTGCATTTTAACATTCTGAGAATCTATAATATTTAAAACTTTTTTTAACACTTTTTTTAATTATTTCTGTATTTAATTTTATTTATATTTTAGACAGTTGTAACATTATATTTTTGTTAATAAATTATTTATCTTTTTATATTTAGTTATTCAAGTTACTTAACTATTGGGATTACTCAATAGAGGTACGGTTAAGGAGAAGGTCCCTTTAAGCGTACTATCGTTGGGAGGATTTCTGACATGTAACATTAATAACTTCACAATCCGTTGAAAATAAAAAGAATATCGTTGGTGTAAGTAATATAAATAAGACAATTTTGAATCCGATGCAATTTTATAGTCATATTTAGTAGTCATACAGTGTGTTAAAATTATGTCCAAAAGATAAATTAGCATGTTTACAAAATACATTAAAGAAATATTGTCCATTGAAATGTTATGGACATTTTAGATTATTTGTAATAGACAAAGTTAAAAATACTTTTTATTTAATTGCAAAATCGTAAAAGCTTTGAATACCATATAAAAAAACGGTGAATCCACATTTTTTATACACACACCAATAATACGTTCAGTATTGTAATGATGCCTTTTAAAATTCGTAAGTCAAACAGGCAGTTGTGAATATATTAAGGTGTAAATAAACCTAATAATGTAATAAAACTAAGTTAAACTATCTTACAATAACTATTTCGATATAGTTAAGATGATTCACAATTTAAATAGAATTTAATCATTTTATATAAGTTTTCTTAGAATGTGATGTACATATGCTTAATATTATTTTATGATCTAATAATTTTAAAGATTGATTTTTTCCATACACCTAAGATTTTTATAGAAAATTTTTGAAATGTTATTTCACGTAAAAATTGCAACGAAACAATATTAAACTATGTTTTTTCTGTTTATAATTTCGCGGTCTTTAAGCATTACTTTGTGAGCGGCGCCATTGTTACGCTGTACTTCATTGAAGATAATGTTCACAAAACCTTACATTCTATAATTATATATTGCACAAAACAATACATTACATATTTGGATTAACATTTACTACAAAATATGACTATACGCTGTATTATTAACTGGTTGAAGTCGTTCATAACTATGGTACTTGTGAAGATTAAAATACTTATAGGATACTTTTGTCATAGTAATAAGTAGTCTGTCGGATATTAAGTGATGTTTAATTAATTATAGACTCTTAGATGTTTACTTTAATTAATGATTCATACATTAACAGTACATACTTATTATTTATTAATTTATTTAATGATTCAATTGTTCTTTTTTATTGTATTGAAAATGAACAAAAACTGTATATTTTAGTTAAAGTATATCTTAAAGTTTTTCTACATTTTTCATTATTATTCATGAATTTTATATTGTTTTTACAAATCTTATCAACATATTACATAATATATATTTATTTCATTCCTACGTATTCCTCAGAAGGGACAGCGTCTTTACAACATTCCTTGTTTAGATATACTCATGAGCGGCTGAACATGGTGCCACGTACCATCTCTACTAACCTACCTATACTAATAAAAAATAAAAATAAGTAATTGAAGTATCAGGACATTTAGATAGACTTTTTCATACTTATTTTTGTAATACTACTTGTGATGTAGTTTAGTTAAGTAATTAAACACTTACTACAATTCAAAATGTGTAAGAAATAAAGAACATATTCCTTTATGTATCTTATTAGTAAGTCATAAATATAAAATAAAGCTTTTAACACAACATTTCAATTATTTGTATGTAAAAAAGTGGTAAAAAAGTGAGATGTGAAATTTCTTACGATATATAAAAAAGATTTAATACAACGAAAAAACTTTTTAAATGAGTATAAACTAATTAGTCTGTAAATGTTTACAGAATGCAGCAGGAAAAGCAAATCAAACTAATTAAGACTGACTCTCTGTAAGTAAATATCATTAGCGCTCTGCTAATGATATCCGGCGCAGTGAGACAACTCGTAAATACTAATATCAACGGTGAATGTAAATCATATCACAACACAATATTAAAATCAGATTCGATAAAGTCATACGTGAAGTGTCATATTTAAAGAGAGGCTCTCTAGAATCTTCAATGAAATCTCCCGCAGATTGTATTATAAAATATTACCATCAATACAATTACAATTTGCGAGAAGATACGAGCTTCTTGCTTAGATTTAAACTTATTCTAGTTACAGTGCAACGTCCTGCTTATTTAATAACTAAATGTGATGTTAAGATAAAAAATTAATAACATTTTTTGTTTCAAAATGTTAGTTTTAAAAAATATAAAAATAATACAAAATAAAACTCCACTTATGATAAAAGTAGTTCTAAATGATATAAAAGTAAAAAAAAACTTTATCAGAGCCGCTTGCTTAAATATTTTAAGTTGTGCCAACATCGCTACTGAAATATACTATTAATTTCAAAGCGATGATTTGAGAAGTTATTCCGAGCTATATTCTATCTATTACTAGTTATTTCGTAACGATGTGTTCAAATTTTGCACATCAAAAGATATAAAGAGCTCAAAGAGCTAGAAAATTTTAAGGGAATTTTCGGTTCAGTCTAATCAAACAACGTAACTTCAAATTAGTGAGTCTACTCAACCTTTAATGAGTGATAGCTACTAAGAGATGTTGATCACCATAATCTCCGTGTGTCTCATACTCGTATATGCCACCTTCATTGGTTTAGTAATTCTGAATCAGAAGGTTCTTCCTAAAAGATATTATTCACCGTTTGGGAGACCTTTTTTGTGTTTAGTTGTCTCCAGAATGCGACGAAATAATTAGCTAAATCAATTTTCTCATGTATGTTTGAGCCGAACGCGGATGTTATAGCGAAAACAGATTGAAAAAATGTTTAGCCATTCAAAAGTTATCAAAAAAGATCACTCCTGCCACAGACAATACATTAGAGCTGCCCTGCGCGTGCGGGCAATGTGCTGAGCTAGAAGGTGACAATTAGTCTTAATAAGTCGATATTTCCTGTAGCTATTCAGATGAGAGGAGAGGGGCTCAGCTCAACGCCCGCCGCGCACGGTTGGCGGATCTTAGTATTTCAGTGATATAATTACTTCACTATAATTTTCAACTTATAGTAACAGCTATAAATAAGTGCAAGAATGACTTTATAGTTTTCTTAAAGTACCGATTGCGTTGATATAACCCTCAATTAAATTATAAGAACTCAAGGCAAGTGAACATGATCGTTAATATCAGTGTATAAAGGCTTAAATACGTACATATTTTTACTTTATTATTCAAACTCAATACAAAATTTAGTTGATAAGATGTTTTAAACTCTTATATTATTTTGTTTTACGCTGAAATAATTACTTCGATAGAATATTAAGACAAATAAATAATATAATTTAATAAAATACATCATAATAAGGATATTAAAAGGCTTTCAGAAGAAACTTTACATTACACAAACAAAAAACTTTTTTATTACCACATATACAATATGAAAATAAGGTTGAAGAATTCAGGGCTTTGTTTTATGTTTATAAATTATTCCAACTTTTACTATTCTATAAGGATTCACCGGATATAATTATCACCAGTACTAATAAGAATGATTTAAATGACTCGTCGTGTTAATTTAATATAATACATTTCTGTAATAAGTACATCTCATCTCGAACTTTTTTGTAATAAAATTAAATGAATTCTTTCCACAAATTGGTACTTACTTACTTACTTTAATTACTACATATATAACGAGGAGTAATATTTATAATGTATTAATATGTTGCAGATATTACAAGTATGTTTAAAATAACCCAAAACTATAGTGCTGTTATCTGAAGTATGTATTATGTATTATGTATATATGTATTTATTGTGTGTAATTATAACCACTGTTAAAATGTTGAGACTATATATATATAGATATATTACTTCTAAATACACTTTATTCGACTGTTGAAAGTCAATAGGACATGTTTCACACGAGGTTTCTCTCTGCCAAGTAACATCGGTTTTTTATTATATTATAATATTTTATAACTTTGTTTGTACTTACTTTTTATTCGAGTACTTTTAAAAAGGATTTTAACATTGTGAGAATGAAGAAGAACGTGCCCAGGTGGTTTGGGCACGTTGAACGAATGAGTGATGAAAGAATGGTAAAAAAGATTTATATGGGAAAAGTGAGCGGTAAGAGAGACAGGGGGAGGCCTCGAGTGACCTTCGAAAACACAGTAGCTACGATACTGGAGGAAGGTCACGTAAAAAGCATGAGGACCCCCCGGAGGGCATGTATGAAGAGGTTGATGTCTGTGGCCGAGGCGAAAGAGGTATGCAGAGACCGTAGCGTTTGGCGCTCCGTCGTCTCTGGCTACCCCGCAAGGGATATGGCGTGAAGGTAAATAAAATAACATTGTAAGACATACAGTTATACGTACAGTGCACGTTAGACTCAACGACAACGACTAGACATTAGAGAAACAACAATTACAATACACAATTACAATACAGTATTAGCCTGTATTCTAAACGAGCGCTGCGAAGCGACACTCTAGTACAATTATGAACAGGAATGTACGTTTAGCTCTAAAATAGAAACATATTGATGACGTAAGTCTTTAGATAAGTCATACGTTGTAATTGTAAATGTTTAAAGGTATGGAAAATATTTTACTGTTTATAAGAAAAAATGTACAAATTAAGAAATATTTGTCCATGAAGGAATAATAAAAACTGGACTAGTATGTTTTTAAGAAGTTAAATAAATATAAAATGAATAGTTGAGTATGTGACTCAAGAACTTAGATTCAAATCAATATATGTAAATAAAATAGAAGTGTCTATATTTAATTACAAATTAATAGCTTTTTAAACGCATATGAAAGTATGTGCGCTACTATACATACTTACAAAATATATATTTTTTATTTTTCTGTTTATCTGTTTGTTTATTCCGAATAATCTCTGAAATTACTGGATCGATTTTAATAGTTTCACTGGCGGATGGCTGTTGTAATAACGAGAAATTTAAACTATTATTTTAAAAATCATATTACGCGCGAAGTCGCAGGCACTGCTAGTTCTATAATAAATCTCACCACAATCATAACCTGTACTTCGTGTTATCTACTCTTATCCGAGCCAGTCTTTTGTCAACAGATTGCTTATTTTTTTCAAAGTTCGGTTTCATATATGTATAATGTATATCAGGAAGACTACTCACAAAAGCTCATTATTTTCGAAAAAAGTGGAAAAACTGATAACTATTGTAAATAGAAAATTGACAAGAAAAAATCCACTAACATGACATACTTTCAAGCACAATAAACCGCATTGTAATGATTTTACAAATTAAACCTTATCTACACTAAAATAAAGTTACAAATAGTTTATTTTTACGTCTTGTTCTAGTGAATGTTTGGAAAGGCAAGTTATTTTTAGGTTTCACTTGAATACAATGTGTAGGTAAGTATTGTGAGTATGTTGCAGCAATAGGACTATTTGAGTATAGAGAATATTCCTGGGACAAGGTCGTTAGCTACCGAGAGGTAGTGCACAATATTATATGATAGAACTTACTCGTAGCTAAAGTCAATTTCCAGTTTCCACCAATACTTAGTCGACTGTGGTGTTGCTATTTATTTGTTATTTTTCTGAACATTTCCTATTAATATTTTTCTTTAATAAATATGATTATATATCTGATTTTCCTATTAATCTCTTGTATGTAGTATTAAAATTAGTATATTATTATGTTTGGGTACTAAGAAACTACAGTATTTTCGAATATACTATGAAATATTTTCTTGCCATCGAATTCGTAGACCTGTAATTTCACAATTCTTTAATATATTTTATTTGTAACATTCGACTCATTCTGCACTGTTGAGTGTACACTGAATCAAATGATAGAAAATTGCTATATTTTATTTTATTTATTTAGCTTTAGTTAGCTCAGCAATTTTATTTGAAATAGCAGAGATTGCGATTTGTTAAAAGCTTCAAGAAATAAATATACTTTTCGTATATTTTGATGAGCGTGTATACATGGAAAGATATTTGTTTTAAATTAATAAAAATAAGAATTTTGTTTTTATAATAAATCAAAAAAGTTACATATTATATATAAATATATATGTATATGTATACTAGCAGACCCGGTCACGCGTTGCTGTGACTACTCGTATTGTTTTTGATATATTACATTGTAGTAAACTATTTAAGGGGTAACGTTCAGAGTACTTCAGTCATGAAAACCATAATGTTTTCTTACAGTCGATATTAAGCAAAAATAGAAACAAAAATTATTTTTTAAATTTAATCCAAATTTATAACACTATTTGTAAATTACAAAGTTTTTAGTAAATAACTTGGGACACTAAACTTACGAATGAGGTAGGTAGATAGATACATCATTCGTAATTATTCATCATCTTTTAGAATTGTTAGGAGCTAACTGCAAAATAATAAACAAATAAAATAATATTGCGACTATGAATTGAGTTGAAAATTATTATATATCTTTTAAGTTAGGTCAAACTGTACGTGGTGTGTAAATTTATTAAAATCGGTTAAGTAGTTTAGGAGTCCATCGCGAACAAACAACCTGACACGTGATTTATACATATTAAGATTTCTGGTGGATTTTTTTATCATTTAATATTATAAATAATATGACAAATAAATCGTAAAATTATCCTTTTTTTAATATGTTACTTTATCATTTTAATAAGATGTTCAGAATTAAAAATATTTGTTTTTTTTTACTAATACATATAATGAAGGTAAACTCAAAACATTTAAATTTTAAAAGATAAATCATGAAAAATGAAAAAAAAAAATTTTTTTAATAAATACAACAATTTTTATACAACTCGGCAGACTTCGTTCTGTCAAATAGATTTGGAATGTGGCAGTTTATATTTCGACCTTAAGACGTTTTTACTCTGCTGACCCTCACACATCGCCCTATCATCATGGTGACGGTTCTGTTTAGGAGAATTAAAGAAAAAGGTCAGCTCGGGTGACCTAAGTAACTTAGCTTCCACGAACTTTGGTCACCCTTTTGAGACCCACTAAAAACCCCGACTGGGATGTCTGCCAGAGGGCTTCAAACCAAGAGGGGGAACTTAAGGTTTAAACCTGATTGAAAAATAATCTAAAGGGATAGTGGGAACCTAAAGGTGACAAATATTTATAAAGTGGGTGCTTCAATTACAAAGTATAGAGATAATTAATTATTTATTAGTATTATTTTTAACATAGGGTTTTATAACCGATGAAATAAAAAATAATAAAATAAAACGTATATAAGTATTTTCAATAATCGCGTTATTGTAAATCAAGTGAATCATAATTATTAACAAAAATCTTTTTTATTTTTATTGTAGTGCTTTATGATACACAATGTTTTTTGTTTGATTACCTGGTGAATATACAAACAAATCTGATGATTTTCCAACACGGGAACAGGCAACATACAATTGACCATGAGAGAAACATGGGTTTTCTAGATTAATACCACAAACACCTAATGATTGCCCCTGGGACGTATTTATGGTCATAGCAAAAGCAAGCCGCACTGGAAACTGTAGTCGTTTAAATTCAAATGGTACATCAGTCGGAATCATTGCGATGCGTGGTATCAAAACGTCTTCTCCTTTATACTTTCCTTTCAGTATAGTTGCTTCTATCACGTTGTTCAATAATTTTTTTATCGCTAACCGTGTGCCGTTGCAAAGACGCGGTTGGTTGATATTTCTCAACATTATTACTACCGAACCAACCTTTAATTGAAGATTGTGAGGTGGCAATCCTGGTAAATCCAGCGAATTTAAAAATTCAGGCGGATAGTTAATGACATCATCTTGGTTAGTAGCCGAATCAACTGATTTATATATCCTCAATTCGCCTGTAATTTGTTCTTGAATTTTGAAATTTAATTCACTTACATCTATGTTTTTTGCAGCCAATATAGCCCGTTCGCTCAACCAATCATGGTTTCTATAATTTTGAGCAACATCTGGAAACACCTTTTGAATAAGTTCATCTTTTGATCTAGTTAACTGACAAAAACCTTGAGGAAAGTTAATGCAACCAGTCAAGGTGTCTATAGGAAATTTGCCATTACCAATGTCAATGAGTTGTTTAGAGAATATGTCTCCAGATTTGTCATTTTGCAACTTGATACGCATATTCTTGCTTAAGTGTAATACCTTCACATGTTTCCACAAATTGGAGGACTTTAAACAGGCATTAAGTTCATCAGCTGGCGTTGATCGTGGAATCACTGGCAATGTTTGACGAAAATCTCCTGCTAATAAAATCATTGCACCACCAAATGGGTTATTATTGCTCCGGAGATCTTGTAAGGTTCTATCTAAAGCCTCCAAAGATTTTTTATGTGCCATCGTGCATTCATCCCAAACAATCAATCCACATTGCTGCAAAACCTTTGCCATTGCAGAGTTCTTCGAAATGTTGCAGGTTGGAGTTTCGTTGCTTTGCATGTTTAATGGTAATTTTAGTGCTGAATGAGCTGTTCTACCACCTTCAAGCAAAGTTGCTGCGATTCCCGACGAAGCGAGTGCAAGTGCAATTTTATTTTGTGAGCGAATTGTTGTTAATATCAATGAAATGAAAAAAGTTTTTCCTGTATCACCAGGTGCATCTAAGAAGTAAATCCCTCCTCTTTTATCATTTATTACTTTCATAATCGTATCAAATACATACTTCTGTTGTTCATTCAATAGTGGAAGATTTGTTTGAATTAATTCTTTCAAAGTGTTGAGATCATACAGTTTTGCTCGGTGCAATTCTTGGTTAAAAGCATCATGCATTGGACGATTGGGCGCGGCCAGGCCTAATTGAAATAATAGTTTGTTTAACATCATCACGCACATGTCCTCAATTGAAATCAATACTTCATTGTAAATTTCTTCGCTTATTTGTATATTTGGATTTCCTCTTCTAATCCGTATTTGATACAAAATATCATCACACATATTATCTTTGTACTTGATACACAAATCCTCTGGGTTTGATGGGAAGCATGAAGATATGATTATAGAAAACAATATTCGTATTTGATGAGCTTGTGATGATGATGATATTACAGAATCATTGAGAGTTTGATCCCAATGAGCATCATTGTCTAGCAATTGCAAACGTTGGCAAGCTTCTCTGTACGATCCACACAAATCACCATTAACAGTTCGTACATGTTGGAACGATGTTGGGCCACGTACATTGACTAATAGCAGTCGTAAATAAAAACATTCATCATTGCTTGGATGTACTGAATAAATTCGACCAATCGCATCAAAAAAAACTGGTTCGTCATCGTTTTGGCATATCAAAAAAAACTGGTTAATGTAATAGATGGTGGCTGTACAGCTCTTTGTACTGCTTTCTGTGCTGTAAAATATACTCTTTGTCCTTTTTCTAAATGCACAGCTAAATGAACAACAGTAGGGTGTCTCTCATGAATAGGAAAAGAAAATATTCGCCAAACTGCTTCATTACTACTAACATAGCGACCCATTTGGTATTGGGTAATTTCATCATTGGAATTCTCTGCATTAATACCAATCACAGCCATATCACTCCCTTTGGTTACATAATTGCAAATGTATTTAATAGATTTTACTGAATGGCAAGATTCAACGTTGCTGTGAGCTTTGAAGGTCTTTGATAAAATGGGTGAATATGGAACAATCCAGCAATTATCTATTTCAATATCTTGTTGATTTAATTTGACAATTGTTGATCTTCCATTTTCTGCTGTCGATCGGCGACGATACAAAGGATAACCGTCAATACCAGTGATTGTTTCAGATATTAATGTCCGTGGATATCGTTTTGAACATTTACCATCCACCATACATGGTAAATTTTGATTAAGAGTTCCACAAGGACCATGTACCATGTTTTTGATAACTACCTCATGCAATCCAGGATCTACTTCTACATTAGGGATTTCAGCTGATATTACTGCATCAACTTCATTTGACATTATCTTGTCAACTAACCAAATCAAAATATGTGCATGTGGCAATCACCGTTTCTGCC
The DNA here is from genome assembly GCA_918358865.1 of Melinaea marsaeus rileyi. Lineage (NCBI taxonomy): Eukaryota > Metazoa > Arthropoda > Insecta > Lepidoptera > Nymphalidae > Melinaea > Melinaea marsaeus. The sequence goes on from OU911094.1 coordinate 3,601,519, forward strand.
ACTCCACAGAATGCATCCAGCGGCGTGTCTCTCCAAACACATAATGTTTCACAATGAAATCCATCAAAAATTTCATCTTTTGTCTAAAGACTCTGGCTGTAATATCATGACGATCAATAGGTGATTGCCCAGGGAATAACTCCTGCTTGATTTCTATCCAGTGTGGATTGCATGTAAATGTGATGAACAAATCTGCTGTACCATAATGACGAACATATGATATGGCATCTTGAGCATATTCATGAATATGTCGAGGGCTTCCGATGTATGTTGCTGGAAGAATAGTCATCCGACCAACATTCAGTGCATTTCCATCAGTATTTATCGCATCTCTAAGGTGAATATACTCTTCAGATCTGAGTTTGGTCTGATTCAACCTGATGAATGTTAATCTCTCCGTTTCAATTTTAACATACATGTCTACAACATACTTGTGATATAATCGCCGACATTTGAGTATGTCTTCATTTTCACGAATCATTAGGCGGTAGGAATAATAGTTCATTGAACTGACTTTTTTGTTGAATTCGGAACCTGAAAATAGATTTTTGCTTTCATATCATTGAAAATAAAAATAATAATAATACAGTGACTGATAATATATCTCCATAGCTAAAATAATATTTTTTATTACCTGTAATGGGATTTATCATCCTGTTTGACAAATCATAGCCATCTTCACCTTGCCCAAATATAAGGGGATATTGCAGTGCGTCATATGAGCGGTGAGTTTCCTTTATACGTTGTAATTGATAATTCCGACGATGTAAAACAATATCACGGGATTCCAAGTTTTCTTCAATTACAACGATGGCAACTTCATCAATAGGTGCATTAAAACGTCTTGCATGTTGGCCTACAGGTGTTTTATCAGCTCTGATTACAATTTTGTGATTATCAGATGGCATCCGATCCGGTGCAGTTTTAAACAACATAATCAATTGATTGTACTCATGAAATTAAGTTCAACAATAGACCTCTTTAGTGAATTGTTATGTGAACAACGCATATCAATTTCTGGTGGTGAATTGCCCATGAAATAAATTTGCAGAAATTTGTAATTGCTATCTGACACTGGTAACAGTGAACCTGCTCTATGATATATTTGGCCTTGTATCTGTAAATTAAAAAAAATGATTTTTGCCAAATAGAAATAATATTTGTTCCTAAAAAGTATATCTGTCTCTTAATTTGAATCACCAAATAATAATTGATATGCTTAGGTATGTCAATATGTAATAATTAGTTGTAACTAATATCCATCACCAAATAATTATATTGTGTTTCAAAATAATAAAAGTGTTGCTAATACTGAATCACCAAATAATATAATGACTAAGTAATATATGTGTTGGGGTTTAGGGAACTGAAGGTTAATGACACATATTTACTTAGTTAACAGGAAATTTTGTTCATTAAAATAATAATGATTAACTGCTATAATACATACCTTAAAAGTTGGCATGAAATTTTCCCGAACTACGTTTGTTGCCCCAAATGACGTCATTTGAAAGCAATTGTTATATTGTTGAATATTTGACAAAAAGTGTATGGAATCTGGTTCTATTCCTGAAACCAATGAGTACAATGGCTCTGGTGGTGGATCCAATGGTATCAATTTCACTTTCCCATTTGCGCAACACAATCCATTTGCTTCATTTTTGTATTTCAATGCCTTACAATAAGAGCAAACCAAGTTCATAGATCCAATAGTAACACATTGGTGATTACTGTAGTCAATTGACAAATCGTAATTGAAAGCAGCTCGATTCAAACTTTCGCGATTATTAGTTGAATCTCTCGCTCTCGCTTCCCGCGTTCGTGATAAACGAATTCTTTCGCGTTCATTTCGGTCGTCACGTTCATGTGCAGTATGATAAGATCGGTAATTAGTTTGGTTTGTAGCATTTCGGGTTCTTCTACCTAAATTGCTTAGTCTTATAGGAGGCATATCGTATATACTTACCTAAATTATGTCACATGAAAGAATTATTAATCACAGGTATTTATACAATCAAAATTAATTATTAAATATTATAAACGCTTTTTAACGCAGTTTGTTTGACAGATGCAATGACGTGAAAACTGATGACAATTTATGTCGCATTCCAAAACTAAAACAAAAGAAAGAATATTCCAAGGCCAATCAAATCTTACATTTACTTTTTTTGACTTTTCAATTTGGTCGGGTGTACACATTCATTTGATTAAATTTGAACGTTGTGCAGCGACAATAAAGCGCGAATTGACTCTTTGACGTTAGCAAGACACCTACATTGTTTAGACAACAATGAGTGCTTGTAATTTAATATCAACTTTATTGAATAGCAATACAGTTCAAATTGACTCTACATTTAGTTATTTATTCTACATTTAAAATATTTGTATAGGAAAAAGAAAAGGGCTTTTTTAGGGTTTCCCTGGAAATTATTCAAATTTTTCTCGCCGTTAGAGCCATCCTTGGACTTCAAGGAACATTTAAAAAAAAGAATTGTTAAGATTGGTCCATGCGTTGTTGAGTTATGCGCTTACCAACACATTTTGCGATTCATTTTTATATAATAGATATGTAACAACCCAAGAATAGTTCTAAATAAAAACATTAATAACTTTGAATTAACAAAAGTATTGTAGGCTACTTACTGCCTTTTATATCTTTATGAGACTTTACAGGTTTTTATTTTTTGATACAAAAACAAAAAAAATATACGTTATAAATCTGTAACTTACACTATAGTATAGGTAAATGTGTTATCCAATGTAAAAACAGATCGCAGAGACAAGTAGTAAGATATATTTTAAATACTTAAAGAATGTAGGAAAATATTATTAATGTAATAGAAGTGAAAACTTGATATTCCATAGAAAATAAACGCTAAAATGCTTTTATTTGTTACATTTTCAATTTAAAGTCCAGAGTGTCGTAATGTTAAGTGTTTCAAACTCTCTCTCTCACTGCACTCGTTAACACGCAGCCTGATTGAGGAGAGTACTTCATGTTAACAGACTCACACAATAAATAACAACATGTATATTGTATTATGATAATATTTTATTTTAAACAATACATTGTCAAAACAAGATAAACATATTTATAATTAAATAACAATGAGTAATGTATTTCATACACAGGTAATGTATGACTACATCTTGGTTAATGATATCTATTGAATTGATCAGTTAAATAATGTTATGATCACTTGTTAGAGAGAGAGAAAGAGAGAGAGAAAAAGAGAGAGAGAGAAAGAGAAAGAAACATTGCTTTATTAAAAATATATAACAAATTAAAACATATCGATGGTTTTAATTTGTTGTTGTTGTTGTTGACTCGAAGATAACTTCTCCTATTCTTCTTTTACTGAAACAAATATTGTTAAATTATTCACATAGTTAAATAAAGAAGTTAATCTTCTAAGTATTTACTTTTAGTAAATACTAGCTTTTGCCCGCGACTTCGTCCGCGTTTCCGTCGTTTTTCGAAAAAAAATTAGCAGATGTCCTCCCTCATAGTTTGACGTAACAGGCAGATTCACTTTCGTATTTTAGAAGGGCAATAGTAATATAATATGCCAATCCACAAAACTGTTGAAAAATATAAGTAACCGCAGAATATTATAATATACCCACGCTATACCCACGACTCGGTCAGCGTGTAACTCCTTGTTTTTTATTAAGATAATATATTGCTAATATTTTTAGATCAAATTAAAATGTTTCAGCGCAAAGCTTCTGGGTAGACTATGTTAAGAGTCGACCCGTCCGGCACGTGAACGTAAAGATTCCTAGAATTGCTAACCCGGGAAAGAGCGACGTATAATTGACCATGCGAGAAACAGCTAACACCGAGATCTACTCCAGCAACACGAAAAGTCTGCCCTTGAGCTTTATTGATAGTCATGGCATAGCACACCGATACTGGGAATTGCGTTCTTTTAAATTGGAATGGAAAATTATTTGGTATTATGGGAATTCTGGGAATAAAGACAGTTTCTCCTGCACCGCAACCTGTTAAAATTTGAGCCTCGATTACATTTTGTTGCAACTGGGTTACTTTTAGCCGAGTTCCATTGCAAAGTTGAGGTGGTCTTAAATTTCGGAGCAGAATTATCGGTATGCCAATTTTTAAACAAATTATATGAGAAGGTAGTCCAGGCATACTTAAAGAATTTAAAAATTCTATCGGGTAATTAGTGGCTTCTTGTTCATCAACCATTCTATTTATTGAACTATAAACTTTGCTTTCTCCCTGTATATTAGACAGTATTTTATTATTAATTTCAGATGCCTGGTCATTGCGAGGAGTCAAAATGGACCTTTCGCAAAGCCAAGAATTGTCCCTATTTAATATAATTGTTATGTCACCGTAAACCGAAGATATAAGATGTTGTTGGGATTGCACTATACAACATAACTCAGGTGTCAGAATAAGTTTTCCTTGGTGTAGTTGTGGATAGGTACCTTCACCAATCTTCAATAATGTATCAGAAAATTCACGATTATCTGCGTTGTCTCCAGTTCTCACTCGCATATTTATAGTCAAATGCACCGATTGTATATCACGCCACAAATAAGAGCTTTTCAGGCAAGCCCTAATCTCATCAGCTCGGGTTCCCCGTGGTATTACCGGTAAGGTTTGTCGGAAATCACCACAAAATAAAACCGTAATACCGCCCATTGGTCGATCATTTTGTCTTATGTCCCTTAGAGTTCTGTCTACTGCTTCTACTCCTTTTCGATGGGCCATCGTACATTCATCCCATACGATTAAATTACACTCACGCAATACCTTAGCTTTGTCGCTATTTCTTGAAATACTACAGGTTGGACTTTCCGTGCGATCTAAATTAATTGGTATTTTAAACATAGTGTGAGCAGTCTTACCTCCTGGTAGCAATGTTGCAGCTATACCTGATGAAGCCACGGCAAGAGCGATTTTACGCTGATTTCGAACATAAGCTAATATTAATTTAGTCAAAAAAGTTTTCCCAGTTCCTCCAGGTGCATCTAAAAACCATATTGTTCCTAAATTATTCTGCACACTCTCGCACACGCGATCATAGACTAAGCGTTGTTCTGCAGTCATCATTGGGACACCGTTTTCTAATGTTACCAGCAGTTCCATTGGGTTGTAACCAATCTCTGCGGAATATTCCCTATTGGTAACCTCTCCGACTGAGGTTGGCGTTGGCAAACCATATTCACAAAGTGATTTACCGCCTACTGCTGTTAAGTCTTCCTGAAGAGCTAATAAGCACTGATTTATAGCCAGATCTCGAAAATTATCATTAGTTGCGCCTTCATTATTGTGAGATAAATTCCGAAGAAAGTCTTCTGCAAATTTTTCTTTATATTTTTCCCATAATTGGACAGGATCAGATAAATTACAAAATGTGAGTAATGTTACAAATAAATGGCGTAACCGTCGTGGATTATCACTAACACAGGATTCTGCTAAAGCGTCATCCCAATGTTGATCATTTTCAAGCAAATGACGCGCTTGGCAAGCTGCATGATAAGTTGGATAAACAACATCGTCTACTTTTCTCAAATCTATAAATGATGTTGGTCCTCGCACTGTATGTAATAATAATCTCAAATAAAAACACTCTGCGTTGTTAGGATGAACAGTATACACTCTACCAAGAACATGTTCTTTGAAAATACCTGTCTCGCCATCTACAGGCCTGCCTCGGCGTCTACGGTTAAAGACACCTCGTTGTTTATCGTAGGTATAATACGATGGAACTTCTTCATACAAAAGAGACTTTGCGAAATTATCAGTTTGGCAAAGTCGAAAGAATGCCAATAAAGTTGTTTGTCTAGGGTTCTCTAATCGTTCTGTAACATTTTCGGCGTTAAAATATATACGTTGACCGCCTTCCAGATGAACATCCAGATGGGTCACAGGTGGATATCTTTCGTGAATATTAAAACTTAAGATCCGCCACACAGCTTCTGAAGAGCTGATATATCTGCCTGGCTGAAATCTAGTAACTTCATCATGTTCATTTACGGAACGACCCACCTATTATCTAAAGTAACCTGTTGTCCAGACATTCGCTTTTCAACAGTAAAACCACCATTGTCTCTTGAACGGCGACGATATAATGGGTATCCATCATGTCCTGTTACAGTTTCATCCACTAATGCTTTTGGATACCTTTTAGTGCAACGACCGTCTTGCATGCAAGGAGCATTTGCGTTAAATGCACCACATGGACCATGTATCATATGAGTTTTAACAATGTCGTATAACAGGGGATCTGCAGTCGGATCTGGAATTTCAGCACTGATTAATCTGTCTACATCATTAGGTCGAACCTTATCTTTTAACCAAAGCAAGATATGTGCGTGAGGTAAGCCGCGTTTTTGCCACTCAACACTATACATATAACACAATACTTCTCCAAAAATGTTATCTTTGGTAAGAAGATCTATCATTGATTTTAATTTTAAATGAAACACTCTTGCAATAATATCATGACGGTCATGCGGTGCCTGACCCTCAAGAAGCTCCCGAGTGATTTCATCCCACTTGGGATTGGTAGTTACAGTAACAAATAAGTCGGGACGTCCATATTTTCTTACGTAACAAAAAGCGTCTTGAGTACGTTCATGCATGTAGCGTGGACCACCAGTAAAAGAAGAGGGTAAAATAACTAAACGACCCATATTCACAGTATCGTTATCTTGCTGCATGGCATCGCGAAGGTGCACGTATTCTTCAGCGCGCAGCTGCCTTTGATTAGATCGTATATAAACTAATCTTTCGGTTTCAATTTTTGCGTACATGTCAACAATAAACTGATTAAATAAGCCACGAAAACGTTGAAAGTATACCAATCTATTCCGTCTCACTTGCAGGTGGTAACAATAAAATTGAAGGCATGACACCTTTTTATTATAATTAGGTGCGCCTGTGCGCGGATCGGTTTGGTATACAGCGAAATTATAACCATCTTCCCCTCGACAGTATATCATAGGATATTGCAAACTGTCTTAAGCCCTGTGGGTTTCGAAAATACGTTGCAAACGATTGTCTCTGGAACGTATAACGATATCACGCCTATCACATTCCTGGTCGACCAGTACTACAGCAACTTCATTCGTGGATGGAACGTTATGACGCCCAGGGTGTTCCTGAGTTGGACGCTTATCGGCATTTATAACAATTTTATAATTGTTATTACCATCTTGAGAAAGGGCTTCTAATGCCGATTTAAAACTGCATACGTACGAATTAACCTGATGTAACATGTTCTGAAGTTGTGAAATGAGTTCAGTATTTAAATTCGGAAAATATTGATTTCTTATATTCGACTGTTCGTTGTAATCGGATACAAAATATATTTGAAGAAATTTAGGTTGTTCTTCAGGCAAAAGGGACCCTATCAAATGGTAAACCTGACCTTGTACCTTAAAAGTAGGCATGAAAGGGCCTTCTGAGATTTGTTTAGCACCAAAGGATGTCATTTGGAATGCACTATTATAAGTGCGAATATTATCTAAAAACTGTTTGGATTGCAAATGTTCCCCTAAAAGTAGTGATTTTAAAGGTTCCGGTGGGTCTTCGAACGAAGGCAAATTTATTTTACCTCCAGAACAACAGAAACCAGCAGACTCCTTCCTCCACTTCGAAGCATTACAAAAGGAACATACTACGTTCATATCGCCTATTTCAGAAGATGATCTGTAATCAATTGTGAGGTTATAAGCAAACCCACTTTTATATTTATCGGACCACGCCACCGAATTTGTAGATTGATCTACCACGTGTATATCTAAGTCATTAAGACCATGTCGAAATCTATCTGCAGTAAGACGGGCCTCTCGCTGTTCTTCTGTTTCAAGCGATCGAATATTTTCAATTCTTAATCTTTCATTAGATAAAGTAATCAATTGTTCTTGTCTCAAAGAATTGTAATAATCGCGTCCCGACTCTAGTCGTTGTTCATGCTCATGTTCATCTTCAAGAGATCGAATCATGTTATGGTGCGCCCTATCATTTGTCAAACGGTCTTGATATTGAGTAAAAGTTTCAGATTCTCGAGACAAAATATGACGTTCGCGATCAGCTGTAAGCCGTAATTCCCTCTCAGTGAAGGTTTCGGACTCGCGAGATAAAATATGACGTTCGTGGTCAGCTGTAAGCCGTAATTCCCTCTCAGTGAAGGTTTCGGACTCGCGAGATAAAATATGACGTTCGCGGTCAGCTGTAAGCCGTAATTCCCTCTCAGTGAAGGTTTCAGACTCGCGAGATAATGTATGCCGTTCGCGGTCAGCTGTGAGTCGCAATTCTCGTTGTAAAGCAGTTTCAGCTTCTCGGGATAACGCATGTTGTTCCCGGTCAATGGAACGCCTTAGCTCTCGTTGAGAAGAGCTTTGAGAAGCCCGTGTTGTAGCTCGTCTCGCTCTTTCAGCTGCTAATCGCATCTCTCTTTCTGGAGAGCTTTCATTAGCTCGAGATGTTGAGGCACTAACTCTCATAGAGTTTAACCGATGTGCTCTTTCCTCTTCCGATTCTTGAGAACGCGTCATTCTCATTCTCCTAGCTTGACTCGAAGTTCGAGATAAAGATGGTCGTTTTTTAGGTGGCATCGTTTATTTTATTTTTAATCGACGGTAACTTAAATTCTATTTAGTTACCCAACAAAAAACTTACGTCAGAGGTCCTAACTATAGCTAAGTATATAATAAATAGAATATAAATCTAAGTGCCTATTAAAACTAAAATAATATTCTAATCGAATTATAAATATGTACGTAGGTACCTACAAATTACAAAAGAATAAAAAATGAAAATAAAGCTATACTTAATGCGTGTGCAATACTATCTACACTTACCTACTTCACTTAAAAATGAATAATAAGAAATACCTACAACTACTGTAATTAATCAAAGTACCTATGCTAATACAAAAAAAACCTTAGATGTTCTAAGTACAGCTGCTATATAATAAAAAAATATAAATCTAAGTGCCTATTTAAACTTAAATACCTAATATTCTAATAGAATTAAACTAAGAAATATGTACCTACCTACCTACAACTTAGGTACAAAAAAAAAAGAAATGAAAATAAAGCTAAAACACGTGTGCAGTATAGGTAGATAGTAGGCAATATCTACCTATACCTACTTCACTTAAAAATAAATAAAAAATACCTATGAATACTATAATTAATAAAAGTACCTACCTACGCTTTTATCTACTCAATACAAAAAAAACTAAACATAAAATGCCCAAAACTAACCTATCAGTAACTAAAAATCTAACAATAATTTAATCTATCTATCTATTATCTAATCTAAAAATCGAATCTAAATCTACTTAAAAAGAAATAAAATAGGAACTATTAATAGTTAAGAATTTAAACAAAACTAAAACTAATTTAGAAAATAACAACAAAAGAAATTAAAATAAACTATTTAAAGACAAAAAGTCGCGCTGATAAGCACGGTTTATAAAATAACAATTATTGTCTGTCAATAAAGTTCAACACTCTGAACGCATCAACAGCCAAATATTGAATGACGCTTGCGCTCGCCTCCCGCCCCTTTTATACTCTGCCGCCGCGAGCCCCGTCGAGCGCGGCAACCGTTACGCAAAAATAATCCTTATAGCTTGATTCACTATTCACGCGCGATGTCTTGTTGGCGTATTTCATGTAAGTAAGTATAAGTTTGGTGTTTCTATACCGATTTCAATGATTCTTTTTTTATTGAATTGGTGCTAATGTTTATTTTTTTTTTAATTAGGAATGATGGTGAGCATTATTGGTTTTATAAACGTAAAAGTAAACAAATATAATGAGAAATCTCCGAACTGCTAAGCTATCGAGAGTTATGCGTGTTATTGTGAGTTAACTATAAAAGGTAGATATATGCTGTCTTGGAATATTTTTCGTGTATTTTTATGTAGAATATTTCCGTTATACATAGTTTCTATGTAGCTCTAACCATTAAGGCTGCACACGCGACGGAAGCTTAAAAAATCAAGCAACTTCTCCCATTTTCTCAACATTTCCTTTCACTGCTCTGCTCCTATTCATTGTAGTGTGATGAAAAGTATACTATTACCTGCCCAGGAGTATAAAGAATAATTGTACTAAGTTTCGTTAAAATCCGTCGAGTAGTTTTTTTTTCTATAAATAACATACAAACAGACAGACAGACAGACAGACAGACAAAAATTTTTTTAACTGCATTTTTGGCATCAGTATCGAACACTAATCACCCCCTGCTACTTATTTTGTAAATATATTTCATGTACAGAATTGACCTCTCTACAGATTTATTATAAGTATAGATGTTGAAAAATATATTGACATTTTTTTACTTTTAGTTAATGTGCTTAAAAATATTGACATTCTTCTTAAAAAAAGTTTTCACCGACAAACCCGTTTTATACGAAGAATAATATGTTGTTATTACATAATGAAGTAAATAATAACTAAATGTGAAGAGGTAAAGTGAGTTCCTCGTCACTGCAGATGTAATGACCTAACAAGGTTCTTTACAAGTCTTTATAAAGTTTTTAAAAGCCTGAAGGAAAAATGTTGCGACATCAAATATTAATAGTTTGTGTTATGTATATAATGTAATACATCAAAGACAATGTGGACCGAATCTTAGCTTAGCTATAAGCTAATATACATTTCGAAGTAGAAACTACAATACATTTAATTAAGTATATATTAAAATAGCAATTTGACCAAACACAGGAATTTCATCAACCTTAATTCTTTTATATCCAATCTTACTGAAATGAAGAAACATTATTAAAAGAATTCTTCCCGAAAATGACTACAGACTTGATCTTGACAAGATTATAACAAAACATTGTTACTTTACGATTATTATTTATTGAGTATAGCAATTTAAAGATATAAGGTACATATTATGTAGATATTTATACAGAAACAATAGTGTTTAAGATCAAAAACAGTAAAGCAACACGGATTTGTTCTTTAATATATTATCTGATAGCGATAGACATTTGCCAGGGTTTATAAAATAGGACAAGAATCAATTAAATTAAAATCATCTCGCGAGACGTCTATTGTTCAATCTTCGTATCATTTGTAACATAAGTATGACTCGTTGTGCTTCGTATTGAGGAATAATGACGTATATGTTATGTTCTACTTCAACTTGGAATACATTTTCTTTATGAGTAACTTTTAATTTATTTTTAAGTTTCATATTTGTCATTAATATGCATCCTCCAGAATAAGGATTGTTAAGATGCAATAAATTCACCATTCTTCTGCCCCTGTCTCACCTTAGATGAGGTCGTCATAACAGACTTTTTTCACATCCTTCCTGTCATATGACAGCGATACCTCAACTTACTTTATCCTCCCATCATCATTCACGATTGCGTGAAATGTAAATGGATATTGATCCATTTACATTATATATTATATTTATATAGTAACACTGTTGAAGTTTTTATTATATATTATGTTAATTAATGATTTTTTCATTCAGCCTTTATTGTATATTTAACGCCTATATTTATTGTCATGTCAATTTATCGAAATCTGCCTTGGTTTAATCACCCCCGCCGTCGATCCGTCACGCTCCGGGCTCACGACTAAGTACTACATATGGGGTCACAGGTACACTACGACACATTGACATGAGTACACTCGTTTCAATATAATAACAATAATCATGGATCATCGTAAATATAAAGGTAAATCTTGTCGTAATATAAATGTATAATACAAAAATATATGGATTTATTATAATAAATTAGATAAATAAAATGTAAATAATATATTTATATCATTGGTTTTATATATGTTATGCGTTACTGCAAGTCTGTTCACTCTACGTATTTGTATACTAATAATATAAATATTCATAATTTAATCTTCTAAATAAAATTGAACTAGTGTTTTTCTACTCAATGCAGATGTAGTTTATTAACTAATAAATTAATATTAATAGTCGCTTGTGGCTGTCAGATCTGATTGATTGAATGGCGCTGGAATAAATTCTGCATTTTGCATTCCACTGAATTAAACACCGCTAAAATAAAATAATACTATAGTATATATCAGGATTTTATTAAAACAACGAGAGTGATAGAAATATTAACAAATATTTATTTTCATAATGCAACAATGAATGTCGGATGACTCATGTTGGTTTAAAATATTATTTTATTTTTGTGGACGTGTAATAAACTCGTTTAAAATATGATTTTATTGTATTTTTGAAAATATAGCAACTTAAATAGTGAAATATTATGTTGCTACGTTTTCAAAAATACAGTAGTGACTAGTGAGTCGTTCTGTGAACAGTAGACCTTAGTACGGTAGTAGGGGATAAGACAATGTTTTAAGTACAAGGAAAGTTCGGTACATAACAACCGAACGAAATTTGCCTCCAACAAATAACAACGGAGTTATTCAACTTTAAAATTTTTTGATAATTCGCTATGGCCGTCATTTTGCATTTTGAAATAACAAAAAAACACCTTAGATTTCGGCAAAGAATACTTAGACGAAATTTCAGCCCGCTAGCTGCCGCAAGGTCCGTTTTTGTGGTACGGATACGAAATCCGCCATTTTGAAATTTTTCGCCAAAGCAAAAAAACGGCTAAACATAAAATTTTCGTGACGATTGCATAAAATATACGTCTGCTACGCCAAAACAAAAACTTAAATCACCACCATATTGGATTTTTCCTCCCAGTAATAAAAATAGCCGGACAAAAAAAAATTTAATAACTCAAAGAACATGATCACCAATTTTTGTGGCGATCGGGTGAAAATTGCTCCTGCTACGCCAAAGACAAAACTAAAAAACGCCGCCATTTTAGATTTTTTCGCCTAATCAAAAAAACGGCTCGACATAAAAAATAAAATAATTCAAAGAACACGCCTGCCTATTTTCGTGATGATAGGATGAAAAATACGTCGGCTACGCCGGAACAAACATATTGAAATACATACGGAAAACTAGCAGAATGGGCCTATCTACTGGGAACGTAGTCCTTCGGACGAACGCTTCGCTACGCTCAGCCTTCGTCCATCGGTCAATAATGTGCTCTATACATTTGTATATCTCTCTTTAATTGTAGTAGAATTTGTTTAAAAATAATAAAATAAATAAGTGACATAAATTAAAGATTTTGTTTCTTAAATCACATCACCTAATGTGATATTATGTACATTCCTTACACTAGTAATATATGTACGTGTGTTTTTTTGTATGTATTACAGATGATGAAGATTTTAATATACATTTCATGACACAATTACTTTAATATATATAATGTATTGTCTACTCTATAGTGCAAATATGTATGTGTATGTAATTAAAAATTTTACCTTTGTGGTTTCTTCGTATACATTTTCTACAAAAATGTGTCATGTACGTTATGATATTAATTGTCAATTACATGACAAGAAAAAAAAAACCCCGTAATAAATTTTTCTGATTAAGGTTGTGGATTTTATCTTATGTTATAATAATATAAAGCACCAATTTACAAAATAACTTTTCAAACTGAGGATTCATTAAAAAGTCGTCCATTCTTACAACAACACAACCGCTTCATCATTACTTAACTAACGCAGTAAATTCTTACTTGAAATATCTAATTAGCTACAACTTTTGAAGATGATTAATTAGTTATTTAAATATAAACAATAAGTTTCTTACGTCATACAAATACTTCAATACAAATGAAGCACCTGACTTTTCTTGTTATATACTCGTATGTGTGAATGTCTTTAACACTGTGACGAACACACTGAATGGATTACATTTATATATAACAATAATACATTACACATTATTATACAATATTTAGTTGAAATTTAAATATGGTTAATACGTTTATCCGTTTGTTTATAAATACAAAATCAAACAAGAAAATGGTGATTTAACTGATTTTATTTCGGATGGAATAATTTAAATAGCTGTGTTATTTGATTAAATATTTGATTATTTACATGAATTTATAGATAAATATGTGGTTTTGCATCTGATTGAGTAAATTTTGTATCAGGATTTAGTCATATACAAGATTTAAAATATATGAGAAGATATACATTTAGACAGACTCGAATGTCTTCTGTAGATGTTAATAATACAATTGTTTGTCAATCCCTTTGTATGCTTTTCGTACTGTGAATGTCGTATATGATAAATATATATGGGTAAGATGGATTATATTGACGTGTTGTAATAATTTAGACAGGGAGCACTGCTATGCTTTGAACAAACGAGTAATATCGAATTAAGAAGAAAATATACAGCAAACTGCTAATAATAACAGATCTAGAAATCTAATTGATAATAACATAGCTAGGTTATTTTATTTTGCATATTTTCATAGTATTATGTGTTATGGGATACTTCCCCGTAGATCAAGCGTAGATGTAGTATCTATTTTTGCAGATGAAGACAATTGACTCACAATTGACACACAATAATTTATTTAATAAACGACACTTGTTATCTTTGATAGGCTGTAACTAAGTGTAATAAGGTAATAAAAAATAAGAAATATATTTAGCTTGTAATATCTCCAAGATTTTTTCCGTTTGTCCAAAAAACAGAGTTCTTCCAAATATTTAAAAATACAAAAATCTTCTTACAAAATATTTTACTGTTAAATTTAATATTAAATTTAATACTATATTATTTTTAAAAAGACATTTTGTTGCGTATTTCTGATATGGCTAGAACAAAAGGTATGGATTTTTGTAGTCTTGTTAGGAATCTGAAGCACTAGATAAACAATTTTAGCTGTAATTAATATATTACGATAAAAATAATGTTAGACAGAAACGTATTTCAATCTAAATTTTCGCGATTATTGTTTGATTAACTGACCACTGCAGTCAATGCATCTGTAAGCAGTTATGAACTAAACGACAACTGGAACGATTACAACAAGACAGGTCATGTACTATTGACAATGTTTGTAATATTGTTGATATTAAACCGAAACTTTGTTATATACATTGGTATTATTGTATAAAACACTAAAGTCAATATATTTACATCAGTACAATGAGGACGCTTGTAGATAACATGACTTCATTTCATAATCAAGTAATATGATTAGCGCAGCTGATAATGAACTTGTATTGTGTTTCAATCAGTGATAAAAAACATGATTTCAAAATATACATTAGAGTGATTATTGTGAGTCATGTATCATCATTATACAAACTGTACTTCAACGAGCTTAAACCATTTATGAATATTATAAAGTAGATATTGTTATAACAGAATATTAGTTACCATTTAGTGTTAGCTCACAACCTTCCCACTGACCATCAAACAACAAATTAGGAGGGGTTTATTAATAAAACTGAACTTCAGTAGTTAGTATATCAACTCAGGTATAACAAACCTTAAGGAGTAAATTTAATAAGTTCCTCAACTTATTATGCATATAGTATTATTTTAAATTATGTTTACTATACCTTTTTTATCTTAGTACAGTAATGTTAAGTGAAGATAATAACTTTATAAGAGTTAGCAATAAAATAAGAAATGACTCTCCAAAGTGAATCCGTTTCAATTGTTCCTCGCAGACAATGGTAACAATTTTCTCTAAACAACTTCCAACCAAATAAACTCTGTAAATGGTTTTGTCTACACAAGTATTCCTTACTTTATCCTTTGTATTTAATGTTTAGATATTCAATATATTTGTATATTGTAATAATAACACACTCTATTGTTATAAATATAAATGTTATAATTAATATCTTATCAAATATCTAGTTTTCAAATATCCAATACAACTTAGTCCCTACTATAATAAATACTTTAACTATACTCTTAACCTTTCAGCGGATATTTCTTTTCCATTTCCTCCGTATCTTACTCCGTGTAACTCAGTGTCCTCGTGCCGTGTATCGAATGTGTCAACATCATGTGTTATTAACATGTCGTATTAACTGACACCGACTGACAATGTTGTACAACAACTTGAGTGACGGTATTTATTATTAGTTTTTAATGTAATGTTCTGTGTAAGTATTGGATTTGTTTCTTAACATTAATGAATACAAGGAAAAGATAATGTTGTAATATAAATAGAAAATAATAATAATATTTTTAATATTATAGGAGGAGAAACGAGCATACCAATCACTTGATGGAAAGTGATCATCTCCGCCCACTATCAGTTGTAACACTAGAGGAATGATAAGAGCGTTACCGACCTATGAAGAACAGATAGACACTATGTGAAGATACACATGTAGTATCTTACTGGAAATATAAACGACGGAAGTTCGTTGATATAAGAAATCACCTGTTTGTCTAAAACAAGTATTCCATAAAAAAATCTTACAATTCATTTATTTTATTTTATTTAAATTTATGATTTAAAATTATTTAATTATATCAGGTATTCTTGGAGACTTTAGTTACATAAATATATTATTTTGAAGTTTTATAAATTAGTGAAATATTTCTTATAAGATTTAAGTAATTGCTTCAACTGTTAGAGCTAAATTGAAGTTTATAATCTAGGTAATGAAAAATTTAGTGAATGTGAGGAGTAATTAAAAGTAGCCGACAATTGCCAGGTCATGTTCAGTTTAAACCCAGCTCAGCCGCAGATCGGCGTTTTCCGTTTCTCACCGCAGGATGACTAACATTACTCATTAATTGGTATGTATAAATGTGTTTTCGAAATTATAAAATTGCTAAACAACACGTCTTGTCGGGGTCTCTATATTGGTTAAACGTAAACTATTCTCCGACATAATACTATGTGAATGAACATAAAATACGATGTATTATATTTAAATTCGTTTCAACCCGATTGCGTCATTCGTTTACGAACAGTCGCCTGCTGAACAAGTCAATCCGGAAGAAAACTGAAACTATGGAGAAAATTGAATACCGCGCTGTGATAAAATTCCTTACCAAGCAAGGAAAGAACGCTCAAACCATTATGAATGAAATGGGAGTCGTTTATAGGGAACAGTGCCCTAGTAAATCAATGATTTACAAGTGGCATGGGCTTTATAAACATGGTCGAGAGTCAATTGAAGACGACCCCCGCTCAGGAAGGCCAGTTGAGGCCACCACATCGGACATCGTCGAAAAAGTGGAGAAAATTATACTAGAGGATGCCCGTTTGAAGAAAAAACAATTATCTGCATTAGTTGGAGTATCAGATACCACCATTTTGCGAATCCTACATGATCACCTGGGTATGACAAAAGTCAGTGTTACTTACGTAGTCTACGAAATAGAATAAGCGAAATCACGAAATTACAGTACAATGATTCCACGATCTCTATTCATAACAAATAAAAATCACTATCTGTGTTTCATCAGAACTGATTACAATAGGTTGCATTTTTAGTTAAATCCCAATTTATAGAATCGATAGAAGTCTTACAAATTATGTAGTTTTAGATTATATTATATATAAATATTTTTCATTCATAAATACCCAGCGTTCGTGATTAAAGTTATTATTAGGTAGTGTGACGTCACCGCCAACGACATGTACGGTACAATGAACAATATCGAGACATAAATATTTCATATGGCAACTTTAATATAAAGTACTTCCTAATGCATTTATTTCATAAGTCTTATGCACCAAAACGAATATACTATGTATTATTTAAGCTATAATTCTTACTTAAAGTATGTATTATGTCACTTTATATCATAAGTGTGTCATAAGACGTTAAAGAAAAAAACTCGGTTATTTTATACGTACAAAAGTCTCAAAAATCGTTCTTAATGGTTTTTATAAGTAGCACTGAATTTAACAAATTACAAAGCAGTCCGCGTTTGAAAAACAGACGCTCACAAAGACGTGTTCACAACAAATTACACTAAAACAAGTTCATAACAAATTACTGCTCACTTTAAAACATTACTTTGAGATACGAAAAACGATTTTCTTTTTGTTGTATCTTATGAGTTTTTTTTTTTTAGATAAAATAAATATGTTAATATTGTATGTTATGTCAAAACAAAAAGAATATATTTATTAAAATGGATTGAACAGTAGCAGCGTACGCTTCTAATAACACTTTAATAATAAAATCTATATTTTTTTTTCCACAAAGAAATGGTACATGGAAGTAAAGTTAGCGCTCTTGACCTTGTAGTAAGTGGAATGATATAGGTTCCAAATCGACCAGTGTGATCACCGTGGCATACAAAATGTAAACCGCAATACTTGATAACAATATTAACCTAGTATTTAATATTAAAATATTTTTATTCTTCTATTTTCATTCATTAATTCATTAATTTCTTTTGTGATATTTTCTATGCTTTCAACAAGATTGCTCAAAAGATTTTTTAAGAATACATTTAGTAAAGTATATCTTAAGATAGCATTTTTGACCAAACACAGGAATTTAATCAACCTAATTTCGTTTATATCCGAACTTTCTTAAATGAAGAAACGTTATTAAAAGAATTCTTCCAGAAAATGCCTACAGAGACTTGATCTTGACAAGATTCTACAAAATATTTTTACTTTACGACTATTATTTATTGAGTTTAGCAATTTAAAGATATAAGTTACATGTTATGTAGATATATATACAGAATTTATGTTTAGGATCAAAAACAGTAACAGCGGCACTGTTTGTTCTTTAATATTATGTAATAGTGATAAACCTCTGCAAATGTTTATAAAATAGGACAAGCATTAATTCAATTAAGAAAATCATCTCGCAAGACTTTTATTGTTCAATTTTAAAATATAAAAAAATAGCTATACATAGTGGGCATGATATAGTCGTGGATGGTCACGTGGTATTTGTAACATAAGTATGATTCGTTATGCGGAATAACTACGTATATGTTATGTTTAAAATGTTAGTTATACCCGGTTCAAATAAAATGATTTCCCAGTGCTAGTATTGCGTCTTATATTAGTTGTTTAAATAAAACGAGTGCCAAGCGACAAAATGATATCATTATATCATATGATGCAGTCATCAACCTCAGACACTAAACAAGCAATCGATCAACTCACGACACACGTTGGATTACATAATGTTACATATACTTATATAAAATACATAAAATTAACACGCAAATTGTGGATATGGTGTAAAAGTTTAAACTATTCCTTGCTAATTAGTGTTTCTATTTTTATCATGTAACAATTGTACATGATAAAGACATACAGATGGAAACACTAAAGCCTCATTCATAATCAAACGCGCTTTATCTGCCATAAATCATATTTTCCGCTTGTTATGTTTGTGATGTCAACATACTTTTTACCTGTTTTTCTTTTATATTATTATTTCTTCCAGTTGCTTCAACATATACGCTTTTATCATAAATGTATGAATTTTAAAAACACATTTACATACACAATATTTTATTAAATATTTTAGAGGTCGATGTAAGATATTAGAGTAGTTATATAATATATTATATTAGCATTAAATATTTTAATGATGCAGCAGAAGATCACGTGAGCTCGCACTACGTGTCCAGTAAGTAGCGGTCGTAGAGCCGGCGGTAAGTAGAGATGGACTGTGACCTTCACGTCGCTGCAGTAATTTGTAACACGCGGTCTTATCACACCACCGATGTTTGTTATTCATTGTATGAAACGTGTTTGTGAATCACATATCAAATAATAGTCATTTGTTAAACCAAGTGAAACAAAAAATACAATATCAAATAATATTTTTAATTAACCGAAGTTGAAATAAAATATATAAGTGAAAGGAGATCGAACCAATCTAGAACACGGATGAAAATGTTAAATTTACAAATTCTAAAAAGATTTCTTTTAATAAATTCAAATATATTCTGAAAAGAAAGATATAATTTAAAGTAGTACCTCCCTAAGGCTCAGTAGTTCAACAATAGTTAGCACCATTTCAAAAGTTCTAACCGCTCAGAGAACATGTATAGACAATAGTGTATGATAGTGATCCATCTAGTCCCATCACAATTTACTTCACTCCGCTCCGTATGTTAGTCTCATCCTTCCTCAAGTGGGTGCTGGTCGTCTGGTGGACGGTCTACTAGTGTGTCATACAATACTGTAAATAGGATACATTGTTATATTATAAAAGGCTGTGTACCTATATTTTTCTTAAATGTACCTACATTTCTAAAAGGAAATGTAAACAAATAAATGTATTTCGTCGTCTTCTCTTAAAGATGTCAAACTACATAAATATAAATACTAGTTGATTCCCGCCCGCTTCGCTGAGCAAATAATAACAGAAAATCACAAATTGTATGTGTGTAAATTTACAATATTAACAAGTAACAACAAACTATATGTGGGTAAATTTAAAAACAAATAATCACAAACTGTATGTAGGTAAATTGATATATATATATATATATATATATATATATATATATATATATATATATATATATATATATATATATATATATATATATATATATATATATATATATATATATATATATATATATATATATATATATATATTTTATGGATTAGGAGGGCAAACGAGCTGGCGGGTCACGGATGGACGTGATCACCGCCGCCCATGAACTTTTGCAACATCCGAGGATTTACAAGAGTGTTGCCGGCCTTATAGGTAGGAATAAACGCCTTTTTTGAAGGTACCCATGTCGTACCGATCTGGAAATACCGCCGAAGGGAGTTCGTTCCACATTCGAGTGGTACGTGGAAAAAATGTCCTTGAGAACCGCACAGTGGAGGATCGCCACGCATTCAGGTGGTAAGGATGGTATTGGAGGCGATGGCGCGCTGTGCGGTGATGAAATTCGGCGGCAGGCATCAGATCGAATCGAAGAGTCCAGCCGTTCGCAGAACACCGGGTCCCCGACAATTCGAACGGCTGTCCGTTGTACGCGGTCAAATGGTAGAAGCTGATATTGGGGTGATCCGGACCAGAGATGAGAACAGTACTCCATGTGTGGCCGAACTTGCGCTTTGTAGAGCGCAAGTCTTTGGCCAAGATTGAAGTACTGCCTCGCTCTATTGATCATGCCCAATTTCATCGAGGCCAACTTGGCCTTGCTCTCCAGATGACCACGAAACCGACAGTCACTAGAAATGTCGAGACCCAGTATTCTGATACTTGGCGAGGCAATAAGGGGAGTGCTCTCGAAGAGCGGTGATACGACAAATGGGGTTTTCTTAGTGGTAAACGCGCAAACCTGTGTCTTTAGGGGATTGAACTGAACGTGATTCAGTTCCCCCCACTCAGAAATCATCCCTAAGGGAGTCTCTATAGAAGACACAAGTTTCTTTCGGCACTCGTGGACGTTTTCCCGAGAGAAACCTGCACGGCCGGAATATACCGCATCCCCAGTGCTGTCATCCGCATAACAATGTATGTTGGAGGTATCCAACATATCATTGATGTGCAGGAGGAACTGAGTTCGGGATAGCACGCAGCCTTGGGGTACACCAGCGTTCACGGGCTTGGGGTCCGAGCAAAAACCGTCGAGAACGACCTGTATGCTCCGCCCAGTGAGGAAGCTGGTGATCCACTTGCATAAACTCTCGGGAAGCCCATAGGAAGATAGCTTCGAAAAAAGCCCCTTGTGCCATACACGATCGAAGACTTTCGCCATATCCAGACTAACTGCCAGACCCTCTCCCTTGTTTTCAATAGCAGCTGCCCAATGGTGCGTAAGATATAACAGAAGATCACCAGCCGATCGACCATGGCGAAAGCCATATTGCCGGTCAGTGATCAACTGGTGATCGAAGTAGGTTAGGAGCTGCTTATTGATGATACTCTCCATTACTTTGGAGAGAAGAGAGGTAATGGCGATAGGTCTGTAGTTAGCTGGGTCCAAGCTATCACTTTTTTTAGGGATCGGATGGACAAGGGCACGCTTCCATGAGACCGGGACTACGCCTTTAAGGTAGGAGTGCCGAAATAGACGCGTTAGCACTGGAGTCAACTCAGGGCCAGTAGCCAATCGGCATGGTGCGCATTGAAGTCCCCAAGAACTACGACTTCGGCGGAGGGAGTCTGTGAAAGCAGATCGTCAATCTTCGCCTGAACATGGCCTAAGAGTTGAACCGTTTCTGCATTACCACTATGGGACCTGTAGAGGCACGCGTAGCCTCTGACATGGTCGTCCATGTCCACGCGCAGCCAGATTACAAGACAAGTCCCGACCTTCAAAAACCTGAAGGCGATGGTAGCAGATATCCTCCCTTACGAACACAGATACCCCGGCTTCATCAAAGCCGGTACCCTCCTGGAGTATTTTTCTTCTAGGCATCGCTTTCATGTTTGGCGGGGGGAGGGGGAGGGGGTGGGGCTTCCGGATTCTCTCACTCACCGACGGAACATAACCAAATGAGTTTGGTTACTACACGTCGGTCTTCTGTGAGAGGGTGGTCCTTCCCCGGTCGAGCCAGCCCAATACGAGCTCCAGTCAGATAACTGCAGCTAGGCTCTACCACCTAAGAAATAAATACTCACAAACTGTGTGGGTAAATTGAAAATAATCACAAAGTTTATGAAGGTAAAATGAAAATAATCACAAATAATTACATACTGTATATAGGTAAATTGAAAATAAGCACATATAATCTTTAATTATATGTGGGTAAATTTAAAATAATCACAAATAATCACAAAGCTTATGAAGGTAAATTGATAAAAATCACAAATAATTACATACTGTGTGAAGGTAAATTGAAAATAATCACAAATAATCTTAAATTATATGTGGGTAAATTGAAAATAATCACAAATAATCACAAAGCTTATGAAGGTAAATTGAAAATAATCGCAAATTGTATGTGGGTAAATAGAAAATAATTAAAATTATCATAAGCTGTATGTGGGTAAATTGAAAATAATCACAAATTGTATGTGGGTAAATAGAAAATAATCACAAATAATCATAAGCTGTATGTGGGTAAATTGAAAATGATCACAAATTATCACAGAGTTTATGTAGGTAAATTTAAAAATTATCCTTTTTACTGCTTTGTCTTTAAAATAAGTATTTAATTTACTTCATTGTAATACTCACTCCTTCAATTAAGTTCTAAAATAATTAAGTATTTAAACAATTTAACACTTTGAGAGATCTTGAGTTAATTTAGAGGATCTTTATTAACTTTATTTAATTTAAGATTCTAAGTTTTTTATAAACTATTAAACAAATATAAAGTAGGTAATTTTATGTAATCTATAGCAAGGAATTAGATGTATTACCTCATTGATAACTCACATGTGACTAATATCAGATAATAACATCATGTATACACATGTATTGATTACGAGGGCATTGAAGTGTACAATATACTGACACGTTGTATGTACGTCTTGTATCTGTATCTCTGTACATAACACTAAACTAAGTAACCTTTGAAGAGAGATGAAGAAGGAACAAGAATCACTGATAGAATATCATGATGAAATGATGATGGCAATAGAAAATAAAACATTGAATTAAAAAATAATAAAAAGAGTAATTTGTTATACAACTTAATACATTAGTTATTACATGACAGTGACTGAGGTGAATGGGTATTAATATATATTATGAAAAAATACATTTTTTCCCTTTATAACACCCTTCTGTACTTAAGAGTGTAATTAGCTGTGAATTGCAACCGAATTTCCTTTTTTGTTCAAAATTTTATTTTTAAGCGTACTTTTACGAAATAACGAAATTGTAATGAAATGAATTAGTATAGTATGATAGTAGTTAATAAACTCAACACTAATACGATGACGTGGTGTTGCTTGTGTGTTACAAGTGAAAGTGTTGTGTTAATACAATCACCACTTGGGATGTTTAAGAATAACATACGTCTTATGTCTCTTGTAGATAAGTACAATTATATTTATTAACAAATAACACATACTGAAGGATAAGGTTGGAAGCATTTTAACAATAATATATAAAATATTTCTAACACACATCTAATATAAATAACATTTAAAATAAAATTTGAAACAATAAAATATAAAATATGCAAACTACCTTTGTGAAGTGTAATATAAGTATAGATATGAATTATTTTCATTCGAGTATTTTAATTTGATATGAAATGAACAATACCATCAGAGTTATAGTAATTATATAAATATCATAGATAGTTGTCTGTAGATATCGCGTACTAAAGAGAGTTACACAAACAAACATCCATTCAATCACCATACACGTGTGTGTGTAAACACAACTTACTCACATATTAGTAGTACGTGTTCTGAGTGGGGCGAGGGGTAGTTTAGGTACGCATATAGATATAATAACATATAAATGTAGTATTCTAGATTTGTTCAATTATTTTATTAAAAATCTTAAGAACTCAAAGTTAAATTGAATAAAAAAGCAATGTTGAAATTCAATTTAGTTTGAAAGGAAGTAAACCTGAGGTAATAAAAGATATTGAAACATGATTTTATTATGAAGGAACTTTAACGTTATTTGTTTCTATTAAGAAATGTTACAAAGTCAATTACTAGTTATTAATTACAAATCGCTTGGATCAAGAATGGCTTAAAGACAAATGATTGAGTTAAGCGGTGCAATAACTCTTGGTGTATTAAATGTAATCCGTGTAATGCAGATGCAGTCCGTTCCGTTCCAGTCACTGTATTAATAATATCCGCTGTACTATGTTGATGTATTGATGGTCGATCACTATACTAATAAGGTAGTATATCACTTATACAACATAGAATTTGTATCTCTTTAGCGATACATGAACATAATTTAATTCAATCTGCGTTTCAGTAACGATTATGAAAGCTGAAGAAAGTGAAGAAAATTAATCAATATAAGACTGAATTGCCAAGAAGACAAATTATGTAAAGGTTTCTCCTCTTATTGGGACAATAAGGAAAACAAACTGAATGGTGTACGTGAAATACTACTCTCATAAATGTTGATTTATTCCTGTGGGATACATACCTGGTACTCTGTGATACATCACAGTGATGACACTCACACACTTGGACCCTCACTGTCACATAATATTAAATAAACAAATGAACAATGGTACTGACACAGCACTATGTGTATTATACTGCAACTCAAATAGCTATCCTCATAAGATGATAAGCTTTTGGATGATAAGATACAACGTATACTTTTAGAAGAGAAACATACATTGTCTTATAATAATATAATTATTATAATAATATAATTCTAATATATATCTATATATAAAAATATATCATTAAATTAAATATATATTAAGAAAATATATGAGCAAGTATTTATAAAAAAGCTTCTTCAAAAACAATTAGAACAGGGTAATTGTACCAAAACATTAAATATATAATAATAATAAGACTGAATTAATATACTTTCTATTATTTAGATATTTTTATTTATTTAAAATATAGGCATTAGCTTACCTGACCTATTGAGACAGGGGGAAACCTCGAGTGACCTTCGAAAACATAGTAGCTATGATACTGGAGGAAGGTCACGTAAAAAGCATGAGGATCCCCCGGAGGGCATGTATGAAGAGGTTGATGTCTGTGGCCCAGGCAAAAGAGGTATGCAGGGACCGTAGCGTTTGATGCTCTGTCGTCTCTGGCTACTCCGCAAGGGATATGGCGTGAAGATAAATAAATAAAAATAAATAAATTGACCTTCTTAATCTAAATATAAGCAGACTCCGACTAATGTTTTTTCTAATAGCAATATTTTAAAGATTATCTCAGCTTGTGTATACACTGCACGCTAAGTACGTAATCTGAGCTAAGTTAGTTTAGTGGGTGATGTGGGTGATGTGGGTGATGTGGGTGTGCTTACAATAACACAGCTACTTAATATTCACGGTCGATAATTACTCTGGAGCACTTTATTAATGGAGGTTGTATATTTTTAAATGTTAATAGAAAACACTGTCGTGGTCTATATTCATAGTTTATGCTATACATGTTTAACATACGGCGTTACTTATTAACTTAATTATATACCTTAACAATTCCAGTTTAAGACTGGAGAGATTATTATTATTTTTTAATGTATATATATTGACGTGTTTATATAATCCGATGCTTTTCCAAAATCCCCATTTTGTCCAATATTTTGTAAATATATATAGGTACATATATGTTATGTATATGTATATATATATACACATATGTGTATGAATGTATGAAGTTTATTATATATATATATATATATATATATATAATAAACTTGGACGACACTTGTGGCCTCAGAAAATATATGGAATAAGATAAGAAGATTTTGTGATAAACTAGGTTTATTGAACGTAATGCAGTAAATTCATAGTATTACTGCATTACGTTCAATAAACCTAGTTTATCACAAAATCTTCTTATCTTATTCCATATATTTTCTGAGGCCACAAGTGTCGTCCTAAATTTTATTGTAGTGTAATTCTTTTACAACAATAAGTCACCAAAGGCGGTCTCCATCCTATAACAATATATTGTGAGTATTGAATGTGCACCGTCTGTTAGTAATGTGTGCGTGTGCGTGTGCGTGTGCGTGTGCGTGTGCGTGTGCGTGCGCGTGCGCGTGTGCGTGTGCGTGTGCGTGTGCGTGTGCGTGTGCGTGTGCGTGTGCGTGTGCGTGTGCGTGTACGTGTGCGTGTGAGTGCGCAAGTCGACACAGGGTCAAGGTGAACGTCGTCATCGTAACTCAAGAGAATCTCTTTAACCGTATTATCGTTGGGAGGATTTATTAAATGATATTTTAATAAGTACATAATATGTTGAAAATATAAAAGAATATGGTTGGTGTAAGTAATATAAGTGTGAAAATTTTAATTTCGATGCAATTAAAATTATATTTAGTAGTCATAGATTGTGTTAAAATGATGTCCAAAAGATAAATTAGCATGTTTACAAAATACATTAAAGAAATATTGTCCATTGAAATGTCCATATTTTAGATTATTTGTAGTAGACAAAGTAAAAAATACTTTTTATTTAATTGCAAAATCGTAAAAGCTTTGAATACCATATAAAAAAACGGTGAATCCACAAATTTTATACACGAACCAATAACCCGTTCAGTATCGTAATGATGCATTTTAAAATACCTGAGTCATACAGGCAGTTGTGAAGGTGTAGATGAAAGTAATAATGTAATAAAATAAATTAAACTTACTTACAATAACTCCATTTCGATATACCTAAGAATATACATAAGATGATTCACAATTTAAATAGAATTTAATCATTTTATATAAGTTTTCTTAGAATGTTATATATGCTTAATTTCATTTTATGATCTAAAAATTTTAAAGATTGATTTTTTCTATAACCCTAAGATTTTTACAGACAATTATTGAAATGTTATTCCATTTAAAAAATAGCAACGAAACAGTGTTAAAATATGTTTTTATCTGTTTAAATATATCGGTCCTTAAGCATTATATTTTGTTAATTAAATAAATTATGATACTTGTGAAGATTAAAACACTTAAAATACTAACATACTTTTGGTATACCAATAAGTAGTTTATCAGGATATTAAGTAATTAATTAAATATAGACTTTTAGACAGAGATACTTTAATTAATAAGTCATACATTAACAGTACATACTTAGTATTTATTAATTTATTCAAAACTGTATATTTTAGTTAAAGTATTTCTACACTTTTCAATATTACGAATATTCATGAATTTTATATTGCTTTTACAAATCTTATCAACATACTACATAGTATATATTTAGAATAAATACTTATCTCAACTGTCAATATACGAGTAAGTACAACTGTTTTTATGAATTACATAATATTATTATATATTCCAGACAAATTAGTCTGACAAATACTTAGCTGAGTTTATGTGGTTCTTCTCAGACCAAGTTGCATTTGGAACCCTAGTACCCTTAATTTTAAGTATGGTATCAAAGTAGTCCCTCCTGCCACTTCCATTTGACGTACACAAGTGATCACTGGTACACTGGAAAAGATATAAATAAATAAAAGACAGCTTCCTCTGAACTATAGCTAAGATCGCTGCTATAATAATTGAGATATTAAGTGTTAATTTAACTTTAACTTTACTTAACATTAGTATTAGTTACATTGATAGTCAGTTCCTACACAACTAAACTATTTGTTAATTAGAATATTTGTCATTTCCAATACATTTACAAAGCAATCATGTCACTTAATATGGAACTATCATAATGAAACATTTCAACTGCTTTGACCGATAATATGCAATTTGTTTTAACATTGAAAGGAAATTATTGTTTTATGATCGATTTGACATTTGTATTAGTGTTACATATTATGTTATATTAATAATCAATGTTCAACTGAATTTAAATGTTATTTCATATTACGGAGACACCTATTTTAATAAGAACTCACTCAACGTGAGTATTGGGTGTGCATATGTGTGAGCTTCTTCTGTATATGTAGGTATATTGAGTATTCTGAGATAACTGGCTAAAGGTAGTATATAATGTTACGTGATAGAATTTGTCTGAAGACAAGTGACAGAGTTTTACGAGAACTTTCTCGGCAATGGTATTATGGGTTTTTTATTCTTTTGTGAAGTATTTGTTATTAACGTTTTTCTTTAATATTTCTCTAAGTTTTCTTTGCATACTTACAATAATTATTTCCACTAAGCCTTACGACACCTTATATTAAACTAATGTTCATCTGTTTCTTGTTTCTGTCTGCTAATTACATAATTTTAAATTACAGCCATTTGTATCACTTACTCAGTCCTCGAGACTTTAATATCTTGGAATAATTTCGCTACATATTAAGTAATTATGTAATCGTGCTTGAAGCTAAGTAAGAATTGTGACTGCTCTAATGAGGACAGAGTATGATCAGAGCAATCACAATTTGTATTCCTTGTTTATTTTTTTAAAGTGATTCAATCATGGTAAATAATTATACATCTTTTATATCTCATTTACCAACTGTCATACCGACCTTGTATAAAAGAACTTATTATTATGTCTCGTTCTGTTAGAATAAACTGAGACGACCTCCGACACATACAAAGATCTCTTTCATACAGATCCATCCGCTATTGCTTATAACCCATCATATTATTTATTATGATTCTCATACATTCAAGTAGTATCACATATCATATTATGATAACGGTCGCGGTCTGACCACATCACTAATGTACACTATTAACTAGATTCACCCCTTTCCCCCCTCACCCCTCTTTATTTTGCGTTAACTTGTCAACGATCTACTCGTATTTTATTTATTTATTTAGGCACAAATGGGTCATAACTTTAGAAGTCATTTATTTGGCAAAACACAACAGCACATATTTTATATGAAATCTTGATTTACATTTTTATTAATTTTATTTTTACCATCAGTTGCTTAGGCGAAATTATTAAAAATACCTCTTAAACATAAAGCAAAACGCAAAAAGAAATAAGATTCTCAGAATATTTTCATACTCGAGTTTTTTACTGATTCCTATATCATAAATACTTCGTCAAATGTACGGATTATTTTAATATATTTAGCCTTAAGCCTACGCTCTTTGGATTCTGGTGATGTAAGAAAATTTAATAACAACATATTAAATAACATTGGAATAAATAAAAATGTTATCTACACATTATTACAAAACATGTATGAAGTTATTGCAATATTAATATTGTGTGTAATATTTTGTATGAATCATTTAAATATTGTAATCCTTGTCAGTTGACATTCTCGTTATGACTGGAACTATGTTAAATATTCATTGAGTCGTTGGTAAATGTGTTTGTTCGTCGTATGTTTGTTTGATTTATTGTGACACTGCATTATTGGTTTGATAATTGAAGATTATTAAATAGTATGTTCTATTATCATTAATAGCTACACATTTGTCATTTCTATTCTTTATATTTTGTACTAGAAACTATTGAATTATAAATAGTATTATAAGTGTTTGAACTAACTATTTGTTAAATAAATGAATAGCAATCAATAGCTACTTTTGTTATATTTTTACGCAACACACTACTGCAGTTGCACAGAATTAAGTATTATTGAAAGGTTCCAAGGAATAATTTTATTTAATAGTCGGTTACCTAATCCAGGACATCAACAATAAAGTCACAATAAGTAAGTAAGTCTGCTTCAATATATTTTATAACACGTGTTACAATGAAGTGTGATAAATACTTAATTAAAACTGGTTGTCTCTGTGTATATTTGTTTTATCAGTGTTATAATTAACTCAATTACTTGTTTTGTTTATATTAATACTACACATCAACTTTGGCATGTTGTATTGGTCTTCATATGAAACATACATTATGTGTTGAGTTATCACAAAATGAAGATTACATATTATGCTTCTATTAAGTATCTTCCTGAGTTGGTTTGTTTGAAAAAAATTGTGTGTCAATCTTAAGTCCTTAAAAACATAATATGACATATCCATTCTTATAATATTCTATACTATTCGAAATATTTTATAAAACTGTAAAATCATATTTCTTTAAATAAAATTCATTTTGGTTCCACAAAATTTCCAATGTATTCTTGGATTTAATTGACCGTAAAATGAACAGTTGAGGGTAAACTTAAATATATATTTCTAAAGAATTTTATATTAGTTATAGTTCATTTAGTGCACAAAAGTATGAAGGAGCTGTCTTTGTTACAAACCAATGAAGTATGTAACTACTGACGAGACGAGACTTACTTAATGATATTGCTTCAAATTTATAACAACTGTGGTACAAAGTAAACTGTGTGAGAATGTTTCTTTACTCTGCCGCTAGCAACGATTGTATTATTGCAATTTTATTTATATGTTGTTTGTATAGTTTAATATTTTTAAATAAGCTTTTTGGAATATATTTATGTATAGACTTTTATAGATTTAGTTTAGTTTACTATTAGTACGTTGCTTATCATCTATTGGTGAAGGTTAAACTCTGTCTTATCTTGGTGAAGGTTTAACATCTCATTACTCACTTAACACCAACACAGTATAAACTGATCTTTATCAAGATCCTTCAAGATTTTGGAACACTATAAGTAAATAAATGTTACCAATATATTTACCTTCATTGCTAAAGCTATTGAAGCTTAAGCAAATATATCTTAAAACTTAACCTTAATACTAAATTATCTGATTCTGATAAACATTTTTTTTGATAACTTATACAGTGAAGTAGATACAATGTAAAGACATGAAATAGATATTTGATATTTTAAAACTTTATTGTGAGATCAAAATTAACAAATAATACTATTTTATATATTTTGTTAGTGTCATATGAAACATAGACTATGTAATTTAATAAAATTAATTTATTTAGATAAAGTACGGTAACTATAATTTACATTTATAATTATAAAATGAATCTTCTTAATTAGTTTACTTCATATTAGCTTATAACTTTTTTAAGTGTAAGAGATTATTATACAATATTCATTTGTATTTTTTTACGACAAAAAATATTGATGACGATATTAATAACTAAAATATAATGAAATTAATAATAATCTAATACTTTTTATTTGATATAATATAATATATCAGTATAATATCCCACACACAGCTGGTGCAGACCGCAGCTCTGATTGAGGTACTTAAGTAGTGCTGATGAGACACAGACCGTACAAGTAATTTCCTTGTAAACGACACTTGAGAAATGGTAATAAATATTCATCCTTCATTTCAAAACACGCTGTGTTTGTATTTTGTACTAATTATATTTTTATATTATATATAAAGTATGTTTCTATTGTTCAAACTAAAACGAAAAGTAACTAATAATTCATCCACTTAATGAATAATAAAAGAAACAATTTC
The DNA here is from genome assembly GCA_918358865.1 of Melinaea marsaeus rileyi. Classification (NCBI taxonomy): domain Eukaryota; kingdom Metazoa; phylum Arthropoda; class Insecta; order Lepidoptera; family Nymphalidae; genus Melinaea; species Melinaea marsaeus. The sequence continues at coordinate 3,633,252 of OU911094.1, forward strand.
TTTGTTATTTTATATACGTATAAAAGTCTCAAAAATCGTTCTTAATGGTTTTTATAAGTAGCTCTGAATTTAACAAATTACAAAGCAGTACGCGTTTGAGACTCACAAAGACGTGTTCAAATTACACTAAAACAAGTTCATAACAAATTACTGATCACTTTAAAATATTACTTTAAGATACGAAAAACAATTTTCTTTTTTTTGTATCTTGTGAGAGTTATTATATAAAAGTAGGTTAATGTTGTATGTTATTTAAATACAATAAATACATATATATAACTAAACTGAATAGTAAATAATATCAGGATAAGCTTCTTAATAATGTTATATATATTATTTAATATAAAGAATGTTATAATAAAGTATAGTTATATCTCTTAAGGTGTTAGTGTAGTAATGATGTAGTTACAATCACATGTTGTTATTTGTAATACTGACAGATACTGGTCACGTCTATTAGTTGGTCTTCTCTGGTTTGTATCTGAGTAAAGGTGTGATTAACTAAATCCTCAAAATCAAAACAGTTATATATAAAAACACTATATTACCCTAACATTTAATATCAAAATATTCTATTTTAGATTTTTTTATTTATTGTTATCATAATATAGTTGTCTTTTATATGATTTTCGTATAATACATATTATTTCCGACGTATTTTTCTTCTAACAGTTGTATTTTGAGTTCAATTAGTTTCCATCCCATTTTAATAAATCAAGTTAACTCGATTAACCTTTCCATTTCCTGACCTCGATGTAGGCAGATGTATTATTAATATAACTTGGGTCTAAATAAGGGTTGCCTACTACTTATTATTCAAATGATTTTATATATTATTCATATGAATCATTAATGAAATGTTTAATATTATTATTTAAATATTATATAAAGTGTTTTATTTACTCTGAGCACTTATTATCTCTTCGACGTCGATGTGATAATTAAACTACTATTAGGTACTTCTTTACTCTTGGAAAGTATGACATTAGTGTTTCAGCCTGTGATCAATTTAGAAGAGCATTTTACTATTCTGCTGGTATTTATTGTGAACTGATTCAGGAACTTGCCTAAATAAACAAAAAATTAAAAAAAAAGTCCTCCTTGCACACTTCAGTGACAAACGTGATGCTGCTAAAACATTTCAATATAGATAATTATACATCCTGCATACATTCCTCACTTTACTTTCAGAGAGTTACTAATTTTCTAATTATCAATACCCGTATTTTCAGTTTAACACATCTGCACTCAACTGAAACTACTGCAAACTAATTAACCACACCTGCTGTTTGATAACCATGCGTTTCATACAGTGATGGTTTGTACCGTATTGAATATCAAAACAAAAACTTCTCAACGAAGTAAATACCGAGTGACGAAAGCGAATCCACTGACAAAACTCCTGATATGAATTTTGCGACGAAAAAAACCACGAACATTTTTATTCACAAACGTAAACAAACACAAAAAATGTGAATGTGTTCGGAACGTTGCCAACTTGCCTGGATCAATCTAATAAAATAAAATCAAAAATGCAATTTGTGCAACGTTTCGAGCACATTCACATTTTTTGTTTGTATTTTTTTTTGTTTGTTTGTTTGTTTGGCAACGTTCCGAACACATTCACATTTTTTGTGTTTGTTTACGTTTGTGAATAAAAATGTTCGTGGTTTTTTTCGTCGCAAAATTCATATCAGGAGTTTTGTCAGTGGATTCGCTTTCGTCACTCGGTATTTACTTCGTTGAGAAGTTTTTGTTTTGATATCAATAGTTTTGTAAAAGGATTGGAAACAAAATGCTGTGCGATTATTTTTCATGCAAATATATACTCATTTATTTGGAATAGTTGCCTCTGACAAAATGAGAGTGTTTTGGCTCAGAGGATGAGGGTTGTAATGGTAATAACAAAGACGAGACCTCGAGTTCAATTCCCACAGGTGCCCGATTTTTTTTTCATTTGATTTTTTCAGTTTCCTTTTATTTTTTTAATTCATTGCTTCAAAACAGAATTTCTTCAGTATTCGGATTTTTTTCTGTAAATTTTGTTTTATTGTTACAGACGGCAATGCGTTAGTGATTTTATTCACTGTGCAACTAGCATTGAATTTTAACCGTGTTCTGAGTACGATTCTGGCTTTAAAAGTCATTTTTTGGCCATTTTTGGTCATTTTTCATGATTTTTTGAACTTCTCAGGGCCATATCTCAAAATTACGAGTTTTCCCAGATATGTGCTATATACCAAATTTTAGCTCTAATTTGGGGCTACGAATAAGGAAATTTTGGAAAAAATCGTTGGCGCTGTTTTCGAGAAAATGGCCGATATGTCCCCGGCCAGTCGGCCATTTTTTGGTTTTTGACCAAAAATGTCACGCCAAAAAATGTTTTTTACATCAAAAGGGATATTATTCAAAAGATGAGCTTGAGACCTTTCCAATGATGCCCAATTTGTCAATGTACGTCAACTGGTTTGGCCACAGTCCCTGTACGAAAAATGGCCATTTTTGGCCTTTTGAGGGCTGGCCACGGCCAACATGGCGGCCAAATCGAAATGTCGTAGAACAAAAAAGTCTTAGTTTTTGATGTACTTCAATCCCTGAAAGTTTGAACAAAATCAGTTGAAACTACGAATATACCCACACACAGACAAAGTAATCATCGATGGAGGCGCCAGTCAAAATTTTCAAAATGTCATATTTCATCAACCGGTGGTCGGATTTTGGCGTTTTTGGGCTTGTTGAAAAGGTCTCGACGAGGACCTTTAGGAAAATTTTTTAAGGTGAAAATAAGTGATTTTATACTGGTGCGGAGCCAAAAACTAAATTTTAGTCTCATTTTTCAAACGGCCGTAGAGGTGAGGCGGTAGGTATATTGCTAAGCGTAAATGCATTTTCTGGGTCTATGGGCCAAGGGCTTTCTAAAAATACCACACTCATACCAGAAGGTCTCCTGTATAAAAAAATCGATATTGCGCGTATATATACAGAGTTAGACTTTCAGCACTATGGGTGCTTTCGTCACTCTGAGCTAGCTAACGCCCGCTTTGATATTAAGAACTGTTTAGAGCAAAACAAACCAACCTACAAACTACTACATATTAATATTTCACTCGTGACCTTTAGAAGTACATCTTCTCTGTCACTGAAGGCATCATGTCAGCATAAGCGTTGATGAATTTAGAATTGTGTAAATTTTAATCTTAACAAAAAAAATAATTTAAAACATATAATGTCTTATAATTCAAGAATATAATCAGTTGAATTGTTAGCTATTACAAGTTATTTCATCATAACTAGCATCACTGTCAGGAAATGGAAATGGTTATCCTGTTGCCGTGATTTATGACAAAAAAAATTCCCTTAAATAAATAATACCCTTATATGTCTCAAGGCCAAATTAAATGTTACAAATTTCACTACGGTAATTAACTTATCCCTGGTATATTTACATTAGGTAGACTATAGAAAATATTGCAAAAGCTGTGATGTACAATAGTAAAAGCGAAGAGCACTAACAAGCTAATCATTGATAACTAATGTCAGACACTTGTGTGAAGTGACACTTTACACCCACTTACTCTGTGGTCAAACTGTTTCAATGGCACTTGTGAATTACTATAGCCGCTACTTTGTGTTTCTTAGATAAAACCTTGCTAATAATAACGTTTTATTATAAGCTTGTAATTATATACTTCTGTGAGATCCAATCATTACACATTCATTTCATTTCATTTTGTTCATTTTTTTTTAATGTTACATAAACACACTTAAACACTTTAAATATTCTTAATATTTCAGATGTTTAAGAACCAAATAGCAGCGGTCAAATGAAAATCTTCACTGAATGGTACGCGGTCACTACTGTCATTAACATCTGCTGAGGACAGTTGTGGATACTTGACACTGTTGGACACAGGTGGAATCGGAATTTTAAATGAACAGAATAAATCTCAAACACCAGCGAGGACTCGGACGTACAATCTCTGGAGATATCACATGTCACTTTGACAATTGAGGTATAGTATCTAAGTAAAACTTATTATTACTGTTTGATTGTTTCTGAAGCAGCTGACATCGACTCACACTGATTTAACAATTAATAATTGACAGCTCATGATTCAGGAACAACCGACGGACACAGGAGACAACCATTCAAAGCACAGTGTTACAGTTTAGAATTATTAATATTATGTACATTGAATATTACAATATGTAAAGTAACTATGCTGTGTGGAATACAATCAAATAATAAAGTAATATATATGTTTTATTATAACAACTCACTTATTTTTGGTCAAAATTAGTACTTATTTATCTGTATTAGAAATATCACAATAAGTAGGTATAGGAAAATATGTTTACTTGAGTACAAATTTTTACTAATAAAATACACCAATTTTTACTAATAAAATGGTTTCTGAAGAAACATGTCTCACTGAGATGACGTATGATAGAAGAGAGTAATAAGAATTGTCATATTGAGACAACAACAAATAATTGTATAAGGATAACATCTATTACCAATTACTTCATAACATTTTAAGGGTAAGTAACATTGTGGTATTGGACCGTATTATAATCATAATAATAAAATTGTAACATTTTTTGTATTTAAAAATGTATTCATAATTCCTTTGATTGTACAAATATTTATAATACACATAAAGGATGTGTTATATATTTTTGTAGCTTAATTTATCTTAATAATTCAAAGCTTTTAAAAACTATTGCTAATAAAGAAGCGCTAGTTATTTAAAGATTTGATCATATATATTATTATTGACGAGTTCAGTTACAGTCGAATTATTTGATAGTTACATTATCTACTTTATGTAACAAAAAATCGTCAACATAAATGATGTATCTTTGTTTGTCTGTGTAAGGACTATAAGGAAAATGTCATGGCGAATAAATTGCCTTTCTTCTTACTTGCTAAGGTGGAAAAAATGAAAGCCTTACTTGTTACACTTTGTATTTAGACGTAATTATCTTGTACGACTACAAAGATGTAACATTACCTACGGGTAATGTTACATCTATATTATGTAACATTAAATACGAACATCTTCCTGATGTTAAAAAGATGATTATTTTATGAGCAATTTTATTCTGGAAACGTTAAATATTGTATCGAATTCTTTGGAAATGGGTTTTTAGAATGATTTTGCTTTAATATTCAAACAAAATATCTACACTAATGATATAGTGATTGAAAACATAATACAAATATTTATAATTTTAAATAATTCTTTATAAATTTACAAATTCTTTGGGAAATATACAAATAGTTCCTTTATACAAAATACACCTAATTCTGTTTTTACACTGTGTTTTTTTAAACGGTTTTGATATAACACGGTTTGAAATTATTTTTTTTAAATTTTTTACACGATTTTATTCCATTTAGCACCATTTAAAATTTTTTGTGCTTACATTTTTTCTAGTCAAATTTAATTTCTGCGAAATATGTTCATATCATAAATTTAAGGTTAGTATGTAGAATTACATTAATCGTAACTATTGAAATGTATATGCAGGAATTGATATCATTTCATTATAATGTACTATAATATTAACAATTATTGAGTATTAAATATTATAGCGTAATAAAAAGATTCCAAATTGGATCACGTTTCTAATAATATCTTTTAAGATACAAAAAGGAAATACCTTTGTTATTATATTTATAACGATAGCAAGTGTACTTTAATAGTACACATCAAAGTTTATTGTAAATGTAACAGCCAAGGTCCTGCACAATACAATATTATTGGTAATAAAACGTGACACTTCACAATACAGACAACTCCTTTGATTGGACAGAGATAATTGCATATAAATGTTCCTTTTAGTAATAATAATATTAATAAGAATAAATAATTCTATTACTAGTCGTTCTGTGAACAGTAAACCTAAGTAAGTTAGGGGATGAGACAATGTTGGGAAATTATTTAACTCTTCATCATTAACATCCAACGTTTCATAAAAATCTTCTTGAAGTAATGGCGTTGTCAAATAATTTTTTATATTATCAAACTGTGTTTCTTCAGTTTGGTTTAAACTTGAAGCTGGACATTGGCTCGAATAACCAAATGTCCACATTAGATGAAGCAGTATATTTATTTATGGTCTTTAGGTGGCATTTTTAACATAATTATTGACAATAATATTAAACTTAAACACTGATTTAATGTGACTAGATATTTGTCGGAACACAAAAAATATTTCAACTTGTCAACTAACGGTGTAAAACTATTGAAAATATTGATATTTACCTGTAACTGCCCTTTGAACGTCATTGAGACGTGTAATTTAGCTAAAAAATCGATAAAAATATGCATTTCGTCATTCATATGTCCAAAAGTTTAACCAACTTTGCGTGCTATTTTTTCATTTATTATTGCTTCTCTGACCTTGACTTATATATTCTTACTCTACTTATCAAGACCTTTCAAATGGTGTATAGCATTGCTTCATACAAAATTTTAAGAATAAAATGTTTGGGCGTAAGTAATCAATATGAAGTAGAGCATCATTCATCATCATTCACATAGATTATCATGATGCTTTAAAATATATAAAGAAAAACATACACTGGTGTTTTCATTAACATATTAAAGTCACTCATCAAATCAAATCAAATCAAATCAAAATTAAAGTAATATTTATCATATTTAAAGTCATAAATTATTATAAGGTTTAATAGACAATAATATATTATCTTGGAATATTCTATCTCAAATTACAATTGCAATTAATGTTCTTTGGTTTACGACAACCAACCACTTAATTCTTGTTAAGATCTCTTGCTGGGTCTTATCTAAATCTTGTAATGATATCAAACAACACCCAAATTAGCGGTATTTTCGTTAACAAATCTCCTTGATCAGGGTTGCTTTCTGCAATAGCAAAGAGTCCATATCTTATCTTCTTTATGAGTTGTATAATAACGTTATCTTCGTAGAATTTACTTCTTAAATAACTTTGATAAATTTTATATCTCAGTAATTATTACAACAGTATTTTTATTTATTATTCATTATATTTGTAATTAGTACTATTTAATTGTTATATTTATATATATATATATATCTTCAGCGCAGTGCATTGCAATAATAAGCCCATCTATCAACACATTACGTACACTTGCAATTATATCTCAAATTACTGTTTCTGATTTCCATTTTAGAATCCTATGTTATAATGAATGAATGTTGGCATGCTTTTAAAAATAAAAACAATTAGTTTTATAAAAGTTCTTTATTAATATATTTAATCCAGTTTTAACACAGCATCGAAGTTATTGATCTTTATATGGATTTAGAAAAAAAAAACATTATGTTGCTCGTTACTTTATGATTGTATTGAATTATTAATTTCCATTCATATAGAATAGAAGAGTGCGAGACGTGCTAGTGTAAGATCTTACAGCAAATATTAAATGGTACACTAAAGGTGAATAAAATATTGTGACATCAGAAGTTGAAAAGTACGTTATCCTTCTTGACGTGACCTTAGAGCAGTGTTGTTCTACTTGGGGCCACGACTTCGAGTCAACCTTCTCTTACCATGGGAAGTTTGACTCATATACTGACAGTATTCGATTATTAAAGGCTAAGTTGCTATCCAATCTCCAACATACATTTTCAAACATAAAAAAAGTATTTGCTTGAGTATTTTAATAACAGTACCTACGTATACTTTAACTAACTTGACGAGTAAAATAATCCGTCAATACAACAGAGTAACTGGTAATTAGAGTTATAAGTGTTTATCTAACATTAGTTATACTGTATATACTTTATTCGATGAATATATAACTAAGAGTTGTTGTTTGTGTGTTCATTGCTGAATTCAAAATATGTTGTTCATGTTTCGGCGGTGAGCTAATAAGTATATTATTTTTTTATACATACATTTAAAATCTCGTTTTTGTATAATTTGCTTCCCTTAACGTATAATTTTGTATTGTTATTGCAATTTAGTGTTATGTTAATCAACAAATTTCTATCTACATAAAAAAATGAACAGGTTTTGAGTTAATGCATATAAAAATATATACAGTACTTACATATATACTTTTTTTCAATTTTTTTTTCTAATCTCTGAAAAGGCTCAATCGATTTCAACAAAACTTTCACTGGCAGATATCTAATGTAATAAGGAGTAATTTAGGGCACTTTTATTTAAAAAAAAAACATATTCAGGGCGAACGAAATCGTGTGCACAGCTAGTTGATTAATATAATAGCACTATAATATGAAAGTTCTAAGAAATTCATTGTTGGTAGCTATAAGATACATCCTGTTTTCAGATTTATTTCAATTCATATTATGGCATAAAGTGTATATATAAATTCACATTACATTCCAACTCGTAACCACATTACATGTGTTAAGTTGTCTGGAAAGCTTACCTTTCTTTCATTTGAGATAGGACTGTGACTGAAACTGTTGAAATTACACTTACTTATAAAATTATTTCTTGAATTAAAGTTATTACTCTTAAGTTATATTAAGAAGGAGACACGTTATTTTAAAGTTATATTAAAACCCTACACCACCTGAACGGGGAACCAAATAAACTGAACAAACTTTAATAAACGTACAGCCAGTTACCAACTTTAACATTCAAAGTGTAAATTGTATGAGTTACTCGTACGTGATGACACGTAGTACTGTGTACTAACTACACTGGCTTCAATTATAATGGCTTTAAATTTTAAAGTGTGAAATGATCACGGGAAAAGATATCCTCCTTCTCGAATTTCTCACTGCTGAGGGTCGTAGCCTCCACGTCCACGGATCACTTTTTAACGAGGTAACAGGTTACTTCCCGCCGCCTTAGCTCGGCGTTGATATTTTTACGGTTTGTCTTTGTCATATTCTCACCAATCCTCCTCCTTTTCCACCGCTCCAATTTACACAAATTATACAGGAATCAGACGTGTGTGTGTGAAATACAAGATGTAATATAATAAATATAAACTACATGTAATAAATATGCAAACTAATGTAATTATAAATATGAATTATTTACATTCGAGTAACTAAACATGACATGATGATCACAATACCATCAGAGTTATAGTAATTATATAAAGATCATAGATTGTTGTATATAAAGATATCACGTACAAATGTGAGTACACAAACAAACATCCATTCAATCACCATACATACGTAAGTTGTGTTTACACACACATACACCGTGTATGTGTAAACACAACTTACTCAATATTAGTAGAACGTGGTCTGAGTGGGGCGAGGGATAGTTTAGGTACGAATATAGATATAATAACATATATATATACAGTATTCTAGATTTTCTCAATGATTTTATTTAAAATCTTAAGAAGTTAAAGGTGAATTGAATAAAAAAGTAATGTTGAAATTTAATTTAGTTCGAAAGGAAGTAAACCTGAGGTAATAAAAGATATTGAAACTTGATTTTAATATGAAGAGAGACTGGACTTTATTGTTATTTGTTTCTATTAAGAAATGTTATAAAGTCAATTACTAGTTATTAATAATGACAAGTCGCTTGGATCAAGAATGTATTTAAAGACAAATTATTTGGTCAAAGCGGTGCAATAACTCTTGGTGTATTAAATGTAATCCGTGTAATGCAGATGCAGTCCGTTCCGTTCCAGTCACTGTATTAATAATAGCCGCTGTACTATGTTGATGTATTGATGGTCGGAGTCAGCTCTCTCAGGTATATCATTATCAACTCATCAGTCACAAACGATTTATATATACTGCTTTTAAATTAAAGTTGTAAGTACTTTGATATATTATTTAGAAAAGATTTTTAAAAATATTGCAGATAAGGTAAAACCTGTAACGCTCTGAATATTTTCTTCCAAAAATTTTGTATTATTCATATTATTTTTAATTTTGCTTATAATACTTTTAATTATAGTTTTCGACTTTAAAGTCAAATAAACTGTAAAATCGGGTTTAAAAATATGTATTTAGATGTTACCTTTATTTACCTTTATTATTAGGTTCTAACTTATTTATATTTTATCGTATTGTGCCATTTCACACTATAATATACTGAAAACGTAATTGTAAAAAGCAAATAAGTAAATATAATTATTATAAATGGCTAATAAGTTAATATAATTATAAAACACAAACTGTTTCAAGTTTTAATATAAAATTATTGAGCGAAGCGAGCGTAGCAAGCGGAACGCTCTACTGGAGACTTTTTCAGTCTTTGTCACGAATGGGTTCGAAAACTACTAAACGGAAAATTATGAAATTTTGCAATCAAAAAGGCACACATTAGGTGATGGTTTAAAGAAAATGAAAAATGTCATGTCGTTGAGGAATAATCGTCAAAAAACTGATATCACTTTGAAGTTAATGGGAAACGATGAGTCATTACACTGGGCGCGCTTCGCTCAATATGCAAATGGCAACCGAGATCTCGCGAGCGCAGCGAATCGAAATTGAGAGTCTGTTGGCGCCCCTAATATAGATTTGAATCATTGAGAGGCGATACGGCTTGAAATCTTTAAGAAACTAAACTCATTTTATCATATTATATAATGTATGTAGCAGAGTGTTTGTGTTTGTGTATACTTCTAAACTTGCACCTCAAAGAGCTTGGTGTCTTTCAAACGAGCTTCATTAGCTTAGCAGAGGAACGGATGCTGGAATATAAATTCATCTTGAGTTAAGAATAGGGAAGGTACTCGTAATTAAACAATACGAAGTAATATCGAATACTACTATTTATATTCTCTATTCCACTATTTTTGAGATAAAAACTTAAAAAGTTACAACATTTAATAAGATATTAAAACAACTTGCTCATTTATTAAGAAGTATATTATGTGTCAATAAAATACAGATAGAAATATAATTAAAGTATATTTATAATCATAAGGATAGTAAAATATTTGAGACTACAAGTACAACTAATAAAAGTATTAACCATACAATAATATAATGCAGTAAATATTTTTTCGTATTACTTAAACTTTTATGTAGCTGTTACAATCTCAATATACAATGAAATAGTAAAGAAGCATAAAATCTGGACCTAAAAAAATGTCAAAATTTTATACGCGTTCACTTTATAAGACTAAAAATGAAATGTGGGATAGTTATAGATTATTGCTTATTAAAAAAAACTATGGCATGTATGAAGAGGTTGATGTCTCTGGTCGAGGCGAAAGAGGTATGCAGGGACCGTAGCGTTTGGATTATCTCTGCCTACCCCGCAAGGGACATGGCGTGAAGGTAAGTAAAGTAAAGTAAAGTAAAAAAAACTAACTTTATTTACAATAAATTTCCATTTACTATTTTTTCATCCCGACGCATTCTTCAGAAGAGACAGCTTATTTGCAACTCTCGTTTTTTGCACATATCCATGAGCGACTAGATATCATATCCAGATATCATCGTCACGTATTATTTTAACTAAACTACCTAAAGTTATAAAAATAAATAATAAAAAAATCTAATTACAGTGTCAGGACGATTCGTTAGACTTTCTCAAATAGACATATTTGTAATAGTAGTTATGCTCAAGTTTAGTTGACTGAACGAAACATATACTATTATTAACAAATGTATTAAAGTCATATATTCCTTCTTTTATCTTTTTAGTAAATCATAAACATAAAAAATATATTTTTAAGAAAAAAAAAATCATACTAATTTGTATCTAAAAAAGTGGCCAAAAAGAGTGGGAGGTTATGGTTCTTACAATATAAAATTAAAAAAATGTAGTAAGAAAATAATATCAAAGTAAACAAGTCTCTCTTTAACTAAATATAATTAGCGCGCTGCTAATGATGTCCGTCGCAGTGAGAATAAATACTAATATCAACGTCAATGGACGAGTAAGTACAAGTGGCTATGAAGCCTTTTTCATGAGTAAACTTAAACAAGGTAAGTTGTTGTTTCATAAATTCCATGATAATTGTATTTTTCTGGACTAATTTACAGCCCAGACTGTAGTTAAGATCCTTTTATGATTATTTGATAAATTACTTGGCAATTTCCATACTTTCAATTTATTTATCATTGGACAAGTTATATATGTAAATTTGAATATTTATTATTTTCAATAAATTTACAGAGCTATCATTTAATATGGAATTAAGTCATAATGAAACATTTCAACTATGATTTGACTGATAATATGCAATTCGTTTTATCAACTTGAAATGAAATTATTATATTATTTGTATTAGTATTCTATATTATCTTATATTAATAATCAATTCGTATCTGAATTCAAATGTTAGTTTATATTACAGCAACATAATTTTTAATAAGAACTGAATACGAGTATCGGGTAGTATCTATAAAAATAGTTGTCGCCGGGATGACCTTACTTTGAGGTTGTCATTATACTTTAATGAACCTACAAACATGTAAAGCAGATACTTAAGAAGCGTCTGTATATTATTAAAGTGACAAGTAGCAATGTACAGGTTTGAGAAAGTTAATTCAACCCAATGTTAAAAACAGATTAAATAAAGTCATGCGTACACTGTCATTATCAGCGAGAGGCTATCTAGGATCTTTGATGAAATCTCCCGCAGATTCTATTAATAATATATTACCATCTCAATATATGGAAGAGACTGGTGATAATAATGTTTTGAATAGTTGGAGATGTATTATAATTATTTATGAATTCTTGTGCTTCTTAAGATAAAGCACCTTAAAATCTGAAGGTGGTTTGATTTACATTAACTTTGAATAAAAACTGTCTTAACACTTAGGTGAACTGAACTGAGCTGAATTATCTACTTCGGAATTGAATTTGTTGTAAATCACCCGAGATTGGGTTTAATCCCTGATTGGAGATCTATTATTAATTGTGATTATAAGAAAGTATATTATTTCTTTAGATAAGACAATTTATAATTTAACTACATTATTGTTAGTACACCATTACTCATTAACACACCGGGTCTCGGTTTCAAGCTTGAGCAATTAAAAAAGTAGAATGTCTAACAAGAAATTATATTGTATGTAAGTTGCAGTGAATCAGCGAGATGGTTTAGGCTCCACAGTGTATAAGTTCGGATAATTAGAAGAAAGCTAATATACTGAACATTTATAATACTATTTATATATACAGTTTACTAATATTATATGACAAATGTTTATACAAAATTTAATCAGAACAATCGAATGAATAGAAAACGTAATCATTTGTCAACATAAAATAAATTATTATATTTAATTATTCTGTTGCTCTTTCGACACATTAACTGCGTTAATAAGCACTGTTAATTTTAAAAGTAAATGCATGCAAACTGGGTTCGTTAGAAATTTTAAGCTGCAATATGAAGGGTACCTGCATTACATACAAAACACTCATTAAGATAAGATCGTTTTTGAAATCGTGCCGCTTTTTTACGTTGACATTTTTATCTTCATCGATGTGAAAGGCTGTCACTCTTATAAAATTAATCACCTTGTGACAAAGACGCCATATAGAATATTACATATATAGTAACAGTCTGTCAATCTGTTGACAGTTAGCAATACTTCTTTTCAGAAACGCACGGAGAAGTGAAGGTGACAATAATATCAAAAAGTAATCCAATCTATTATTTCTTTTACAATTGCTATATACATATATTACTTTTACTGTCAATATTAAAATTATCAACACAGGAGAATGTAGGTTTTGTGTTACTTCTTTATTACTTTCAAAAAGAGTTTTCTCTGTTTTGAAAGTATCACGTTTCGAACCCTAATAGTATTTAAGTGTTCAGTAACTTGTTGTTACATTTACAATATACTTTTATATTTCAAATAATATTACTACCCTTAAGATATTTTTTAAATATTTCTTATGTTCATAGTGTTATAGTCTGAGTGTTTTACTATTTTTATTATATCAAGATTGAAAACACACGAGATGAACAATTGGAGCTGGAGAAAACGAAAATAAAGAATTGCGTATTTGTATAATATTTGGTTTTAAACGTGAGTCCTCTACATGGTGTAAGATGGTGTGTTATTGTTGTGCTTTAGAAGACAACAACCTGCAATACAATGAAATGTTTGTAACAATAAGTTGTAAGAAGTTCATTTTGTTTTATTATTGCTTAAAGCTGATTTAGTTTCTTACCAATATAAAACCTTGGTAATGTATTTATGAAGTAATTGAGCAAAGCGAGCGGAGCGATCTACTATAGACTTTTTCACATTCTTTATCACGAATAGGCTCAAAAACTACTGTAAATCTTTAATTATATAATTTTAGTTTTTGTTTCATGTACCTTGCTATATATACATCTACATGCTGCTCGTCTTGTTTTAATCTATTATATAAAAATGAATCGCAAAATGTGTTGGTAAGCGCATAACTCAACAACGCATGGACCAATCTTAATAATTCTTTTTTTTAAATGTTCCTTGAAGTCCAAGGATGGCTCTAACGGCGAGAAAAATTTGAATAATTTCCAGGGAAATCCTAAAAAAGCCCTTTTCTTTTTCCTATACAAATATTTTAAATGTAGAATAAATAACTAAATGTAGAGTCAATTTGAACTGTATTGCTATTCAATAAAGTTGATATTAAATTACAAGCACTCATTGTTGTCTAAACAATGTAGGTGTCTTGCTAACGTCAAAGAGTCAATTCGCGCTTTATTGTCGCTGCAAAACGTTCAAATTTAATCAAATGAATGTGTACACCCGACCAAATTGAAAAGTCAAAAAAAGTAAATGTAAGTTTTGATTGGCCTTGGAATATTCTTTCTTTTGTTTTAGTTTCGGAATGCGACATAAATTGTCATCAGTTTTCACGTCATTGCATCTGTCAAACAAACTGCGTTAAAAAGCGTTTATAATATTTAATAATTAATTTTGATTGTATAAATACCTGTGATTAATAATTATTTCATGTGAATAAATTTAGGTAATTATATACGATATGCCTCCTATAAGACGAAGTAATTTAAGTAGAAGAACCCGAAATGCTACAAACCAAATGAATTACCGATCTTATCATACTGCACATGAACGTGACGACGGAAATGAACGCGAAAGAATTCGTATATCACGAACGCGGGAAGCGAGAGCGAGAGATTCAACTAATAATCGCGAAAGTTTGAATCGAGCTGCTTTCAATTACGATTTGTCAATTGACTACAGTAACCACCAATGTGTTGCTATTGGATCTATGAACTTGGTTTGCTCTTATTGTAAGGCATTGAAATACAAAAATGAAGCAAATGGATTGTGTTGCGCAAATGGGAAAGTGAAATTGATACCATTGGATCCACCACCAGAGCCATTGTACTCATTGGTTTCAGGAATAGAATCAGATTCCATACACTTTTTGTCAAATATTCAACAATATAACAATTGCTTTCAAATGACATCATTTGGGGCAACAAACGTAGTTCGGGAAAATTTCATGCCAACTTTTAAGGTATGTATTATAGCAGTTAATCATTATTATTTTAATGAACAAAATTTCCTATTAACTAAGTAAATATGTGTCATTAACCTTCAGTTTCCTAAACCCCAAAACATATATTACTTAGTCATTATATTATTTGGTGATTCAGTATTAGCAACACTTTTATTATTTTGAAACACAATATAATTATTTGACGATGGATATTAGTTACAACTAATTATTACATATTGACATAACTAAGCATATCAATTATTATTTGGTGATTCAAATTAAGAGACAGATATACTTTTTAGGAACAAATATTATTTCTATTTGGCAAAAATCATTTTTTTTAATTTACAGATACAAGGCCAAATATATCATAGAGCAGGTTCACTGTTACCAGTGTCAGATAGCAATTACAAATTTCTGCAAATTTATTTCATGGGCAATTCACCACGAGAAATTGATATGCGTTGTTCACATAACAATTCACTAAAGAGGTCTATTGTAGAACAATTACAAACTTTATTTCATGAGTACAATCAATTGGTTATGTTGTTTAAAACTGCACTGGATCGGATGCCATCTGATAATCACAAAATTGTAATCAGAGCTGATAAAACACCTGTTGGCCAACATGCAAGACGTTTTAATGCACCAACTATTGATGAAGTTGCCATCGTTGTAGTTGGAGAAAACTTGGAATCCCGTGATATTGTTTTACATCGTCGGAATGATCAATTACAAAGTATAAAGGAAACACACCGCCCATATGACGCACTGCAATATCCCATTATATTTTGGCAAGGTGAAGATGGCTATGATTTTTCAAACAAGATGATAAATCCCATTACAGGTAATAAAAAATATTAGTTTAGCTATGGAGCTATATTATCAGTCACTATATTATTATTTTTTTAATTTTCAATATTATGAAAACAAAAATCTATTTTCAGGTTCCGAAACCAACAAAAAAGTCAGTTCAATGAACTATTATTCCTACCGCCTAATGATTCGTGAAAATGAAGACAATCACATACTCAAATGTCGGCGATTATATCACAAGTATGTTGTAGACATGTATGTTAAAATTGAAACGGAGAGATTAACATTCATCAGGTTGAATCAGACCAAACTCAGATCTGAAGAGTATATTCACCTTCGAGATGCGATTAATACTGATGGAAATGCACAGAATGTTGGTCGGATGACTATTCTTCCAGCAACATACATCGGAAGCCCTCGACATATGCATGAATATGCTCAAGATGCCATGTCATATGTTCGTCATTATGGTACAGCAGATTTGTTCATCACATTTACATGCAATCCACACTGGATAGAAATCAAGCAGGAGTTATTCCCTGGGCAATCACCTATTGATCGTCATGATATTACAGCCAGAGTCTTTAGACAAAAGTTGAAATCTTTGATGGATTTCATTGTGAAACATTATGTGTTTGGAGAGACACGCTGCTGGATGTATTCTGTGGAGTGGCAGAAACGGGGATTGCCACATGCACACATTTTGATTTGGTTAGTTGAAAAGATAAGGCCAAATGAAGTTGATGCAGTAATATCAGCTGAAATTCCTAATGTAGAAGTAGATCCTGGATTGCATGAGGTAGTTATTAAAAACATGATACATGGTCCCTGTGGAACTCTTAATCAAAATTCACCGTGTATGGTGGATGGTAAATGTTCAAAGCGATATCCACGGACATTAATATCTGAAACAATCACTGGTAATGACGGTTATCCTTTGTATCGTCGCCGATCGACAGCAGACAATGGAAGATCAACAATTGTCAAATTAAATCAACAAGATATTGAAATAGATAATCGCTGGATTGTTCCATATTCACCCATTTTATCAAAGACCTTCAAAGCGCACATCAACGTTGAATCTTGCCATTCAGTAAAATCTATTAAACACATTTGCAAATATGTAACCAAAGGGAGTGATATGGCTGTGATTGGTATTAATGCAGAGAATTCCAATGATGAAGTTACCCAATACCAAATGGGTCGCTATGTTAGTAGTAATGAAGCAGTTTGGCGAATATTTTCTTTTCCTATTCATGAAAGACACCCTACTGTTGTTCATTTAGCTGTGCATTTAGAAAATGGACAAAGAGTATATTTTACAGCACAGAACGCAGTAGAAAGAGCTTTACAGCCACCATCTACTACATTAACCAGATTTTAAGAGATATGTCAAAACGATGATTTTGCTCAAACATTGTTATATTCTGAAATGCCAAAATATTATACTTGGAATCAATCCTCAAGAAGATTTATACGACGGAAACAAGGAAAACCAGTTACAGGATACCCAGATATATTTTCTACCGATGCGATTGGTCGAATTTATTCAGTACATCCAAGCAATGATGAATGTTTTTATTTACGACTGCTATTAGTCAATGTACGTGGCCCAACATCGTTCCAACATGTACGAACTGTTAATGGTGATTTGTGTGGATCATATAGAGAAGCTTGCCAACGTTTGCGATTGCTAGACAATGATGCTCATTGGGATCAAACTCTCAATGATGCTGTAATATCATCACAAGCTCATCAAATACGAACATTGTTTTCTATAATCATATCTACCTGCTTCCCATCAAACCCAAAGGATTTATGGATCAAGTACAAAGATAATATGTGTGATGATATTTTGTATCAAATACGGATTAGAAGGGGAAATCCAAATATACAAATAAGCGAAGAAATTTACAATGAAGTATTGATTTCAATTGAGGACATGTGCTTGATGATGTCAAACAAACTATTATTTCAATTAGGCCTGGCCGCACCCAATCGTCCAATGCATGATGCTTTTAACCAAGAGTTGCACCGAGAAAAACTGTATGATCTCAACACTTTGAAAGAATTAATTCAAACGAATCTTCCACTATTGAATGAACAACAGAAGTATGTATTTGATACACTTTTGAAAGTAATAAATGATAAAAGAGGAGGGATTTACTTCTTAGATGCACCTGGTGGTACAGGAAAAACTTTTTTGATTTCATTGATATTAGCAACAATTCGCTCACAAAATAAAATTGCACTTGCACTCGCTTCGTCGGGAATCGCAGCAACTTTGCTTGAAGGTGGTAGAACAGCTCATTCAGCACTAAAATTACCATTAAACATGCAAAGCAACGAAACTCCAACCTGCAACATTTCGAAGAACTCTGCAATGGCAAAGGTTTTGCAGCAATGTGGATTGATTGTTTGGGATGAATGCACGATGGCACATAAAAAATCTTTGGAGGCTTTAGATAGAACCTTACAAGATCTCCGGAGCAATAATAACCCATTTGGTGGTGCAATGATTTTATTAGCAGGCGATTTTCGTCAAACATTGCCAGTGATTCCACGATCAACGCCAGCTGATGAACTTAATGCCTGTTTAAAGTCCTCCAATTTGTGGAAACATGTGAAGGTATTACACTTAAGCAAGAATATGCGTATCAAGTTGCAAAATGACAAATCTGGAGACATATTCTCTAAACAACTCATTGACATTAGTAATGGCAAATTTCCTATAGACACCTTGACTGGTTGCATTAACTTTCCTCAAGGTTTTTGTCAGTTGACTAGATCAAAAGATGAACTTATTCAAAAGGTGTTTCCAGATGTTGCTCAAAATTATAGAAACCATGATTGGTTGAGCGAACGGGCTATATTGGCTGCAAAAAACATAGATGTAAGTGAATTAAATTTCAAAATTCAAGAACAAATTACAGGCGAATTGAGGATATATAAATCAGTTGATTCGGCTACTAACCAAGATGATGTCGTTAACTATCCGCCTGAATTTTTAAACTCGCTGGATTTACCAGGATTGCCACCTCACAATCTTCAATTAAAGGTTGGTTCGGTAGTAATAATGTTGAGAAATATCAACCAACCGCGTCTTTGCAACGGCACACGGTTAGCGATAAAAAAATTATTGAACAACGTGATAGAAGCAACTATACTGAAAGAAAAGTATAAAGGAGAAGACGTTTTGATACCACGCATCCCAATGATTCCGACTGATGTACCATTTGAATTTAAACGACTACAATTTCCAGTGCAGCTTGCTTTTGCTATGACCATAAATAAGTCCCAGGGGCAATCATTAGGTGTTTGTGGTATTAATCTAGAAAACCCATGTTTCTCACATGGTCAATTGTATGTTGCCTGTTCCCGTGTTGGAAAACCATCAGATTTATTTATATATTCACCAGGTAATCAAACAAAAAACATTGTGTATCATAAAGTACTAAAATAAAAATAAAACAGATTTTTGTTAATAATTATGATTCACTGGATTTACAATAACGCGATTACTGAAAATACTTATGTACGTTTTATTTCATTATTTTTTATTTCATCGGTTATGAACCCTATGTTAATAATAATAGTAATAAATAATTAATTATCTCTATACTTTGTAATTGAAGCACCCACTTTATAAATATTTGTCACCTTTAGGTTCCCACTATCCCTTTAGATTATTTTTCAATCAGGTTTGAACCTTAAGTTCCCCTCTTGGTTTGAAGCCCTCTGGCAGACATCCCAATCGGGGTTTTTAGTGGGTCTCAAAAGGGTGACCAAAGTTCGTGGAAGCTAAGATACTTAAGTCACCCGAGCTGACCTTTTTCTTTAATTCTCCTGAACAGAACCGTCACCATGATGATAGGGCGATGTGTGAGGATCAGCAGAGTTAAAACGTCTAAAGGTCGAAATATAAACTGCCACATTCCAAATCTATTTGACAGAACGAATTCTGCCGAGTTGTATAAAAATTGTATTTATTAAAAAAAAAAATCTTTCAAAATTTAAATGTTTTGAGTTTAACTTTCATTGTATGTATTAGTAAAAACCACCAAATACTTTTAATTATGGACATCTTAATAAAATGATAAAGTAACATATTAAAAAAAAGGAAAATTTTACGATTTATTTATTATATTATTTAAAATATTAAATGATAAAAAAAATCCACCAGAATTCTTAATATATATAAATCACGTGTCGCGTTGTTTGTCCGCGATGGACTCCTAAACTACTTAACTGATTTAAATAAATTTACACACCACGTACAGTTTGACCTAACTTAAAAGATATAATAATTTTCAACTCAATTCATAGTCGCAGTATTATTTTATTGAAAATGATTAGTTTATCATTTTGCAGTTAGCTCTTAACAATTCTAAAAGATGGCGGTATCTATTGACTGGATTGAGTAATTACGAATGAGATATCTACCCTACCTACCTCATTCGTAAGTTTAGTGTTCCAAGTTATTTACTAAAAACTTTGTAATATACAAATAGTGTTATAAACTTGGATAAAATTAAAAAAATAATTATAATTATTTTGTTTTGATTTTTGCTTAATATCGACTATAAGAAAACATTATGGTTTTCATGACAGAAGTACTCTGAACGTTACCCCTTAAATAGTTTAGTACAATGTAATATATCAAAAATAATAGTCACAGCAACGCGTGACCGGGTCTGCTAGTATAGAATAAAGAATAATTCTTACAGTATATTAGTTGGGTTTGTTATCATAATTCCAGGTAGGCTCGCTCGACCTTCAACATATATATTGAACGATAACATATTATAATTATAATAAACAATGTCAAAAGACATATTTATATTAATTGAGAATGTTTTGAACACGACATTAGCAGGTTTAAAATATACTTATATTATAAAATTATAAATAATATGTTAAGGTATCACTACTGTATCTTCATTCAGTCTGTTTTAATTTTGATAGTGTAATAAATAATAATGGTACGGTTTTTTGCCCCATCTTTTGTTTTCTCCTGACCGTAAGTGCTTTAACATTAAGTCCGCCATTTGTATTATTTTTGTAGTGCAACAAAGATGTTACAAATATATATTAATATGAAATGATATTTCAGTACTAAGGGGAGATTTGACAAAGGTTCATGTCCATAGTTATTTCTCTCAATTCAATTATTTATACTTACCTCAAGGTCACGTGTCTTGAACACTACATCGGATATGAGTAAAATAAATAAATATGTTTTGTATTATATGTATATATATATTTATATGTTAAACTAATCCATCTCTGGATTAAACACACATAAATTGTGGAAATAAGTCCTGTATTTATAAAATACAAGTAATCTCAACTTATAACTAATTAATGTATTCGAATGTCATCTCAACAGTTTATTTTTATCATAAACATGAAGAAGTACAAAAGTGACCCTTCGTTTATGTTATAAGAGTTAGGTGTGAGTTTACTTTATTAGGACATTTAGAAATAATTTCATCTTGTATTTATGATGACATAAACTTTGTATCTTCAAACCCTGTAACCGGAGAGCAGGTCGCGATATTACGAACTCATAAATGAATAATATGATTATTTTCGTTAAAAAAATAATCTTAAACAGAGTTACCGTTTAAGATGTTTAGTGATATTTTGAACTATAATGATAATCCAATCAATACATTATTGTAACTAATGTACTATATTACTCTCTGTTATTGTCTCTTCACTCTAATAATAAGTCATCTGTCATATCGTTTACAAAAGCCCTAGATGATAACTTAGATAATTTTTTTGAACTATTTACATTTTACAAATATTTTCACCTTATTGATGGTGATAACATTTTGTTTGTACGGTTGCTATCTTGCTAACTATTAATAACTGTTTACAAACTAATTAACGAGTTTGCAATTGTTCTATTTCATTACTATTAATAATATTTATAAAATTATAATCGTATTTATCTGGAGCTAAGTATTAATACATTGTTAATACATATGGAGTAGCGTCTCCTTTAAGACAATGTTGTTAAGAAACGTAAGCGTTATGTAGCTTTAAACCATTTCTGCCCAACTGTGATTGAGTCTGCATATATATAATACATGTGCACTGAATATTGAACTATATTCTCATGTCAGTTAGACACTATTGTTGAAATGGTCCATTCACAGCTCGTCACTGTCTGTAGCAATATAATAACAGTACATACACGGACTAAGAGCCCTCTGTGAAGGAGGTCACAATGGTACTTAGTACTTGGACGAGTACACGATATTGGAAACTGGAATTAGAGTTATTTTATGAAAAATAAAATAACTTTTTTTATGATTTTAAGTATCTTTTAAAATGCACAAATAGGTAAATAAAAGTTTCAGAATTATGTTTTGGACAAATGTATGAAGTAATAAATTGCTATTTTGTAGTAAGCAATTAATTTTTTTTGTTAAAGTTTCAACATTTACCAAAAAGACCTTATAAAGTTAACAAATTTTCAATAATATAGATGTTTTATTTTTTTCTTTGTAAAGTTACGATAATTAAATGTATTACAATTTATAATCATGTATTCATCAAAATTTTATATCATCATAATCATATCGTCATAAGCTTCCTTGATTGTATATCATGAATGGATTGGATTACAAATTGAAACTTTATTACTCAAAATAGATATTCGAGGCTTACGTAATGTGTATATTAAATAGGCTTTAGCTTTGTAATAATATTTAATTACAAACCTTCCACATTTTGATTTCACTTCAAATATCTTATAATTTTTAGAAATAAATCATTCCTACAACAAATACTAATATGTATGAGGATTAACAGAAAATGTGAATAATAATAGAAGTATAAATGTTTGCATGAAAAATAATTTTCTATTTAATTTAATTTCGCGCTCGTATTGTAAGCTGTTACAGATTTTGTACAACATTTGAGGGTGGTCAAATGTTGTACAAAACAAAATCTTAGTGGTAATAATCAGAAATAGCAGTGTGGGTAGTACCTTTAGTTACATCTTAGCTTAGTACTTGCAAATGGTACAGAGCGGTTCGACGCCGCCATGCTGATTTTAATATGACTGCAGTGCAGTTTGATAACTGACTGACTTAAAAAATAGGATAGTTTTCATCTCAATCCACAGTCGCAAAATTATTTTACGCGTATACTAATGATACCGTCCGACTCTACGATACACTTCAAAGGCTACAGTTTTCAATTCGTTAAGCTTTCGTCATGTCTATAAATATGTCTCTCAACTTGGATAAAAAATGTATAAAATAATTATTTTTTCTTAATATGTACTTACCGTTACTCTTTAAATAGTTCGCTACAATGTAATGTAACAAAAACGATAGTCACAGCAACGCGTGGTCTGGTCTGCTAGTATAATATATACCAATGTTGAGTTATTACCTAACTTACGTTGACGTATTGTTGGTATTACACCACAAAATATTTACACTTAACAATATTTAATTAAATTATTAGTTTTAATACTAAAAGAGGACTATTACAACTTAGGTTATATGTTACGCAGCTCCAAAAATATTTCTACCTTTAAAGATAATGAGTAAATGTGTATTATAGCTTTTTCATCTTTTTTTGTCCACTCTCCACATTTAAGTGATAAGTTATCAATTTATTTACTTGTAATCAGTACAATTTGTAATATAATGAAGAAAAACGGTCTCAGGTGGTTTGGGCACGTCGAACGAATGAGTGATGTAGGAATGGTAAAAAAGATTTATAAAGGGAATGTGAGCGGTAAGAGAGACAGGGAAGGCCTCGAGTGACCTTCGAAAATACAGTATCTATGATACTGGAGGAAGGTCACGTAAAAAGCATGAGGAGGGCATGTATGAAGATGTTGATGTCTGTGGCCGAGGCGAAAGAGGTATGCAGGGACCGTAGCGTTTGGCGCTTCGTCGTCTCTGGCTACCCCGCAAGGGATATGGCGTGAAGCTAAATCTATTATATAAAAATGAATCGCAAAATGTGTTGGTAAGCGCATAACTCAACAACGCATGGACCAATCTTAACAATTCTTTTTTTTAAATGTTCCTTGAAGTCCAAGGATGGCTCTAACGGCGAGAAAAATTTGAATAATTTCCAGGGAAACCCTAAAAAAGCCCTTTTCTTTTTCCTATACAAATATTTTAAATGTAGAATAAATAACTAAATGTAGAGTCAATTTGAACTGTATTGCTATTCAATAAAGTTGATATTAAATTACAAGCACTCATTGTTGTCTAAACAATGTAGGTGTCTTGCTAACGTCAAAGAGTCAATTCGCGCTTTATTGTCGCTGCACAACGTTCAAATTTAATCAAATAAATGTGTACACCCGACCAAATTGAAAAGTCAAAAAAAGTAAATGTAAGATTTGATTGGCCTTGGAATATTCTTTCTTTTGTTTTAGTTTCGGAATGCGACATAAATTGTCATCAGTTTTCACGTCATTGCATCTGTCAAACAAACTGCGTTAAAAAGCGTTTATAATATTTAATAATTAATTTTGATTGTATAAATACCTGTGATTAATAATTATTTCATGTGAATAAATTTAGGTAATTATATACGATATGCCTCCTATAAGACGAAGTAATTTAAGTAGAAGAATCCGAAATGCTACAAACCAAATGAATTACCGATCTTATCATACTGCACATGAACGTGACGACCGAAATGAACGCGAAAGAATTCGTATATCACGAACGCGGGAAGCGAGAGCGAGAGATTCAACTAATAATCGCGAAAGTTTGAATCGAGCTGCTTTCAATTACGATTTGTCAATTGACTACAGTAACCACCAATGTGTTGCTATTGGATCTATGAACTTGGTTTGCTCTTATTGTAAGGCATTGAAATACAAAAATGAAGCAAATTGATTGTGTTGCGCAAATGGGAAAGTGAAATTGATACCATTGGATCCACCACCAGAGCCATTGTACTCATTGGTTTCAGGAATAGAACCAGATTCCATACACTTTTTGTCAAATATTCAACAATATAACAATTGCTTTCAAATGACATCATTTGGGGCAACAAACGTAGTTCGGGAAAATTTCATGCCAACTTTTAAGGTATGTATTATAGCAGTTAATCATTATTATTTTAATGAACAAAATTTCCTGTTAACTAAGTAAATATGTGTCATTACCCTTCAGTTTCCTAAACCCCAAAACATATATTACTTAGTCATTATATTATTTGGTGATTCAGTATTAGCAACACTTTTATTATTTTGAAACACAATATAATTATTTGACGATGGATATTAGTTACAACTAATTATTACATATTGACATACCTAAGCATATCAATTATTATTTGGTGATTCAAATTAAAAGACAGATATACTTTTTAGGAACAAATATTATTTCTATTTGGCAAAAATCATTTTTTTTTAATTTACAGATACAAGGCCAAATATATCATAGAGCAGGTTTACTGTTACCAGTGTCAGATAGCAATTACAAATTTCTGCAAATTTATTTCATGGGCAATTCACCACGAGAAATTGATATGCGTTGTTCACATAACAATTCACTAAAGAGGTCTATTGTAGAACAATTACAAACTTTATTTCATGAGTACAATCAATTGGTTATGTTGTTTAAAACTGCACTGGATCGGATGCCATCTGATAATCACAAAATTGTAATCAGAGCTGATAAAACACCTGTTGGCCAACATGCAAGACATTTTAATGCACCAACTATTGATGAAGTTGCCATCGTTGTAGTTGGAGAAAACTTGGAATCCCGTGATATTGTTTTACATCGTCGGAATGATCAATTACAACGTATAAAGGAAACACACCGCTCATATGACGCACTGCAATATCCCATTATATTTTGGCAAGGTGAAGATGGCTATGATTTTTCAAACAAGATGATAAATCCCATTACAGGTAATAAAAAATATTAGTTTAGCTATGGAGCTATATTATCAGTCACTATATTATTATTTTTTTAATTTTCAATATTATGAAAACAAAAATCTATTTTCAGGTTCCGAAACCAACAAAAAAGTCAGTTCAATGAACTATTATTCCTACCGCCTAATGATTCGTGAAAATGAAGACAATCACATACTCAAATGACGGCGATTATATCACAAGTATGTTGTAGACATGTATGTTAAAATTGAAACGGAGAGATTAACATTCATCAGGTTGAATCAGACCAAACTCAGATCTGAAGAGTATATTCACCTTCGAGATGCGATTAATACTGATGGAAATGCACAGAATGTTGGTCGGATGACTATTCTTCCAGCAACATACATCGGAAGCCCTCGACATATGCATGAATATGCTCAAGATGCCATGTCATATGTTCGTCATTATGGTACAGCAGATTTGTTCATCACATTTACATGCAATCCACACTGGATAGAAATCAAGCAGGAGTTATTCCCTGGGCAATCACCTATTGATCGTCATGATATTACAGCCAGAGTCTTTAGACAAAAGTTGAAATCTTTGATGGATTTCATTGTGAAACATTATGTGTTTGGAGAGACACGCTGCTGGATGTATTCTGTGGAGTGGCAGAAACGGGGATTGCCACATGCACACATTTTGATTTGGTTAGTTGAAAAGATAAGGCCAAATGAAGTTGATGCAGTAATATCAGCTGAAATTCCTAATGTAGAAGTAGATCCTGGATTGCATGAGGTAGTTATTAAAAACATGATACATGGTCCCTGTGGAACTCTTAATCAAAATTCACCGTGTATGGTGGATGGTAAATGTTCAAAGCGATATCCACGGACATTAATATCTGAAACAATCACTGGTAATGACGGTTATCCTTTGTATCGTCGCCGATCGACAGCAGACAATGGAAGATCAACAATTGTCAAATTAAATCAACAAGATATTGAAATAGATAATCGCTGGATTGTTCCATATTCACCCATTTTATCAAAGACCTTCAAAGCGCACATCAACGTTGAATCTTGCCATTCAGTAAAATCTATTAAATACATTTGCAAATATGTAACCAAAGGGAGTGATATGGCTGTGATTGGTATTAATGCAGAGAATTCCAATGATGAAGTTACCCAATACCAAATGGGTCGCTATGTTAGTAGTAATGAAGCAGTTTGGCGAATATTTTCTTTTCCTATTCATGAAAGACACCCTACTGTTGTTCATTTAGCTGTGCATTTAGAAAATGGACAAAGAGTATATTTTACAGCACAGAACGCAGTAGAAAGAGCTCTACAGCCACCATCTACTACATTAACCAGATTTTTTGAGATATGTCAAAACGATGATTTTACTCAAACATTGTTATATTCTGAAATGCCAAAATATTATACTTGGAATCAATCCTCAAGAAGATTTATACGACGGAAACAAGGAAAACCAGTTACAGGATACCCAGATATATTTTCTACCGATGCGATTGGTCGAATTTATTCAGTACATCCAAGCAATGATGAATGTTTTTATTTACGACTGCTATTAGTCAATGTACGTGGCCCAACATCGTTCCAACATGTACGAACTGTTAATGGTGATTTGTGTGGATCATATAGAGAAGCTTGCCAACGTTTGCGATTGCTAGACAATGATGCTCATTGGGATCAAACTCTCAATGATGCTGTAATATCATCACAAGCTCATCAAATACGAACATTGTTTTCTATAATCATATCTACCTGCTTCCCATCAAACCCAAAGGATTTGTGGATCAAGTACAAAGATAATATGTGTGATGATATTTTGTATCAAATACGGATTAGAAGGGGAAATCCAAATATACAAATAAGCGAAGAAATTTACAATGAAGTATTGATTTCAATTGAGGACATGTGCTTGATGATGTCAAACAAACTATTATTTCAATTAGGCCTGGCCGCACCCAATCGCCCAATGCATGATGCTTTTAACCAAGAGTTGCACCGAGAAAAACTGTATGATCTCAACACTTTGAAAGAATTAATTCAAACGAATCTTCCACTATTGAATGAACAACAGAAGTATGTATTTGATACACTTTTGAAAGTAATAAATGATAAAAGAGGAGGGATTTACTTCTTAGATGCACCTGGTGGTACAGGAAAAACTTTTTTGATTTCATTGATATTAGCAACAATTCGCTCACAAAATAAAATTGCACTTGCACTCGCTTCGTCGGGAATCGCAGCAACTTTGCTTGAAGGTGGTAGAACAGCTCATTCAGCACTAAAATTACCATTAAACATGCAAAGCAACGAAACTCCAACCTGCAACATTTCGAAGAACTCTGCAATGGCAAAGGTTTTGCAGCAATGTGGATTGATTGTTTGGGATGAATGCACGATGGCACATAAAAAATCTTTGGAGGCTTTAGATAGAACCTTACAAGATCTCCGGAGCAATAATAACCCATTTGGTGGTGCAATGATTTTATTAGCAGGAGATTTTCGTCAAACATTGCCAGTGATTCTACGATCAACGCCAGCTGATGAACTTAATGCATATTTAAAGTCCTCCAATTTGTGGAAGCATGTGAAGGTATTACATTTAAGCAAGAATATGCGTGTCAAGTTGCAAAATGACCAATCTGGAGACATATTCTCTAAACAGCTCATTGACATTGGTAATGGCAAATTTCCTATAGACACCTTGACTGGTTGCATTAACTTTCCTCAAAGTTTCTGTCAGTTAACTAGATCAAAAGATGAACTTATTCAAAAGGTGTTTCCAGATGTTGCTCAAAATTACAGAAACCATGATTGGTTGAGCGAAAGGGCTACATTGGCTGCAAAAAACATAGATGTAAATGAATTAAATTTCAAAATTCAAGAACAAATTCCAGGCGAATTGAGGATATATCAGTTGATTCGGTTACTAACCAGGATGATGTCGTCAACTATTCGCCTGAATTTTTAAATTCGCTGGATTTACCATGATTGCCACCTCACCATCTTCAATTAAACCTTTAATTATCGTTAGTTATAATGTTGAGAAATATCAACCAATCACGTCTTTGCAACGGCACACGGTTAGCGATAAAAAAAATATTGAACAACGTGATAGAAGCAACTATACTGAAAGGAAAGTATAAAGGAGAAGACGTTTTGATACCACGCATCCCAATGATTCCGACTGATGTACCATTTGAATTTAAACGACTACAATTTCCAGTGCGGCTTGCTTTTGCTATGACCATAAATAAGTCCCAGGGGCAATCATTAGGTGTTTGTGGTATTAATCTAGAAAACCCATGTTTCTCACATGGTCAATTGTATGTTGCCTGTTCCCGTGTTGGAAAACCATCAGATTTATTTATATATTCACCAGGTAATCAAACAAAAAACATTGTGTATCATAAAGCACTAAAATAAAAATAAAACAGATTTTTGTTAATAATTATGATTCACTGGATTTACAATAACGCGATTACTGAAAATACTTATATACGTTTTATTTCATTATTTTTTATTTCATCGGTTATGAACCCTATGTTAATAATAATAGTAATAAATAATTAATTATCTCTATACTTTGTAATTGAAGCACCCACTTTATAAATATTTGTCACCTTTAGGTTCCCACTATCCCTTTAGATTATTTTTCAATCAGGTTTGAACCTTAAGTTCCCCTCTTGGTTTGAAGCCCTCTGGCAGACATCCCAATCGGGGTTTTTAGTGGGTCTCAAAAGGGTGACCAAAGTTCGTGGAAGCTAAGATACTTAAGTCACCCGAGCTGACCTTTTTCTTTAATTCTCCTGAACAGAACCGTCACCATGATGATAGGGCGATGTGTGAGGATCAGCAGAGTAAAAACGTCTAAAGGTCGAAATATAAACTGCCACATTCCAAATCTATTTGACAGAACGAATTCTGCCGAGTTGTATAAAAATTGTATTTATTAAAAAAAAAAAAATCTTTTAAAATTTAAATGTTTTGAGTTTAACTTTCATTGTATGTATTAGTAAAAACCACCAAATACTTTTAATTATGAACGTCTTAATAAAATGATGAAGTAACATATTAAAAAAAAGGAAAATTTTACGATTTATTTATTATAATATTAAATGATAAAAAAAATCCACCAGAATTCTTAATATATATAAATCACGTGTCGCGTTATTTGTCCGCGATGGACTCCTAAACTACTTAACTGATTTAAATAAATTTACATACCACGTACAGTTTGACCTAACTTAAAAGATATAATAATTTTCAACTCAATTCATAGTCGCAGTATTATTTTATTGCAAATTATTAGTTTATCATTTTGCAGTTAGCTCTTAACAATTCTAAAAGATGGCGGTATCTATTGACTGGATTGAGTAATTACGAATGAGATATCTACCCTACCTACCTCATTCGTAAGTTTAGTGTTCCAAGTTATTTACTAAAAACTTTGTAATATACAAATAGTGTTATAAACTTGGATAAAATTAAAAAAATAATTATAATTATTTTGTTTTGATTTTTGCTTAATATCGACTATAAGAAAACATTATGGTTTTCATGAGTACTTTTCAGATGTACTCTGAACGTTACCCCTTAAATAGTTTACTACAATGTAATATATCAAAAATAATAGTCACAGCAACGCGTGACCGGGTCTGCTAGTCTATTATATAAAAATGAATCGCAAAATGTGTTGGTAAGCGCATAACTCAACAACGCATGGACCAATCTTAATAATTCTTTTTTTTAAATGTTCCTTGAAGTCCAAGGATGGCTCTAACGGCGAGAAAAATTTGAATAATTTCCAGGGAAATCCTAAAAAAGCCCTTTTCTTTTTCCTATACAAATATTTTAAATGTAGAATAAATAACTAAATGTAGAGTCAATTTGAACTGTATTGCTATTCAATAAAGTTGATATTAAATTACAAGCACTCATTGTTGTCTAAACAATGTAGGTGTCTTGCTAACGTCAAAGAGTCAATTCGCGCTTTATTGTCGCTGCAAAACGTTCAAATTTAATCAAATGAATGTGTACACCCGACCAAATTGAAAAGTCAAAAAAAGTAAATGTAAGTTTTGATTGGCCTTGGAATATTCTTTCTTTTGTTTTAGTTTCGGAATGCGACATAAATTGTCATCAGTTTTCACGTCATTGCATCTGTCAAACAAACTGCGTTAAAAAGCGTTTATAATATTTAATAATTAATTTTGATTGTATAAATACCTGTGATTAATAATTATTTCATGTGAATAAATTTAGGTAATTATATACGATATGCCTCCTATAAGACGAAGTAATTTAAGTAGAAGAACCCGAAATGCTACAAACCAAATGAATTACCGATCTTATCATACTGCACATGAACGTGACGACGGAAATGAACGCGAAAGAATTCGTATATCACGAACGCGGGAAGCGAGAGCGAGAGATTCAACTAATAATCGCGAAAGTTTGAATCGAGCTGCTTTCAATTACGATTTGTCAATTGACTACAGTAACCACCAATGTGTTGCTATTGGATCTATGAACTTGGTTTGCTCTTATTGTAAGGCATTGAAATACAAAAATGAAGCAAATGGATTGTGTTGCGCAAATGGGAAAGTGAAATTGATACCATTGGATCCACCACCAGAGCCATTGTACTCATTGGTTTCAGGAATAGAATCAGATTCCATACACTTTTTGTCAAATATTCAACAATATAACAATTGCTTTCAAATGACATCATTTGGGGCAACAAACGTAGTTCGGGAAAATTTCATGCCAACTTTTAAGGTATGTATTATAGCAGTTAATCATTATTATTTTAATGAACAAAATTTCCTATTAACTAAGTAAATATGTGTCATTAACCTTCAGTTTCCTAAACCCCAAAACATATATTACTTAGTCATTATATTATTTGGTGATTCAGTATTAGCAACACTTTTATTATTTTGAAACACAATATAATTATTTGACGATGGATATTAGTTACAACTAATTATTACATATTGACATAACTAAGCATATCAATTATTATTTGGTGATTCAAATTAAGAGACAGATATACTTTTTAGGAACAAATATTATTTCTATTTGGCAAAAATCATTTTTTTTAATTTACAGATACAAGGCCAAATATATCATAGAGCAGGTTCACTGTTACCAGTGTCAGATAGCAATTACAAATTTCTGCAAATTTATTTCATGGGCAATTCACCACGAGAAATTGATATGCGTTGTTCACATAACAATTCACTAAAGAGGTCTATTGTAGAACAATTACAAACTTTATTTCATGAGTACAATCAATTGGTTATGTTGTTTAAAACTGCACTGGATCGGATGCCATCTGATAATCACAAAATTGTAATCAGAGCTGATAAAACACCTGTTGGCCAACATGCAAGACGTTTTAATGCACCAACTATTGATGAAGTTGCCATCGTTGTAGTTGGAGAAAACTTGGAATCCCGTGATATTGTTTTACATCGTCGGAATGATCAATTACAAAGTATAAAGGAAACACACCGCCCATATGACGCACTGCAATATCCCATTATATTTTGGCAAGGTGAAGATGGCTATGATTTTTCAAACAAGATGATAAATCCCATTACAGGTAATAAAAAATATTAGTTTAGCTATGGAGCTATATTATCAGTCACTATATTATTATTTTTTTAATTTTCAATATTATGAAAACAAAAATCTATTTTCAGGTTCCGAAACCAACAAAAAAGTCAGTTCAATGAACTATTATTCCTACCGCCTAATGATTCGTGAAAATGAAGACAATCACATACTCAAATGTCGGCGATTATATCACAAGTATGTTGTAGACATGTATGTTAAAATTGAAACGGAGAGATTAACATTCATCAGGTTGAATCAGACCAAACTCAGATCTGAAGAGTATATTCACCTTCGAGATGCGATTAATACTGATGGAAATGCACAGAATGTTGGTCGGATGACTATTCTTCCAGCAACATACATCGGAAGCCCTCGACATATGCATGAATATGCTCAAGATGCCATGTCATATGTTCGTCATTATGGTACAGCAGATTTGTTCATCACATTTACATGCAATCCACACTGGATAGAAATCAAGCAGGAGTTATTCCCTGGGCAATCACCTATTGATCGTCATGATATTACAGCCAGAGTCTTTAGACAAAAGTTGAAATCTTTGATGGATTTCATTGTGAAACATTATGTGTTTGGAGAGACACGCTGCTGGATGTATTCTGTGGAGTGGCAGAAACGGGGATTGCCACATGCACACATTTTGATTTGGTTAGTTGAAAAGATAAGGCCAAATGAAGTTGATGCAGTAATATCAGCTGAAATTCCTAATGTAGAAGTAGATCCTGGATTGCATGAGGTAGTTATTAAAAACATGATACATGGTCCCTGTGGAACTCTTAATCAAAATTCACCGTGTATGGTGGATGGTAAATGTTCAAAGCGATATCCACGGACATTAATATCTGAAACAATCACTGGTAATGACGGTTATCCTTTGTATCGTCGCCGATCGACAGCAGACAATGGAAGATCAACAATTGTCAAATTAAATCAACAAGATATTGAAATAGATAATCGCTGGATTGTTCCATATTCACCCATTTTATCAAAGACCTTCAAAGCGCACATCAACGTTGAATCTTGCCATTCAGTAAAATCTATTAAACACATTTGCAAATATGTAACCAAAGGGAGTGATATGGCTGTGATTGGTATTAATGCAGAGAATTCCAATGATGAAGTTACCCAATACCAAATGGGTCGCTATGTTAGTAGTAATGAAGCAGTTTGGCGAATATTTTCTTTTCCTATTCATGAAAGACACCCTACTGTTGTTCATTTAGCTGTGCATTTAGAAAATGGACAAAGAGTATATTTTACAGCACAGAACGCAGTAGAAAGAGCTTTACAGCCACCATCTACTACATTAACCAGATTTTAAGAGATATGTCAAAACGATGATTTTGCTCAAACATTGTTATATTCTGAAATGCCAAAATATTATACTTGGAATCAATCCTCAAGAAGATTTATACGACGGAAACAAGGAAAACCAGTTACAGGATACCCAGATATATTTTCTACCGATGCGATTGGTCGAATTTATTCAGTACATCCAAGCAATGATGAATGTTTTTATTTACGACTGCTATTAGTCAATGTACGTGGCCCAACATCGTTCCAACATGTACGAACTGTTAATGGTGATTTGTGTGGATCATATAGAGAAGCTTGCCAACGTTTGCGATTGCTAGACAATGATGCTCATTGGGATCAAACTCTCAATGATGCTGTAATATCATCACAAGCTCATCAAATACGAACATTGTTTTCTATAATCATATCTACCTGCTTCCCATCAAACCCAAAGGATTTATGGATCAAGTACAAAGATAATATGTGTGATGATATTTTGTATCAAATACGGATTAGAAGGGGAAATCCAAATATACAAATAAGCGAAGAAATTTACAATGAAGTATTGATTTCAATTGAGGACATGTGCTTGATGATGTCAAACAAACTATTATTTCAATTAGGCCTGGCCGCACCCAATCGTCCAATGCATGATGCTTTTAACCAAGAGTTGCACCGAGAAAAACTGTATGATCTCAACACTTTGAAAGAATTAATTCAAACGAATCTTCCACTATTGAATGAACAACAGAAGTATGTATTTGATACACTTTTGAAAGTAATAAATGATAAAAGAGGAGGGATTTACTTCTTAGATGCACCTGGTGGTACAGGAAAAACTTTTTTGATTTCATTGATATTAGCAACAATTCGCTCACAAAATAAAATTGCACTTGCACTCGCTTCGTCGGGAATCGCAGCAACTTTGCTTGAAGGTGGTAGAACAGCTCATTCAGCACTAAAATTACCATTAAACATGCAAAGCAACGAAACTCCAACCTGCAACATTTCGAAGAACTCTGCAATGGCAAAGGTTTTGCAGCAATGTGGATTGATTGTTTGGGATGAATGCACGATGGCACATAAAAAATCTTTGGAGGCTTTAGATAGAACCTTACAAGATCTCCGGAGCAATAATAACCCATTTGGTGGTGCAATGATTTTATTAGCAGGCGATTTTCGTCAAACATTGCCAGTGATTCCACGATCAACGCCAGCTGATGAACTTAATGCCTGTTTAAAGTCCTCCAATTTGTGGAAACATGTGAAGGTATTACACTTAAGCAAGAATATGCGTATCAAGTTGCAAAATGACAAATCTGGAGACATATTCTCTAAACAACTCATTGACATTAGTAATGGCAAATTTCCTATAGACACCTTGACTGGTTGCATTAACTTTCCTCAAGGTTTTTGTCAGTTGACTAGATCAAAAGATGAACTTATTCAAAAGGTGTTTCCAGATGTTGCTCAAAATTATAGAAACCATGATTGGTTGAGCGAACGGGCTATATTGGCTGCAAAAAACATAGATGTAAGTGAATTAAATTTCAAAATTCAAGAACAAATTACAGGCGAATTGAGGATATATAAATCAGTTGATTCGGCTACTAACCAAGATGATGTCGTTAACTATCCGCCTGAATTTTTAAACTCGCTGGATTTACCAGGATTGCCACCTCACAATCTTCAATTAAAGGTTGGTTCGGTAGTAATAATGTTGAGAAATATCAACCAACCGCGTCTTTGCAACGGCACACGGTTAGCGATAAAAAAATTATTGAACAACGTGATAGAAGCAACTATACTGAAAGAAAAGTATAAAGGAGAAGACGTTTTGATACCACGCATCCCAATGATTCCGACTGATGTACCATTTGAATTTAAACGACTACAATTTCCAGTGCAGCTTGCTTTTGCTATGACCATAAATAAGTCCCAGGGGCAATCATTAGGTGTTTGTGGTATTAATCTAGAAAACCCATGTTTCTCACATGGTCAATTGTATGTTGCCTGTTCCCGTGTTGGAAAACCATCAGATTTATTTATATATTCACCAGGTAATCAAACAAAAAACATTGTGTATCATAAAGTACTAAAATAAAAATAAAACAGATTTTTGTTAATAATTATGATTCACTGGATTTACAATAACGCGATTACTGAAAATACTTATGTACGTTTTATTTCATTATTTTTTATTTCATCGGTTATGAACCCTATGTTAATAATAATAGTAATAAATAATTAATTATCTCTATACTTTGTAATTGAAGCACCCACTTTATAAATATTTGTCACCTTTAGGTTCCCACTATCCCTTTAGATTATTTTTCAATCAGGTTTGAACCTTAAGTTCCCCTCTTGGTTTGAAGCCCTCTGGCAGACATCCCAATCGGGGTTTTTAGTGGGTCTCAAAAGGGTGACCAAAGTTCGTGGAAGCTAAGATACTTAAGTCACCCGAGCTGACCTTTTTCTTTAATTCTCCTGAACAGAACCGTCACCATGATGATAGGGCGATGTGTGAGGATCAGCAAAGTTAAAACGTCTAAAGGTCGAAATATAAACTGCCACATTCCAAATCTATTTGACAGAACGAATTCTGCCGAGTTGTATAAAAATTGTATTTATTAAAAAAAAAAAATCTTTCAAAATTTAAATGTTTTGAGTTTAACTTTCATTGTATGTATTAGTAAAAACCACCAAATACTTTTAATTATGGACATCTTAATAAAATGATAAAGTAACATATTAAAAAAAAGGAAAATTTTACGATTTATTTATTATATTATTTAAAATATTAAATGATAAAAAAAATCCACCAGAATTCTTAATATATATAAATCACGTGTCGCGTTGTTTGTCCGCGATGGACTCCTAAACTACTTAACTGATTTAAATAAATTTACACACCACGTACAGTTTGACCTAACTTAAAAGATATAATAATTTTCAACTCAATTCATAGTCGCAGTATTATTTTATTGAAAATGATTAGTTTATCATTTTGCAGTTAGCTCTTAACAATTCTAAAAGATGGCGGTATCTATTGACTGGATTGAGTAATTACGAATGAGATATCTACCCTACCTACCTCATTCGTAAGTTTAGTGTTCCAAGTTATTTACTAAAAACTTTGTAATATACAAATAGTGTTATAAACTTGGATAAAATTAAAAAAATAATTATAATTATTTTGTTTTGATTTTTGCTTAATATCGACTATAAGAAAACATTATGGTTTTCATGACAGAAGTACTCTGAACGTTACCCCTTAAATAGTTTAGTACAATGTAATATATCAAAAATAATAGTCACAGCAACGCGTGACCGGGTCTGCTAGTAAAAATAATAATAATATTTGTAATATTGTCTACTCTATAAATCTCCTCAAATTATAAATACTAAAAGTAAAGAATTATCACGGGAACAATTTATAAAAAAACATATTAAATAATTCTACAAATAAATAGGCTGTATTTTGTGCTGTGCTTTTGACTACGAATGTGTCGCTTCGCAGTATTCGAATCGCTTTCAATTACTTGAATATACAGCAATAGAAATAGCTTTTTGCTAATTGCTCAATTTCTATACGTTCAATTTTAATCATCATACAGGCTATATATCTGCGGTAGATAGTTTGCTAAATAAAAACAGTTTTTAGTATTCTATAGTGTACAAAAAATATTTAAAAATATAATCAACCAGTTTAGAATCCATACTTGCTTTGAGTACTCTGTTGGTCTAATACAGTCTATCGCAGTAAATATCATGGAATTTGTTTTAAGATATGCAGATATAGGGAAGTCTCGATACAGTACGGTTTCGGCTTAGAAAAGAAATATCCTTCAGAAAAAGCTTAAATGTTCTCTCCCACCAACTCGAAATCATAAGATTGTTTAACGTTAAGTCAGTAGAGGGTCTTAAGGTTCTGCCCAATCTCTTATACAATATAATGGACGAATTCAATGACCTCAAATAATTGGGATAAAAGTAGCAAGTTTTACTTGACAATTACCAATGCTTATAGTAGTGTTGGTGTTGTTACGCCCGGAGAATATTACTATTTAATTATATTATTTATAAAAAGCTACCTGTTTTAAACGACTTTGTAATGATTCAATAACAACAATCTATAGTTTCATTAATAAAATAAGAATATTTGGTATTTATGCTGTAATGTTGTTGATTTTATACAGTTAGTTAGTTTACCATCCCTACGGAGGATCGCCACGCATCCAGGTGGGATGCGTGGCGATCCTCAACTGTACGGTTCTCAAGGACTGTTCACAGTTCACTGTACGGTTTTTTCCATTTTCCACTCGCTTGACGAACGAACTCCCTTCGGCGGTATTTCCAGATCGGTACGATATGGGTACCTTCAAAAAAGGCGTTTACTCCTACAAGGCCGGCAACACTCTTGTAAATCCTCGGATGTTGCAAGAGTTCATGGGCGGCGGTGCTCACGTCCACCTGTGACCAGCTCGTTTGCCATCTGTTAAAAAAAAAAGTTAGAAGTATTCCTACACATTTGATACTTTAAATTTGTAAGTCATAATAATTAAACCCATGTGACAGACAGTGCCGCGTCTCATCACGTAACTCATGGAGCTTACACTTTGAACATTAAAGTTGGTAACGAGTCGTACGTCCCTTAAAGTATGTTTAGTTTGTCTTATTCACAACTGGCGTCAAGTTTTGAAGAATTAAACTAATAATGCCTACTTTTTAGAAAGTTTCATTTAGTCATAATTTGAGTCATAGTAATAATATTATAATTCAGTCATTAATACACATATGTACATACAATACATACACTTATAAATCATACTAAGTTACCATTATTTATACTATAATAGATGAGTCAAAGATTTAATTCATAAACATTAAAAATATATATGACGCTATGATCTTTTGATAATACAAGGGATATCTCAGAGGGAGGTTTGATTGAAATGTAATCTATACATTGTGAAAGTAATAACAACCGTATTTGAAATATCAATATTAAAGAACATTTAGTTTAAGAAATCTGGTTAATGTTAAAAATATAATAGAACTTGTTCACTAATATTTATATACACTAGTCCATTTTCATGTGTATTTGTATTTTTATTATGTTCAGACGGTATCAATATTTAAATTTTTGTTGATAATAAACTTTGAAACTGTACTAATAATAATAATCATAGCGTTTCAGTCTCGAATAGTTACATTCCGTAATAAATAATAAACATGTTATACATTTCAAAGTGATACGACAATTTCACATCATAATTAGTGTCTCATGGCTCATATAACAATATTATTCGATACGACGTAATTATTGGAAAACTAATTCGACCTTAAAACTCAATCCCGACAAATGCGTTTTTATTAAAACCAAAAGAGAAACAAAGATAGAATTATAATAATATTCTAATATTTAACCGATGACAAATAATTTTGTAGAATAATTTATTGAGATTTTAAATGAAAACAATAAATCATAATGAACTGTTTCTATAGACAAATGGATAGTTTCCCTTTTCGTTAAAACCACTGTTATTACAAATAGAGTCAGAATGCAGTGAAGCGTCCAATTGACAATCAGCGCTTCTCTCAACCCATTGTTCAATAACATTTCATTTTATCAAATGATTTTGCGAGCAATAAATATTCAATTGATTCATTGTACTTCGATTGCAGAATATAAAGACCAGCCAAGCTTTTATTGTTCCTCTGGTCCTGATCTTGTGATTC
Source organism: Melinaea marsaeus rileyi (assembly GCA_918358865.1). Classification (NCBI taxonomy): domain Eukaryota; kingdom Metazoa; phylum Arthropoda; class Insecta; order Lepidoptera; family Nymphalidae; genus Melinaea; species Melinaea marsaeus. The sequence goes on from OU911094.1 coordinate 3,673,068, forward strand.
CTTTTATTGCATAATATAGTTGGCGTGGATAAGTAAGTACTATTTGTGATTCTCAAACTGGTTTCCTCCTATAATACAAACAATAAACAAATATTAATGACTGGTACTTCATAATTGATCAAGGTATTCTGAAATATCATTACTAATATAAAAGACATAACATTTATAGAATCAAACTAAAACCCTGAAAATCTATTTTTGTCAAATATGCAGTCAAAATCGAACCGCTTTTAAGTATCGATAAACTCAACTGCGCTGCTCGTTCTGACTACACGCACTTCACTTTAAAATATTTTAGTCTTGAAAAAACATAGTCTCCGATAGCGATTTTAGAATTTACACACAATCTTTTGGTGTCAGAGATTCAAAGTTTATTAGTCATTTTGTACAATATGGTCACTTGATACATATTTATTTAAAATTAGTAAAGAGAACGAGTTATCAATAGCACGGAAAGTGTTTGATAAATTAATGTTAGTTTTTATAAATATTTAATACATTATTTAACCTATAGCGAACAGCACATTAAAAAAATTTATATACAAAAAAGACAACGTACATAAAAAAGTAAAACCTGCTTAAATTGGTTAAAAAAAAACTAAGTATGAATAACGAAATAAATAATATATTTATGTTCCAATAGCTTAAATATAAAATATACAATAATATGACATCGGTGTTTAGTTACGAGTATGTTAATGCTTGTACGTGTGTAACTTACAGGGTACCTCATCAGTTATTCAGTATGCAAGATTTGTGAGGATGTGAGTTCTCCACTGACTTCACAGGTATTATGAATTGAATCATTTATTATTCGTCTCTCATTTACATAGTATTGTGTTAAAACGATGAAAAAGTAGAAATATTTACTTTCTACAATTATATTTAAATATTCCTTTTTAAAACTATTTTGTTCATCTTTGTTTTAGTAAATTTTGATAAAACAGATAATGAATTATAAATATGTAAAACTTAAGAGTATAAAAAAATATATAAAGAGGTAGGAGGTTTGGACAATAGCTGTATGTCCAGCACTCTCTTTTTATTTTTATCTACAATTATAACACTGTTGGAGCAAGGAATAAATTAAAAATTGTAACGTAATATTAATATTTTATACAACTTTTTTCGGTTTTATTACCTACAAAAAAAATATATATATTTTTTTCTCATTTTATCTACTTATAAAAGGACTAATATATAATTACTAATACAATCGAAATGCATACAATATAGGATATATGTGGTGTAAACTTAAAAAATCTCTTACTGTTATAAGAACAAACTCTAAAAGTCTAAGTCTAACTATATATAAATGAATTGGATCATACTCATATAAAAGCATAAAAGCACAATTGGTCACATGACTATTGTTCTCTTTTACAGAGGAATGTTGAAGTACGCCTGTGGTCTGTGGACATGTGGTTATTCGGGTAATCGGGATATATGTGGTAAATGTATCTCTAAAACGACCCACTTTATGGTTACTGTTTGCATTCCAGAGATATCTCTACCATAAACTAGCTTGGCACTGCAAAAACTGCAAAAAATACTTGATTGTAAGTACATTTAAAAACCTTTCAAGTTCCTTCAAGTGTTCATGTTCCTCAATTTAAAAATATGTTTATATAAATAGGTAAATTAGATGTACAAAAATGATAAAGCAGCTGAGATAAACAAATGCTTTTTATAATTTGATATTCTTCAATTTCCTTTGATATTTGTTATTAAATATGGGTTATTATGTATGTTTGGATAATTTACGTCTTCACAACCAGTAACGTCATTTATTAAAAAATACTAAATTGTCGTAACTATTTCATAGTATATTTAATCAGTTAAATTAAGACAGAAACTCAGAAAAGTTAAGTTTAAAAAAAATAACAAACAGGCTTTGCGTTAAGCACACTATATAAGCATGTTAATAGCTGGTTAATTTTAATAAAATACTATTGGTACACATCTCAGAACCCTAGTGTATAAGCAGTAGTAGAGTGACATTTGTTACATAAGTGTAAAGAGTAAATACTAAAGCTCCTTGCTTGTATCAGGTTACAATTTTTCATTACAAGTATACAACATGTTACATTTCATTTAAATTCTATATTACGACAAGACAGTAATAATGAATGCCAAGTAAATTTAATTAACCCAATTTCAAACAATATCGGTCTCTCTTGTGCTTTAGGGAGAATATTTAAGAGAAGATTGGATTGGAAGTTAATCCGAGATTGTATTCCATTAATGTATTGTAAACAAACATGACTTATAGTAATACGTAGATAAACATTATATATTTAAAATGATGAAAAATATTTTAATAAGAAATCATGAAGAGTAAGAGATTTACTCTAATAGTAACAATGTCTGGCCACCTAGAGTGTATCTCTCAAGAAATAATGTATGCACAAAGTGTCCTCTTAATGCGACTTAACTAAGTGAAGCTGAACTAATAACTAGTCCACGAGCTCTTCAGAGTACAGCTGATTACTAACTTTGATATTTTTGATACAAATAATTTTAGAAGCATTGGTTAAAAGTTTGATTTAAATAATATATATATATATATATTATAGAACCCGCAATTTATAGAAAAGTGCAATAACGTATTTTTTAAAGAATAAGAAGCTTGTCATAGAAAGTAAAAATATAGTAATCAAGATTTGAATTCGGATAAGATACAAGACAAAATATCAGATATTACAATCATGAACTATCTATCACCTTTAGTAATATTTTAGTAGTAATTGCAAATGGTACAGAGCGGTACGAAAGCCATGGTGATGTTTATTAATATATCTACATAGTTGCTTCTACATCTACTATACTTTTTCATAGTATGATATAATATATATTAGTGCTGAGTTACTATATAACTTATGTTGAATTATCGGTGATATTACACTATTAAATATGAAGTGAATGAAGAATTATAATGTATATATATATATTTAGCTTCACGCCATATCCCTTACGGGGTAGTCAGAGACGACGGAGCGCCAAACGCTACGGTCCCTGCATACTTCTTTCGCCTCGGCCACAGACATCAACCTCTTCATACATTCCCTCCGGGGAGTCCTCATGCTTTTTACGTGACCTTCTTCCAGTATCATAGATACTGTGTTTTCGAAGGTCACTCGAGGCCTCCCCCTCTAATGTAATTTAATATAAGTATATAAGATTCTTTACGAGATAAATTTAATAAATAATTATTTTATGTACTGTAGTACCTACTAATACATGGAAATTAAAACTTTAATTATTACGCAGCTCCAAATATGTCATTTAAATTAAAAATTATATAATTTTACTTTAAAAGTAATAAGTAAATGAGAAAGAACGCTTTTCAATTTTACTTCTTTGTATTCGTGATCCGTTTCTCTTCACAAGTTATACTGTATTTTTTTTTATTAACAATATATTAAAGACACACAAATATATTTTTTTAAACTTCATCACTTATGAATATTAAAAAATATAAATTTAATAACAATCTGATTAATATATATTTTTTAAATAACAACAACATGAAATGGTTTTAGAAGCGTCGTGTCTTGAATAAGAAAGATTTAGGAGGTAGTGGGGATTAAAAGGGACTAGAAAATAAGGAGTAAAACGAAGGTTGGCCAAAAAGGATCACCATTTCACCATTTTCTCATTACTTATTCAACAACTATACCGACCTACCCTTCTATAATTAATTTACTGTTTTGATATTATATGATTTAACGTTTTGTTTTTTTTAGTAAGTAAATATTTATCGCTTACCCCAAAAATATGATTTAAGTTGAATTTCTCAACAATTATTTATAATGTTGACGACGACTTCTATACGAGTATATACACGTCTTTGTAAATATTTTATGAATATGTTATAGGTGACATGGTGAAACATAATAATGGTTATTCTCGATATTATAATTTATATTATCTTTCATAAGGTTTCATAATATTTTATAATTATTCAAATTATCGTTGAAGTGCTTTCGAAGACCTGGTTAACTACAGAAAGTCTGCACCAAAGTGACAAAATAATGGACAAAAGTAAATAACTTTGTTCCTTGTGGCTTACAACGATAATCCCTATTTGAAAATATATTAGGTATTCTTTTGATTGAAGTTGGACATACAAATCATATTAGCTAAAATCTTATTCCTTTAAAAACTTTCTTTTCCATTCAAAGGCTATGGGGATTACTTTAATGTTTATTTCATAAAGAGATCAAGAATATTTATAATATTTATGAATAAAAGCTTTTGTGTTATAGTGTTATATTAAATACTCTATTTCGGCGGACAGCTGACAGTGTATACAATGGGGTAAAGTAAGTTAAAGTAAGTTAAAGCTCTCTAAGGCTAGCAGAGATTTGCTGATGACTCACCACGAGCGACATACCTTATGTGTAGCTATTTTATAATAGGAGTTTGTATTGAAATAATTATGTATGAAAAATCTCAAGAATTAATATCCAGTAACACTCATCCAATCATAAATCATTATAACCATACGACTATTTCATATAATTGTAGAACACATAAGTTTGTATTATGTTAAGTACCATAGGTTATATGAAAATAAGATATGTCTCATATTTGCATAATTCAACCAAATTTGTGATATCATAATACACTCAGACATAATAAGGAAATTACAAAACTATCATTTCCCTGGAGTAATTATTATAAACTAAATATCACAAGATAACTTGTTATATACTGTATTACATTTGTTAGTGAAGAGCACTCGCTGCACTGCGCTGTGCTCAGAGGACACTGTTAATATTACACTGTGCTCATCAGACATCATTAGCAGTGTCTAATGAGAGTCATTTACATACAGTTTGTATATCCTACAGGATACTATAATAAGTAAGGTATAATGCCTGTATTGTATGTATATTGTATTATTAACTTATAATAACAATTCATTTTTGTTTACAACATAATCATTATTAATTATATAAATTATAAAGAATTACACAAAAGTTTAAACATATATGGGAAAAATGTTAGTTGTTACACCCTCGCTGACTTCTATAACAAATATCTTTTGAATTCGTTCAGCTGTAAGTACGGAATGAAGAACTATAAACATATAGACCTTAAGTATTAACGACAGTATCTGTGTTTATACAAATTATATTATTTAAAACAAAATTAAAATTATACTATGGCGTTGTCTTAGTAACAGTTGAATAAACGTAAGATAAATATTGAAACAAATACAATTTGTAAAGAAAATATCTTCGGCTTAGATATTGCAAGTGATGCTACATTCACTAGCACTATCAGTTATTTGATACAGCAATATACAGATACGATATCTCTGTATATTTGTGGATATTCAGTCCATATTTATAGTTTATCGATACAAAGGGTCCCAGTAGCAGTATGAGGCATACACAGTTCTAGAAAATACATAAAGACTAATATTTAATTTCTAACCATTGTATTTAGAAAGTTTATCTTACAATATTAGTTATATAATAAATATAATAAAAAACAATAATTACAATTAAAGTGCAATACAATGTAAATTATTTGTGTCTTCCTTCTACTACTATTTTTTTCTGTAATCTCTACAGTTTAATATGCATTGCATGTTGTATGAAAGTTTTATTCAACTTTAAAATTTGTATTAAAAAATTTATAAATTTATAATATCGCAACATTTTTCCTTCCAGCTTTTATAAACTTTGTAAACAGCCTTGTTAAGATATTAACAACTTATAATGAGGAACTCGTCGCTGCTCATATTATATTATTCTTTAGTTAGTTCATTATTTAATAACAATGTTTATAAACTACGTATAACGAAGTACTGTCTCCATCGACTGAGTCGCTTTGTCGCTAAACTGAAAAATTTAGTATTCTATATATAATCATCTTTATTCCGATAGACAGACGAAGGGACTGCGGTGATGGAGATGTTATTCCAAAGGTCGCAGGTTTGAGTCCTGTCCGTGTTATTGAAAATAAGTATAAAAAAATAATAATAACATCGCTAAGATTAGTGACAACTTTCTGAAGTGTAACTTTCTAAGCCAGTAATTAATAAGTACGAAGCAGCGTCCTGTAGTATCCTAATATATCGTATTTTACTAAACATATTATTCTTTTTTAATTTCCAATTTCAAGTTTTAGGTTCAATTTATTGAAGTGATATTTATTCAAAATTTAAATCTTAAATAATCTCATGAAGACCATGACAGACTCTAGTGTTTACCTAAATACCAACATGTAATACAATAAGAATAGAATTCAATTTACACAATATGTTTATGAAGGAACAAATCTTTTTATAGTAGACATATCCGATTTATTTTTATATATAGGTTCTTAATAAGATATTATATATAGTACACAATTTTAAGAAAAGAATATGAAATGTACAAAAAAAGACACATACAGTCATGACATACATACATATAATAATAAAAAGAGTATTTTTAAATACAACTTAATATATAATACATAAGTTATTATAAGTCAGTGACTGAGGTGAATGGGTATTTATATATATATATAAAATCATTTTTTCCATTTATAATACCCTTCTGTAAAGGTTCTGTACTGAAGAGTGCAATAAGCTGTAAATTACAATCAATTTTGCCTTTTTTGTTCCAAAATTAAATGAGATTTACGTGTACTTTTACGGAAAAACGAAATTGTAATGAAATGAAATGTATAGTGTGATAATTGGTTAATACATTCATAATGAATACGGTTACATTGTATGGCTCATACGAATCAATGTATTGTATTAAGTTTTCCACTTGTGAAAGTGGAAGGTTTAAGAATTATATGTACTTTTACATCTCTTGATGCGTCTTATTTCCATGTAAAATTGAATATTACATAAATAATTTACACAACATCGAAATATGTCAGTATTCCGGAGTATTTTTAACAATAATTTATAATACATTTCTAATTAATAATAATTTCACTTAATTTATAAACAATATTCAAAATAAAGTTACTTTATTAAATAAAGTTATGAGTTATAGTTATAAAGAGTGCAATACGTTGAATAGGTATATTTAACTGAAAGAAATTTAAAGATAAATCTAAATAAGATACAAATTTATAATAAAATCAAAAGTGCAATGTGTTTACACACACATCTAAAACATCACAATGTTATGTAAGCAATGTTAATGTTACAAACTGAGAAACGTCTTTCGGAATTAAATCGACTGTGTAAAATGATTTCCTTAAGAAGCGCTTCTAAGGAAATTATTTAACACAGTAAGATGTCCGTCTATTCTTCCGCAGGTCACAAATATCAACCATATCTCCTGAAAATTTGTGAACAGTATTTTGATTATGACATTGACGATGATGAAATGAAGATTACTTTAAAGTTGAAAATTATAATCAAATGTTTTTGTTACCGTTACTAAGACGAACAATTTTAGTCCAAATAACTGTTTTGTCCTAATCGGAAAAGGACTTCAAGTGACCTCCTCAGGTGTAAAGAAAAAAATAGCACAGAGCCAGTAGTAATGATTGTTATTTAAATGCTACTAAAGGACAAAAGAAACAAAATATTTAAATTTGAATCGAAAATATATTTGTGTAAAATACACTTTTCCTTTGTCATTTTTAACTTATTACTGAAGCGGAAGGTGATATTACGTCTTTTGTTAAAAGATATGACAGATTTTCAGTGTAATAAAATGTCATTTATGTGTTTTACGAACACTTTATACATTTTTATATTTATTTCTTGAAATAAATACATTCAAATGACAGCTTTCTTTATGAAGTTTTCTTTAGTTTTAAAATTAATGAACAAATTGAGATAAATTGATTTATGTTATTACGTAGCTCTCTGGGAAAGGCAAAATAAATATCTTAATTGTATTAAAAAAATAAAATGCTGAGTTGTCCTTTTTAATACGTTGTATGTACTTATGGAGTTTAACACATGTCTACAACAAAAGCGAAAAAGATAATTATTCTTATCAGCTGTACGACCACCAGATAATCACAATTTTAAGCAATACTTTAGTTTTAGAATTTAGAATACCTTGTTATCATTTATTTCTTTTTATTGCTTCCTCGTGTATTTTTGAACCTGTATTGAGACAACGTCTGTTGTTATTATATTGTATACAAGTTTAGATCCTGTGAAGGGTATTATGAAATATAGCAGCAAGGTCTCAACCAACATGGCGCAATATTAGACTATTTATTTCTTTCTTTAAAAAATAATAAGCTCACATTACGCTTACCAAAGTTGTAATGAATAAATAAATAATTCAATGATTTGTTCATTTAATTTCTTCAATATGTATGATTCCGTCTGTCAGAAATAATTTTCATCATATACAATTCAATCAGTTAATCGTAGTTACAAATAGTTCAGTTCCACTCCACTGGTGAGTGATCGTCTGATGATATTGATGACGCTGGTGTTAATGACCGACACATATCACACCTTCAAGGTTGTTATTTCTCATATCAAATAAAAATAAAGAAAGATAAATAATCCAAAGATAAGATTTTAAAAACTTTTTTGAAGGTAAATAGGATCAGTTTAGATTAAATCGAAAACCAAAAGCATGACCCGTAATAATAATAGAGGTCAACATAACGACAGACAGACAGAAGGACGATAAAACATAACAATAAATCACCATTTCCTCCTTGTACCTTATATTTATTTATTTATTTATATCTTTTCCACTTCGAATCATTATCAGTGATCACTTGTGTACGTCAAAATGGAAGTGTCAGGAGGGCTTATTTCGATAGCAGATTTATCGTAATAAGCCCTTCTGTAAAAGCACTTTCCAACTTAACGTTAAAGCTACGAGGGTTCCAAACGCGTCCTGGTCTGAGAAGAACCACACAACAAACTCAGCCGGATATATCTTTTTTTATATTGTGATTTCACAAACGTCAATCTTAAAAGCTATTTTTGAAAAACTAGTATATATATTTGGAACAACTATATTATGTAGAAGATAATGTTTAAAAACCTTACTTCATTTATATAATTGAGCTGAGCGAAGCGAAGCTCTTACTGGTCAAAAGTGTGTTTCGATGTTCGCCTACTCCTCCTAAGCCATTTGAGCTAGAGCTTTAAAATTTTGCATATGCATTCAAGAAAGTGTCCCGCTCGTTTAGCAGTTCTTTGGTGACATTCGTGATTGTAGATTTTGATTAAATGGTCAAAAAGTGTCCCATAGATCAATATATACTTCTTTAACTTAGCAATTCATTATTACATAACTTTGCTGCTACAATAATTGTGACAGGCGTCACAATATAATAAATAGATATTGCACAGGACCACTCACGAGGGCATTCTTTTGTACGTTTTAGTGACGTGTTTGACTGCTGCTCGTAATTCTAATAACTCCAACGGTTATTTTTAATTGTTATACAAGTTCCACTTTCACTTATAACAGATAATTTCATTCAGAATTCCCCCAATTGTGTGTTTAATCAACAAATTAAAGAAAACCTGTACGTCACTATTATTATCTTTCAGTAAAGTTATCTTTCCATTTTAACATTCATAAATGAGACAGTGCGGTTTCGTAACTGTTGAGTTCCGCAGTAGTTAAATTTCATGTACTATAAAATTATACAAATTACGGCTTGCAATAAAACAAAAGGTGTTTTAAAGGATTAATACATTATTTATTTATTTAGCTTCACGCCATATCCCTTGCGGGGTAGCCAGATTCGACGGAGCGCCAAACGCTACGGTCTCTGAATACCTCTTTCGCCTCGGCCACAGACATCAACCTCTTCATACATGCCCTCCGGGGGGTCCTCGTGCTTTTTACGTGACCTTCCTCCAGTATCATAGATACTGTGTTTTCGAAGGTCACTCGAGGCCTCCCCCTGTCTCTCTTACCGCTCACTTTTCCTATATAAATCTTTTTTACCATTCTTTCATCACTCATTCGTTCGACGTGCCCAAACCACCTGAGGACGTTCTTCTTCATTCTCACCGTGACATCTTCGCTTACATAATAATTATTAATTTATTAATATACATTAATGTATTATTATACATTAATGTATTAATCATAACATTTATGTGTAAATTATAATTTTTAATAAAAGGTTTTAATTAGTTTCCTGTCCACTTACAGTACTTTCTGATTATTACATTAGATTGATGCCTATCGCCGAATTCCATCACCGCACAGCGCGCCATCGCCTCCAATACTATCCCTACCACCTGGATGCGTGGCGATCCACCACTGTGTGGTTCTCAGTACATTTTTTCCTCGTACCACTCGAATGTGGAACGAACTCCCTTCGGCGGTATTTCCAGATCGGTACGACATGGGTACCTTCAAAAAAGGCTCCTACCTTCAAGGCCGGCAACGCTCCTGTAAATCTTCGGATGTTGCAAGAGTTCATGGGCGGCGATAATCACAAATCATCTGTGACCCGCCAGCTCGTTTGCCCTCCTATTCCATAAAAAAAAAAAAAGATACGGGACAGACGTTCTATGTCATTACTAGAACTTTGAATTTGATAGAATATAAAATATTTTATTCAAAGAAGCCTACATTTAATATACGTAACATATTATTAAATATCTAAATATATTTGTATATATATTTATATTAGAATTTTCTCAGTTAATTTTATTGGGCATAAATATTGGTAAAATTATGAACCTCATTATAAAAATAATTATAGTGGAAGAATTTTATTTACTTATGTAAAAAATCTCGATCGATTTCTCGCCGTTACATATTTCTTTGTATTCCTTATATTTTTACAATTTGAAAAAAAAAACAGGATTGCTCTGCTCAAATTGGAGCGATCAATCATTTTCAAGACTTCAAAAGCCGTAAGATTCATCCAGATACATCAACAACACCTCTCCTTTTAACATTCTTCAAAGCTTGATATCAGTCGTAAGTTCCACCACCAGATACAACAGCAGCACTTTCTCTGTCAGAGATATTAAAGCTGATTTAATGCGAGAAATAAGAATCAAGGATTCTGTCGCAACTCGCGTACAATAAAACAAGAATTAAACCTCAGTGTTCATCAAAGGATAAGGCACAGAAAGATTCTCTTTACTGATGAAAAATTAAGGTCTAAAGTTTTACGTTTTCATTTGTAATAGAACTTATTCGGGCCCTATAGCTGGAGCAAGGGGCGGACTATCAAGCATCAAATTTTAGAGTGCCATTTGAATTAAAATTTGGTTAAGAAGTTAATTGAGCTGAGCGTAAGCGAAGCTCTTAACCGTTTGTGAGACCTTTTTTGTGTTTAGTTGTCTCCAGAATTCGACGAGATAATTACAAAAATATTTAACTATTCAAAAGTTATCAAAAAGAATCACTCCTACCATAGACAATACATTAGAGCTGCCCTGCGCGTGCGAGCAATGTGCTGATCTAGAAGGTGACAATTAATCCTAATAAATCGATATTTTCTGTAGCTATTCAGAAGAAAGGAGAGGGGCTCAGCTCAACACCCGCCGCACACGGTTGGCGGATCCTAGTTACTCTTAATAGACAATAATCACCGTTGAAATGTTAATCAATTTCAATAAATTATATTCTTAAGTGCTTGTAACGTAAAATAATGAAATCTTTATCTTTTTTTGTTAATAAAACTATATCAGTCTGATTTTTTAAAATAAAAATTGTTTTACCCTAAAAATTCTGATACATTTTTTTGATATCAAAAGGAATATTTGACAGTTAGAATTTTTAGGCATCACATCTAACCATTTTTTGAAGCTATTATTTATGTATCAGAGTTCACAAAACTATAATAATAAACTAACGTTACTATAAAATGTAAACAAGTCAATAGTTGCTCGATCCGCACAAGTAGTGGTTATATTTCAGACACAGACCTAATCAGGGGAGCTTCATTCAATGCTTTCTTTAGTAAAGAAGGAAAAGGTTTCAAAGTGTTTGTATTCTTTCTTTTCCTTTCTGACCAATAATAAATATATTTTTAAATAATAATATGTAATAAGCCATTTTTAGAGTCATCTAAACTTTCAATGCTTGTAATTATTACTTACTACATCAATAGAATATATTCTTATATTGAATGATGAGAAACTAAATAAACTAATCTTTCTTTTTTATAATTCTTCTGCTCCAGCCTTTTTAATTATTAATAGTCTGATATTAGCATGACTTTATTGTTTGACACGTCTGATTAAAAATAAAATATAAATCCAGTTACACGAGAGATAAATTTATTAAAATTGTTTTATTTGAATTTGAACATTGTTGTCTACTTAAATACGTAAATATATATTTTTTTAATTTGTGATACATTTATTTTCTTTTATTTGATACTAGGTGATATAAGTGATATGGATGAGATGTGCTATGTTTGACGATTATTTTAGTTTGGTGTAAGCTGCAAGTGTATCTGGAACTAAGTACGTAATCTGAGCTAAGTTAGTTTAGTTGGTTTAGTTGGTTATGTGGGTGTGCTTACAACTAGACAGCTACTTAATATTGGATAATTCATCTATATCTTGCGTTTTATTTCGTGATTATATTCTTAGGATTGGTTTTATTTTCTAAACATTTTTTTACTTACACATTACTTTTAGTTACTGTATATAATGTGATTTATATTATATGTAATGTATAAAAATTTCTATATTAATGTATCTTAAATAAACGTAATACCAAATGTAATACCAAATGTAAATTATATTTTTGTTAATAAATTAATTATATTTCTTTTTACAGTCACTTTTTAGTGTTTAATTATTAAAGTAGTTATCAGGATCACGTATCTTACATAAAGATGATATTATCACGTACGAGTATAGTAAAATCATAAGAGCTGCTAAACTACTAGCGATTATCATTAAAAGTAATTTGTTACTTTTGCTATACGTTACGCAGTCACAGGAAATTAATAACAACAATTTATAAGAAAGAGCCAACCATTATATTATAGTCGACCAACAAGAGACATCAATACAGTCTGCACTGTGATCAATATACTATTATTAATCAACATTTATCAATATAATTACGTTGAATTTTCCTCCACAGTTTATCCGCGGTTGCGAGTTGATTGTACATTTTTTTTATTGATTGTAAAGTTACCTTCAGATAAGAGTTAATAGAATACATTATATTGGTCTATATTCATAGTTTATACTATACATGTTTGACATACAACGTTACTTATTAACTTAGTTATATTCCTTAACAATCCCAGTTTAAGGATAATTCGATTATTATCATAATTATATGTATGTATTAATATATATTGGGCTTTCGTATATTTAATTAATCCGATGCTTCTTTCCATTTTACACTTTTAATAAAGATTTCGTGATGAACATATATTTAGGGAATTTAGTTTAGTTTAACTATACGCTGTATTATTAACTGGTTGAAGTCGTTCTTAAATATGGTACCTGTGGAGATCAAAATACTTATCGGATACTTTTGGTAATAAGTAGTCTGTCGGATATTAAGTGATGTTTAATTAATTATAGACTTTTAGATGTTTACTTTAATTAATGATTCATACATTAACAGTACATACTTATTATTTATTAATTTATTCAATGATTCAATTGTTTTTTTTATTGTATTGAAAATTAACAAAAACTGTATATTTTAGTTAAAGTATATCTTTAAAGTTTTTTTACGCTTTTCATTATTATGTATATTCATGAATTTTATATTTTTTTTACAAATCTTGTCAACATATTACATAATATATATTTATTGCATTCTTACGCATTCTTCAGAAGGGACAGCGTATTTGAAACATTCCTTTTTTAGATATACTCATGAGCGGCTGGACATGGTGCCACGTACCATCTCTACTAACCTACCTACACTTATAAAAAATAAAAATAAGTAATTGAAGTATCAGGACATCAGGACATTGCTAATGATGTCCGTCGCAGTGAGAATAAATACTAATGTACGTCAATGTACGACTAACTACAACTGTTTTTATGAATTACATAATATTTTTATATATTTCAGACAAATTTATCTGAACAAATATTAGCTAAGTCTGCTGTGGTTCTTCTCAGACCAAGACGCGTTTGGAACCCTCCTAGCCTTGATTGTAAGTATGGTATCAAAATAATTCATTTGGTCCAAATGTCTACAGAACTACTTACATAAAGTGTTGTATCGCTTCAGTAGATTTAGTATCCGTGTGTTCAATTTACTTCTATCTCTAGACTCTAGAGAGCTGTACATTACTTGTACGTTACATTAGTAAAATCTACGGCGGGTTTAAAAAGGCTCAGGGGATCAGTAGTTTAGAAATGTATAAAGATTAATACCCTCTCTAATTGGAAACAAACACAAGCCAATACTTAGAAACTCCACTACAATTATTTCTTGTTATAATCGATCTACTGTCTATATATCTAGTACACTAGTCATAAGAGTTATAATTGAAATTAGATATAACTAACATATTATAATGAAATAATAAATGTATTATAATAATTACAGACCAAAATATTAGAATAGAAATTAGGTAGAAATATTAACAGCTGATAAAAGCAGGTACGTATAATATAAATGGATAGTATGAAATCTGGTGAATATTTGTGCATTTATCAATAGTAATATTATTATGTAATACCTAATTGTTTTATTTTCTGTGTACATGTTATTGTCATACAGTACGTGACTATTGAATCTGTTGCAATCTGCATTTGACATGTAGTATTTAATGCACAATGTAACAACAGCAGCTCTTAGAAGAATAATCAATAATGAAACATATGTATAAATAATATAATAATATTAATATAATCTAGCTGATCGAATCCGCAATGAAGAGATCCACAGAATGGCAGGTACTAGCGAAGATGTCACGGTGAGAATAAAGAAGAACGTACTCAGGTGGTTTGGGCTCGTCGAACGAATGAGTGATGAAAGAATGGTAAAAAAGATTTATATACGAAAAGTGAGCGGTAAGAGAGACCGGGGGAGGCCTCGAGTGACCTTCAAAAACGCAGTATCTATGATACTGGAGGAAGGTCATGTAAACAGCATGAGGACCCCCCGGAGGGCATGTATGAAGAGGTTGATGTCTGTAGCGTTTGGCGCTCCGTCGTCTCTGGCTACCCCGCAAGGGATATGGCGTGAAGTTAAATAAATAAATAAATAAAAATATAAATGCCCGTTTCAATATAACTGTATTTTAGAAAATATATTTTGTTAATTTAAAATTGCTTTTAGTTATTATAATTCTCTTTGAAAACCTATTGACTGTTGTAAGCACACACTGAGAGACGACACGAACAGCGTCTGTGCTTAATAGAGATAGATATTATATTAACTGCCTCCGACGGACATTATTAGCAGTGTCCCAATGAGAGTTATTTAAGTAAGACTGTACTGGTGCAGGTAACTTTTAATTAGTTTATATTATTTAGAACACATTGTATATCTAGATTGTGATCAACAGAATAATTTAAATAAAATGTTAGTTTATTTCCCAAAATAGATAATCTAACCTAAGACCAAGTACATTTACATGTAGTTTTAAAATGTGAGTGTATAATAAAACACAGCCTCCACTCTCATCGAGGACGGATCCCTCGAGACAGCGTCATGTCTTCTGTTCTTATCCGCATGTGACTCAAATGTAATAAGATAATACTCAAACAACACATCTTGTGTCTGTTATATATTGTATACAATGTGAATATTATTACGATTTGTATCGGTTTATCTGAACTTTGTAATATATTATAATATCTGAGGTAACATGTATGTATATATGTTAACATATTAATAAATAACAAACAGACCGAATCACAAATACTTATATTTGATACAAACTTTGTATTTTTGTTTCTTGTATATAATTATTTTTTATTGTTTATTTTCGCCGACTCGAATGTAACTTCTCCTATTCTTCTTTACCTGAAACAAATATTATTTAATTATTCATATAGCTAAATAAAGAAGTTAATCTTCTAAGTATTTACTTTTAGTTAATGTGTTGAAAAATATTGACATTCTTATTAAATAAAGTTTTCATACTGACAATCTCGTTATATACTAAGAATAATATGTTGTCATTACATAATGAAGTAAATAATAACTAAATGTGAAGAGGTAAAGTGAGTTCCTCGTACTACAAGTTTTAATGAACTAACAAGGTTCTTTACAAGTCTTTATAAAGTTTATAGAAGACTGAAGGAAACATGTTGCGACATAAAATATTAATAGAATTTTAAACAGAAATCAAAAGTGGTTTGAAACTTTAATACCTCTTACAATGAAGATTGTACTACGATATAATAACAATCACATTACAATACTGTGCAGTGAAAATAAATTATATAATATCGTTAGTTTAGTTTGTTTGTTTGTTATATTCACATTAATATATAAATAATACACTTTTTAATAACATATATTTTAATTATTGATTATCTTTAAGTACATGTACTAATATTAATTCAATACTAATATTGTTAAAGATATCATTTGCACATTACATTTAAATATCAATTTGTTATCTTCTTGTGTTACTCTGATATAATATGTATTGTAATATATTTGTTGTTCTTTGTGATATGTGTATAGTGTAATACATCAGTCAATGTGGACTGAGTCTTAACAAACAGTCAAAGATATCATATCTGAATATTGCTGTGTGGTAAATAACTGGAATTGTTAGTAATTGAATGTATGTGAGATTGCACTGTCTGAGTCAGAGATACCTACTTCACAAAGAATTATACAACAATATTTGGGTAAATATTTTTTAGAATTAATTTTGGTTATTTAATGAATATACTGCAATAAACGAATTTCTCTGTAATATATATATATATATATATATATATATATATATATATATATATATATATCATACAATGCAGGTAATTAAGTAAAGTCATTGTAGTATCCTGCAGGATATACAAGCTGTATGTAAATGACTCTCATTAGACACTGCTGATGATGTCTGATGAACACAGTGTAATATTAACAGTGTCCTCTGAGCACAGCGCAGTGTACTCGTAGTAAGTACTTTAGACTAAACAAATGTAATATCTCTGTATTATCTAACTGTACCAGTTCCGTTTTCACAAAGTTTAATACTTTACCTTAGATTCTTAATTATTAGACTTTTGTTACAAACACACGATAGTGTATAATTTGGGTTTAATCTCATATTTTACGGCAAATTTAAGTTTTTAATTGTTATCTCTTGTAAAACTAATCCGATTTATCTCACTTACTTAGATATTTGTGTTGTTTAGAGTTCTGCACAAAATTTTATTACAATAATCGGCGATGTCGTTGTCAGGTGTAATGGCGATCGGAACAGCCGCCATTCTGTGACGGAGGTTCGAACGCGAGGCGCACTTGCAAAACTGTCTCTAATCCGTGTAAATCATTGCAATCCTTGATTATTTTGTTAATTTGAATGTAAAATACTTTGATTAAATTGTGAAATAATTAAACTGTGTCATTATTTATTGCAGTCTTATGTATACAAGTCCATGTGAACCCATGTGACGATGTGCACATCTACCCTCAGACGCTTTGTCTACAGATTTGGTTAGTGCTACATATTTCTATCTGAATTTTTTATTTAATTTCAAGAATAAGTAACATACATACATGATTAGTTACTTAGTTACTCCACTTTAATAAAACTGCCATTAAAATATGGCATTGAGGGATACTAATGCCATGATAAGTGCCTGCACATACATGTTGCAATGTTAGGTTAATGTCTTCTATTTAATTATATCAAGTATAAGTTAATAAGATTAAGGATCAGAGAGGTAAAATAAAACAAACAAATAACAACAACAAAAAAAATTAAAAAACATTAAAGAAATACCAAGCGAGCTGTTCTCGAACAATTAAAAGATAAAATCCTCTTTATAATTTAAAAGCTGTAGTTGTTGTTTTCTCTTGGATAATACAACAGCTAAGGAGATTAAAAGGACATAAACTTTCATAATATTCTCCGAGAATAATCCAATTAAACAAACAACCAACCTTTTTGTTATCATATATACGCAGTCTGGAGATATTTTATTTTGTGTACTAACATATTTGTAGTAATAGTATGTAGTACGTTAAATACGTACGTAACATTTTCTTCGAATAATATTAGTATACTAAACTTACAAAACTGTTTATAACATAGTAGTAACGTGCAAGCAAAATGAGTACAATTTCGTATAGTTAAGCTCTACATCTATTAACGGCGTTAGTTTAATTGAAGTCTAAATGATTTCAGTCCGTACTTAAAGTTAAAGAGTATATTTGTAAACTTTTACCATCTTAAACAAAAAGGGCATAAAATAAGGAGCAGATTTATAATAAGAATAATAAAAACATGAGTACTAATTCTGAGATACAAAAAAAGCGTTATAAATATCTGAACTATTAGTAAAAAATCTTACCATGAAACCACAATCATATCCTGGATTAAAGATTCAAGAAACAGATCTGAAAAACTGCTTTCCTAAGCAACCTACAACACAAATTCAAATATTATCTCTTTCATACAAATTCATCCGCTATTGCTTATAACCCATCATATTATTTATTATGGTTGTCATATATTAAAGTAGTGTCACAAATCATATTATGATAACGGTCGCGGTCTGACCACATCACTAATGTACACTATTAACTAGATTCACCCCCTTACCCCCTCCTCCTGTTTATTTACCGTTAACTTTGATTAAACATAAATATTTGCGACCCGGTGTCAACGATGTATGTTATTTATTTGTTTAGGCATAAATGGGTCATAACTTTTGTAGTAAATTATTAGTCACATGTTGCTATGTGCTAAGTTATGTTTGTATATATCTGCTTACTTAGTTATATTTGTATAAGAATACAATTTACTTTAATTCTTGGTTTGCATTTGTTTTAAATTTTTATTTAGAATGAAATGTGAAATATATTTTCAATAAAATTGTTTTACTCCACATTTATCTCGATGAAGTTATTAAAATAATTCTCAAAAAGTAAAGCAAAACGAGGAAAACATAGATATAAGATTCCCCGAGATCATCGGATATTCGCCATATTTGAGTTGTTCTTATAATATAAATACCGCGGAAGATATACGGACTATTTTAATATATTTAGCCTACGCTCTTGGGATTGGGATTCTCGTAATGTAATATTTTGTTTGTGAACCATTTAAATAAATAATAATAATGTCAACTGACAAAGATTAAATTATCTTTGTCAGTTGACATTCTCGTAATGGTTGGAATTATGGTAAACATTCATTGTGGTAAATGTCTTGGTGGTCATATTTATTTATTTATTTATTTATGTACCAGGAAAAAAATACAATTTACAATCTAAATAAAATAAAATATACACAAAAAGGATGACTTATCTCTTAAAAGAGATCTCTACCAGCAACCTTTTATTATAGGAGAAAATATTTATATAGTTGCGGTATAGGTACAATAAAAATAAATATAAATACAAATATATATATAAATGATAAAAGTATAAAAAGATATTTATAAATATATTAAATACATAAAGATTACATACATACACATTTATAAATGAAAATATAAACACACATATTACTTAAATGTACATAAATATAAACATAATACATACTTACATAAATTTAATATATATACCGAGAACATTTTAGAGGGAGAGGTAGTAATTCTTCAGTCTAAACTTAAAGGAAATAATAGTGGGGCAATCTTTGTACAAGTGAGGAGGTAATGAGTTCCAAAGTTGAGCGGCGCGAACAGAGAAGGATTTGCGGTATTGGGCAGTGTTATAATGCGGCACCTCAAGAAACTTTAAAGAAATACAAGAGCGCTCTGGCAATTGTCTAGGTGGACATAGTTGTAAGAGATCTTGCAAGTAAGAAGGAGAAGATTTTTGTAGAACTTTATAGAGAAGTGTTAGTACGTGCACATTCCGGCGAAAGCGGATAGGGAGCCACTTTAACTCACGGCGGTATTCCGAAATGTGATCAAATTTACGCAAGCCGTAGATAAAGCGAATGCATAAATTCTGAAGTCGTTCGAATTTATCAAGCAGCTCCTCAGTCGCATCTAAATAACAAATGTCAGCGTAGTCAAGGAGAGGAAGAAGAAGAGATTGGGCTAGAATAATTTTAGTTTTAAAGGGAAGAAAATTTTGAAGACGTTTAAGTGAATGTAACGATCGATATAAGCGCTTGCTTATGTCGCTGAATTGAGCCACCCAAGTGAAATGGGAGTCTAAGGTTAATCCCAGATTTTTTACGGTATCTAGGTACTGTAATGGTGTACCATCGTAATAAATGCAAGGCAAGGTCGAGAAATTAATTTTGTTGCGAGATTGGTTATTATAAATTATAATAGCTTGCGATTTATTAGGATTAACTAATAATCCATATTCTTCTGCCCATAAGCGTATGCTTTCAAGGTCGATGTTCATTGATGCTATTCCCTGTTCGATTCCAGAAAAAGTGACGTGTCTGTAAAGCTGCAAATCATCTGCATAGAGATGGTAGGGAGAAGATATTATTTTAGAAACTTCGTTTATAAGCATAGAAAAAAGTAGAGGAGATAGTACGCCGCCTTGAGGTACACCAGCAGAAAGATCCGTCCAATGAGAAGAACTGTCATCGGATTTTACAATCTGCCGACGCCCGACAAGATATGATTTAAACCAGTTTAAAACGGAAGGAGATATAGAGAAAGTTGAAAGAATGCCAAGCAAAATATCAAAGTCCACTGAATTAAATGCATTAGTAAAATCAAGAAGAACGAGTATTGAAAGCAGTTTGTTATCCATCGCATATCGGATATCATCAGTGACTTTGATTAGTGCTTTGATTAGTGTTATGATGAGGACGAAAACCGGATTGGAAAGGACTTAGAAGATTATTACGGTGAAGGAATTGTGAGAGTTGCTTCTGTACAGCATCTTCGAGAATTTTTGATTTTTTCATATGTTTGTATGTTGATACGATTAATTGTGTCACTGCTTTATTGGTTTTGATAATTGAAAATTATTGAACAGTGTGCTCTATTTTCATTAATACGCTATACGTTTGTCATTTATATATATATATATATATATATATATATATATATATATATATATATATATATATATAAGCGATTTACCACTCACTGACTCATCATTAAATCTCCGAAACTATCTGTCCGATTAACTTAAAATTTTACATAGTTACTGCTTTCGTGACGTAGACGTACACTATGAACGGATTTTACGGAATTCCTATCCCAACGGATTTCAACTTTTTGCATTTCACCAAGTTATAAACCTGTAGGAGCTATACACTTAACGCGGGGGTAAGAGTTCCTATAGCAACGGTTACGATGACAACGGATAATATGACAAGGGTTACCATACCAAACTAAGTTCACATCAATACATCCCCACATAGTGTGCCCAAAGAAGCAGGGGGAATAAGTTAGTTCTGTATATGTCGTACTAGAAATCAATGAATTACAAATGGTATTTTTTTATTATGGACACTAATTATTTGTCAAAAGACGGAAAAGCAATCAATAGCTGTTTTTTTTTAATTTAAGGTCTTTGTTTATTCGTGCCAACCCTATCGTATCTTATTCTAATATTTACAAACACAACTATCAAAATCAAACTTATAAACTATCTGCCCTCTACTGTAGTTGGTGACAGGATGCCATCAAACATACCAACATATAAACAATTTAATCCAAGATCATTAACATTCCTCCTTAATGTTGCATTGCGATTACATTCAAATTGTAAATGATAAACGTCCTTCACCTTTACACACATTTAACAGTTAGGGGAGTCAGATTTATTCAGTAAAACAAAAAAATGTTAATGGGAGGTGTCCAGAACGCAGTCTGTGTGCCATTTTTCTTAAATAGCTACTTACATTGTATTTTTAAGCAACACAACTGCAGCTGTACAGAATTCGATTTTATTCAAAGGTTATAAAAATAGTTTTATTTAGGAATTAAATAATCCAGGACATCAACAATAAAGTCACAATGATATCTGCTTCAATATAATTTATACCACGTGTTACAATGATGTGTGATAAATACTTAATTCAAACTGGTTGTCTCCGTGTATATTTGTTTTAACAGTATTATAACTCAATTGACTTTATTTTAACTTCATGTAATACAAATACTCTTGTAACGAACAATACCATTCAGAAAGATATAAATGTTGAATTATAATCAATATTTACTTTTAAGCAAAATAAAACATAGATTTAATAAGAGTAAAATAATTTTTATATTTATATTTATTAAAAGGTTGTTCCATTGATTCTTCTCTGTATAAATATTGTAAGTGAAGCACCCTTCCTCTCTTTTATTAGACTCATTACACTGGATCCACGTTATGTACGTACTGAAAAGGTTTACTGAGCTTCGATATTTAATATCCACAATATTTTAAGGTGTTTTATTTTCTGTTTGCTTTCAATGTTAGTTTTTGGTTGTTTGATTTCTTTTTGGAAGAAATACATACAATTAAGCTCATATTGTCCTTGAAAGGAACCAATATCATAGAAAATTATTATCTTTGCATGATTCTTGTAATGAAATAATAAAGAGACGACAAAATCTGTATACGATTTCTTAATTTCATAATATATTATTTTGGGACCACAACAATTGATTATAATAGAACTAAACATGCAGGGTTTAAAAATGTTTATACTTTGTATTTATAATTTCAGTTTAAAAGAATGAAATTCCACAATATATAAATATCTAATATTACACAAATACATTTGTGTCATTGCAAGATTTTTGAGATAAATATTTAAATTACTATTTTATACATATACAGTAAAGATTTTTGGGATACACAAGTGTAGTTTTGCATTAAACTGCTTTTCATCCCACTTTAATAAATCAAGTTAACCCGATTAACATTTCCATTCCCAGACATCGATGCGGGTATTATGATGATAGTAACTTGGCTCCAAATAATGGTTACCTATTTTTTACACAACTGATTTAATCTGTTCTTAATATAAATGTTGTGCAAAATATTTTTTTTGTTTTATTAAGTTTAATGATGAAACAATTATTATTTGTGTAACTCCGGATAGTGTGATATATTATTTGGCTGCGATTAATTTAGAAGATAAAGTTGCTATTCTGCTCGTTTAATTGTGAACTAATGTAGTTCCTGGACCTCCCTGAAACACACACAATAATAAAACAAAGTTTGTCTTGAAGAATCCAGCGGTTTATGTGATACTGCAAATAAAACTGAATATAGAAAATTTCACATCATGCATTTATTTTTCATGTTATATCTGTCAGTTACTACATGTACTAATTACCAATACTCGTATTTTCAGTTAAACACGGCTGCTCTCAAATAAAACCACTGCAAACTTATTAACCACACCTGCTATTAGATAACCATGCGTCTGTAATTTGACAACATTATACAAATAACGTTCTGTACGTTTATACAATGACTAGCCGTAGGGCTCGCTTCGCTCGCCGTTATTTTTATTTTTTAATTTGGTGACCTTATTGACCTTACAGCGTCGCCAAAATATAACCCTGGCATCGTTAGACTATAAGCTTTCATTGGATACCTTGTTTATAAAAATCGGATAAGCGGTTTAGGAGGAGTAGTGCAAGAAAGATAAAAAGTAACCGATTTTATATGGTAAGATGGTTTGTGCCGTATTAAATATATTAATAACTGTTTAGAGCAAAACAAACCTACAAACTACTACACTTACGTATTTCATGATGATTATGATATTGATATTTCACTCGTGACCTTTAGAAGTACATCTTCTCTGTCAATGAAGGCATCATATCAGCATACGCGTTCATGAATTTAGAATTCTTTACATTTTAATCTTAATAAAAAATTAATTTAAAATGTATAATGTCTTATAATTCAAGAATATAATAAGTTGAATTGTTATATATTACGAGTATATAACCATTATTTATGGTCAAGTCAAATAGAAATGGTTATCCGGTTGTCTTGATTTATGACAACAATTTTACAAAAAGTATTAGGTTATGTTAGTACCATTGTATGTACTGAATATAAAGATAATTTATATGTTACAAATTTCAACCACAGTAATTAACGTTATCTTTGATATATTTACCATATTATTTATTAGTTCTCAATATTTCGTCAGTGCTGCGATATGATTACGATAAAAATTTTAAATGTTATATTTGTATATGAATATAGTGATTGTTGTATGTTAATTTTTGTTTTATGTCATAGCTATATTATTACTATATTAATGTATAAAACACAAATATTGCTGTTGTTATGATTTGATACTAAATTATCGTCATAATTACTAAGCTAATTACCACTACATTAGTCAGACCATAGACTATATTGTAAAGGTGTGTTGTGATAAGAGAAGCTCTACCAAGCTAATCATTGATAATGAATGTCAGACACTTGTGTGAAGTGACACTGTACATACACTTACTCTGTGGTCGAACTGTTTCAATGGGACTTGTAAATTAATACAGCCTCTATCTATTGAGCTTTTATTGAACACAAATTACTAATAAGAAGCAATATTTTATTAAAAGCCTGCAATTATAAGCTTCTATGAGATCCAATCATTATACATTTTTGTTATGTTCTGTTTAGATATTCACAATCAAAGATGTCATAACAAAAACTTATCATTAATGATTATTTTATTCTCATCATATTATTGTTTTGTTATAATTTTATATCATAGAATAGTTATAATAGACATAATATTATGATGAATGGTTTCTATCTCAGTGTGTAGTTTGGTCATAATGATCAATAAACAACATGTAACTTGACATATTGTATTACCGACTAACCTACTTACAGATCTCTCACAACCAGTAGCTCTCAGTTGAAGATGATCCACTGTGTAACCCAGTAACCCCGGTACAGTCAAGTGGGAGGTGGTCCTCAGTGTGCTGGTTATGATATAGCTCGAAGCTCCTTGAAATGTTCATCTCCAATACGATAAGTCAATTGTCAGTTTATTTATAATTAATTAATGAGTGGGAAAAATAAAAGTGTTCTATAAATACTTTTGTTCTGATTGTTAATGAGTCCAGGAGAAGTCGATACACAGACAAGCAATGGTACTGCTGTGATGTACATTTGAATAAGTATTTATAAAAAGAGAAAAGTATTTATCATGAAAATCTGCAAAGGAAAAAGAAAGAAAATGTATTTTAAATAAATATACAATGAAAAATTCATGAACACGACATAAATCAAAGCGTCCTTCACTCAGCGACTCCAACGTACTGACAATAATTAAGACGAACACCGACAAATAGAGGTAATGTGTTGTTATATTGATATTAAAATAATTTATAAAGAAAACAGAGAATGACCACAATTAATATAATTTATAATACTTGTTGTTACGTTAAATGCGTTTTAACATGTGATTGATGACAATCAGTGTACAATTAATAAATCATAAGATTGTAAAATTATACATAAAATAATGTATTTGTAACATTTCATGTTGGTATTCATTTATTCCAAGAAAGAAGATTTAATAATAATAATATATTTTTAATAAAACATATTTTGCTAATTGAATATTTTTAAAAAGTAAACCCAATTATCGATCTCATTCGAATATTTTTAAATGTTACATTAAACACTTTAAATGTTCTTAATATTTCAGATGCTTATGAACCAAATATCAGCGGACAAATGAAAACCTTCACTGAATGGTACGCGGTCACTGCTGTCATTAACATCTGCTGAGGACAGTTGGGGGATACTTGACACTGTCGGAAACAGGTGGATTCGGAATTTTAAATGAAAATAATAAATATATCAAACACTAGCAAGGACGTGCAATATCTGGAGATATCACATGTCGCTTTGACAATTGAGGTATAGTATCTAAGAAAAACGTATCATTACTGTTTGATTGTGTCTGAAGCAGCTGAAATCGACTCACACTGATTTAACAATTAATTATTGACAGCTCATGATTCAGGAACAAGCGACGGACACAGGAGACAACCATTCAAAGCACAGTGTTCCAGTTTAGAATTATTAATATTATGTACATTGAATATTACAATATGTAAAGTAACTATGCTGTGTGGAATACAATCAAATAATAAAGTAATATATATGTTTTATTACAACAACTAATTTATTTTTGGTCAAAATTAGTATTAGAAATATCTCAATAAGAAGGTATGGGAAAATATGTTTACTGGAGTACAGATTATTACCAATATCTCTCGTATTTAACTATTATTGTTCACCTACATACATTTTCAATATAATTGTTATTGCACCCTTTGTACATAATATACTAAGGCTACAATGATATCACTTCGTAGTAAGTGTTCTTGCACTAGAAGGTCACGTAGTTGGAGACGAGCAGACAGCGCTTCACTCACGAGGACTACTTGAAACACAATATTTATAACACTCAGTAATATGATTATATAAGTACTAAAATATATAATACAATTACAAAACTAACACTCATTTAGTTAAACTATTAATTAATATCGTTAGTATATTACTTGTCATACCGCATGTGTAAGATGCACATCGTGAAGAAATATAAGATGGTAAAACTAATGAAGGCGCCTTATGAGAGCGGGTCATATTTTCTGATTGTTAATGTGTGTGTAATTTAAAAATGCTTTTACTCTTTGATAACAAATTATACTGTCTCTTTCGTCTTAGTATAAACTTTTATAATACGTGTATTTATTTTATAAATAAATAAATACAATGCTTTGTTAATAAATTTTAGCTTATAGAAGTAAATTCAAATAATAAATATAAACGACAATTTTGTGATCTATTTTTCGTAATGTTTTTCCAAGTCCTATTGGACAATTAAAGCTTTTTTAAGTCCATGTAGATCTCTTTAAAATTATACTTTTATTAAATATAATTTTTCATATTGTTTTATATAAATAATGCACAAACAAAGTTGAATAAAATAAATTTAAATTTACCTGATCCCATGCCCAAAACCCATGTATTTTTATTTCTACATCGCTCGAGCATACTTTACCGTGTGAATAAAATACGAGGAGTAATGTTTAATTTACATTCCTGTGAGGTCAGTGGAGAACTCACATCCTCACACATCTGAATATTGAATAACTGACGAGTTCCAGAAATTATACACGTGCCAGCTAGAACATAACTTTAAATACCGTTGCAATATTATTTAAGTTTTTTATTCAACTTATTAAGATATATTAATATTGTTAGTACACAATTTATTATTATGTCAATTATTTTATTCTTATTTATGTAATCTGTAGGTAAAATAATTTTAGATTTTGTCAAAAATCCCCTTCTGATGTATTGCAAATAATATAGAAAGTAATAATTGTCACTTACATATTGTAATAATAAGATGATTCCTCATTGATATATAAAAATCTTTAATCTGTTATTTCCATTTATAGCGGAACCTACTTAACCCTTCACTACCTCTAACATATTACGATTCGTGCACTTGTAATAAGATTATTGGTTTGAATGAATGCCATTTTCCATTTATTATAGATTATGTAGTCGCCATATATTATCAAATAAAATAATTTACAAATATACCTTATATAATTTTGTATTTATTAATATAATTTGTAATGTAAACAAGTTTATTTAGTTTGTCTTGTTGTCAACCGGTGTAAAGTTTTGAAGAATTACAATAATAATGCCTACTTTTTAGAACGTTTCATTCAATCACAATTTGAGTCATAGTAATAATATTATACATATTCACATACAACACATACACTTATAAATCAACAATCACAAACGCTACATACTTCTACTAGCGACTCTCATTTTTCATTGTAAGTAACAACCATTACATTTTTGGTTGGTTCCTTTACACAATATTATGAAATAATATAGAATACGATGTATTATATTTAAATTCGTCAATCTTCAATAATTACATACAAAGTACTTTGTAATATCATGACTTTAATATATTTGGAATTGAGCTTACAGTCAAAAAATATAAAAATAACTATTTACATAGTTTACCTGTTTTATAATTACCAAATTGTAGTTAATTGTGACTATTTTCTCCAAAGAAAAATAAAATGTGATGATTCATCGATCTCATCATTCATAATATCAAAAATCACTATCTGTGTTTTATCAGAACTGATTTCAATACTTCAGATTTTTGGTTGAATTCCAAGTTATAGAACCGATGGAAGCCTTATAAATAATTTAGTTTTAGATCTACTAACACATACTTTCTTTTAATTGATTCAGTTAACATTATAATTAATAGTCTATATAATTGTGTATCCCGTGTCCTGATTAAATTTTTAATGTGTAGCATTTAACAAATTATATTAATTTTATGAAAAAATTATCAAGATATATATATGTATTCATCAGAAACACGAAGGGTTTTTAATTAAAGTTTCACATAATTAATAGTTCCTGTGACGTCACCGTCAACGTCACGTACGATACAATGAACAATATTACAACAAAATATATTTTATATTGTGTTCAAAAGTTAAATAGCTTAAATATTAATATAATGATCAATGTTAAAAACATTGTAATTATTAATGCAATTATTTCAGAAGTGTTATATATTTGAACAAAGACCTCGGATTCTTATATAAACTGTAAGTGTTATTTAAATAATTCTTACGTAATGTATGTATTATTGTAGTTAGAGTTAGTGAAACAATTTCTTTTTGTTTTTTTATATACATATAAACGTACGTCTCAGAAATCGTTCTTAATAGTTTTAAAAATAGCACCGAATTTAATAATTACAAAGCAGTCCGCGTTTGAGACTCACAAAGACGTGTTCACTACAAATTACACTAACACAAGTTCAAAACAAATTACTGATCACTTTAAAACAATACTTTGAGATACCAAAAAGACTTTTTTTTCTTATAGGAGATGTTCTTTATTAAAAGTTATATATTATAGTTAATTTCAGTATCGTCTCGTAGACGAAGGAGCAGTCGATGAATGTTTTTATTTAAATCAACATAATGATATATTTATTTTAATTATGAAACATAATCATATAGTGAATGTAAGTGGATAATATAAAAAATAAGATTACTAGAAATATACCTGAACTTGTCTTCAAAATTCATTCTGAAAAGATGAGTTGGTTGCTTACACCTCTTTATAACACTCAGACGGCACCTCGCGTACTTCCTTTCTTTTATTGTGACACAGTTCACAAGATATCTCCACGAGCTAGTCGTAGATTGTACTAAAGAAATAAAACGTATCTGAAACAACAAGGTGTTAAAGTTTCTTTAATTAAGAGGAAGATTTATTTGAAATTTATTGTCATATTTTACTCTAAAATATGCATATAATGTAATATCTTTATTTTACGAAATTGAAATGTACTTTCCTGACTTTTAAATAAAATAATTTTTACATAAAAGTAACGTTATATTGTACTAAAATATACTTCTAGTTATGTTTCAGAAGCGTGATGTACATGAGCAGACTTGTTTGCTTTCCAAATTACTTTCACCCAATTAGCTCGGATAAAACAAAAAGGTTGTAAATAAAACAACCTTTTTGTCTCAAAACATCTTTTATACAATCACTCTTTTTTGGATAATTTTCACGAACGAAATTTGTTCGTTCTGTATTGTTTTCACTTTTCTCGGATGGATGTATGAATGTCTGTGGACAGGAAAAAATTTTCATTACTGTCGAGAGATGGCGCTGTTTATAATTTACTGATTTAGTTTATTTTCATATTTAATTATATTGCTATATGGTATTATTATTAATCACACTTTTTGCATTTTATTATAAATAAACATGTATTTAACCTTTTACATTCTACAATAAATAATAATCATTTTAATTAAAAATCTATTGTTTTTTCTATTGACATTTATAATTTTGTCAAAGTTCGTTCGGGAAATACCCTGAGTATTTGCATATTGACTCGTTCTGAATATAATTATAAAAATAGGTGTAAAATCAAAATACTGTTTAATAATGTTTAGATACATACATAGTGTAATTAAAACGAACAGATATAGACTTGCCAAACAAAATGAGAATTAATTAAAGATATTGTAAATAAAAATTAATATAGTATTACAAACAGACAATTTTTTACAAAATAAACTTACAATGTTATTATATAAAAAACTATATTTGGTATCTTCGTATAAATCAAAAATATTTTTGTACATACATTTATGAAAAAAAACATTAATATTCAATTAAACGTCAGAACAATCGAATGATTAGAAAACGTAATCATTTGTTAACATAAAATACATTATTATATTTAATTATGCTATTACTCTTTCTACACATTAACTGTATTAATAAACGTTGCATATTATAAAATTCAAAGTTTCCATATCTTTAAAGTTTTTATAACTTTCATTATCACGAGCTGGAGCTGGAGTAAATGCATGCAAACAGGGTTTGTTAGAAATTTTAAGCTGCAATATCAAGAGTCTGCATTGCATACAAAAAACTCATTAAGACTGGATTCGTTTTTGAAATCGTGCCGCTTTTTTGCCTTAACATTTTTATCTTCATCGATGTGAAAGGCTGTTAGTCTTATAAAATTAATAACCTTTTGACAAAGACGCCATATATAATATTAAATATACACTATCAGTCTGTCAATCTGTTGACAGTTAGCAATACTTTTTTTTTAGAAACGCACGGAGAAGTGAAGGTGACAACAATATCAAAAAGTAATCCAATCTATTATTTCTTTTTTACAATGGCCGTATACATTACTTTTACTATCAATTTTAAAATTATAAACAAAAGAAAATGTAGGTGTTACTTCTTTATTATTTCGAAAAAGAATTTCCTCTGTTCCGTGTAGTGTCACGTTTGAAACCATAATAATATCTAAGTGTTCAGTAACTTAGTTGTTACATTTACGATATATTTTTATGTTTCAAATAATATAACATCTCTTAAGAATAATTTTATATATTTCTTATGTTCATAATGTCATAGTCTGAGCGCTTTACTATATTTTATTTAAATCAACATTGATAACACACGGGATGAACAATTGGAGCTGAAGAAAACGAAAATAAAGAATTGGGTATTTATATAATATATGGTTTTAAACGTGAGTCCTTTACATGGTGTAAGATGGTGTGTTATTGTAAGTGTAGTTGTTGTAGCGGATGTATTGTAAGTCTCATTAACTTATTGCACTACCTTAAGTAACGAACATCATAAATAATTACCATATTTTATTATAACACTTGACACGAACATTAAAATATACACATGTATAGTGTATATACTTCTTGTCTGTATGTAACAAGACAGGTACATGTTAGGTTTACTGGCCTCTTACATTTTATTATGTTACATTACTCAAGATTTAGGGTAAGTGACAACTATACTGTAATTGCGAATAGCTCCAGTGATGTTTATCTAAAAATAAAGAAGCATTTTTGTATTTCAACCTACTAACATTATACCTTTGTATTTTAACCTTAATAATAAATAAAAATCAGATATTAATTAATAAGTAATAATCGACTAACATAATTAACAATAATTTTCTATAAAATGTTAATCATATTCGATAAATAAATGTTAATCATAGTCAAGATGGATTCGTTAATTGAAAAAGTAATATTCTGCGCTTTATATTATTCTGTATTTTGATCAAGATATAAGACTGTACTATTCTTCTTTGTAGTATCAATTAGATTTTGTTTCTTTTTCTGTATCCTTTTAATAATTGTAGATAATATTGAAAGTAAAACAAATAATAATACACCTAACTATTCTCTGATTTATATGTTTATGAATATTATTGTAGTAGATATTAATATGAATGTGACTGAAACCGATGTAAGTTAACCCTCTACATAATAACCATGTATCTAAATCTAACATGAGATCAACCAAGACCCACATTAGAGTCATATTCTATTACACATCTCCTTGTCGAGGGTCCTCTCACTAACTGTAATAGTGTACACTCCACGGACTGTTACACATCAAGTCTTTGAGTTATTTTAGTACTCCGTGGTATGTAGTCATATTATTGTATATGTATACAGACGCAACAGTAGTAAATCTACATTTGCGGTTTTGCTACCGACGCTGTTATACTGCAGCCAAACGTGGGTAACACAGAAGAAGAATGTAAGAAAGATGAATGCTGCGGCGATGCGATCTCTTCGCAGAATATACGTAGTTGGTCTAGCTCACCTAGTACTAGCGAAGATGTCACGGTGAGAATGAAGAAGAACGTGCTCAGGTGGTTTGGGCACGTCGAACGAATGAGTGATGAAAGAATGGTAAAAAACATTTGTACAGGAAAAGTGTGCGGTAAGGGAGAAAAGGGGAGGCCTCGAGTGACCTTCGAAAACACTGTATCTATAATACTGGAAGAAGGTCACGTAAAAAGTACGAGGAACCCCGGAGGGGATGAAGAGGTTAATGTCAGTGGTCGAGGCGAAAGAAGTATGCAGAGACCGTAGCGTTTGGCGCTCCGTTGTCTCTGGCTACCCCGCAAGGGATATGGCGTGAAGCTAAGTAAGTAAGTACAATAACTCCATTTCGATATGCAGTTATTAATACATTTTTACTTATATAAACTATACTAGTATAAGTAATATTACTAATATAAGTTATACTATTATACAATTCAAAAATGTGTAAGAAATAAGGAAAATATTCCTTAATGTATCTTATTAGTAAGTCATAAATGTAAACAAAAGCTTTTTACAAAACATTTCAATTATTTGTATGTAAAAAAAATGGCAAAAAGTTAGAGGTGAGGTTTATTACAATATGAAAATAAAAGATTGAAAACGTCCGATTAACCTTATTAAATGTGTCTGTAAATGTTAACAACACGCAGCAAGAAAAGTAAATCAAAGTAAAGAAGACTCTCTTTAATAAACATCATTAGCACGCCGCTAATGATGTCCGTCGCAGTGAGAATAAATACTAATCTCAACTGTCAATGTACGAGTAAGTATGATTGACTTTATGTATACCGAAACATGACAAGTTGTTGAATCATATATATACAATGGGACTTAAAGAACATTCATAATTACTAATTTAATTATATTATTACTATTCTCGATTTCGATCCTTAATTAAAATAAATACCTCACATGCCTTATAAGAAAATGTATTATATGTAATTTGAAGAAAATGAGCGAAGTGGATCAGGCTACAACTGTGTATAAAGTTCATGTGTAATATTTTATGATAAATGATTAAAATAAGGTTTTCATAATTGTAATGAACACTTACGTATGTTACGAAAGCACAGCCAAGGGAAATTGTTATAGTAATCACCAACTTGGTTTCACACGGTTAAATGCTGACACCACGCTTCGAGTATCCTGAAGACGACACCATACGGCTTGCATTCTCACCATCGATGGGAATCGAGGATAAAATATGTTCATTCTTGGGTCAAAAAAGGTGATTCCAGGTCGCTGACCTGGAATCACCTTTTTTAGTATTAATTAACTATAAGTTTTAATTGTAACTCGGTAATATAATTTTATAAAATAATTGGTTTTTTTTTGCATCCTTCGCTGCCACCAATCTTAATTCGTACATATTATATTAACAAATAAATACATTAAGACTTCTTCAAGCATACACTGCTCTTAGTTTTTATAAAAACTCATTACCGAAGTAAAGTCAACGTGGATACGAGTCTTATTCCATCTGCTGAGATATATGGAAGATAAGTCAAACTACGTCCTTGTATCTTCTTGCTTATACTTCTATTTATGCTAAGTATAATGCGACATTTTACTTATTTAATAACAATTTTATGTTAAGATAAATAATTTATAACGTTATTTGTTTCGTAATATTAGTATTAAAAATATGAAGATGAAACAAAATAAAACTTCAGTTATAATAAAAGTAGTTTTAAATGATATAAAAGTAAAAAAAAACTTTACCAGAGGAGATTGCTTAAATATTTCAAGTTGTGCTCCGACATAGCTACTGAAATATGCTATTAACTTCAAAGCAATGGTTTGAGAAGAAATTCCGAGCTATATCCTGTCTATTACAAGATATTTCGTAACTATGTGTTAAAATTTTTATTCTAAAAGATATATAGAAAGCTAATTTTTAATAGAATTTTCGGGTATTAATTAAATCGGTCACCGTAGCCCTAAATTAGTGAGTCTACTCAACAGATAATGAGTGATAGCTACTGAGAGATATTGATCACTGCAGTCTCAGAGTCTCATAGATGACATCTTCATTGGTTAAATTATTCTGAATCTAAAGGTTCTTTATGATAGATAATTTATTACAGTTATAAAATTTTATTTCTTTATATTTCAGTTATATATTTTGTTTAACTCACATTAAAACTCAAGTCAAATTAACAGTTATTAATTAGTGCAATGATTGTTAATGTTTTCAAAGTACTCGTTGACTAATCTACAATGTACATCATCTTCCATTCAACACGATCCTTGATATCAGTATATAAAGCCTTAAATACATATGTATATATATATATATTATTCAAACTCAATACAATTTACTAAAATGTTTTAGCTCTTATAATATTTTATGTTTACGCTGAAATATTTACTGATTTAAAATATTAAGGCAAGTAAGTAATATAATTTCGTAAAATATAACATACATCGGAAACATGGAAATTCTTTGTTTGAACATTTCCTTCCAGCGACAGACTCAAATACAAGTTATAATAAAGACATTGCAGGGAAGACTCGAAAGACGAGTCACCGCTTTATCTAGAAAATACATTTTATATATATTATACATTCTAAAATAATATTCAAATAGTTATTATGAAAAAGTTTCCTGTAAATAAAATTTAAACATTGTTTAAAATAGAGACGATAAAATTATACTCGAGATTGAACGTACCGAAGAACCTTTACCCGAGCAATTAAAAGATACCATCCTCTTTATAACTTGAAAGACGCGGTTCTTACTTTCTCTTGTAATAATACAACGGCTAAGGATATTAAAAGACCATAAACTTTCATAATATTCTCCTCGGATCAAACAAACAACCAACCTTGTTACTATCACACACACAGTCTGCAGTAAGGTCGGATAACTCAGGGCTGTGTTTTGTGTAATTAGAGTATTCATGTAATGGACTGCTATTACTAAATGAAGATAAAAACTATCCTTGTATAGAATAGAATAGTGTAATTTAAGATGTTACGATTAACAATTCAGCATGTTTTTAAATTGTTACAACATTTTCTATACTAAGGAAATTGTGATCTTAAGTACGTAGTTTATAAATTATTATGTAATAAAAAACACAGATGTAATTATAATTAAGATTTAAAAGATCTGTGAATCGAAGAAAAGATCTCTTATTATAATAACTACTTTGCAGATTACATATCGAATTGGATTCAATCACAATTTTAGCAGTAAATTTGAGATATTTCCAGTTACAATACAAACATGTCTGTTACTAAAATACTATAATTAATCAAATAATACTCGACTCATAGAGAGACATTAGTTTGTGATCAAAACAATTTAAGCTTTGCCAATTTGATTATTCACAGAATCATTCAAATGATATTATATGCATTGGTAAATGTTTAATGTAGGATTGGACAAAAGCTTCCATTAGTATATAAAGTAAACAGAATTAATGTCATACCTGCATATGACTGTTCAAACCTATCTATATAAAGGACAAAATAATAAATGAATTCAATAGTTATTGCGATTGTGTGCTTTGCTACAGTATCTCCGAATATCTGTCAAATGATGCACTATGTGTGACGCGCGTCCTGCTTACTTCAAAATTTATTATAAATGTAATTTAGACATATTTTAGGTAGGCTTTAAAAGTAACATAAGACAAACCCAGTGAGTTTCTATCGCCGGCTCTTCTCGGTATGTGGCAAATAACTTTCAGTGCTGGTGGTAGCTTTGACAATGTAAAAATAATTTGTATAAAACTTACTGTCAATAAAGAATTTGATCATAATTTTAATTGTTATTTTGATGTCTTTTAAGATGACTCTTATTCAAAATGTATTTGTTTCTCTCTTAACAATAATTTTGAATGAATTAAGATAACTTCATTACCAAGTTATATTTCTATTATCCTCATATACTTTAAAATAGCTTCAAGTAAGTCTGTCTGTCATTCTCTAAATTCTTTTTGTCTATTCAATAGGTTTTGATTTTGTTGTCAATAATATTTATAAAATGGAACCTGAATGAAGGTTAAAACGATAATCTAAGACATTAATGATAATCTTTATCTTTTATTTTCAAAACCTATTTGGTGCTTTTTCAAATTGAATCACGCCATATTAATAAATTCCGAATCTAAAAACCTATATAGAGTAGGTAATATGTACTACAACATAATATCTTAATGAAATTATTGTCTCCTTATTTCTTTATAAATGTTTATCTAGCCGTGTTTCCCACAATCATTGTTAAAAAAATCGAAATCTAAATGGCTGTCAATGTAAAAAAGTCATCTAAAATTGTAGCCACTACCATAAAGAAGAACAATTTGTCATCTCTCGGTTCAGTGCAACACTCTCCAGTGTGGAAAGAGTGGAACGGTACAATAAATATTAAGTATGTAATTGACAATAGACGATATTTTAACAAAAGTGTTAGAACATGAAGCCCATATATTTAGAAGCATAGCTCTCCATTAATTTGGTTCAAATGTCTACAGAACTACTAACATAAAGTGTTGTATCGCTTCAGTAGATTTAGTATCCGTGTGTCCAATTTACTTCTATCTCTAGACTCTAGAGAGCTGTACATTACTTGTACGTTAAATTTGTAAAATCTACGGCGGGTTTGAAAAGGCTCAGGGGATTAGTAGTTTAGAAATTGTTACTTAATATGCTATTTAAGTTTATTACACAAATGTATACTAATGAATGAAATAAAAAAACTTTTAAACACAAACAAACTAGAAAAAACAAAAGAAAAGCTTCAAACTAATTTTAAAAAGAAAACATCAATGTTATATTTCTGGATGTATGTGTTTTTACTACTTTTTTACTGTTTTATAATCATTATATGGCTTCTAACTTTTTATAGCCCTAGTAATGTTTAACGGGAATTTTGTACCTATTAATTTTTTAAGCTGAAATTAATTTATTTTCTCATTTAATTTTAAAACATCCAACACAATAATTTTTGCTTAAAAAAATAGGAGATTATTTTTAAAATAGTAAATTAACTATTGTAAGTAAAAATATTAATATATATTTAATAAAACTTGTAAATATTATAAAAAGAACATTACACAAGATACGGTCAAAAGGTAATTTGGAGGAAAATTAACGCGAGCGGAAACACGAAATACACTTTGCTGTCTACTATAAGCTCAATTGTAGTTGATTGATCACATGTAGTAGAAATAATATTACAGGATCACAAATGTACTGAATGGTTCATTATGGAATAAAATGACTATATTAATTCCATGGTTCATATAGCATTTAATAACAATGCATATGTATACTATACTATTATATGTATGACATGGATTGATAACGAATAAAAATAAATAGTTCGTCAATTCGTGTCAATAGACCTAGATGACGAATGCGCCTAACCAATGAATTATTTTCAAATTTCAATCCCTGATTGTTAATTCTTCATATCGAATAATTGTAATATCCCTTTATTATTTATTGCTAATCATAAAAATACAATTTCTTTCGTCTTTCATTTGTTAATAGCAACCATTTTATACCAACTTACAGTAAATGTAATAACCGGTACTTCATATGATATTTTCTACTTGAGTAACTTAGGTTCTTCATAGTTTGTAAACATATACATAGGTACGCTGTATCATGACATTGTATATTTTGGTTCATGTTGTTCAGAATCCTTAAATAATTAATTAATCAAAATTGCGTTCACAGCTGTAGAGCTATGTTAAAATACAATAATTTAGAATCAAAATATTCATCACATATCTCCAGTTCCCGAATTCAAACATAACTATGAATACGATGTCAATACTAATTATATTATAATACTCGATTCACAGCGAGACATTAGTTTGTGATGAAAACAATTTAAACGTTACCAATCGATTATTCACAGAATTATGGGAATAATAGGATTTGCATTGGATAAATGTTTAATGTATGGTCAGATACAAAGGCTTCTATTCGTGCATAAAGTTATAGAATTAATGTCAAACTACAAATAATTAAAAAAATTAAAATTATAAAGATAGCTTGCAATAGAAAATATGAACTGTAGCATTACAGTTCATATTTTCTATTGCAAGCAATAATAGCATTATTATTCCACTTTATTGTGTCAAGTCAAGCTTATATATATTCCAATAAGTAATTTTATTAATACATTCTAAAATGTTATAACCTTAACATTAGAACATATGATTAATGAAAAGGATTCAATTTCCAGGTAACTACATAAATAAACAATTTAAAATTATTTAGCTGATGATGTCATCAATAAACTATAGTTCTTTTCTATGATAGATTGGTAACTATGCAAGAAAAATTAATATTGATATAGTTATAGTAAAATGTTGTTAGTAAACTAGGAAGATATGAATTATGACAAAGTGGTTGTATAGCTGCTCTATAGATAGTTTTACTGAATTAACCGACTTGGTTTAAATGGGATTTTATAACTGTGTACACCGTTGTGGAATTGGGCAAACATACATACATGTTATCTTTTGATGAGTAATTTTGTCATATCTCATTAGTAAATTTTGAATTAGAAATGTTATGGCAAGTCGTTATTATCTACTAAAGAGTAAAATCTCAATAAAATGATTATGCCTTTTATATGTTTTTTAAGTAATTGTTATGTAATATTGCTATTATAAAAAATATAAATAAAAATGGTTACGCCATGAACTAAAATTGTATCTTAATTAGTAGCCATTACAATTAAAACGAAAAATTTAGTAAAACGCTCAACAGTGTGGACAAAGTAAGACTATTAATAAATAATAAATCTATAATTATTAAAACATACCATTTATATTTGAACAAAAAAGTATTAGAACATATTTCTATCTTATATTTAGCATTTATAACAACTACCATTTCATTTAGTCTAAAGAACTAACTAAAGGTATTATATCTCTCAGGAGATTTAGTATTCGTGTGTCCAATTTATCCTTAGACTCTAGAGAATTGTACATTACTTCTACCTTTAATTTGGAAAATCTATGAGCGATTTAGAAGAGGTCAGGGATGTAGTAATTAAGATATGAAAATAGATCAATACCTTCTCTAATTGCAAACAACACAGACTGAATTATTCCTAGAAGCTTCACACACTTATCATAATAGATCTAGTTGCATTCCTTTAGTAATAGTTATTACTGAAATCAGAGATAACCGACATTTGACAAAGGAGTCCTAAATGAATTATAGTATTTACAGATTTTGTCTGTTTTTGTATTTAACTTTATTTCATTGTTTTTGTAAAAAAAGGTAAAAGAATTTTTAAAATCAGTCCTGTAGTTTTTGAGATTACAATACACAATACAATTAAACATACAATCTAACTTTATCTATTTATAATATTACTATAGATAATATGAAAACTTAACACGAATAAAATTATTTTGTATGCGACATTTCTGTTAAATAATTTTAATTCTTATTATTAGATAACTATCTTTTTGTTTTTCTGTACATATCATTGACAAACAGACATTCAATCTATTATGTAATATGTATTTGACAAGTATTTCATACTTCATGTAAAGAGCTCTTCAGTCAATAGACACGTCTGTTGCAGATACTTGTAACATCCTCATATTAGCCATCTTCAGATGTCGATAGACACTGATACTGACATTTGAGATGTATCATTCTCCTCAGACATTTATGTAAGTCAGGTAACTAAGTTGAGTTAATAACATGTAATTTACAGTTATATTTTTAATTATTCATTTGTTAACATTTTTTAAATTTCATTATTAGTATGTTATTGTAATTGACGTCTATACACAGACAACACTTCACTCTCTTCGCCGGTCATTATTATTACTTGTTTTAATTATAGTTATTTAAGTGAGTTTGTAGGAGAAGAAGAAACCTGCAACACAACTGCAGCTGTACAGAATCAGTATTACTCAAAGGTTCTAAAAATATTTTTATTTAGGAGTTACCTAATCCAGGACATCAACACTTAAGTCACAACGATATCTGCTTCAATATAATTTATAACACGTGTTACAATGATGTGTGATAAATACTTAATTAAAACTGGTTGTCTGTGTATATTTGTTATATCAGTGTTATAATTAACTCAATTGACTTTATTTTAACTTCATGTAAAATACAAATACTCTTATAATAAGCAATACCATTCCGAAAGAGATATAAATGCTGAATTATAATCTATATTTATTTTCAAGCAAAATAAGATAC
Source organism: Melinaea marsaeus rileyi (assembly GCA_918358865.1). Taxonomy (NCBI): domain Eukaryota; kingdom Metazoa; phylum Arthropoda; class Insecta; order Lepidoptera; family Nymphalidae; genus Melinaea; species Melinaea marsaeus. Next base: position 3,713,467 of record OU911094.1, read on the forward strand.
AGATTTAATAAGAGTAAAATATCTGAGTAATAATAAATAATAAAAATCCGTGCCCGCAGGGGGACACGCGTGGGTAGACCTCGTGTGTAACTCATTTAAAATATAACTCACTACCTAAGAATAATACATGATGCCGTTGTTTACATCAAAAATTTTCAAGCAAAAAGCGGTTTTAATTTTTTTTCTCGGAAAAGGTATCTTTTTTGGAAAAACTTTTGATACCTAAATTTAGAGTAAAAAATAACCTTTCTATTAAAAATACTTGTGATGCAAGAATGTTTACCAGAAAAAAGTTATGAATTTTTTTCCAAAAATTTTCGGTTTTTTTACCCCCACCCCTAAGTTATTGAAGTTAGGTTTTCAGTTTATCTACATTAGTTATAGGTATTCATCAAAGACATCATATAATATGAACGCGATTGATCTACTTTGTATAGGGAAAAAGTTATGGTCGAAAAACTGAAATCACAAAAAGTGAGGCCCTAGCGCTCCTTGTGTCCGGATTTCTCTGGTTAACGAACTTGACCTTCATTTTTGGATGGTTGATTTTTGTGCAAAGTTTGAAAGCGATCCGAGCGAAACTGCGGCCGCTATCGTGCTGACAAAAGTCGAATCTGGACGCACGCACGCTTATATATCTATATATATATATATATATATATATATATATATATATATATATATATATATATATATATATAAACTTTTTGACCAATGGTCATTTCGGACTCAGGGAAGAATAAGAAGACCTCCTGTGAAGAAATTTTTCCAAAATTCGAAAGTAGGGGACAAATGAATGGGCAGACCGAATTCTTCGAGGTCTACCCAAAACCGCTTCCGAGAAAAATAATTGAAATAAACTAAGATAAATATTGCAACAAATACTTATATAGTAAAATAATACTTTGTTAAGAAAATATCATCCGCTTATATAGTGCTAGCGATGCTACATTCACTGGCAATATCAGTTATTTGATACAGCAATATAGAGATACGATATCTCTGTATATTTGTGAGTATTCGGTCCACATTGACTTTGATGGTTTACCGATACAAAGGAAGGTACAAGGTATTCGAGCAGAGATTCAGAGAAGACTAATATTTAATTTCTAACCGTAATATTTAAATAATATGTACTAAAATATTAGCATATAATAAATGTACGTACAAGTTATTGAAGAACAATTATCATAAAGTATATAATGTATTGATTCATATGAAAATTAATAAAAAAAACTAACTAGTACTAGATAAGAATATGTATATTTTTTTGTAAATTCCATAAATTTTATTTTCATTGCAGGGAATGTGAAAGTTTTAATTAACTTTTTAATTTATGTTTAAAAATGTATAAATTGTTAATATTTTTGCTTCAAGCTTCTAAAACTTTTTGCAAATATTTGAAAATTGTAAGGTCGGAATTCGTTAATTAATATAAGCTTCATACATAATAAGTATTTATTTTTGTATTAATTCAACATATTATAATTTAAATATCACAATAGAATATTCCATAATGCGTGTTTAATATTAATATAAATAAAACAGCTGATTGTCCTATTTATATAATTAATACAATGAATGTGAATACATGAAGCAATCAGTTTAATTATCACTTATTACACACGTCATGTAACACGCGTGGTGTGAATTATATTGAAGCAGATATTGTTATTGTTACTTCACTGTTGTATACTTGGTGTAACCAACTCTTCATGATGTCATCTGATAAAGGCTTTTCAAGGTCTTTTAATAAAACCTTCAGCTGAGAACATTTGAAAAAATTCTAATATAGAAGTTTTGCTATCGTGTATTTTTTTAATAACACCTAACTTTCTTTTGTTTGTGGTTCCGTCTGTTAATAAATAACATCATTTGTATTAGCTTACGGCTTAAGATTATTATGATTTATATGATATTTTAATTCAGATAAAATATTCGTATGATTTTATATTTTATTTATGCTGTTTTATATAAGCGATATAAAAGAACATATAAGAATAATTGTGTTAATATTTACCAAGTATTTAAAGTAACAAGCCTGAAAGAAAATAGCATTTTTCCTGGACGGTAACTTGACTCACTCGCGCCATCTTCTAATTATACAATAAATACAATATTGGAATTATATTTTATTATTTACTTTTATTTTATGGACAATAGAGTTATAGATTAACGTTACAACTGCAGATGAAACACTAAATGACGTTTGAAATATATATATTTACTTAGACACATTATTGTAGGCTTGTCAATATTATATAGCCTGTTGGTCCATTCAAGTGGTTTTGGATATTATTTTTACTCAAGGATCATGAATTTAATTCTCACCAAGGACTCATCTCTATGTAAATCACAAATTGTTTTTGCGAGTTTGGTACTTTTTTAATATTCATGTGAGAAATTACCTTTTTATTGTTTTGTAAATAAATAACATTTACATAATAATCGTCAGTGGTATTCTATTCATTCCAAATCCGCTGGTGTGTGATAAAGCATTCTGTAGATCAGTCTGTCCGCTGACGTATTGATCTCACATCAACGCATACCAACAAACGACGACATACATCACTGACGAGATAACGCGCTCTTGTGGTTAAAACTGTAGTATGTTACCAAAATAATGAGAAATGTCTCTTTTTTTGTAAAGATATAGAATATGCTATATATAATATAGACTGTTTTTATTATAAGTGCCATGATAATAAAAAATTACAAGATATTCTTAATCATAACAACTTTGATTTAAAAAATAAAAGGATATTACCAATCGCAAACATTCACAGTCACTATCCTCCAAGGTGTAATGATCTCTGTTGAAGGACTAGTCACAGTGGCGGCAGATCGGGATTTGCGAAGAACCTTGCAATATTCATGAGAAAGAAAAAGAGCGTTCTAAAAAATTTCGAATGGAACTTGAACATTTTTTTAATTATTCTTGTATATCTACACAAAGAGGATGAATGTTTTTCGATGTTATTTCATTTCTCTCTTTATTTCACAGTTACACAGATATGGTGTGTATTTTGAAACTACATGGAAACTTATTAATTTCTTGTAATACTTGATTTCAATTACTTTTTTATTATTTCCATTTTTTTCCATACATAATAAAGCAAATGAACCTAACAAAAACTAGAAATTAATTGACAAATTGATTCTTTGTCATCATTTGATCGTGAAATATAGTCATTGTTATGAATTCTTCGACGAGTGCTTTACAGATACATTCACTGAAAAAGCAATCATGTTCATAATTAGCAGTATTCATCCTCGCGACTCGTACCGATCATTAATTACAATAAAACAAATATAAATTAAATATATTCTTTACAAATATATTATTTATAATATTTGATACTAGTTGATGGTTATCCTGTGACACAATAATATCATGTGCTGCTCCATCAAGGAGCACATTAATAAATGTCAGTGAGGTGTCGTGTGAGAAGTATTAACTCATTCCTTTGTTACTCTCGAGATATCTTGTGTAACTATATACAACATTATCGAGTACATACTTAAAGTATAACAAGTTAACAACCACCTTAATCAAATATAGATACTTGGATACAAACACAACAAATTATGATGATTTTTTGGTCATAAGCTGAGTAAAAAATGTTGATATGGATTTTCTCTCAATTGTTTATTTTCAAGAATAAGAAACGTTAGGCACCTCAATAATTAGGTTCCTAAAAGATATCTTACTACTATATCTGTTAATAATAAAAAAGTAAAATAAATATTTTGTAAACATAATTGTTTAGTAAGTAGTAGTAGTAGGAAAAGTTTTTGTTTTTTTTGTCTTAATTTTAACTGAATTAATTTATTATAATAATTATAGTATTTATTATTAATTTACATTTACAAAGAAATAATAGTTATAATTAATAATGACTTATTGTGTTTTTCAAATATTATGTTCTAATATTATGTATTGGTGAGAAGTTAAATAAGTAAGTAGATTTTATATGAAATCCGTCATTAATAATATTTTCTATTCATTGTAAAATAATTAAATATTTATATGAGTACAATTATTGATAAAGTATTTTCCAAACAACAGTACGTTATAAATACTTATCCAAATATATCATGACGTCACCATCCTGTCCTTATCTCTATTATTTGGTAAACGACGCAATAAATTAAAAAACCGTTGACCGGCTGACGTTGACTTTCCTTGGACCTGTGTTTTGGTTGGATTTTGAATTGCCTTTTAATTTATTGGAAATTGGAAAAGTTGAATACTAACCATTCACTTATATTTTATTCCAGAGTCAGTATTACCTGCGACCTCCGGAAGATGTGATGATGTTCTGTTGTAAGCTGCGACCGCTCGGTATCATGAGTATGTTACGTTTTTACATATTATGAGGATATTTTTTTGAGCATCTTTAATTAAAGAAAAATAAACGAATCCGGTATGATTTTTTTATTCGAACCTTCAAAATCATTATTTTCCCCTGTGTGTTCCCAACAAAGCTTTTCGAGGTCCAGGGGGTTCACAGCGTCTTTCTACAGCATCACATTTTGAATGCATCAGTCCTTATAAAAATAAGAAAGTAAGTTATTATATTTATAAGATAACTTTGCATCTTTCTTTAAAATTCCTTACATTCAATATATTTAGTTATAGTTTTGTTGCTAACAATTTATAATAAAGATTCAACAAAATATGTTAAAGTCAGTTTAAAAGTAGTTGGTAGTTGTAGATACTTTAACTGAGCAAACTGGAATTGGTCTCCATAACTTAGTGAGTGAGTAGGAGGCTTTGTAACTTTTATATTCACTGATAGTTCGCTGCAAGAACTTACAGGACTTCTATGATAACTAATTAAATGTATTGAAATAGATAACATCAATGTGGTAACAACCATTTATCATTTACTGAATCTCCTACAGCTACTATGCGTCAAGAATAAATAATAGTTTCTGAAGTTCAGTACAGTTCTATTCAAGTAACATAATTACATAATAATTGTACGTAAGTAATTCCTTCACGTAAGAATGATTTAATCTAATTTCTATCCGTTATCTCTGTTTCTATCTGTTTCATTTAACCAATGTCTTAACTGTATACTGAATGGTATTTAAGATATTATTAAGAAACAAACTAACCTTTTATGTTGATGATACATTTGTTGTTGTTAGACTGTACTTAGTAATATGATAATGTATTGTTAACAGAATTTGTTAAATTATTAATATCAATACAGTATTCATTCAATATGAAGTAAATTATAACTCAATTTTGTTTAAAATAAAATTTACTCTTGAATAAAAATAAATATGATTCAACTTATGGATTTAATTATAAAATTGATTATTTTGATACTACAGATTAAAACAGAATATATTTTAATGTAAGTAAATGGTGCAATAACATTTACTTTACTATTACAGATGAAATGAAACAGAGAATATATTTTAATGTAAGTAAATGAAGCAATTACAATAATTTTAGTGTAAGAATTTATGGAAATAAATATGTTTAATTTGCTGACCTTATTTCTGATTCAAATAACTTTAATATTTGGTCATTATTTAATTACACGAATTTCAACATGAATTCATACTTTATCATCTGATTGGGTTTTTGTTTATTTATTGAAGGAAATACTCACTTACAAAATTAATAATACGGAAAGATTTTTGATTTTGAACTTCAACAAGAATGTCCCGTGTAGATATTAATAATACAATTACTTGACAATCTCTCTGTACGAGTGTCTATGTGATAAACAAATACTTGGTAGCTCGGTTGAATTAACGTGTTGGATTCATAATTTATAAGTTCAAACAAATGAAAATAAAAAAGTGTAAAGCAAAAATGCAGACAGTAAAAGAAATAGTGGCTACACTTAAACTTAAAGATCATATTAACAAAAGTTTAAAAAACAGCGCACTCAATGTGATCATGATATAAGGAGAATATCGTTAGTCATTAAGTAATATTAATATTCTCAGAAAGTACTAACACAAACTACACTACAAGAAACAAAGTCTTTAGAACCCCTAAAGAGACGGGCTGAAATAAATGTATTAGTTTCATAGACTTATAGAAATAATCATGTTTAAGTAACAAAATGCGATTATTCAAGTTAATGGAACACAGAAGCTATAGTAACTGAGGCGGTTAGATATTCAACAGCTAAACTATAACCTAAACGATTATAATAATCGATGAGAAATATTATAATAACTAGGTATTCTTGATATTACATATAGATTTATATAACTCTTTAAAACACACTATATGTATATTTAATTTTATAATCAAGTAATATGATGTCGGAGGCTCGCTTATGAACTTGTATTTTGTTTCAGTCGGTGATGCGGAAAACGCGATTCAAAAATTGGTATTTCAGATTAAAATCTATATAAACTTAACAGAATAATATTGTGTGAGTTCGAAAAAAAAAATAAACATAAGTTATTATTACTTTGAACTATTTACAATTAGTATAAACTATTTATAAATATAGCATTATTATAACAGTTTAGTTATATGTTGAGCTCACAACTTTACAAACACTGAACACATCATTAATCAAATAAGGAGTAAGGAGGTTTAATTAAATGGAATCTCAACGGTTAGTATATAAATTCTAATTTTTAACTACAGCCAATATGAGATATAAATTTAAAAATAATTTTCTTCGACTAGATATGTTAGGAGTGTTTTTTAAATAGTATTTAAAGTTACATAAAGAGAAGCTTATGTTATTAATAAAGTGAGCGTTAAGAGCATCCGTTTAAATAGTTCCCTCGGAGACAGTGGAAAAAAAAATCCAGCAATATTTTGTAAATTATAAGCACTTCTAATAGAAATATAATAAAATGTAATAAAAATATTCTTATTTCTTTATTCGAAAGTGAAGTTTAAACATTATAATAAAATAAATTTAGACACAACTAAGACAATATTTTATTTATATCATAAACATGAAGAGGTAAAACAAAAGCTACCCTTCGTTTATGTTATAACGGTTAGGTGTGAGTTCACTTTTATGAGGCCATTTGGAAATAATTTCATCTTGTGTTTATGATGACAAAAAACTTTAGATCTTCAAACCCAGTACCCAAAGACGGGTCGCGACAGAAGGAACTCATAAATTAATAACATGATTATTTTCGTTAAAAAAAAGCATCCTAAACAAAGTTACCTTTTAAGGTGTTTAATGATATTTTGAACTAAGTCTAAAGATAATCTAATCAATACATTATTGTAACTAATGTACTATATTACTCTCTGTTATTGTCTCTTCACTCTAATAATAAGTCATCTATCATATCGCTTACAAAAGCCGTAGATGATAATTTTATTGTAAATTTAGACTCTTTTTTTTAACTATTAACTAATCTTACTGATGGTGATAAAATTTTGATATTACTGTTGGCTTTATGTCTAGGAAAATATGTTCAAAATTTACTCTTTCTTACTAACTATTAATAACTGTTTACAAATTAATTAAGGGGTTTGCAAATGTTACATAACATTAATATTAAAATTTCAAACTTATTTGAAACTAAGAATTAATTGAGCTGAGCGTAAGCGAAGCTCTTTACCGTTTAAGAACCTTATTTTTGAGACAACATCACATAAAAAAACTACTGAACCGATTTAAATGAAAATAGGCGGATCTATAGAGCTTGGGAATGGACATGTTCTTAAAAAAACAGAATTAAAATACCTCATTCCGTTCAGAAATTAAGGTCAAAAATCTGAGGGGGCTAAGCTCAAGTCCCTCAGCGCACGGCGGGGATCCTAGTGTACATTATTTCATACATATGGTATAGTGTCTTGTTTAAGACATTGTTGTCAAGAAACATAAGCTATATAGCTTTAAACCATTTCTACCCAACTATGATTGAGTCAGCTATATACGAGGACAATGCATTTCAAAGATAGATTATTTGGTTAATTGATTGATTGATTAATTACACTGATACTAAACATTTCCTTTGTTTAGTCGTTTAACGAAGATAGTAAAGCCTTTTGAGTGTCGTCGACATGTTAATCTTGATTAATTTACAAAAACTATTAAATATTTAGATTTATTCATATTCCTTGAGGCTAGCCACTAATCTATAAAACCATTGTCTATGGAATAATTCTTAATTTTTCTCTGATATCTGAAAATATATACAATCACAGACGTGTGTATTTTATACTTATATGCAATTGATAACGTATAAGGAAAATTTTGCATTCTTATAATTATTTCTAAAAAGTTTGAACAGAAGAACAGAAGAAGTGAAATTATTTAAAATAACTTCACGCGATGTTAGGTAGTGTTTGAACGTAATGGTGTACTATCTCCTTATTTTATCTTTACAACTTAATTATATTGTAAATCTTGCATTAATATATCACATTATATGAATAAATAATACAGTCGTGTATCGCTAGGGATTGTGTCATGAGAGCAGATGTCATCTCCAATTATCACTAACTACACAGTATCAATAGTACACCACAAGTTATTAGTGTTTACATACAAACAATAACAACAAACAATTTAATATAACAAGTATTCAATTCTACACTACTAATAGCAACATTCCACAAATCAAACCTTTCAAATGAATATTGTAAAGATAATTGTTTGTAATATTGAAGTAACAGTTACATGAGTTGTATGAAATGACTTTTGTATATCTATAAATGGTTGTATGGTTTCTGTTTGTGACAGCATGTTTTAAGCCACGTCCAGTATTTAATACATAAAGGTATTTCAGAACTAGGTTACATCGTCCATTTATGATTGAAAATTTACATAAAACGATTTGAATTATTCACTTTATATATAATCTATTTATAAAATAACAATATGTAGAAATACGTCATCATTTCTAAATAACATTTTTGTAAGGTGTGTTAGTATATATTTAAGAATTGGTTTTAATAAAGCGACCAGTGAAACCTATCATAGCTCAGATTACTTTGGTCTTTGAAACAACTGTATGCAAGATGTTTAATAAAGTAACGGAGGAAGATACGACTGAGGAAAATTTATTCATACATTTCTACTACGTTTAATTTAAGTAAAATATATTGCTTTCACATTTCCATACACATTCACTGCACACGTACATGTATGTAGTACAAATTATATAGTAGTATTTATACAAATCTTGTTAGAGATACAAAAATATATTTTTAAAGCAATCTAATATTGAAGTTAAAATGATTTTTTTTAATATAATATTTTACGTTAACTCATGAAATATGAATATAATGATAACTTTTATATTAATAATCTCAATCACATGATATTTTCTTCCGCCCATAGTTCAACTGATACGTTACAATAGGTCTAAGTATAGTTAACATTAAAACAGTATTCCGGTTGTTGTTCAGCAACAGTAGCAACAGTTGTCTAACAACAACTTAATATATTTAGTGATATCTTAAGATCATCTCAATGTCGACTGCAAACAAAGGAATTTAATCAAATTAATATCCTCCAATATCAGATATTCGTTAATTAGTAGGATCATCCTTACAAGAATACTTTTAGAGAATGCTTACAAAGAAGTGCTCTTGATAAGATTTTATCAAATAATTCGTTAGTTCACGAGCGTTATTTCAGAATATTAAGTACATACTCTGTAAATATGTTAACAATAATATTTATCGATCCTGTCTTCAACAACATTTTATTAATCTTCAGGAACGATCTTTAACCTACTTTAGAATTGGAATAAAACTTAGAAGGTTTTTTAAACTAGGACAAGTATTTTACAATTGCTAGCGCCTTCTCGTAATGGTGTGATTATGTAGTTGAACAGTTCCTAGGTATTTTGTATATGCATATATAACTTTACAAACAGGCAATCCTCTTGTAACCGAATAAAATATAAATACTGTTTTCCCTTTAAATACAGTGACAATTTGTTGCAATAATTAATATTATATTCCTTTTTAAATCAAGGTAAAATAAACACCACGGATCTCTGTTTTAGTTAATCTGTCATCTCGTTAGCTTACAATTATAAAATCATAGATAAAAGGGATTGTTTTATTATTTGTTACATAAATATTGATAGTTGGAAGGAATGAAGATTAAAATATTATATTTAAATAAGAATTATTTTAGATTATAATGATATTACACATTTTGCAATACAATTACTTTTATGACACATGTGTTGGTATTCAGAGTTGCAGACATACAAAGGAATTTATAGTCAGAACATCCAAAGCCACTGCGACAATTAAAATGATAATTTACATCGCGCATGTGACCTTTATAACATAACTGAAGTATGCCTCGTTATGCTTCTCCCTGCTAGATATGATGACGTACATACTAGAGTACTGCTCCAGGTTGTAATAATTATTAATATTTCTTACCTTCAAGAGTGTAATTAAGGATTGTTAAGGTAATGTACTCAACATTCTCCGCTCCACTCGAAGTGGGATTGGCACAAGTTTTTTTTCGCTCAGCGCTGCCTCAATTTTTAACATCGTAATGTCATCATTCGTACTATTTTCGTCGACAATTATCTTCGTCACTCGCTTTATCATATACGAGTAGATACGGAAAATGAAATAGAATTAACTAAAAAAATTTAAAACAGATTGCTCTTCATGGAAAATGTAGGTCCCTCTGTCCAAAAATCCTAACGATTGTTTATATTTTAATCACATATAAAAAGAACTGTCGCTTTTTTATTATAACTGCAGTCTCTTTAATAATACATTACATATAGTATATGTGAGTGTTAGTAATGCAATGCTGCAGTGGTGTTGTAGCGAGACAGCCTCCAGGTAGTGCAATAGAGCCTTGGATGAACTTAACATGTTTCAACCTCAAATCTGCTGCAAAAAAAACTTTTTAGAGTAGACGTAGATATCTTTCTAAATAGTCCATAGTATTGTTAAATCAATTACTTGTTTTACGCAACACAATATGGTAGTAATAATATGGGACATATGTTTGTATTTCAAACGATTTAATTATACAATAATTAATTAATTAATGTTACTAATAATAAACACATGTAATGAATGTAATGAAACCCAATATATTTGTGAATGTTGTTTCTTGTTACATCCCACGTCTGATCTTCATAGTAAAAGCATTCTTCAACGATCTTGTCTAAACCCTTAAAGGCAGATTCCTGAACATAGATTAATTAAATTCTCCTGACATAGAAAATTATTGTCTTAAACGTGAAATATAGGTACAATCTTGTATCAACGTAAATGGTATTTAATACGTCTGATGGAACCTACATTGAAGACTTTTTACATGAGAGGGGCTTTTGTATGTAGCTCCTAAACTTGTTCGGTGTAAGATGCTACTTACCCGTGTTTTGAAATGTATTTGCAGAAATATTTCATTAACAACAACCAGCTTTCAACATTTTGCTTTTACTTTTGGTTTATAACATACTTGTACGAGTATCATTATGACAGTGCTTAATGTAAATCAATTGTTAAAGTTTTATTTTAGTTATTTGTACGTATATGAGTTTATTACTCATATGTGAGCCGGGGGTAAGAGTTTGCTATAGCAACGGTTACGATGACAACGAATAATATGACAAAGGTTACCATAGCAACCTAAGTTCATATCCGATTTAAGTATGCCCAGCGAAGTAGGAGGGAATAAGCGAGTTTTGTAATAAATGCATTTTTTTAAATAATCTCACGTCATGTTATAGAATAAATGTTTTAAACAGACAGGAAATAACGAAACTTAATAATATATAACCTATTATAATGTTTTTGTAACTTTTGAATTTATAAAGACGAGTTCTTATATTCCATTACAATGTATCAATGTATGATTTAATGAAATATCAACCTACAGAAAGGGGCTCCTTAACAATGGAGGAATAATTTATATTTTGCATTTGATTGCAGAAATTCTATTTGATAAACAAAAGTTACTACTGTACTAGTTATTACGTAATTAACCGAACACAAAATATAACCTATTTATAAACAAACTTTTGTCAGTTAAATTGGAATACTAGCCCCAGGCTTAAGTTAACTGTTACCTCTTTAGTATAGTGAGAAACTACTATATCCCCGGAGAGTAGCATAACTTAAATTGGTTACAAAAATAGTATTAAAATATGAATAACGAAAAAAAATAATATATTTATGTTTCAATAGCTTAAATATAAAATATACAACAATATGACATCGGTGTTTAGTTATGATGAAGCTTGTACGTGTGTAACTTTCAGGGTACCTCATCAGTTATTCAATATGCAAGATTTGTGAGAATGTGAGTTCCCGCTGACCTCACAGGAATTATGAATTGAATCATTTATTATTCGTCTCTCATTTACATAGTACTGTGTTCCAGAGATGAAGAAGTACAAACATTTACTTTGTTTTAGGTAGTCTTCAATTATATTTTAATATTCCGTTTTAAAACTATTTTGTTCATCTTTGTTTTAGTAAATTTTTATAAAAAAGATAATTATTTATAAATATGTAAAACTTAAGATTATAAAAAAAATGTTAATCAAATTCAATACAATTTATTTTAATTAGTTTAAATATGTTAGATTTTAATTTAATTACTTTAAATATGTCTATGAAGTGCCAGTTACACTGTTTTAAAGTTCTAAAATATGTGAATAAATACAATCAAAATACTCCATTGATTCCTATAGAAAGACACACATTAAGAGAGGGTTTAAAAAAAATTTTGAAAACTGTCATGTCGTTGAGGAATAATCGTCAAAAAAACTGATATCCCATTGAAGTCAATGGGAAACGATGAGTCATTGCACTGGGCTCGCTTCGCTCAATATGCAAACGGCTGTCTGTTGGCGCCCCTAGTTAAAATAGTATATAATTAATAGTTCGTGTGACGTCATCGTCAACGTCATGTACGATGCAATAACAATATTGATACAAAATATATTTTATATGATTTAAAAAAAATTGTAGATTAAATTTTAAAATAATGTTTAATATTAAAAACATTGTAATTATTAATACAATTATTAGAAGTGTTATATATTTAAACGAAGTCCTCTGATACTTATTTAAACTGTAAGTGTTATTTAAATATTTCTTATGTAATGTATGTATTATTCTAGTCAGTGAATGTTAAAGAAACAATTTCTTTGTTATTTTATGATTACAAAAGTCAAAACCTTTCTTAATGGTTTTTATAAGTAGCACTGAATTTATCAAATTACAAAGCAGTCCTCGTTTGAGACTCACAAAGACGTGTTCACAACAAATTACACTAAAACAAGTTCATAACAAATTACTGATCACTTTAAAACATCACTTTGAGATACGAAAAAAGACTTTTTTGTAGGAGGTGTTCTTTATTAAAAGTTATATATTATAGTTAATTTCAGTATCGTCTCGTAGACGTAGAAACAGTCGTTGAATATTTCTATTTTAATCAACATAATGATAGATTTATTTTAATCATATAGTGAATGTAAGTGGAATAATAAATAGGATAAATAGAAATATACCTGAACTTGTCTCCAAAATTCCTTCTGAAAGTTAAGTTGGCTGCTTACACTTCCTTATAACACTCAGACGGCACCTCGCGTACTTCCTTTCTTTTATTTTGACACAGTTCACAAAATATCTCCACGAGCTAGTAGTAGATTGTACTAAAAGAATAAAACGTACCTGAAACAACAAGGTGTTAACGTTTCTTTAATTAAGAGGAAGATTTATTTGAAATTTATTGTCATATTTTACTCTAAAATATGCATATAATGTAATATATTCTATGGAATTGAAATGTACTTTCCTTACTTTTAAATAAAATAATTTTTACATAAAAGTTATGTCGTACTAAAATATACTTCTAGTTATGTTTCAAAAGCGTAATGTACATGAGCAGACTTGTTTGCTTTCCAAATTACTTTCACCCAATTAGGTCGGATAAAACAAAAAGGTTGTAAATAAAACAACCTTTTTGTCTCAAAACATATCTTCTGTACAGTCACTATCTTTTGGATATTTTTTTCATAATTCTTTATTTAAAAAGAAAAATAGGTGTAAAATCAAAATACTGTTTAATAATGTTAAGATACATACATAGTGTAATCAAAGCGAACAATTATAGACTTACCAAAGAGTGAGAGAATTAATTAGAGATATTGTAAATAAAAATTAACATAGTAATACTCCTGACAGCTCTAACTGCTGCCTCGAGCGAAGGACTGACTAACTTGATAAGGCACGCTGACAAACAACAATTGAATGTTTAACAAACCTTACAAACAGACAAATTTACAAAGGTATTGATATAAAAAACTATGTTTGATATCTTCATATAAATAAAAAATATTTTTTATATACATTTATGACAATAACCTTAATATTCAATCAAACGTCAGAACAATCGAATTAATAGAAAATGTAATTATTTGTTTACATAGAGTACATTATTATATTCAATAGTTCTGCTACTCTACACATTGACTGTATTAATGATTGCTGCATATTTTAATAGTCAAAGTATCTATACCTTTAAAGTTTTTATAACATTTATTTTTACGAACTTCGAGTAAATGCATGCAAACTGGGTTCGTTAGAAATTTTAAGCTGCAATATGAAGGGTACCTGCATTGCATACAAAACACTCATTAAGATTAGATCGTTTTTGAAATCGTGCCGCTTTTTTACTTTGACCTTTTTATCTTCATCGATGTGAAAGGCTGTTAGTCTTATGAAATTAATCACCTTTTGACAATGACGCCAAATAGTATATTACATATAAACTAACAGTCTGTCAATCTGTTAACAGTTAGCAATACTTCTTTTCAGAAACACACACAGTGAAGGTAAAAATAATATTAAAAAGTAATCCAATCTATTATTTCTTTTACAATTGCTATATACATATATTACTTTTACTGTCAATATTAAAATTATCAAGAATATGTAAGTTCTGTATTACTTCTTTAATATTTCCAAAAAGAGTTTCCTCTGTTACGTTTCAAATCCTAATAATATTTAAGTGTTCAGTAACTTGTTGTTACATTTACAATATACTTTTATGTTTCAAATAAAATTACATCCCTTAAGATTATTTTTATATATTTCTTATGTTCATAGTGTCATAGTCTGAGCGCTTTACTATTTTTATTCATATCAACATTGATAACACACGAGATGAATAATTGGAGCTGGAGAAAACGAAAATAAAGAATTGGGTATTTGTATAATATTTGGTTTTACACGTGAGTCCTTTACATGGTGTAAGATGGTGTGTTATTGTAGTTGTAGTTGTTGTAGCGGATGTAGTGTAAATCTCATTATCTTATTGCATTATCTTAAGTAACGAACATCATAAAAACAACATATTTTATTATAACACTTGACACGAACATTATAATATACACATGTATACTGTATATACTTCTTGTCTGTATGTAACAAAACAGACGACACGTGATAGCTCTACTGGTCTCTTACATTTTATTATGTTGCATTACTCAAGATTTAGGGTAAGTGGCAACTATATTGTGATAGCGAATAGCTCCAGTGATGTATATCTTAAAAAAAAGAACTATTTTTGTATTCAATAATCAGATATTAATTAATAAATAACAATCAACTAATATTATTAACAATAATCTTCTATTCGAGGTTGAAAAATAATAAATGTGAATGTTAGGAAATGTTAATCAACCTAAAGGTCTTAAATTGAAACTATTTATTACCAAACACAATACATTATAAACACAATCAGTGTCTCTAAATGCAAAATACTTTATCTTGTTGCTTCAGTAATGTTTTATTCCACTCAGTCTGTTGGGGACTAGGAGGAAACAATATGAGATCTATGACAATAAAAGAAAGGATCTGCGAGGCTTTAGAAGACTTACAAGAGAACAACCTGCAATACAATGCAATGGTTGTAACAAAATGTTGCAAGAAGTTTATTTTATTTTATTATTGCTTCAAACTGATTTAGTTTCTTACTAATAAAAAAAAACTTGATCTATTTATGAAGTAATAATAATTATATCGTATGCTTAATTTATCTAAGTTATACTCGTATAGTAACTTGATACACAATGTCTACATTTTTATTAGTTTCATAACTGATACGATTTAATGAGTTTAAAAAAACAACACTGCAATTATAATGTTACTATTTATCACAATTAATCATTTTTACAATATATTATGATGGTGATAAGTTTTCTCTTTGTCCCTTTTTAAAATATTTAGCAAGAATGAAATATAATGTTTGCTAAATAAAATAGTATCAGTATTACAACTACAAATACAACGTCTTAGAATGTAACTCTCATGCATTTTAAGACTATAATTAAGAAGAAACAGGTTTTACCAAAATACATGAGATATTTATTTATCTAAAGTAACTACAAGCAGCGCTAATGAGAGTGATTTAAAGCGAGTCTTGTATTTAGTTTTCTTAAGTTGTAAGCTCACAGCTTTAACTAATTTGTCCTCTCCCAATTAAGTTTCATTTTGGGGTGATACGGGCACTTTTTGTATACGTCATGTTTATATTTTTGTTTTAAATATTTACGAGAGCGAAGTTGTATTAGAGTCAAAGGTTTTTGTTTCATTAGATACATACTACCTTCATCTATATAAATATTTACGAGAACAAAATTGTTTAACAATCAAACGTTTTCACCTCTGTTACGTATACTGCATATTTATGTTTAAAGTACAAATAAAAATGGATATGACCAACTAACTTACAAATCTAAACAAAGTATTAAAATTATACAAGTGGTCACAAGTTGTTATGTTACAAGTAATATTATTTTTTCTATTTACATTAAAAAGTGCTGAGAGATATCGTCGGTGAAGTTATATCAGATCACGTACGGAATATCTGTCATTGTGAGATATTGAAGAGAAGCTGTTCTGATCCTTTTCATGATAAACATTTCACTTGTTCCGCGTTATTAAACATTCACTAAAGGGTCCGCTGAGCTTTAACATTTTGTATCCAAAGTATTTTAAGGTATTTTATCTTTTGTTTACTTTTTACGCTACTTTTTAAGGATTGAAATGTTACAGATAGATTATAAATCTCAAATAGTTATCTGCTCTAGATTTTAGACTGAAATACGAGTTTCGGCTAATAAGTTCGCGGCTTAAGGTATTAAGTGATGACTTAACTTCTCATTATGATACCACTAATTGCTGTACTAAAGGGTAGTATGAATAAGGTATTTTATTTTAGTCGTTATTCATTGAAATGTTGTATCAAATAGAAAACTCTTTCATCTCAGAGCTATTTTCCCTTGCGTTCTAAAACTATAACAGTTATGCTAATATAAAGTATTGGAAAAATATTTATCTGAAATAGTTCGTTAAAAAAATTTGCGACAGCACATTTTTATGTGTATCATTACCAACTTTACTCCCTGGATGCGTTGCGATCTGCCACTGTGCGGTTATTAAGGACTTTTTTTCTACGTACCATTCGAATGTGGAAAGAACTCCCTTCGACGTTTTTTCCAGATCGGTACCACATGGGCACCTTAAAAAAAGGCGTTTACTCCTACCTCCAACGCCGGTAGTGCTCTTGTGAATCCTTGGATGTTGCAAGAGTTCATGGGCGGCCGCGATCACACATCAACGGTGACCCGCAAGCCCTCCTCTAACAAAAAAAAAAAACTAACTTTAGACACTACTGTCGCTAAATATCGAAAGTAAAAATAAAATCTCTATTGATATTGTTGTAGGTTCTCGTAACTAGTAACTTAAATAGACTGCCGTGTTTGTTCCTACCAAAGGAATAAAGGATTGTACACCTTCTAAGTCTTAAAGATTCTATCTTGTGAAAATATATTTTAAAACCAAGATCTTTATTATAATTACAATCTGGAGCAGATCAGCAATCTTTAAAGAGACAATAAGCTGATTTGAAACTTTCCTCCTCAGTCAATAAATATATTATACAATAAATGTTTATGTAACAAATGATTCAGTTCAACTTTTTAGAGTATTTAAGGTTTACTTGTGTTTGTGTTTGTTTTGTGAATTATTCTAATTTCTTGATCCTAATTGTCCTAATGATCCTAATTTCTTTTTGTGAATAATTTTAAAACAAATACTAGTATAACTGTTTTTTGATTATCTGATCATGATTATTATTATTTGATAAATAGTTAATATTAATGTATATTCTAAAAAATTAAAAGCAGAAAATGCTAAGGAATCAAATGATATCCGATAAACTTTTGAAATACCTCAATAAAGTATAAGTATAAAGTATAGTTTGAAGTAATATAATATACAATTAAATATATTAAAATTTATTTTCATCACAAAAATAATTTAAGCTGTAATCTTTAAATATTTAATGTTTGTTGCATGCCATTATGTAATTGTAATATGAATCTGATTGCACAACACACATCAGTACTTACACTGATTGTTATAATTAGTACAAACTCGAACATTTACAATATACAAATTACGTTTTACTCATTTATGCCTATTTCATGTATTTGTGGAACACATAAGTTTGTATTATATTAAGTCCCATAGGTTACATGAAAATAAGACATGTCTCATATTTGTTACAATACAACCAAATTTGTTATAACATAATACAGTTAGATATAATTAAGAAATTACAAAACTATCACTTCTCTGGAGTAATTATTATAAAATAAATATCACAAGATAACTTCTGTTATATACTGTATTACATTTGTTAGTGAAGAGCACTCGCTACACTGAGCTGTGCTCAGAGGACTCTGTTAATATTACACTGTGCTCATCACACATCATTAGCAGTGTCTAATGAGAGTCATTTACATACAGTTTGTATATCCTACAGGATACTATAATAAATTAGGTATAATGCCTGTATTGTATGTATATTGTATTATTAACTTATAATAACAATTCGTTTTTGTTTATAATATAATCATTATTAATTATATAAATTGTAATGAATTACACAAAAGTATATATGAGAAAAAAATTAGTTGTTACCCGCCCGCTGACTTCTATAACAAAAATCTTTTGAATCCGTTCAGCTGTTCAAGCAATGAATGAAGAACTATAAACATATAGATCTTAAGTATTAACGATAGTATCTGTATTTATACAAATTATATTATTTAAAACAAAATTAAAATAATACTATTGCGTTGTCTTAGTAACAGTTGGAATAAACGTAAGATAAATATTGAAACAAATCCATATATAGTAAAATAATACTTTGTAAAGAAATATCTTCGGCTTAAATAGTGCTAGCCATGCTACATTCACTAGCAATATTAATTATTTGATACAGCAATATACATATACGATATATCTGTATATTTGTGAGTATTCGGTCCACATTGACTTTGATGGATTTATCAATACAAAGCGTCCCAGTAGCAGCACGAGGCACACAGTGCAGTACAGTTATAGAGAATATATAAAGACTAATATTTAATTTCTAACCATTGTATTTAAATAATTTCTCTTACAATATTAGTTGGGCAAAGCGAGCGGTGCGTTCTACTGGAGACATTTTCACATTCTTTGTTACGAATTGGCTCGAAAACTACTTGACGGAATATTATGAAATTTTGTAATCAAAAGACACAAATTATGTGATGGTTTAAAAAAAAATTGAAAAATGTCCTTTACTAAGCGCGTGAAGATTTTTTAAATCGATTTGTACTGTCTCCCTGTTCGATTTTTTTTCGCGCGGGCTGTCTTTGCTCAATATGCAAAAGGCACCCGAGATTTCGCGAACGTAGCGAGTCGAAACATTTTTAACATTTTTCCCACAACAATTTGAGACTAGCCCCCATAATAACAAATGATAGTCATAAAAAGAGCTTTCTAACGACATACGTCTGATCATTATTGGTCGGTGGGTACATTTCGCCCGTTATCCTTTGTTTGTTTGCAAGCAATGAAACTTGATTTATGTTATTAATATATTTTTATTTATTTATGTAATAATAATAATAATTTTGCGTTAAGACAAAACTGATGATTGGTCCATTAGTAATTTATAAATCGATGGTGCGATAGACATTTAACCCTAATTAGAGTCGGGGCTGTGAAATATTACTTTGTGAACAAGAAAGTAAACAAATATATATAAATAAATATTTATAAGAAAAAAAATAGATATCAAACTAATGTTTTTTTATGCTAATGCATATATTATTAAATTCAATCAAAAAGTAAGTTATTACTCCGTAAAATTTTAGCAATGAGGTCAAAAATCGCGTAGAAGTGTATACTAACATTTTGGTAAATACCATCTTGTTAATATCTTTTTTACTTCTGCGAAGTGGTAGTTTGCACTTTTTTGGGTCATGAGGCAATTCATATTTCGGTAAAACAATATTTATAAGAATATGAAGATTATATCAGTAATGCTTTTTGTAAGTAGATGAGAAAACAGATTACCTGGCGATTAGTATGAATTGCAGCCTATGTCCATGAGCAAGATGTTATAGACGTTCATTTAGAGATAAAGTTAATTTTATTTTGTAAAGTCAATTACTAGTTATTAATTATGACAAGTCGCTTGGATCAAGAATGTATTTAAAGATAAATTATTGAGTTAAGCGGTGCAATAACTCTTGGTATATTAAATGTAATCCGTGTAATGGAGATGCAGTCCGTTCCGTTCCAGTCACTGTATTAATAATATCCGCTGTACTATGTTGATGTATTGATGGTTGATCACTGTACTAATTAAGGGAGTATATCACTTCTACAATACATAATCTGTATCTCTTTAGCGATACTTGAATATTATTTTATTAAATCTACGTTTCTGTGACGATTAAGAAAATCTGAAGAAAGTGAAGAAAATTTATCAATACAAGACTGAATTGCCAAAATACAAATTAGATAAAGATTACTCCTCTTATTGGGATAACTTATTGTCCAATATGGAAAACAAACTGAATGGTGTACGTGAAATACTACTCTCATATATGTTGATTTATTCCTGTGGGATACACACCTGGTACTCTGTGATACATACCAGTGATGACACTCACACACTTGGACCGTCCCTGTCACTTAATATTAAATAAACAAATGAACAATGGATGTGACTAAGCACTATGTGCATTATACTGCACTTGGAAATTTTTAAACTTATAAGTTGATAAGCTTTTGTACCATAAGATAGAACTTATAGTTTTAGATGAAGAACATAACAACAACAGTAACACATTAGTTTAGGAATAATTTTATGGTTTTCTTAAAATACTTGTTGACTAACTTACAGAGCAAATCTTCTAGTAAACATTGGTGTCAGTTGATATCAGTGTATAGAGATTTAAATATGTATGTATATTTATTATTGTTCAAACTCAATACAAATTAGTAAGATGTCTTTAACTCCTAAATTATTGTATTTATACTAATATAATGATTACGTTGAAACATTAAAGCAAAAACGTAATGAAATACAACTTATACAATAGAACAAACATGGACATTTATTTAGTTTGAACATTTTCTTGCAGCGGCAGAATAGAATAAAAGTTAGAATAAAGATATAGCAGGGAAGTCTCGAAAGACGTATCACCGCTGTACCTCGATTTATTTATATTCTACATTCTAGAATAACATTCAAGTAGTTAATAGCGCAAAGAGACGATCAAATTGTTTAGTAAAGTAGTTTAAAAGTATTCAATATTGAGTTGTTTATATTAGAGTTAAGACTATTTTGCAATAATTATATCGAACCACAATTCGACTTAATACTTTGTTTATTTGCACCTTTATTCAGACAACTTACATTTTTATTATATTGTATACAAGTTTAGATCCTGTTAAGAGTATTATGAAATATAGTGGCTAGGTCTCAACCAACATGGCTTGATACTAGACTATTTATTTCTTTCTTTAAAAAAGAATACTTACCAAAGTTGTAATAAATAAAGAAATATTTCTGTGATTTATTCATTTAATTTATTCAATATGTAAGATTCCGTCTGTCAGTAATAATTATCATAGTATTCAATTCAATCAGTTAAACGTAGTTGCAAATAGCTCAGTTCCACTCCACTGGTGAGTGATCGTCGCTGATGATATTGATGGCCGTAGTGCTAATGGTCGATAAAAAATAAAGGGATTATATAAACGATTCGAATACAAGACTGAATTGCCAAGAAGCCAAATTAGATAACGGTTTCTCCTCTCATTGGGATAATGAACAATAAGTAAAACATACTCTGAATGGTGTACGTGAATGTACTCGTGAATGTACTCATAAATGTTGATTTATTCCTGTGGGATACATACCTGGTACTCTGTGATACATAACACTGATGACACTCACACACTTGGACCGTCACTGTCACGTAATATTAAATAAACAAATGAACAATGGAACTGACAGAGGACTATGTGCATTATATATGTGCATTATCAAAATTACTAACCTTATAAGTAGATAAACTTTTTTATATACGAGTTATGTTACTACTTCACGTTAATGTACTTGTGAGTTTTATTAAAATTATGATTCATCATTTTTCTCACTTCTTTGAAAAGAATATAAAAAAAAGTTATGATGCTACTGATTGGTATTTTTATTAAAAGGCTTCTTTACTTACATGTTATTTATATAAGACATGTTCCGTGGATTAGAAACGATGTCAGATACATTGGTAACAACTTAGAGCATTCCTTATAGGTACATAAGTATATATATTTCTAACAATCTATAAAATATATAGTTGTAACTTTTGTTAAACAAGTAACATTGCATTAGATATCCGACTTCTTTCTCTTCACTGGTTTCAAATACAGGCGAGCGGGTTTGTGTATCAGATTACACAGACCCAAAGCATTGTAGTTTAGTTTCAAGAATAAGTAAAATATTTGACTGGTAACTTGTAACTTGTTGAGTACATGCAGAGTTAGTTAGTTACTACACATTAATAAAACTAATATCAAAATATATGTGTCATACTAATACCATGGTAAGTACCTGCACATACATGTTACAATGTTAGGTTTAGGTCTTCTATTTTGTTATATCAAGTATTTTTATCTTCCAAGACTAAGGCTCAAAGAGGTTAAAATAAATGTTAAATTGGTATATAAAAACTTAAGATAAAATTTTACGACAGATTAAAGGAATTCCAAACGAGCTGTTCTCGAACAATTAAAAGATACAATCCTCTTTATATCTTGAAAGTCTCAGATCTTGTTATCTCTTGGATAAGTCTGTTAGATAATACAACAGCTGAGGAGATTAAAAGGCTATAAACTTTCATAAGGTGCTCCGAGGATCAAACAACAACTAACTTTTTTGTTATCATATACTCATTCTGAAGATAGGTAGGACAACTTTATTTTATGAACTGAAAATACTTGTAGTAATATTAATCTATTATATAGTATATTAAGTATATCGTCATGTTGTAGTACAATCACATACACCTTAATTATTATCACAGTTTAGAGTGCACTGAATACTGAACTACATTGTCATGTAGTTGGTCACTATTGTTGAGATTGTCCATTCACAGCTCGTCTCTGTCTGTACGCAGTAATAACAGGTCATACTCGGGCTACGAGTTCTCTGTTAAGGAGAATAAAACAGTACTTAGTCCTTTGACTTTCACAATGCAGGTAATGTTAACTATTTTACGAAAATTAAAATAACGTTTTTTCTTTTCAAACATCTCTTTACGAGAACCTATTTAAATGTACAAATAGACAAATAAAGGTCTTATAATTATGTTTAGAAATGTTTGATAATTATAAAATATTTATATAGTAGTAAATACAAAATTTGTACGGTTTCCTTCAGAATACAGACACGGAACATAATTTGGATTTTACCAATTGAGATTGCACCGTATACAAATGCATGGTATAACTAAATTGTGGAGAGTAATGTGGAGATTTTGGTTTCATAAGGAAAGAGCAAATGGAGTGGACATACTGAATATGTGCATATATAAATAAATATTAAACATTCGATGTATATATACAATCATTCACACGACACCGCTTACAAATTAGCAACGTTTAAATTGTTCAGATCACAAACGAATGTGGCACGATACATATTGCTTAATATCAACCAACCTAAAAACACAATGTTAGCAACTAAACAAAAGACAATAAATAGAAAATTGTGAAAGTGTCGTCATAACCCTTCGTAACCAACGAATGGATGCAGAATATTCTCATATGCGAGGGCATATTTTCTTGTTACCAAATTTTTTGAAGTTTCATTTGACAATTCTTTGCTTTATTTTATTGGCAACGTGCGACTCATTCTGCACTGCGGAGCGTTCCACTGAATTGAACGATAGAAAATTGCTTTTCATTTATGGCATCGTTTTGAGATTTCTTTTATTTATTTAGCTTTGTTAGTTAGCTTAGTAAAATTATTTGGAATAGTAGACTTTTTCAAGGTTATGATAGTTTTCGATTTTATTAACCAGTGAAAATATAGTTGCCCATTATATAATTATAATATTATAATAAATAAATCCAAAATATTATTATCATCAAAAAAAATTTATAAATTTAACGGACGAAAAATTAAATTTGATTAGGAATTCAGGTATATGATAATGTTACTTGAGGAAAGGCAGTGGATTAAGTAATCAAAGTAGTTTTAAGATACTGAAACAAATAATAAAATACTTAAAATCAATTTGACAAAATATTGTTGCTTTTTCAATGCATATTATTTATTAATCGCAGATATTAAGTTTGAGGTTTGTCACAGGAAACATCAGAAGTAGCTTGCGTGCCACATAACACAACGAATAGGTATTAATCTGTACGTGCCCTCCTTCACAGCCGCCGGTTTAACTATAATAAAAGTTACATGAGAGCAATTAATGCCGGATTAAATTTGTAGTATCACACAAAATTGTTCTCTGCAAAACTTTTGTTTCATAAGACAAGGTCACTGTCCACTACAGCATCAGGCGGTCAACTAAACTAGTCGGAACTAGAGTCTGCTGTTTCATAAAATTAATATGTATTTTGGAAATTCTAAAGTTTGACTTTGAACTTCTAAACCATCATTAATTATATTTTGTCCTTGACCTTCAGTTGTCCAAAAGCTAATATAACTAAACTGACTAACTGAAACTAAAGGATGCATGTGTATTAAATTAAATACTGCATTCAGTTCTGCTATATATTATTATTCATAGGTATATATTTAAAAAAATCAGAATATTTCATATTTGGATTATGAAAGAGAAAGCACGAACTTATCATTACTATAAGAAACTTTATTATAGCTTAATGCATAGATAAAATTAGGGTCTAACTAAATTTGAATAAAATCAATGTTATTTTTCATATAAACGCTCAATATTAATCTAATAATACATAATATTAGAAACTTTTTCTGTCGCTCTTTATGTGTGTTTGTTTATGCTAGTATAGATTAAAATTAAAAACTTATCTTATCTACAAAAATATATAATCTAATAACACACAAATATTTTAATATTTTGTTACTTTTGTCCGGAGACTTAATCAATTTTTATACTTTATTGTTGTCATTCTAATCTAAAGACAAATCCATCTACAGTTGCTCTTGATGATGCATATGACTCCGTCTAAATATATTACAAAATATATTATATTAAAACAAAAAATTACTGAGCCATTGTTTTAATTAACTATCTTTGAATTGTTATGAATATTTAAAATCGGATACGCAGTCTCAAAGATTATTTCATGAATACAAATCCTTTTGCTGTAGCTAACAACGACACGCTTTACCTTGTATTAATACTGTTGCTCGATAATATATTATTTATTATGGTTGTCATATATTACAGTAGTATCACAAATCATATTATGATAACGGTCGCGGACTGACCCACATCAATTATGAGGGTCAGACCAATTAACTAGGTTGACCCCTTCCCTCCCTCATCCCTGTTTATTTTCCGTTAACTTGGGTTAAACATAAATATTTGCGAGTCGGTGTCAACGATGTATGTTCTTTATTTGTTTAGTCATAAATGGATCATAACTTTTGTAGTAAATTATTTGTCACATGTTGCTATGTGTTTAGTTATGTTTGTATATATCTGCTTACTTTGTTATATTTATATAAGTATACAATTTACTTCCTGCATTGAATTCTCAGTTTGCATTTGTTTTAAATTTTTATTAAGATTGAGGAATGAAACCGTGAAATATATCTTCAATAAAATTGTTTTACTCCGCATTTATCTAGAAGCTATTAAAAGAACTCTTAAAAAATAAAGCAAAACGAGGAAAACATAGACATAATATTCCAGGAGATGATCGGATATTCGTCAAATTCGAGTTGTTTACTGGTTTTTAAAATATAAATACCGCGGAAGATATGAGGATTATTTTAATATATTTAGCCCACGCTCTTGGGATTGGGATTCTCGTAATGTAAAAATAAAATGTAATAACAGTCGTAGATAATTGAAATACAATATGCAAATAACATTTGTACAAATATTTGAATATTTAATCATCGAGGAAAAGTAACATTATAGAACTATAATTAAAATCTTGACCTTTTAAAAATATGAAAATATAAAATTCTACATTTTGTAAACAACTCTAATAGATGACGTCTCCATCTCGTTAAAGATGATTATATACTCGTAGATAAGTATTTGGCAGAGCGCCGGAACGGTTTACTAGAGGTCACGGGTTCGAGTCCTACCTGTTTTGATGATTTTTTTATTGAGTACAAGAAAATACTATTCAGATACCTCTGAGAAAAAATTGGTACTTACCTATTAGTACAAGTACCATTATCAATATTAATACTGTGTGTAATATTTTGTGTGAATCATTTAAATAATATAATCCTTGTCAGTTGACATTCTCGTTATGACTGGAACTATGTTAAATATTCATTGAGTCGTTGGTAAATGTGTTTGTTCGGTCATATGTTTGGTTATTGCTATGATTTATTGTTACATTGCTTTGGTGGTTTGATAATTGAATATTATTAAACGGAAAGATTGAATATTCTATTATCATTAATACGCTACACATTTGTCATTTATATTCTGTTTATTTTGTACTAGAAATGAATGAATTATAAATGGTATTATAAGATTATGGCTACTAATTATTTGTCAAAAGACGGAATAGCAATCAATAGCTACTTTTTAAATCTTTAATTATTTAAAAACTTTTGTTATTCAAACATACCAGCCCTATCGTATCTTATTCTAATATTTTCAAACACATTAAACTATCAAAAGCAAACTTATAAACTATCTGTGCCTCCACTGTAGTTGGTGACAGAATGCCATCAAACATACCAACATATAAACAATTTAATTCAAGAGCATTAACATTCCTCCTTAATGTTGCATTGCGATTACATTCAAATAGTAAGTGATAAACGTCCTCCACCTTTACATTTAACAGTTAGGGGAGACAGATTTATTCAGTAAAACAAAATTGTTTAATGGGACGTGTCCAGAACGCAGTCTGTGTGCCATTTTTGTTAAATAGCTACTTACGTTATATTTATAAGCAACACTACTGCAGTTGTACAGAAATCGATTTTATTCAAAGGTTATAAAAATAGTTTTATTTAGGAATTACCTAATCCATGACATCAACAATAAAGTCACAACGATATCTGCTTCAATATAATTTATAACACGTGTTACAATGATGTGTGATATATATTTAATTAAAACTGGTTGTCTTTGTGTATATTTGTTTCATCAGTGTTATAATTAACTCAATTATTTGTTATATATATTAATACTAAACATCAACTTTGGCATGTTGTATTGGTTTTCATATGAAACATACAGTAAGTGTTGAGTTAAGACAAAAATGTAGACTAAAAATTACATTACATTTATTAATTATCTTCCTGAGTTGGTTTGTTTGAGAAAATTGTATGTTAATCTCATGAAGTCCTTAAAAACATAATATGACATATCCATTCCTATAATATTCAAAACTATTCGACATATTTTATAAAAATGTGAAATAATATTTCTCTAAAATAATAATTTTGGTTCCAGAAAATTATTGTTGAATTTACTTGACCGTAAAAGGAACAGTTGGCAGTAAACTTAAATATATATTGCTGAAGAATTTTATATCAGTTATAGTTCATTTAGTGCACAAGACTATGAAGGAGCTGTCTTTGTTACAAACCAATGAAGTATGTAACTACTGACGAGACGAGACTTATTTAATGATATTGCTTCAAATTTATATCAACTGTGGTACAAAGTAAACTGTGTGAGAATGTTCCTTTACTCTGCCGCCAGCAACGATTGCATTGTTGCAATTTATTTATATGATGTTTGTATACTTTAATATTTTAAATAAGCTTTTTGGAAGATATTTATGTATAGACTTTTATATATTCAGTTTAGTTTACTATTAGTACGTTGCTTATCATCTATTGGTGAAGGTTAAACTCTGTCTTATCTTCATGAAGGTTTAACATCTTATTACTCACTAACACTAACACAGTATAAACTGATCTTTATCAAGGTCCTTCAAGACTTTGGAACACTATAAGTAAATAAATGTTACCAATTTATTTATCTTCATTGACAAACCAATAAATGTTATTTAACTTTATTGAAGCTTAACCAAATATATCTTAAAACTCAACCTTAATACTAAGTTATCTGACTCTGATACACATTTATATTCTTTCATAACTTATACAGTGAAGTAGATACAATGAAAATAAGTATTAAATAGATATTTGGTATTTTATAACTTTATTGAGAGATCAAAATTAACAAATAATACTATTTTATATTTTGTTAGTGTCATATGAAACATAGACTATGTAATTTACAAATTAATGTATTTAGATAAAGTACTGTAACGATAATTTACATTTATAATTATAAAATGAATCTTCTTAATTAGTTTACTTCATATTAGCTTAAAACTTATTTAAGTATAAGAGATTATTATACAATATTCATTTGTATTTATTTCATTACAAAAAATATTGATGACGATATAAATAACTAAAATATAATGCTATTAATAATAATCTAATACTTTTTATTTCATATAATATAATATATTAGTATAATATCCCACACACAGCTGGTGCAGACCGCAGCTCTGGTTGTGTACTCAAGTAGTGCTGATGAGACACAGACCGTACAAGTAATTTCCTTGTAAACGACACTTGAGAAATGGTCATAAATATTCATCCTTCATTTCAAAACACGCTGTGTTTATATTTTGTATGAATTATATTTTTATATTACATAAAAAGTATGTTCCTATTGTTCAAACAGAAAACTAAAAGTAACTAATAATTCATCCACCTGATAAATAATACATTATAGAAACAATTTCTTTGTTATTTTATACGTACAAAAGTCTCAAAAATCGTTCTTAATGGTTTTTATATGCAGCACTGAATTTGACAAATTACAAAGCAGTCCTCGTTTGAGACTCACAAAGACGTGTTCACTACAAATTACACTAAAATAAGTTCAGAACAAATTACTGATCACTTTAAAACATTACTTTGAGATACGAAAAACAATTTTCTTTTTGTTGTATCTTGTGAGAGTTCTTTTTTATGTAAATAATGTTAACGTTGTATGTTATTTAAATACAATAAATACATATATATAACTAAACTGAATAGTAAATAATATCAGGATAAGCTTCTCAATAATGTTATCTCTCTTATTGAGCGAAGCGAACGAAGTGAGCGGAGCTTTTTACTGGAGACTTTTTACATTCTTTGTCACGAATTGGCTCAAAAACTACTTGACGGAAAATTATGAAACTTAACAATCGAAAATACACATATTAGGTTATGGTTCTTAAAAAAAATTGAAAACTGTCCTCAAAAAAAATTTTTTTTTTTCAATATCATATCAAAAACAGATATCCTATTGAAGTCAATGGGAAACAATGAGTCAATACACTGAGCTCGCTTCGCTCAATATGCAAACGGCACTTGAGATTTCGCGAGCACAGCGAGTCGAAATTGAGGGTTTGTTGGCGGCCCTAGTTTAATTTAAAGAATGGTATAATAAAGTTATATCTCTTAAGGTGTTAGTGTAATAATGATGTAGTTACAATCACATGTTGTTATTTGTAATACTGACAGATACTGGTCACGTCTATTAGTTGGTCTTCTCGGGTTTGTATCTGTAAAGGTGTGATTAGAAAAATCTTCAAAATCAAAACAGTTATATATAAAAACACTATATTACCCTAGCATTTAATATCAAAATATTCTATTTTAGATTTTTTTTATTTATTATTATCATAATATAGTTGTCTTTTATATGATTTTCGTATAATACTTATTATTTCCGACGTATTTTTCTTCTAACAGTTGTATTTTGAGTTCAATTAGTTTCCATCCCATTTTAATAAATCAAGTTAACTCGATTAACCTTTCCATTTCCTGACCTCGATGTAGGCAGTGTTATTATGAATATAACTTGGGTTTAAATAATGGTTGCCTACTACTTATTATTCAACTGATTTTATCTCTTATTCGTATGAATAGTATTTTGTACTCTAAGCGCTTGTTTCTTCTCTCTTAAGTCTCTTCGACGTTAAAGTCAATGAAAGAACAGATGAAGAAAGAATTACTTGTTTAACCCCGGAAGGTCTTATAATAATATATAAGTGTTTTTACCCGCGATAAATTTAGATAACAATTTTAATATTCTGCCGGGTTTAATTGTGAATAGATCCACGAACCTACTTAAAAACACTGAAAAAAAAATACAGCCCGTCTTGCAGAATCCGGTGACATATCTGGTGGTGATCCAGCAAAAAACAATAAAATATAGAAAATTATACATCCTGAATGTATTCCTCATGTTATTTTCGGATAATTACTTAATTTTCTAATTATCAATACCCGTAATTTCAGTTAAACACTGCTGCCCTCAACTAAAACCACTGCAACCTAATTAACCACACCTGCTATTAGATAACCATGCGTCTGTAATTTGACAACATTATACAAATAACGTTCAGTACGTTTATACAATGATGGTTTGTACCGTATTAAATATATTAATAACTGTTTAGAGCAAAACAAACCTACAAACTACTACACTTACGTATTTCATGATGATTATGATATTGATATTTCACTCGTGACCTTTAGAAGTACATCTTCTCTGTCAATGAAGGCATCATATCAACATACGCGTTGATGAATTTAGAATTGTATAAATTTTAATCTTAATGAAAAATTTAATTTAAAATGTATAATGTCTTATAATTCAAGAATATAATAAGTTGAATTGTTATATATTACGAGTATATAACCATTATTTAGGGTCAAGTTATTTAATACTTAAACTTCGGTGGTAGACCATAACATCGAGTCGCCGGCAAGGTTACCACCCATCGGGCAAAGTCGTGCCGCAAAGCGACCTAGTCGTGTTCCGGCACGTTGTTCGATGAAGCCGTATATATGGGAAATGGGTCTGAACAGTTGCGTTGCGTTGGCGAACCGGTTCGGCGTTGAGTTGGTGCTTATTGTGTCGGGTGTCTAGTCGAGGAGACTAGCGGGATCCGAAGCGACGGCTTTCCGCTGGCCGCCCGCAGATAGTTGGGGGCCCAATTAGTGGGCCAGCCACCCACGAAAGGCTGCCCCGCCAGCTGCGTAAAATCCCAGGGTGGCTCCATCGTGCTGGTTGGCGACCAGATGAGGAGGCCCGATGGCGATCCCTGGGGGGGTTCGGGCGTCCCCGCAGTCTCCAGACTAGTCTCCCAGTGGCATGACATCACCAATTTCGGCGCCGGGTTTGATACGTACCGCCTCGTTCAACTGCCATTTCTCATCCTATTCACTCTTTTATTTTATTTTTATTATGAAAAAGTCCAATAAAAAGAAGAAGTTTTTACAGCGGTTGCACTCCTCCTCATTTAAAGTGCACCTCACTAACATCAGGGGCTTGCACTCTAATCTCTTACCTGTCCACCACCACCTGGAGACAGAGCAACCGCACTTGCTCTTTTTGACGGAGACACAGATACAATGTCCTCTAAGCGCTGCGTACCTGGATCACCCCGGTTACTCGTTAGGGTACAACTTTCGCTCACGTGCCGGGGTCTGTGTATACGCACGGAACGACCTCTGTATCCTGCGTCTCCGTCATCTTGAAGACCCTACTTTTTCTTCCTTATGGATTTTAGTAGACACAGGAAACGAAAAAATCCTGTATTGCTGTGTCTACCGTTCGCACAGCGGTGATCAGGAGACAACTAAATTATTTGAGTATCTCGGTGAGGCTGCTGATATGGCTCTGCATCAGTACCCTTCTGTGCAGCTCGTCTTTCTGGGGGACTTTAATGCCTGTCATCAGGACTGGCTGTTCCCGTACCAGAAGACCGACCATGCTGGAAGAGAAGCGCGGAATTTTGCGTTGTCTTTCGACCTCTTTCAGCTGGTGAGGCAAGCGACAAGGGTACCAGATGTAGTTGGCCATACAGCCAATTGCCTGGACCTTTTGCTGACAACTGATCCGGACAGGTATCGTGTTGAGGTGACCTCCCCCTTGGGAACCTCCGATCACTGTTTGGTGAAATCTGTATTTACATATTCTCCACCAGCTTTCGAACCACCTGGTGTTAGGCGAGTATGGAAATACAAGTCAGCAGATTGGGATGAGATGCGGCACTTCTTTGCGTCTTATCCTTGGCGGCAGGTCTGCTTCTCTTCTTTGGATCCGTCGAGTTGCGCGGATGCTATAACCGATGTGGTACATCAGGCAATGGAGTACTTCATTCCTTTTGCTGACGTACCCATCGGTGGCAAAGCTCGCCCATGGTTTAATGCCGAATGTGGTCATGCTGAAGACCGAAAACATTCGGCATACCTAATTTGGGCTGATGCTAGAAGCTGCAAAGCTCCGGATGTAAGTTTAAAGAAGAGAGCCTTTAACCAAGCTGCCAAGTCCTATAAAAAGGCATTACGGAAGGCTCGTCGCGATCGTATCGCTAAGAATGGCGAAAAGCTCTCTGTCAGACCTACTGGCAGTCGAGCTTTCTGGTCTCTTGCCAAAGCGATCGAGTCGAACTTCTGCCAACCCTCACTACCTGCTCTGCTGAAGCCGGATGGATCTCTGGCCCATACAGCGACAGAGAAAGCGAATGTATTTGCTTCTCTGTTCGCTGATAATTCATATCTAGACACTGGCAATGCTTCTCCAGCGCATCTTCCTCACTGCGGTATTTCGATGCCTGAAATCCGCATCACTAACAAAGAGGTATGGAGAGCATTGTGTCGTCTTGATGTGAATAAAGCCAGTGGCCCTGATGGTATACCAGCCATTCTGCTCAAGACATGCGCAGCTGAGTTGTCTCCTGTATTGACACGTCTGTATCGTCTCTCTTTCAAGTCTGGAATAGTGCCGAAATCTTGGAAGCTTGCTAACGTGCAACCAGTGCCCAAAAAAGGCAGTCGTGCCGATCCTGCCAATTATAGACCGATTTCAATCACCTCCATACTCTGCAAGATTATGGAGCGTGTATTGAACTCGCGCCTTTTAGCGTACCTTGAAGGTAACGATCTCCTCAGTGACCGACAGTACGGGTTTCGCCGAAATAGGTCCACTGGGGACCTTCTAGTGTACGCTACGCACATTTTAGGCGAGGCCATCGAGAAGAACGGAGAAGCGGTCGCCGTCTCTCTTGACGTCTCGAAGGCATTTGACAGGGTCTGGCATGCGAGCCTTATAAGCAAGCTTTCAACATACGGTATATCTCCTGGTCTGATCGGTTGGGTAACGGACTTTCTGAACCAAAGATCTCTCCGAGTAGTTGTCGACGGGTGTTCCTCGGAACCTTTGACAATAAATGCCGGAGTGCCTCAGGGGTCCGTTCTTTCTGCAACTCTATTTCTGCTGCACATTAACGATCTGCTGGAGCCCGGTATCTATGGGTATGCAGACGACAGCACAGTTGTAGAAAGATACCTGCCGAGTAGTCGGGCTAGTAGAGATCAAGTACAGTCTGAAAGAGAAGCCATGGTGCAACGTTTGAATGACAAGCTTCAGGCAGTCTCCGCATGGGGCAAAGCCAATCTTGTCAAATTCAACGCCACCAAAACGCAGACGTGTCTGTTCACCGCCAAAAGGAGCCCTTTCACCTTGGCTCCTACTTTCCAGAGTGTATCTTTGGAATACAGTGACCGGCTTCAGTTGTTAGGCTTAGAGATTTCCTCGAACCTCAACTTTGGTCGGTGTATTGAGTCCAGAGCAAGAGCAGCTGCAGGAAAGCTTGCCATTCTTGCGAAGGTCCGTCAGTACTTTACACCGGGACAGCTACTTGTATTATACAAAGCACAAATCCGGTCGTGTGTAGAGTACTGTGGGCATATATTCGCTGGTGCCGCTAAGTCTCATCTTGCGGTTCTGGACTCAATTGAGAGGCGAGCAAAGAGGCTTATAGGCGACCCTGAATTGGTTGAAGCCAACCTCCACAGCCTTGAACACAGGCGTAGAATTGCTAGCCTTTCAGTTTTCTATAGGATACATTTTGGTGAGTG
This sequence comes from Melinaea marsaeus rileyi, assembly GCA_918358865.1. Lineage (NCBI taxonomy): Eukaryota > Metazoa > Arthropoda > Insecta > Lepidoptera > Nymphalidae > Melinaea > Melinaea marsaeus. The sequence continues at coordinate 3,747,930 of OU911094.1, forward strand.
TGCGCAGGAATTACATGATTTAATTCCTCCATCCCCCTTCCATCACAGGACGTTCCGACGCACGGCAGATATCCATCCTTACGTTGTGGACATTCCCCCTGTCCGAACAAAGCGCTTTGCTTCGTCTTTCTTAGTTCGTACAGCGAAGGACTGGAACAGCTTGCCTGCGTCGGTATTTCCGTCCCAATACGATGTAGGTGTCTTCAAGAAAAGGGTGAATAGGTTACTGGGTTAATGCGCCTTACCATCTATGACTACATTTCCACTTTCCATCAGGTGGAATGTAGTCAAGCACTAACCCAGAGGGTATAAAAAAAAAAAAAAAAAAAAAAAAAAAAAAAATAATAACTAACATCGCGGTCAGGAAATAGAAATGGTTATCCGGTTGTCTTGATTTATGACAATAATAACCTAAAAAGGGTTAGGTTAGCTTAATACCATTGTACTTGTATATCCTAATCCCGAATATAAAGGTAATTTAAATGTTAATATTATTCTGTATATCAAACATTATAATCTCTTGTATATAAAGGTGCGTGTATGCAAAATGTATCGTACGCGTACGCGTAGTGCGAAATTTAGTATTTTATACTTTCATAAAGAAAAAATAAGTATAAATAAATAATAAGTAAGGACAATTGTGAATATTTTACGCTATCGGAAACAGATGGATACGGAATTTTAAATGATAAGAACAAATATATCCCATACATCAACAAGGACTCGGACGTGCAATCTCTGGAGATATCACATGACGCTTTGACAATTGAGGTATAGTATGTAAGAGTAACTTATTATTACTGCTTGATTGTTTCTGAAGCAGCTGACATCGTCTCACACTGATTTAACAATTAATTATCCACAGCTCATGATTCAGGAACAACCGACGGACACAGGAGACAACCATTCAAAGCACAGTGTTACAGTTTAGAATTATTAATATTATGTACATTGAATATTACAATATGTAAAGTAACTATGTCGTGTATGGAATACTATCAAATGTATCAAACTTATGTCCAATATTCGTTCAAGCGGATAAATCAAATCAAGACCTCGGATAACTTCATCATGAATTACTGACCACTCTTACTAAAACACATAATGCAATCACAAAACAAACACTTGTACATAAAATATTAATATCGTTAATAACATATTCCTTTCTTATACCGTCCGTGTATAAAATGCACATCGTAACACATACAGATGGAAAAACTAATGAAGGTGCCTTATGAAAGCGGGTCATATGTTCTTTTTGTTAATGTGAGTGTAATCTCAACATACTTTTGCTGTTTGATAATAATATATGATGTTTCTTCTAGTTTTAGCAACACTATTATACGTATATTCATTAAATAAATATTTATATAATACAATGCTTTGTGAATAAATTTATCTTATACAAGGAAATTCCAACAATATATAGAAATCAATATAAACGACCTTTTTATGATGTATTTTCCGATATGTTTTTCTAAGCACAATTAGAGGTTTGAAGCTTTTCATAAGCACATGTCAATTTCTTTGAAATTAGAGTTATTATTGAATATAATTTTAAAGTTTTAAAAGCAGACGTTATATTGTTTTATCTAAATAATGTACTATTAGACAACGTTGCAAAATATATGTATATTTAAAAATAACTTAAGACTGAACAAACCCGTGTATTTATATTTCTATATCCCTCGAGCATACTTTACCGTGTGAATAAAATACGAAGAGTAATCTGAATATTGAATAACTGACGAGTTATCCTGAAATCATACACATACAAGCTACAACATAACTTTAAATACCGTTGGAATATTATTTTAAGTTTTTTGTTAAATTTATTAATAGATATAAGTATTGTTATTTCACAATTTAATATTATTATTCTGATTTATGTTATCTGATCTGTACGTAAAATAATTATAGATTATTTCAAAAATCACCATCTGCTGTATTGCAGCTAATATAGAAAGTATTAATTGTCACTTACACATTGTAATAGTTCAGTTGACTTCTCATTAATATATGAAAATCTTTTACCTTTAATTTTCATTAAACCTAAATGTTAAAACTGAATTCTTGATTAACAGTCATATTACATATAAATTATATTAAGAAGCAGATATTGTTATAAAAATTCATGAAACCCACCACCCATACACCACCTGCATGAGAAACAAACTAAACTGAACAAACTTTAATAAACGTACGACCAGTTACCAACTTTAGTGTTCAAAGTGTAAGTTGGATGAGTTACGTGATGACACGTAGTACTGAGTAGTAACTGAGACTGGCTACAATTATAATTACTTTACAATATAAAGTGTCAAATATCGAACTTATGAGTCAAAATTATTTTGACTGTGTAAAGTCAACAGGAATACATAATAAATAGATTTTAATTTATTTATACATTTATGTATTACTGAAATATTACTACAATTGTGTTTGTGTTTATGTTTACGTTAGTTTAAAATGGTATGTATTATATAAATTAATATATAGTGTATTGATTCTCAGGTATAGTGACTAATTTTGTCTTTACATTTACCTATTGATAAGTACCAGGCTCAATATCTAATCATAAATATATTAATAAAACATATATACCCTAAATATTATATATTTTTAGATCTAACGGTAACGGATTGAAAATTAATTGGAAGATACCCTGAGGTAAATTGCATTTTTTAAAATAAATTCTTCTATATGTCGTTTCATATCCAAAAGTGGTCAAGTCATCTTCTAATATCAGACAAGATTTTACTAAAAAATATACGTTTTGACAGATTTCATATAAAATATCTGTTGAAATGTAAAAAATATTTTTCTTATAAGAATTATCAAAAAAATACGTTATATATACGTTAAATTACGTACTTCAAATTTATAATTGATATTTACACAAAACTTTATCAATTTCAATTTCATAGTTATGTTCAATAATTGCTTATTCAATGCAATAGTTTTCTAAAGTTCCAAACAGTTATCGTGTTTGTGTTCCCCGGGGTCAGTAGACCACAGCTGAGAATTATGACACACTTACTTGTATGTAACATGTGTTGAGCTTTGACTTACAAGGATACGATCATTAGTACTCAGAATATTAGATATTAGAGTATAAAGAACATTATGAATATTGAAGATATTGTTATCCTACATAAACTGTTTTAATAGGATTATATATTAACCCTAAAGCTACCAAGTATCGGTCAAATTGACTGTTCTTAAACTTTTGTAAAACTTACACATTTTTAAACGTTATAATATAGTTATCAAACTGCATGACAATTCTTCGAATATGCATATAACATTTTCTACACTCTTTACTTTTAGTTATTTCCATTATTACCTGCGTTATATAATAAAATAACTTTTAATTACCGGTCAATTTGACGGCGTTCGGTAGGAACAGGTACACAAGAATTGTCGGTAGGTTTAGTGTTAAAAATGTAATTACGAAAAATATAATCTGTTTGAATGAAGATTATACACTACATTCCTGTTAGTTCATAAACTAAATAGATTGGAACTGTAAGAAATATAAATTATACATATTATTATTTATGTATTTAAGTCAATTTGTCTTTGTAATATAATTTATGATGATGTACGTTGTTAGGTGTAAGACATTCGAATTTTTTATACTTTATAAAACAGAGGTCACATAAAATGTCATTTATATTTTGAAATGGTTTAATCCGGTCCTACATAACTCAAGCACCTCCGAGTATTATATATATCACTGGATATTTTCTTTTTATAGACTTTAATTTTGTTAGTTTGAAATGATCTCATTACAATAATAATAACTACTATATTAAGAAGTGTCATTTGAATACAAAAGTGAATTATAATAATGTTAGTCAGTTAATTGTATAGATTGTAGCTTATCAAATAAATGTATTTACAATGGTGTCATGTTAATAATATGTTTTGATATTAATATAACTTAGTTGTAGTTTCTAATAATAATAAATGTTTTTAACATATTACTAATACAGTAATGTTATATCCCTGAAATAGGTAACATAATTGTAACTTTATAGTATCATGTACAACATTACAATAACGTATCACTCTTCGTATTTTTATACTTAATTAATTATCCATTACTCCACATTTATGTTAAAATAACCTGATATTATAATTAGATTGATAAAAATTTTAATATTCTATAAAATATTTAACAAAACATACAATCAACCAATTGGATACTTTACTTATTTATAAAGATAATGAATTTACAATCGCTACAAGATAATTAATTTATTTTGGTATTTTGAAGTAGAAACCTTTTAAATAAAAGCCTCGAAATGTATTTCTTTGTACTAATATTCTTCTGTAACTTGGTGTTATTAATGTTTTGAACCATATATTGTATTATATCCTAAACGTTCTCCTTAATCCGTACTCTAATCTCTCGTTTAGCATTGCTTAGTCAGTCTGGCATTAACTTAGACGCGAAACATAATTTTATTATTAAGGATAAGATGAAACATAATTTGAATAGCCGACTATTTAATGAACATGAGTATGGAATGAGAGTGTGGAAGTGGTTGCTTACTATTATTTCAAGATTCCAAAAGAAACGTAGTCTTTGTAACTTTTGGTAAACCGTTATTTCAGTTTCTTTAATGAGTTACTAATTTAATTTGCTGGGAATATTCTACAGAAAGTTGAGTTCTACAGTATGTTGAAAGGAATGTTTGTCGTCAGGTAGCTCTATAGCGGTCGCCATACTACGCAATGCTATTATGACTAACATAGCTGTCTCCTTGTATATTGTAAAATAACACTTTGTATAAAAAATATTTATGCAAATAAGTTTATGCAACAGCATTATATATTTTGAAATAAGCTAAGTATTTCCAAACTACTTTGATTTTAACTTAAGTAAATTAAACAGATAATTTTTTAGTTATCTTTTGGTTAAGGGAATTTAGACCTTTAATATAAGTATATTAAAGTCAGTATCTGCAGAATAATTTATTTTATCAATGTAGTCTTAATTATTAATGAAAAATTTCATTATTGCAACATCATTTTAACATTCAGTTACATTTTATTGTTTTTGAATCATCCCCAATGATTTTAACCGATGTGAAATTGCTTGCTGAGTCACCCTTAATGTAAGTGCTAGTTCTGGTGTTTGTCGCGAATTTTGATCCAATAATGGCTCCAATTCCTCGTCTTCGTATACTTTTGACCTTCTGCTACGTTCTTTGTCTTCGATGTATAATTCACCATTTTTAAACTACTGATACCGCTCACGACTACTTCTCTCACTTAAGGCAGCCTCTACATATACTTCTACAAGCAATCGGTGGACTTCAGCTGCAGATTCATTCAAATGAAAGAAATAAATCGTAAATTCCCGCAAATGACGCTTATTAGGCTCTAAAGTCGATATTTTCGCATACAAAGGAATATATTACAGTAATAAAGACTCCCTTATATTATGAGGTTATCTTCTTCACAGATTTCCTGCCCAACTATAACGCCTAACACGTCATCAGTTTCGACCATCATTACCTAATGGCGCTGCCTTTTATCAAACAGTTGAAACTTATTTGTAGGCCTATTAGAATTATATAATTCAATCAATTTTAATACAATATAATAAGATTAAAAGAAAATATTGTGAATGTGCTAAATATTAAGCTATTATATACTAAGTATAATGTTATGCTGTAGTACAATCACCACATATGTTAACTATTTTCACAGTTTCGAGTCCACTGAATGCTGAACTAGATTGCGATGGAAGTTAGTCACTATTGTTGAGATTGTCCATTCACAGCTCGTCGCACTGTCTGCACACAGAGTAATAATAGTTCATACACGGGCTACGAGTCCTCTGGAATAAAATCTTCCTCTCTGGAGAATAAAATAGTACTTAGTCCTTAGACTTACACGATGCAGGTAATGTTAACTATTTTATGAACATTAAAATAACGTTTTTTTCTTTTCCAACATCTCTTCATAAAAACCTATTTAAATGTACAAATAGACGAATATAAGTCTTAGAATTATGATTCAAACAAATGTTTGATATCAATATCTTATGAAATAATAAAATGTTGTAGTAGTAAGTAAACATTAATATAAAATTTTTTGTTAAAATTTCAATAATAAAAGGTAACAAATTCTCAAAAATATAAATGTCTTTCTTTTTATCTATACATATATAAGCGATTTATTACTCACTCATCTCAAAATCTCCGAAACTATCTGTCCGAATAACTTTAAATTTTACTTAGTTACTTCTTTTGTGACGTAAACGTCCACTAAGAACGGATTTTATGGAATTCCTATCCCAACGGAATTCAACTTTTTTGCATTTCGAAAAGCTTTAAACCTGTAGGAGCTATACACTTAATGCCCCATGCAATAAGAGTTACTATAGCAACGGTTACCATATCAATGTTTACCTTAGCCACAGTTACCATGACAATGGTAACCTTAATAAGGTATATTATGACAACGGTTACCATAGCAACCTAAGTTCACATCCAAATTAATAGTATGCCCAGCGAAACGGGTGGGAATCGGCTAGTTATGTATATAACTACTACACCTAAACCTTAATATCAGCTTTGTAAAGTTACTATAATTAAATATATCACAATGTATAATCATACCTTCAATATAATATCCGAATTATCATAATCATATCTTCAAAGGCTTCGCTGATTGTAAATTATGTATGGATATGAATAATAATTTAAACTTAATTTGATCGCGATTCAGAGCTGTGTATTTGACTTAATATAGATATTTGAGGCTTACGTATTTTACCCAAATATTTATATATATAAATATTATTTAAAAAAAAGTTTTTATAGAATAATATTATTAAAATAAATAGTACTTATATCACAGACCATACATGTCTGATGATCATAGATGACAATGATGATCCGACTTACTAAATAATATATATTATAATTCTTCTTTAAATTGGCTTCATATTCTCAGACAACTATTTAAATATTCTCATATACTTTGGTTAATAAAATATAACAGTACAATGTTTTAGAGCACACAAGTTAAGACCCAGTTGTAACTAGAGCAGCGTTGTTTAATATTAAACTTGTAAATAGAAAACCGTGCTATTTCTTATATTTTATAATTTAAGAAGAGTTTTAACGCATTCCTTTTTAAGTCAGTTTTAAAAAGTTTATTATCAAAATGTTAATATCACATATTTATGCTTCTTAAAATAATTGTTTTATATGAGAAGGAAATCTTAGATCATGTATGAAATGTAAACAAGTGTTTGATAAACAAGTATGTTTTATTAAATGTAAATTTAATTAATAAAATCTGTTCTTATTAATTGTTTGGCTTTATTGTTAATGGTTGTATTACATTTAGCTGAAAGACCGCGAACACGTTTATTGGATTGGTGTTATATCATATATATTCACTCTTTTTGCTTGAAGGGTGACGTTACATTTAGGCTAAACACAAATTCAATGTTAGTTTTAAAAGTACTTTTATTGCACGTGATATTGTCTTTGGAATATGTTTGATGAGAGTCTTGAATGAAAAACTTTGATCAAATGAAGATCGTAGTTATTGTTGTAATTTATATGAAGCCTTACAGTTTACATTGTAAGAGACAAAAAATATGTATCCTTATATTAAAGATACTGAAGATAATATTCTAAAAATATAAATTATGTTTATATATTTCAATCAAAAATATGTATCCCTTGATAAAATTATTTCTTGGCATGCGTTTAAATTATTTTAACAAAGCATTTTTACTTTTTTATTTATTTATGACATAGATTTGTTTTTTCTTCTATTGTTACTTATTTTTTCAAGTTGTCTTGATTTCTTCGAAAGTGATAATGATTTCGTGAAAAGGGCCCGGAAATTGAAAGCCGGAAGCTGAAAACCGGGTAAAATTTGGCCAATGAATGGCGAGAATGACAGTTTGACAGTAACATTTCTTTCATTTAATTATTGCTTTCGAATTTTTTATTGAGATTGAAAAATATATACTAATGCATTTATTTACTGTTGACTATAAATATGAAAACAATGAAATTCATTGAAAAAATAATGCATTTGAGTAAAAATAAATAAAATAAAAAACTATTGGAAAAAATATTACAAAATTTAACGTAATAAAATAGGGAAGATTTAGAGCACCGTTTTAAAATACTTTGATATCGAAAGAGTTAACTCGTTTACATGAGAAATATATAGATTCAAGTTATTCTTAATACAAATTTTACGAGTTATTTCAAAATTAAAATTCATATTATAAATTACATAATATATCACTTTGTTCTTATTATATTACATTTAAAAATGATTATAACTATAAATTTTGCCTTTTTTTATTCGCCATAAAAACACGAAGGTCACAGAGAATGCTTTTTATTTGTTAAAATGTTTAATTCCTGTCCTTCATAAATCAAGCGCTGCCGAGTCTTTCAATGCCATGGGAATTTTATACGTTATTTGTAAACTTAATGTGTGAATATTATGGTTATAATTATAAGTTATCACTAATTATTTATGTTCTGGTGAGGAATGTTATAACAAAATTAATTAAAAATATATCTAGTTGTTTAATGTTGTAGAATAAAAAAATTTTGGGATGATAGTAACCTAAATTCGATTTCACGAGTTGCGAAACCTTCTTTTTGGTAATTTCCTCAACTCCGGAGCACATATCCGGAACACGTTTGGGAAAATATCATGTGGTTATTGGACTCGGCAGCGCCACACTTCGCGCCATGTAAAGATCAGATAAGACCAAAGTAACATTCTAAGTTCTAATTCATTCGCAATAAATAAATGTGATGTTAAGATAAATGATTTATACATTTTTTTGTTCCTAACTGTAAGGATCGAAAAATATAAAGATCATAATTAATAAAACTCGAGCTATGAGAAAAATAGAGAACATCTAACAAAATATAAAAATAAAACAATACTTTTCAGAGGCGGTTACTTAAATATTGTAAGTGGTGCAACGAGTTCGTTAGTTAAATATACTATTAATTCCGAAGTGACGTTTGAGAAGAAGTTTTGAGCTAAATTCTATTTCTTACTAGATATTTTGTAACGATGATACAAATTTTGCACACAAAAATATATAAAAAGAGCTAGAAATTTTTTAGAGAATTTTCGGTTTAATTAAATATGTCAACGTAACAGCAAATTAGTGAGTCAACAGATAATGAGTGATAGCTACTAAGAGATATTGATCACTGCAGTCTCCGTCTGTCTGTAAACGCCGTCTTCATTTCTTAAATTATCCTGAAACAAAAGGTTCTTCATTATAAATATTATATTTTGTTTACTTCACCATAATATTCATTATAAAACAACTGTTATACATTAGTGTAATGATTTTATGGTCTTCTTAAAGTACTTATTGACTATTTTACAGAACAAATCATCTTCTAGTAGACATCAGTGTCAGTTAATATCAGTGTATAGAGATTTAAATATGTATGTATATTTACTATTGTTCAAACTCAATACAAACTTGTAAAATATGTTTAACTCTTAAATTATTGTAATTACGCTAAAACAATGATTACGTTTAAACATTAAAGCAAAAACGTTATGAAATACAACTTATACAATAGAACAAACATGGAAATTTGTTTTGTTTGAACATTTCGTTGCAGCGGCAGAATACAATAAAAGTTAGAATAAAGATACAGCAGGGAAGACTCAAAAGACGATTCACCGCTGTACCTCGATTTATTTATATTACACATTCCAGAATAACATTCAAGTAGTTAATAGTACAAAGTAACAATCAAATTGTTTAGTAAAGTATTTTAAAAGTATTCAATATTAAGTTGTTTATAGTGGAGTTAAGACTGTTTTGCAATAATTATATCGAACAACAATCTGACTTAATACTTCGTGTATTTGCACCTTTATTCAGACAACGTCTATTGTTACTATATTGTATACAAGTTTAGATCCTGTGAAGAGTATTATGAAATATAGCGGCTAGGTCTCAACCAACATGGCTGAATACTAGACTATTTATTTCTTTCTTTAAAAAAATAATAAGCTCATATCATGCTTATCAAAGTTGTGATAAATAATAAAATATTAACGTGATTTATTCATTTAATTTATTTAATATGTATGATTCCATCTGTCAGAAATAATTTTCATCGTATTCAATTCAATCACTTAAACGTAGCTACAAATAGCTCAGTTCCACTGCACTGGTGAGTGATTGTCTGATGATATTGATGGCGGTGGTGTTAATGACCGACACATATCACACCTTCAACATTATTATTTCTTATAATATCAAATCAAAATAAAGAAAGATAAATAATCCAAAGATAGGATTTTAAAAACTTTTTTGAAGGTAAATAGGATCAGTTTAGATTAAATCGAAAACCAAAAGCATACCCTTAATAACAGAGGTCAACATAACGAGAGGACACACAGAAGGACGATACAAACATATCAATGAATGTTGCTTTTTATATCTTATATTATATAGAAGATAATGTTTAAAAACCTTACTTCATTTAGTTAATTACTCTTAATAGACAACAATTCCCGTTGATATGTTAATTAATTTCAATAAATTATATTCTTAAGTGCTTATAACGTAAAATAATGAAATGTTTTTCTATTTTTGTTAATAAAAATATATCAGTCTGCATTTTTAATATAAAAATTGTTTTACCCTAAAAATTCGGATACATTTTTTGGCATCAAAAGGAATATTTGACAGTTAGAATTTTTAGGCGTCATATCTAACCATCTTTTGAAGCGATTATTTATGTATCAGAGTTCACTAAACTATAATAATAAACTAACGTTACTATGAAATGTAAACAAGTCAATAGTTGCTCGATCCTAGTAGTGGTTATTTTTCAGACACAGGCCTAATCAGGGGAGCTTTGTTCAATGCTTTTCTTTAGTTAAGAAGGAGAAGGCTTAAAATGTTTTGTGTTCTTTCTTGTCTTTTCTGGCCAATAATAAATATATTATTTTAAACAATAATATGTAATAAGCCACTATGACTATGTATTGTGTAATTAGTGTGTTCACGTAATGGACTGCCATTGCTAAATGAAAATAAAAACTAACATTGTATAGAATAGAAAAGAGTAATTTAAGATGTTACGATTAATAATATAGAATGTTTATAAATTATTCCAACATTTTATATACTAAGGAAGTTGTGATCGTAAACAAGAATATAAATTATTATATAATAACGAACACAGATGTAGCACAGATGTAATTATAATTAAGATTTAAAAACCTGTGAATAGAAGAAAAGATCTCTTAGCATAATAATTTTGCACATTTCTACATCGAATTAGATTCAATTACAATTTTAGTAGTAAAATTTGATACAAGTTTTAAATAACGAATTATGTTTCCACTTACAATACTAACATATTTAATACTAAAATACTATCATAATTCAAATAATACTCGACTCATAGAGGTAAATTAGTTTGTGATGAAAACAATTTAAGCTTTTCCAATTTGATTATTCACAGAATCATTCAAATGATATTATATGCATTGGTAAATGTTTAATGTAGGATTGGAAAAAAGCTTCCATTAGTATATAAAGTAAACAAAATTAATGTCATACCTTCATATGACTATTCAAACCTATCTATACAAAGGACAAAATAATAAATGAATTCAACAGTTATTGTGATTGTGTGCTTTGCTTCAGTGTCTCCGAATATCTGGCATCACGTGCGCTATGTATGACGCGCGACCTGCTTACTTCAAAATTTATTATAAATGTTATTTAGCCATACTTTAGCTAGGCTTTAAAAAGTAATATAAGACAAGCCCGATGAGTTTCTGTCGCCGGCTCTTCTCGGTATGTGGCAAATAACTTTCCGTGCTGGTAGTAGCTTTGACAATGAAAAAAATAATTTGTATAAAACTTACTGTCAATAAAGATTTTAATTGTGGTTTTGAAATGTCTTTTAAGATGACTCTTATTCAAAATGTATTTGTTTCTCTCTTAACAATAAATTTGAAATAATCAATTAAGATAACTTCATTACTAAATTATATTTCTATTATCCTCATATACTTTCAAATAGCGTCAAGTAAGTCTGTCTGTCATTCTCTTAATTCTTTTTATCTATTCAAGAGGTTTTGATTTTGTCCATAATATTTATAAAATGGAACCCTGAAGGTTTAAACGATAGTCTAAGACATAAAGGATAATCTTTCTGCTTCATTTAAGAAATAATAATATTTTCTAAACCTATTTGATGCTTTTACAAATTGAATCATCGTCATATTAATACATTTCAAATCTGAAAACCTACGCAGAGTTAGTAAAATGTACTAAAAAATTAAATCTTAATAAAATTGTATCCTTATTTCTTTATAAATATTTATCTATCTGTAAAAAATCTAAATGAAAATATTTGAGTAATAAAAGTCGTCTAAAATTGAAGCCGTTACCATAAAAAATAACAATTTGTCATCGCTCTGTTCAATGTAATGCTCTCCAGTGCGGAGAGAGTAGAACGGTACAATAAATATTGAGTATGTAATTGACAATAGACGATATTTGAACCAAAGTATTAGAATATGAGTTCTATCCTATTTGTTTAAAGTCGTAGTTCCCCATTCATTTGGTCCAAATGTCTACAGAACTACTAACAAAGAGTGTTGTATCGCTTCAGTAGATTTAGTATCCGTGTGTTCAATTTACTTCTATCTCTAGACTTTAGAGAGCTGTACATTACTTGTACGTTAAATTTGTAAAATCTACGGCGGGTTTGAAAAGGCTCAGAGGATTAGTAGTTTAGAAATGTAAAAGGTTAATACCCTCTCTAATTGGAAACAAACACAAGCCAATACTTAGAAACTTCACTGCAATTAGTTCGTGTTATAATCGATCTACTATATATATAGTACACTAGTCATAAGAGTTATAATTGAAATTAGAGATAAGCTCTCCTAATGATGCCCGACGAAGAAAGTGTAATATTAACAGTGTCCTCTGAGTACAGCGCAGTGTAGTAAGTACTTTAGACTAAACAAATGTAATATCTCAGTATTATCTGACTAAACTAGTTCCGTTTTAACAAAGTTAAATACATTACCTTAGATTCTTAATTATTAGACTTTTGTTACAAACACACGATAGTGTATATTTGGGTTTAATCACATTTTTAACGGCAAATTTAAGATTTTAATTGTTACCGTCTAAAACTAATCTGATTTATTTCACCTACTTCGGTAAATGTTTAGAGTTCTGCACGAAATTTAATAAATATAAAGAGCCGATGTTGTTATCAGGTGTAATGGCGATCAGAACAGCCGCCATTCTGTGACGGAGGTTGGAACGCGAGGCGCACTTGCAAAACTTTGTCTCTAATTCGTGTAAATCATTGTGATCCTTGATTATTTTGTTAATTTGAATGTAAAATACTTTAATTAAATTGTGAATTAATTAAACTGTGTCAATACTTATTAATAGTCTTAGGTATACAAGTCCATGTGAAACCATGTGACGATGTGCACATCTACCCTCAGACGCTCTGTCTATAGATTTGGTCAGTGCTACATATAAATATCTGAATTGACCTTATCACCAGAAAGGGTTTTTGCCTGGCATTTCTGGATGCCTCGAACATAACACGTTACTATCGGAAAGCCTTAAAGATGCCAGAAATAGTGAAAGACAAATAACGGTATGTTGGATAGACTTAGAGAACGCTTTCGGGTCGGTACAACATGAACTGATGATGTTCGCGCTAAGGTGGTATAACTTTCCTACGTTAGTAATTGACATGATTGCATCATATTATTCAAAATTAAAATTTTCCATAATCACAAACGAAAATCATTCCAAACCATTAAATTACAACATAGGTTTATTTCAAGGTTGTTGTATTTCTCCAATTATATTTAACATAGTGATCAATATTTTAATAGATAAATTAATTAAAAACGAAAAGAAATGGGGTTATCGGTTTAAGTTTAACAATAAATACACAGAATCCATACTAGCATTCGCAGACGATCTCGCGATACTGACACGTAATCCAAAACAATGTCAGCTACTTTTAAATGTTGTGGAGGATTTCTGTGCTTGGACGGACGGATTGAGGACAAAACCCAATAAATGCTACAGTCTGTGTCTGGGTAGGCGGAACACCAGATATACCTCTTACGATCCGGGTCTTATAATAGGCGGTAAGTGCGTTACTACTATTACCGACGCAGCTCCGTTCAAATTCTTAGGCAAAAAAATCGATTACCAAGGGCGTACTCCATCTTTAGATATAATAGTCGATAGCTTTTTGAATGATCTTAAAAAGGTAGACAATCAGCCAATAAGTAACATCAAAAAGGCTTGGATATACGATAATTATTTAACATCACGTTTAAATTGGCCTTTCCTCGTTTACGATATTAATAAGACCCTTTTGTTAAAGTTAGATGCAAGCGTCATAAGGACATTGAAGTCGTGGCTCGGGTTAGCGCATCCAGCGGACTCTTCTACCTTATTTAGAGACCGACACAATTTTGGGTTAAAATTAAAGAAACCATCGGAACTCTATAAACACCTAAGAGTGACCAAGAGACATATCATCTCAAAGTCGAATGATGATACTGTAACATCTCTCCCAAAAGATAAAATTGCCGCAGAGCTGGAGTCACGACTTCAATTCCATAAACAATTTATGATAGGTGCTCAAACAAATAAAGCAGGGCTAGGATCAAGTAGGAAAGAACCAGACATAGAAATAATAAAATCCTTTATTCGGCACGATGAAAATGATAATTACCGGTTGCACGCGATGAGCCTAGAATTGCAAAACGAATGGGTGACCATAGGGGATTTTTGTATTCCATTAGCTTTACGATGGCGCACCCTGCTTCATGATTGGTCCCCAGCATTATTAAAATTTTATCTTAATGCATTCCAAATGACTCTCCCAGATCAAAGTAACTTAGTAAGATGGGGCAAAGCCACCGAAAAATCTTGCAACATCTGCGGGGAGGCAGTAGGAACCGCGAAACACTTGCTAGTAGGGTGTAGGGTACTATTAAATAGAGGTAAATACTCGCGTCGCCACGATAAAGTATTAGAAATCATACGAGAAGCGGTTAGTCTTTCTGTAGCAAGAGCGCAGAGGGGTATAACAACCACCAAAAAATCAGTAGAGTTCGTAAAGGCAGGTTCGTCCAAAAAATCTAAATTAAAACCTTATTCCATCTTGGACGCGTCTCCTGATTGGACTCTCATGATGGACACGTATGAAAGGCAATACAAAATCCCCGGGGATGTTTGTGTTTCGTCATCTAGGCCGGACTTATTCCTGTATTCAAAACAACTAAGGCGCGTTATACTTGTGGAGCTTACTGTACCCTGGGAAACAAACATACCCAAAGATCATACATTTAAGCTTAACAAGTATTACGAACTGTGTAACGAACTGATCAGGAATAAATTTATAGTTAATTTGTACGCTGTAGAAGTAGGAGCGAGAGGTATAACAGCAAAATCTCTCTACAACTTATTTAAGGATCTCGGCCTTTCTAGAACGATCATCAGTTCATTTCTGGAACGTATTTCAAAGGCGGCTTTAGTAGGTTCTTACGATATTTGGTTAGGTAGGGAGAGGAGCGTAAACAGTGAAGGTGAGCGTGTATGCGCATAGTAAAGGGGCCCCTTAAACCTACATCTGGGTCGCAAGTCCCAGGCATTGTTTGCGCTCCTCTTCTTGCAACGCGATGGGCCCGGCACCCGCACGGTGAATCCATGGAATGCTAAGAAGCTTCGTCTCATTTTAATTGACAGCCCGGAGAGACGGGATGACGCTGGAAAGACAGCTGACGCTGGAAAGACAGATGGCAGCTGGGAAGACAGATGACTGCTGGAAAGACAGCCGAGGGTGACGGCCTAGCAAGCCAAGCCCGGGAATTTCGTTTAAAGCTAAAAGTCCGAAAAAGAAAAATACCCCTGGGACAGTCCGAGAGGGGGGGCGGAAGAACTGTCCATCGGTTGATAATAACGGCGAAAACGGCGCGAAAACGGAATTGAAATGCCTTACGTGCGGGAAAATTTACAAAAGACGAGCCTGGTTTATTAAACATCTCAAAACACACGATGGTGCTGAAGCGCGGCAATCGCCGGTAATATCTTCAGTTTTCACTTCGGATAGAGTTTACCCTCATACATCCCATGGTGAACCATTGAATGCGAATCACCAGGAGTCCATAACCATCCGGACGCGTCTTAGCATTCCCACTATTAAACAATCGACATGGAAAATACACGACCAAAATATAGCGGACCTGTTAGAGCACCCGGGCTCAAACCAGGTACTCAACGCGCAAGTAGAGACTCTACAAAATACGATTTTTGACTACTTCAATGAGCACTATCCACCTTCGAATCGTTATGCTCACAAGTATAAAGAAAACGGTTTTAAATTGAAAATGAGAAGGAAAAAAAGGGACCTCATAAAGAAACTTCGTAGGGCCAAAGCCATGGGCGACAACCAACTTAGTCACCAACTGTCTAGGGCATTAAGGTCAATTCTTAAATTAATACAAGGCATATCACAACAAATAACAAAAAACCGTGATAGCTTTGACCGGGCAAAACACGAAGTAAACTTTGATAAAAATCCTTTTAAGTACTCTAAAAACATTTTCAAAGACGAAAAAGGTAATCTCCTCTTGACCAACGAGCAAATTTTTGATTATTATAAAAGCACATACGAAGTGCCTAAAAATCAAAAGCTGTATGGGGATCCCAACGATCGAAAACCTGAGAGTCCATCCATAGATTTTCATGGCAACCCACCAACTTTGGAGGAAATCAATAAAATAATTAAAAAGAAACCATCTAAGTCAGCACCAGGTCCGGATGGTATCCCTTATATAGTTTATAAAAAATGTCCGTCGATTCATAAACATCTATTGAATATATTCGATAAAATCTGGTCAAGAGGACAAACACCGGTAACATTCGGAAATGCTCTTTTTGTCCTCATTCCCAAAAGCGACAATGTCTCGGATCCTAGGGACACTAGACCGATAGCTCTAACAAATACAATATCAAAAATATTTTTTTCTTTTTTACAAACAAAAATGACGCAATTCATGATAAATAATAAATATTTCGGGCCTTATCACCAGAAAGGGTTTTTGCCTGGCATTTCTGGATGCCTCGAACATAACACGTTACTATCGGAAAGCCTTAAAGATGCCAGAAATAGTGAAAGACAAATAACGGTATGTTGGATAGACTTAGAGAACGCTTTCGGGTCGGTACAACATGAACTGATGATGTTCGCGCTAAGGTGGTATAACTTTCCTACGTTAGTAATTGACATGATTGCATCATATTATTCAAAATTAAAATTTTCCATAATCACAAACGAAAATCATTCCAAACCATTAAATTACAACATAGGTTTATTTCAAGGTTGTTGTATTTCTCCAATTATATTTAACATAGTGATCAATATTTTAATAGATAAATTAATTAAAAACGAAAAGAAATGGGGTTATCGGTTTAAGTTTAACAATAAATACACAGAATCCATACTAGCATTCGCAGACGATCTCGCGATACTGACACGTAATCCAAAACAATGTCAGCTACTTTTAAATGTTGTGGAGGATTTCTGTGCTTGGACGGACGGATTGAGGACAAAACCCAATAAATGCTACAGTCTGTGTCTGGGTAGGCGGAACACCAGATATACCTCTTACGATCCGGGTCTTATAATAGGCGGTAAGTGCGTTACTACTATTACCGACGCAGCTCCGTTCAAATTCTTAGGCAAAAAAATCGATTACCAAGGGCGTACTCCATCTTTAGATATAATAGTCGATAGCTTTTTGAATGATCTTAAAAAGGTAGACAATCAGCCAATAAGTAACATCAAAAAGGCTTGGATATACGATAATTATTTAACATCACGTTTAAATTGGCCTTTCCTCGTTTACGATATTAATAAGACCCTTTTGTTAAAGTTAGATGCAAGCGTCATAAGGACATTGAAGTCGTGGCTCGGGTTAGCGCATCCAGCGGACTCTTCTACCTTATTTAGAGACCGACACAATTTTGGGTTAAAATTAAAGAAACCATCGGAACTCTATAAACACCTAAGAGTGACCAAGAGACATATCATCTCAAAGTCGAATGATGATACTGTAACATCTCTCCCAAAAGATAAAATTGCCGCAGAGCTGGAGTCACGACTTCAATTCCATAAACAATTTATGATAGGTGCTCAAACAAATAAAGCAGGGCTAGGATCAAGTAGGAAAGAACCAGACATAGAAATAATAAAATCCTTTATTCGGCACGATGAAAATGATAATTACCGGTTGCACGCGATGAGCCTAGAATTGCAAAACGAATGGGTGACCATAGGGGATTTTTGTATTCCATTAGCTTTACGATGGCGCACCCTGCTTCATGATTGGTCCCCAGCATTATTAAAATTTTATCTTAATGCATTCCAAATGACTCTCCCAGATCAAAGTAACTTAGTAAGATGGGGCAAAGCCACCGAAAAATCTTGCAACATCTGCGGGGAGGCAGTAGGAACCGCGAAACACTTGCTAGTAGGGTGTAGGGTACTATTAAATAGAGGTAAATACTCGCGTCGCCACGATAAAGTATTAGAAATCATACGAGAAGCGGTTAGTCTTTCTGTAGCAAGAGCGCAGAGGGGTATAACAACCACCAAAAAATCAGTAGAGTTCGTAAAGGCAGGTTCGTCCAAAAAATCTAAATTAAAACCTTATTCCATCTTGGACGCGTCTCCTGATTGGACTCTCATGATGGACACGTATGAAAGGCAATACAAAATCCCCGGGGATGTTTGTGTTTCGTCATCTAGGCCGGACTTATTCCTGTATTCAAAACAACTAAGGCGCGTTATACTTGTGGAGCTTACTGTACCCTGGGAAACAAACATACCCAAAGATCATACATTTAAGCTTAACAAGTATTACGAACTGTGTAACGAACTGATCAGGAATAAATTTATAGTTAATTTGTACGCTGTAGAAGTAGGAGCGAGAGGTATAACAGCAAAATCTCTCTACAACTTATTTAAGGATCTCGGCCTTTCTAGAACGATCATCAGTTCATTTCTGGAACGTATTTCAAAGGCGGCTTTAGTAGGTTCTTACGATATTTGGTTAGGTAGGGAGAGGAGCGTAAACAGTGAAGGTGAGCGTGTATGCGCATAGTAAAGGGGCCCCTTAAACTTACATCTGGGTCGCAAGTCCCAGGCATTGTTTGCGCTCCTCTTCTTGCAACGCGATGGGCCCGGCACCCGCACGGTGAATCCATGGAATGCTAAGAAGCTTCGTCTCATTTTATGATTCTTTGTGACTATCGTGATCTTCTTACAACAAAATACATGTCAATATCTTAAAATACAGTAATACGTACATTTTATAAGGCTCGTAGATTCTTGAAGTACTTATAAAATAAATACTGAAGTTAAAACGCCATCATATAATTCAATCAAAATAAATATGTTTTAAAATGCAAGCAATATATAAATAATAGATAATAAAGTATTTGATAAATCAACATTAATGAAGACATTCTCTACCAGCTAATAGGTTAAGTTAGAGAATGTTTAAAAATAAAAAATATGATATACCATATATTGATGTAACATTTTAATAATAGGAAAAAGAAACAAAATGCGTTAAATGTCTATTCTCAGTTAAAGTAATTTTTGTTTGTATTTGTATTTGAATTAAGACACTAATATTACTCATCGTATTATTTACCACGTACCTTGTACGAAACACTAATTGTTATTTACAATCATCATTTAAACACGCTCTAAATATTTCAGTTTAAACATTCATGTAATATTTATCATAAATTGTAGCTAAAGTGTATGTTATAATATTTTTGTAAAGGAATATATTTTAATATATAATGTAGTAACTACAGTATAACAGGGATGTACATTTATTCTTATTACTTTAATATTGCTTTACTCTTACTCTTCTCATTTGTAATCTTACTTCTCTTCTTCAGTCAATATTAAAAGCATTATGTTTTTATTAATAATCTCTAATATAACTGTATTTAGAATAACCAAGCCCCTGCTAACCTACATTACATTCGCTTAACATGAAATCGCTAAATTATATTCCTTGAACTATTGTCTTATTCAAATTCCCGCAAAATAAAACCTTTTATATAATTTTTAAATCCTTCGGCCACAGTCCATGTAAGTTATATTGAAGCTTGAACAAGAGCTGTATTGTTAGACATAGCGATTCAAACATTAAGATCGATTCAACACATACTGTGGTGGAAACGTCTTTTTTTATTATTATCTATAGCATTACATGTAAATGATTGTGGTTTGTTTAATATACATATATCACTCGAGAAGGTTCTACACAATGTTCACACTAATCAATTAATTATTAAAAGAAATTTAATAAAATTAGTTCTATGAATTGCTGTCCATATAACATTTACTGACAATTGTTAGTTGTTTATGTAACACTTCAGATTAATGTACTTGTCATCTATGTGTCATAATTTTAAATCAACATTTTTGACACCCTTTTTTTATAAAAAACATGTTATAGTACTACTATAGGTATTTTTATATATTTATTTTTATTTTTATATTATGTACTACTGACTTTTACTTATTTATTTACATGTTATTTATATAACATCTGTCACATTTATTGGAAACGATTTCTCATATACTCGTCGTAACCACCTACAGCATTTATTATATATTTATATATATATATATATATATATATATATATATATATATATATATATATATATATATATATATATATATATATATATATATATATATATATATATATATATATATATATATATATATATATATATATTTCTAACAACCTAGAAAATATACAGTAGTATTTTCTGTTAAACAAGTAACATTGCAATGGATATCCGAATTCTTTCTCTTCACCGGTTTCAAATACAGGTGAGCGGGTTTGTGTATCAGATTACACAGACCCAAAGCACTGTAGTTTAGTTTCAAGAATAAGTAAAATATTTGACTGGTAACTTGTTATTTGTTGAGTACATGTAAAGTTAAAAAAAAACTGCTATGCTATAATAAAATCACTAAACTACTTACAATATAGTATTATCGTGTAAGTAATAAGAGTACGTAAGAGTAGGAGTAGTTTCGTGTAGTTATGCACACCTTTTAGCTCTACTTTTATTAAATTAATTGAAGTCTAAATGATTCTACCATGTTATATATATATAACATGGTAGAATCGTTCTACGTTATAGGAAAACGCGTTGTAGGAACATTCTTGTATAGCGCACTCATATGACCATATAACACATTATTTACAAGTAATTCACGTTTACCTTTTCTCGTTAAAGGTGATTTAAATGGAATATTAAAAATTTAATTTTTACATAATTTTATTTAATTTACGTGCTTCAAGAGCCACTTTCTTCCAAGAGCTTTCAAATTGAGAGTAATTTGTTTCAAATCTTTGTTTGGGTTTGCTTTGAATACGAAGTGATGTTGGCAAATTACAAAACCAGTTACTCACTGAAGCTTCTATACATATTGTTATGTCCCTATTTAATGGGACTACAGACACTAAACCCGCAATCCTATTTCTACATTAGTTATTATTAGTAATATAAACAAACTTTAATAAAATTTAAAAAAAGGTATTAAAATGTCATTTTGGGGGATTTAACAACAATGTCGGAGTTGGAATACGAACCAACATACCGATAAGAACCTGCCGTATCAAAGTATGGGAGAGACATAGTTGGTTAATAATGAAAACACGTCGTTGTTATTATATTTCACGTATGATCTAAAAATAAAATTCCATAAAAAATAAATATTTTCCAGATTATATTTTATTCGCATTCGTATAAAATTGTATAATTGATATTATCACATTAATATTAAACTTTTAAATCTTTAAGACATAAGATTGAAACAAGGTATTGCTTATTGTAGTTTTATGCTAATTTATGCCAATTTCAATACTAACAAAACTATTAGAATTATTATATAATAAATGGGTTTGATTACTAAAACAACGCAAGAATCAATCAGTATATTTTATAAATTGATACAAGTCGACTGCTCCTGAGGTATACTAAGAACCACTACCAAAATCACTACTATGAAAGCAATGAACCTCGGTGCGTTTTTACGATAGTTACTGGGGAAGGCCCGCACGACATACGTGTTGATTTATATATTAAGAGCGCAAAGTTTGAAAAGATGGACCTTATTTAATTGAATGATGCATACTTTAATATTAAATATAAATAGGAATTATATTTACATAATAATGTGTATAATTTGAAATTAATGATAAACACACAAGAGAGCAGTCAACGTTTTCCTTCAACCTTATCGTATCGTTCAATCATTTTAAGCATATTCCATCACCGGTATTCTGTCACTTGAGGTATTAAAAGTATTTAGTTGTCACGTCGTTGACGTTACTGAGCCGTTACTTTTTGTTTTACATTCTCTTTTGAATATTTCAGCATGTACTTATATACAAACACCCACATAGCGATAATTATAAAAACGTAATTAAAATAATATTTCTACTTTATTGCTAACTAAAACTTCATTTAAAAAATACCATTAGGATTCAAAATCTTTTTGTTCTTTAATTTTCATATAACTCAAATTATCTTATATTTCATAATAACTTAACCCACAAACACGGAGCAGGAACAAGATTGACCCTTGTTTTTGTTATAGCGGCGAGCTCACTTTACTGGGTCGTTAGGTTATAATATAATTTTGGTTTTATGATTCTATAAATTTTTATGACTCCCGACGTTCTTACTTCCCTAATAATTTTGAAAAGAGAAAATATGTTTCGGAGCATTTCTGTGAATTATACAAGTCAAAGAATAACAAAAAGGTAGAATTTCCTTTATTTTCTTTTAACTCTCTTTTTACACCGAGGGGCGCGGTGTCAACAGATCTCTTAGAAAGCATCCCAAGTATTTTTTCATTGCAATACATTTTTTTCTTATTTACACTAATCTTTATTGAAATTTATTTTTTATTTATTATTTTGGATTTTATGAAAGCGTGTCTTGTATTTTTTTAACTATCATTTTCTACATTTGTTTTAAATTTCTCCTTACCATTTGTTTTCTATGAGGAGGATTCATATTTTTTAATGGTGGTAAATTCTAGAATGTGACTACATAAACTCATGATTTAGCTATGCTATTACATCGTCTCATCATAGATCAGTGGATCTAACAATTAATTATTGACAGCTCATGATTCAGGAACAACCGACGGACACAGGAGACAACCATTCAAAGCACAGTGTTACAGTTTAGAATTATTAATATTATGTACATTGAATATTACAATATGTAAAGTAACTATGCTGTGTGGAATACAATCAAATAATAAAGTAATATGTATGTTTTATTATAACAACTCACTTATTTGTGATCAAAATTAGTATTTATTTATCTGTATTAGAAATATCACAATAAGTAGATATAGGAAAATATGTTTTCTGGAGTACAAATTATTACCAATAACTCTCGTATTTAACTCGTATTATTGTTCACATAACTAACATTTTCAATATAATTGTTATTACAACATCAACCCTTTGATACATAATATACATAATACACTAAGGCTCCATTGATTGTAGTTGGTAGTAAGTGTTCTTGTGGTGGTAGTTCCCGTAGTCAGCAGACAGCGCTCCAACACTCACGAGGAAGAGTACAACTACTTCAAACACAATATTTATAACACCCAAGTGTGTCTCTTTGTATGCGTTGTCATAATCATAATAAATAATATATATGATTAATTTTAATAAATAATATAAACATCATATAACAATTGAATTTGTAAAATTATTATTAACATTATTCTTACAATATATTGTAAGTTAAATGAACAGTTCATTTTGAGGTGTAATAAATTTTAAGGCAGACCGAAATAGGTGTCTACAGGTTATGATAATCGAAGTATTAAATAACTGATAACAGAATGCTTTTAAGTCAACCTAATTAGTGCTGTAATTTATTAAATATATAACACGCACTGTCATGACACCAGCTGATTAATAAAATGTTCTTTAAAAGTGTTTAATCCGGGTCAGACATAAATGAAGCTCTTCCGAGTGTGAGTGTGAGTGATGTACCGCGACTGTGACAATTACAAAGTTATTTACATTTTACAGTCATAATATGTATAATTTTACTTGCCTGTATATAAATATATTAACTCAAAATGAAGTTGATTAATATCGAAATATCGCAATTATAATTTTTATTTTCATTAAACTATGTGTAGTTTTGTAGAAGAGAAAGGATATAAATAATAAATGAACTTCTTTCCGTTGTAGAATTATAAAATTTTCCAACAATAATTGTCGGTAATTGTCACATAGATCACGTACTGTGCACTAATTGCAAAAACTATGGGCGTATTTCTTTATTGAAAATAAATGAATATATTTTCAGGTAAATAGGTAAATTTTTCTCAACAGCTTAAGACCTTTGAGACTTATTATTTAACATGATATCCATATTTAGATGGTTAAAAAAAGTATTAAGAAAATAAAAACAAAATTATATTTTATATAAACATTATTTGCCATCTGAAACCAAAAAAAAATCCATAATTTTTGGTACAAGGTGGTCTAGCTAAGAGGCAAGAAATGTAGATATTGCCTGGAGTTAGGCTAATTAAATTCTCTTGTCATTCAAAATGACTGTCTTAAACTTAAATATACAATCTTGCTTCCTTGTTTCTTTAACTTGATTTGAATTCTATATATCTTTAATTAAGGGAATTGAAAAGAATCGTTACACGAATCTTAAATTTATTAAATAGATTTTTTTGTAATTTATATAACGTACTTATGTTAAATGTTACTTAATATAACATGGTTATGAATAATTATTAACAAACAGCAACTATCATCCTTTAGTACTAACACGAGATATATTTTGTTTTAATACCATATTTTATCACTACGTTAAACTAAGTAAAGTATAAACAATGATCACTCGTGACACACACTGTAAATAAAAAGTATTGTACAGCCGAGTCTGTGTCTTTAAATATTGTAAGTGCAGTGACGGACATTGTAGCACGCTGTTATACAGAGTTATCTCACCGCTACTGAGCTGTGGACACGCTCAAGTACTGAATAGTATTGTAATATTAACATTAATAAGGCTATTCGTGTTTAATTACTAGGGGCGCCAACATGCGCTCGCGAAATCTCGGTTGTCGTTTGCATATTGAGCGAAGCGAGCTAAGTGTAATGAGTTATCGTTTTCCATTGACTTCAATGGGATATCAGTTTTTTGACAATTATTCCTCAACGACAAGACATTTTTTAAATTAAAAAAAAAACCATCATAATGTGTGTCTTATTAATTGGAAAAATTTCATAATATTCCGTCAAGAGTTTTCGAGCCTATTCGTGACAAAGAATGTGAAAAAGTCTCCAGTAGAACGCACCGCTCGCTACGCTCGCTTCACTCAATTAAAATCATATAAAGATTACATAAACATCGGTTTAAATAACAAAAAATGTTGAATACTTAATATCCTAAAATTGTCAAACGAACATCCTAAATAATATTTAATAGGAGAAGGTAAATTGTAACACGCAGTGTGTAACACTAATGCCTCGTGTATTAATAAAGGTATTACAAACGACTCACACTCACCGTCTGTAATACATCACACTCAATATACATTTATCATGACTTGTATTTGTGATACTATTAAATAGTTACGTTTATAAATAACCAACTTCTTGACAAAGGCAATGTTTTATATTTTGAAATAACTTTATTTTACCTCTCTGATACATTCACTTCAAGGCAGCAGCGCTCTTGAGTCCTCGTATGTTGGTACTCATGGGCGGTGGTGATCACGTGTCACCTGTGACCCGCACGGTCGATTGTCCTCTAACATAGAGTCAATATCATTAACATTAAGACAACTAAACCATTCTTTAACTACAATATTGATGACTATTAATTAATAAATATAATATCTTATAATGACTTCTTATGTATCACTTTTATATATTTCAGCTACTTTGTATTTTGTTAACACTTAAGTTCATTCATTCCTTTGTTCTCTTTTATTTGTATTTAGTATAAGTGTACTGCACTCTCACACCAAAGGGTAACTGGAAGAGATCTCTAAAAGAGATAGGTAATCCTTTGTACTACATTGTTTTCTGTTTTTTCTTGTATTTGTGATTTTTATTTGTACATAAATAAATAAATTACTTATTTACACGAGACACATTTTTTCAATATAAGATTATTTGAAGTATATTCTCCTACACTATTTGTACTTTACCATTAAGCATTCGAACTTAATTAACATATTTTAATTAAATAAAAAAATCGAAAATTGCTTTAACACTAAAACTACCGACAATTCTTGTACACCTGTTCCTACCACACGCCGTCAAATTGAACGGTAATTAAAAGTTATTTTATTATATAACGCAGGTAATAATGGAAATAACTAAAAGTAAAGAGTGAAGAAAATATTATATGCATATTCTAAGAATTGTCATGTATTTTGATAACGATATTATAACGTTTAAAATGTGTAAGTTTTACAAAAGTTTAAGAACGGTCATTTTGACCGGTACTTGGTAGGTTTAGTGTTAAGTAAAATTATAATTCATGTTGCGAAAATGATTTGTAATATTGCAATATTAGAGCATCGTCTCTGTGAGGATTGTTTTAAAATTTATATGAGAAAAATATGTGACACGACTTATATGGTATCTTACTTTAAAATCTTAATGTTTTAAAGTTATTAAACTATGAGAAATAAACAAATCTTCAGATATTCATAACTTTGAACATATCATCATGTCATGTCTCAATTTTTTTCCACTCCAATCAATCATCAAATCAAATCAAATCAATCAATCCACTTTATCTTAATAAAAAATGATAAATATGTTTATATGTCCGGGTACATTGCATAAGAAATGGCATGAATACTAAATAAGTTTTCTCCTTTCTTTCTTAAAATATAAAAATAAAATCTTTACTTAGTACACTTCAGAAAACATAATATAATATTATTATTTATAACATAATACAATGTACTATGTAGCATTGAGTAAGGACATCTTACAGATGTTGAAAAGGAAATGAGCGTTTTATGAACGAATTTATTTTACGAGCGTTAAATATGGAATAAAATGTTAAAAAGCGAAGTTGAAATATAAATGTACGTTACAACTCGTAACCACATTCCAAGCTTTCCTGTGTCTCATTTGAGATAGGATTTTATGTACCTGTTTACCGAATTATGTTTTACAAATACACATCGTATTATTTGATGACAAACAGTCTCTGTCACCTGCGGTAGTAGTATTAGTGTACATCTGTGTGATTGTAATATTCAGTAGCAATGAAACTAACAAGTAAATAAGACAATTAATGTGAGGTGTGTTTAAAGGATTCTTATATTAAGTGAGGTAAAACTAAACATTTTTATATTAATGCCAGCCGTACTATAAATAAGAATTACTTACAAATAACATGAAGCCTGATATTGCTTAATGTTTTAATAATTATTATTTTATTAATACAGTTTCCCTCATGTTGCAGTATATTATATCGTACATACAAACAACCTAACAGTGAATCATGTAGTATTGGTTTCATATCAGATCTGATAAATGGATCTGTAAATCATTATTAATGGTGAATAACAATATTCTCTATAAATCTACTGCACCGATATTGATAATACTTTTATATTGGTAATAATAAATATTTAATGTCTTCTGTTGTATCGTAATTGTAATACTTGATAGAATAAAATCATAGTCTTAAGTAGTTTGAGATATATTTCTATATTATGTAATATAATAACACATAATATATATTGTTAGATATATTTTTTAGATCAAATTACATTTTTCTCTCTAAATGTTTATACTTAACTGTACAATCTTTTTTAAATTATGTATATATTTTGTTTATTAAAGTATAAATTTAGTTAAGCTGTTACAAGTATATATGTTATGAACATTTTTTAAACATTTTCATTCATTTAAATATCAGATCAAATCATCTTTAACACTTAATACTATGAACGTACATTAACATTACAAGTAAAAATATTTGACGAATAGTGAAGTGATCATAGTCAGCTATTGACTTAATAATCAGCTATATCCTTATTAAATCATTACACAATCCTACAGTTTCTCCATTATATAAAGTGTTATGTGTGTTTGTGTTTAAAATAATTCAATTTATTTGTAAAGAAATCAATAAAACTAGGGGCGCCAACAAACCCTCAATTTCGACTCGTTGCACTCGCGAAATCTCGGGTGCCGTTTGCATATTGAGCGAAGCGAGCCCAGTGTATTGACTCATCGTTTCCCATTGACTTCAATGGGATATCAGTTTTTTGACATGATATTAGAAAAAAAAATATTTTTTTAAGACATTTTTCAAAATTTTTTTTTTAAAAACCATCACCTAATATGTGTCTTTTCGATTGCAAAGTTTCATAATTTTCCGTCAAGTAGTTTTCGAGCCAATTCGTGGCAAAGAATGCAAAAAGTCTCCAGTAAAACGCTCCGCTCACTTCGTTCGCTTCGCTCAATAAAACAATATTACGTTACTCCACCATAAAATGACATCAAGAGGCAGTAATTTTGGTTGTCTCTGATTTCACTAATAACTCTTACGAATGTTATGCAACTAGATCAATTTATTACCCACAAAGAAGAGTTGTGAGTAATGTGACTTGAGTGTGTGAAGATTCTAGGAGTAATTTCGTCTGTACTGTGTGCAATTAGAGAGAGTATCGGTCTATTTACATATCTAAATTACTACGATACCGGACCTCTTCTAAATTCACCATAGATTTTCCAAATTTAACGCAGAGGTAATATACAACTCTGTAGACTCTAATAAATTGGACACACGAATACTAAATCTTGTGAAGCGATACAACACATTCTGTTATTTTTTTACACCAAATAAACGGGTAGTTGTATTAAATGATAAATAAAGAGAATAAAAGTTATATTCCAAAACAATTGGCGTTTATTGTCAATTAAACACTCAATGATATGAAAAAGAAATAAAATGCTTCAAATGCTTTTATTCACATTTAAAGCCTTTTGTTTGTGTGTTTGTATTTGAATCAAGATACTAATATTACTCGTCATATTAATTACCACGTACTTTGTACTTCGAAGCACAAACTGTTATTTACATTCCACACTTAAGCTCGCTCTAAATGTTCAGTTTAAAGAGCTAATGGATATGTTATTGTATTTCTGTAAAGGAATACATTTCAGTATGTGATATACTAACTACAATATAATTTAATATAATATATTGATAAATAAATATTATTTTTCTTTACTTATACTTTTTTATTTTACTCCTACTTTACTCTTACTTTACCCATACATTACCCTTACCTTACCTTACCTTACCTTACCTTACCTTACCTTACCTTACCTTACCTTTACTTAATTATTATTATTACTATTACTTTTCTTTATTTTTGATATATGATACAACAGTAAAGTTTTAATTTAATTAATATTATGACTCATACAAATGTATCTTATAAAATTTCTATTAAAAGTGATTTTGCTTCATATATCACTTTAGTTTTAACAACTCTATACTACAGTTAGTATCTTAATCACATCCCCATAACATGAAGAGTATTATAATTTCTATTATTATTATTATTTATATCGGCATTATTTCCAACATGTATATGAACTCCCGACTGTGTTGAAAAAATACGAGGCTGTGGGTGATAAGCTGCAGAAATGTCAGTATTACTATAAAGAGCTGCAAATAACAAAGTAAATAACTTTTAAGAATAGAGATTTTAACAGTTTTTTGTCAATATTATGCATAACTTCATTGTAACAATTCATGTTATTATGAAATATATAATCTTTCAGGAAGACCCTATAAATATAACTCTAGCGTTTTCATCAAAAGTTTTATATAAAGTAACAAAAAAAAAAACTACTAATATAACTAATAATACTACTTCACTCAATTATATAGGATTTAACTCATTCACGATTATCATTTCGTTTCACTGGAAACTTTCTTCTTTGACATATCTTTATATTTACATTTGTACAATTTTACACCGGTTTCATTTAGGAGATATACATTATGAATTGTTTGTGTTCCTCACTTTTTCACAAAGTGCTTAAAATTTTAAATTTTACAAAATAACAACGTTGAAGGTGTGATATGTGTCGGCCATTAGCACTACCGGCCATCAATATATCAGCGACGATCACTCACCAGTGGAGTGGAACTGATCAATTTGCAGCTACGTTTAACTGATTGAATTGAATACGATGAAAATTATGACTGACAGACGGAATCATACATATACAAATGTGGTTGCTTCGACGTTTTGCTTTGGGACATATAAAATATTGCAAGTTTCTATTGTAATCACCTTGAATCATTTTTATATTTATTTAAATCTGTAAAAAAGACATTACTCTATATTATAAGATAATTTTTTGTACATTTTTTTTTTTCATTAATAGCTTTTGTCCATTAAGCCATGCTTATGGTAACAAGAATCTTCTGCAATAATCCTTATAGTATGTTATGTTTTGCAAAGAATATAATAACTAATAATGTATCTGAATCAAAATGTGTATCAAAATATACAGAATATTGAATAAAATTACTGTAAGTATAAATATATATAATATAGTATTGTTTAAATTCCTTTATAAACTATTTAATAATTATGATACAAATATACATTGCTCGTTAGAATGCAGAATATAAATAAAATGCAGTTTAGAGACACAGTAGCGTCGCGTCCTTCGATATTTACCCGTTGTCTCTATTCTATTTTTCATTCGATGCTGTCGCTGCAAGGAAATGTACAAACAAACAAAATTTCCATGTCTCTGTTTGTGTTTGTTGTATGATTAGAAATGTTATTACATTTTTACTATAATATTTAGTTTAGTATAAAAGTTTTATTTCGTAAAAAATGATCATAATGTTAGTTATTAATTACTATCTTTATATCTTTCAATTTTAACATAAAAAAAATAATGTTTTAAATCATTTAATTTAACTTAGATACTTACTTAAATAAGTAAGCTGTTGCGTTGTAATTAGAATAAATTAAGGTGTAACCAAAAAGATACAAGGACGTTCGTAGGATTAACTTATCTTCTAGTTATCTCAGCAGATGGAAACAAGACTCGTATCTACGTTGAATGTTCTACGGTAATGAGCTTTAATAAACCTTCAGAGCAGCTTACGCTAAAAGCATGTGTAAGTTTAATTTTTTATATTCTAATTACTATTGCATTAACATACTAACATATCATACAATACAGAAATATAATAAACATTTTAAAACCTTACTATGTTTGATCTTCTTTGCAGATTGAGATGACAATATTAGAATATTTGTCGAGAGTTTGATCAAAGATCTGAGATTGCCTCTCTTTGATAATGACAGTTGACATAACTTAAACACATCTGTTTATGACATTGAGATAAATAAACTTATCCAAGTTTGATATCGGCAAAATTATTAGAAAACTACTTAATAGTTTATTTCATTAAACAGGAAATACACATTTATTCTTCCGTTAATAAAACTATAAATTGTATGTTAAATGTTGTTTCTTAATAACACTGAGACTTTGACTTTCCAATAACATTGAAACATGTATTAACTTGAACCCAAGGCTTCTTTAACAATTAATATTAACATTATTAACTATTATGATAACAATGTATGTAGTACATGGTAGTAATATAATTCAATACAACATTCACAACGTCTACTCGAGTTATTAATATATAGTGAATACCTCCTCTGTATGTGTATTATGAACAATGTGACTGAGTACAAATAGTGTTAATTGTACATTTTTAAGAGTAAAAGTAAAAGTATTTTTTCTTTTAATAGAATTTTGCTTAAAAATTTGTTAATTCAATGGTTGGACACACTTTTGACGACTTCGCTAATATTAAACATATGTTAGATAATATTTATAATTAAAAAAACATATATGTTTGTTATTATTAATAATAGTAATTGATATAAAATAATATTACAATAACATTGAATATTATTACTTAATAAATACAATAGTAATGACATATAAATTGTGATATATCTTATATGATTGTATTGTATTTTTATTTGTTTCACAAAATATCAACCCTCGTCAAGATGGATTCGTTAAGTAAAAAGTAAATATTCTGCGCTTTATATTGTTCAATTTGATCAAAATATAAGACTGTACTATTTTTCTTTGAAGTATCAATTAGATTGTTTCTTTTCTGTGTCCTTTTAATAATTGTAGAGAATATTGAAAGTAAAACACATATAAATGCACCTAACTATTCCCTGATTTATGTTTATGAATATTATTGTAGTAGATATTAATATGAATGTGACTGAAACCGATGTAAATTAACCCTCTACATAATAACCATGTATCTAAATCTAACATGAGATCAAACAAGACAAAAATAAGAGTCATATTCGATTACAAATCTCCCTTAACGAGGGTCTTCTCTCAGGCCTGCGGTTCAGGGGGTTCGCAGCTTACTTCTACAACACCACATTTTTAATTCATCAATCTTTTCAAAACGGATAAAAAAAAATGATATATTTAAAAGATAACTTTGCATCTTCCTTTGAAATGATGCAAAAGTCTTAATTTCAAAATATTTATTTATAGTTTTGTTGCCAAAAATTTATAATAAAAGATTCAACAAAATATGTTTAAGTTAGTTTAAAAGTTGTTCGGTAGTTGTAGATACTTTAACTGAGCAAACTGGAATTGGTCTCCATAACTTAGTGAGTAAGTAGGAGGCTTTGTAACTTTCATATTCACCGATAGTTCGCTGTGTGCGTAAGTACGCTTTGACGATATTGATCTGCATCCATACATAGGAATATAAATTAAAGTGTCTGTTTGTAAATCCAAATTTCCTAAACAGAATTTCACTGAAATTATATACGGTACTTACTCGTACATAAGAAAAACAATCAGTGCAATAAATGAACAATCAGTTCAATGAGGAAGCCTGTAGCGAATTGAACATGATTTTATTTTATAATCAAGTAACTTGATGTCGGAGGCTCGCTAATGAACTTGTATTTTGTTTCAGTCAGTGATGCGGAAAACGTGAATTAAAAAACAGTATTTCAGATAAAACCTATAAAAATTCATAAAAATTGACAGAGTGATTTTAATGTTTCATAATACAGACTTAACTTTTAAGTTAATTATAAATAATTCAAAGTTATTGTGAATTTGAACTATTTACAATTAGTATAACAGTTTAGTTACTAGGTGATAAATATAGGATCAGCTGACAACTTTACAACACATAGAACACGTCATTAATCAAATACGAAGGAAAGAGATTAATTAATAAAATTGTAATTTCAACGGTTAGTATATAAACTCTAACTTCTAACTATAACCAATACAAGGTAGACATTTAATTAATTAGTTTAATATTTAACTTTTACTTTTTAACTAGCTTTTGGTGGCTTCCACGTATCTAAAAATAATTAAAGTGACCAACATTTTTATTTTTCTTATCTCTTACTTCGAAGGAGAAATAAATATTCATAATTTTTTACATAAACATGAAGAGGTACAAAAGTGACCCTTCGTTTGTGTTATAAGGGTTAGGTGTGAGTTCACTTTTATTAGGACATTTGGAAATAATTTCATCTCGTGTTTATGATGACATAAACTTTGGAGCTCTTTAAGCCTAAAGACGGGTCGCAAAAGGAAAAACTCATAAATAAATTATATAATTATTTTAGTTCAAAAAAGGGTATCGTAAACAAAGTTACCTTTTAAATAAAGTTTCTTTGATATTAAAAAGTCACGGACGTGTGTTTTCTATACTTATATATACAACAAATTATATACAATAGAAGTGTTGGATTCTTATAATTATTTCTGAAAACTCTAAACAAAGGAGAATTATTTTAACGAGAAAGATGCTTAAATATGTAAATATATATTAATGAAATATAACTAAAAAGGATTTCATAGCCTGTTGTCATAATTAATTCTAATAAAAAATTATTATTATTATTAAAAAAAATATATTTCCATATCACATTATATATACATCTTTAGTGTGTTGTGTTGTTTATTGATTTACTTAATGTAATAAAATCAATAAATAGTGTCGTGTATCGTTCGTGATTATGTCATGAGATCAGATTTAATCTCCAATTATCACTAATTACATAATATCAATAGTACACCACAAGTTATTAGTGTTTACATACAAACAATAACAACGGACTATTAAAATAACAAGTATTCAATTATATACTTCTAATAGTAACATTCCACAAATCAAACCTTTCAAATGAATATTGTAAAGATAATTGTTTGAAATGTTGAAGTAACAGTTACATGAGTTGTATGAAATGCCTTTTGTATATCTATAAATGGTTGGATGGTTTTTGTTTGTGTCAGCTTGTTTTAAACCACGTCCAGTATTTAATACATAAAGGTATTTCAGAACTAGGTTACATCGTCCAGTTATAATTTAAATTTACATAAAACTATTTGAATTATTCACTTTACATTACTTTTCATTACTTATTACACAGAAAAACAATAGACAGAAGTTTTAAATGAATATTACTTTTTATACATTAGATTAAAACAAGAGATTAAACAGTAGATATATCCTCATTTAGTGCATTGAGTATCATACAGGAGGTTCAAAACCATTCTCCTGTAGTCATATTATCCTGTAAATATTTTAAAATTATTATTTTAAGATAAATAAGTATGAGTATTTCAGATTCAACTCAACCACCTCAATCTTTTTAGTTTTAGATTTAGATTTAGCAAATAAAGTTTTCGAGTGATATTTAACATACAAGTTCAAAATAGTCTACTAAAACTAAAAATAAGTTAAGTGTTATAATACTATGTAGTATTTTTTATGATACATCGTAATTATGTACGTCATTAGTGCCTTGGCTAAGTGTTTTCACTGAACAACGAACTTTATCGCGTCGCGGCTTTTTTTGAAAGATTAAATAATTTTACTAATATAGTCAGTATATATTTAATATTCAACGCTATTAGTCAACTGTTTTAACTTTGGATAAACCGAATAAGTGTCATCCGAACTCGCGCACCGAGTGTTCAGAACAGACAATATGTAGATTACATTTATCAAATAAATTGTTTTTATACTGCGGGTAACTTTGTCAAAGTTAACTTTGAATTGAAAGATGTCCCATACATCGATATAAGTATTTTAAAGCTGCTCAGTTAATGACAAGTCAAGTTGCAGGGATGAACTTTAAATCATACATTATATAATGACATAAATCTTGAAGTTATAACTAGGATCCACCAACCGTGCGCAGCGGGTGTTGAGCTGAACCCCTCTCTTTTCATCTGAATAGCTACAGGAAATATC
The DNA here is from genome assembly GCA_918358865.1 of Melinaea marsaeus rileyi. Taxonomy (NCBI): domain Eukaryota; kingdom Metazoa; phylum Arthropoda; class Insecta; order Lepidoptera; family Nymphalidae; genus Melinaea; species Melinaea marsaeus. Next base: position 3,783,460 of record OU911094.1, read on the forward strand.
GATTTATTATGAGTATTTATAACCTTCTAGCTCAGCACATTAATGCACGCGCAGGGCAGCTCTAATGTATTGTCTATGGCAGGAGTGTTTTAGATAACTTTTGAATGGCTTTGAAACATGTTTGTTTTCAATCCTATTTCGCTATCACATCCGCGTTTGGCTCAAACATACATGAGAAATTTTTTAGCTACTTATCTCGTCGAATTCGGGGGACAACTAAACACAAAAAAGGGTCTCCCAAACGGTTAAGAGTTTCGCTTACGCTCAGCTCAATAAAGAATAAAGATGTGAATATATAATATAATATAAAATTAAAATATAAATACAAATATAATATTTGTACAAAATGTGATACATTGTTCTATTAAACTTGCTATGTATTTATATATGTAGTGTAAGCCGACGCGACGTGACGCATTGAAATGTCTCCAATTCAGGCTGACCTCAGTGTTTGTAAAATTAGGTTAAGAGATTGTATTTTAAAATTTTTAGTTTCAGAGTCAAGTTGTACGATCATAATATTTACACTACATTTATGAGTACACTGCACTTTGCAACGAAGAGTAGCTACTGTTTGTTTCTCGTAAAAACTGCCAGGTACAAAAAAAAATAAAAGTTTATCTAAGATATATTATTTTTAGACTCTACAACTATAAAATTGTGTAACGTTTATAAAACTTCATAGGAACTGAAAGAAGCGTCTTTTTTGTTATGTATTTTATATAAAGACAAAAACCTCACAAAACATTTCTCTTAACGGCTTTTATAAGTAGCATAGAAATTTACATATTACAAAACAGCTCGCGCCTGAAACAACGAAAGACATGTTCACAACAAATTACACTAAAACAAGTTCAAAACAAATTACTGATCACTTTAAAACATTACTTTGAGATATGAAAATCTATTTCCTCCTTGTATCTCGTGGAGGAGTTTTTTATTAAAATACGTTAATCGTGAAAGCGTCTCGTACACAAAGAGTATGTTTATAATTATATAATATTTATAGAGCGTTAATGCCAGAGCAAGAAATCTCATATTGATCTCTTATATAATTCAAAGAAAAATAATATCCAATGTTTAAAAAAGTTTATAATTCATTTTAATCGTATAAAAAATTCTTCAATGTATATTTATATCTTCAATATAGTCTTACAACATTGTTATTACAAGAGTTGATAGAATGTTGTTTTTAATCAAATCTTCAAACTCCCTTCAGCAAAGTGAAGCTCCTTTTAATAAGATAAATAATATTAAAGCTTCGAATCTCATGACCGGGTTAATAATCCTGACATACAAAGTGGATTACTTCAAATTGTTGTTGTCAAAGATTTGTATTTCAGTAAAGAGGTTATTGGCATAATCTTTCAACAGACCCAAACGACAAAGCTACTAGCCAGATACTTAATAAAAAATGTTTGATATATCATTTCATTCTAATTATTTTAAGCAAATTTAAAGTGTATTTGATGTTTTTTTATGTTCCACTCGTGTTGTGACACGTCATATAGCGCGTCAACTAACATCCACACAAATATTCTTTAAGATAGTTGTATTCTGAACAAGAAAACCATGATCGAAGTTGCAACAAATATTGTTAAAAAAGTATATATTATACGTATAGTGTTTCTTACCTTTAAAAATATATATAATAATATTTATTAAAATAATACAACATATTATATCATAAAATGCACACTATAACTTATTTTATTAAGTAATGTCATATATTATTATTACCCAGTGACGTTCTCTTCTCAACGAATTTGCTTAGAATAATATGTAATATATAATATCACATTATATTATAATATTATCTGAACTAGAAACGTTTAAATACATTGTGATAATTGAATTTAGGTACCTATTTAATTCACAAAAATCCGTGCCCGCAGGGGGACACGCGTGGGTAGACCTCGTGTGTAACTCGTTTAAAATATAACTCACTACCTAAGAATAACACATGATGCCGTTGTTTACATCAAAAATTTTCAAGCAAAAAGCGGTTTTTATTTTTTTTCTCGGAAAAGGTATCTTATTTGGAAATACTTTTGGTACTTAAATTTAGAGTAAAAAATAACCTTTTTATTAAAAATATTTGCGAGGAGGGAATATTTACCAGAAAAAAGTTGTCGTGGTTTTACCTACCTTAAATTTTCAAGCTAAAAGTGGTTTTTATTTTTTTTCTCGAAAACGGTACCTTTTACGGAAAAACTTTTGGTACTTAAATTTAGAGTAAAAAATAACCTTTCTATTAAAAATACTTGTGTTGTAAGAATGTTTATCAGAAAAAAGTTATGAATTTTTTTCCAAAAATTTTCGGTTTTTTTACCCCCACCCCTAAGTTATTGAAGTTAGGTTTTCGGTTTATCTACATTAGTTATAGGTAATTATTAACCACATCATATAATATAAACGCGATTGATCTACTTTATATAGGAAAAAAGTTATGGTCGAAAAACTGAAATCAGAAAAAGTGAGGCCCTAGCGCCCCCTGTAGCCGGATTTCTCTGGGTAACGAACTTGACCTTCATTTTTGGATGGTTGATTTTTGTGCAAAGTTTGAAAGCGATCCGAGCGAAACTGCGGCCGCTATCGTGCTGACAAAAATCGAATCTGGACGCACGCACGCATATATATATATATATATAAAAGTTTAAGGTCAAAAAGTTTATATATATATATATAAACTTTTTGACCAATGGTCATTTCGGACTCAGGGGGTCATAAGAAGACCTCCTGTGAAGAAATTTTTTCAAAATTCGAAAGTCGGGTACAAATGAATGGGCAGACCGAATTCTTCGAGGTCTACCCAAAAATGCAGATAAATTTCTTTGTGTGTAACTGCTACGCTGTTTTGTAATCAGTTATTTGACAAAAGATACGAGTAATCTGAGCTGAGGAAGTTTTTAGTTTGTATTAGAAATTATAAATTAAATGAAAGTTTGAATGCTTTATAGAAATTGGAATTTAATCATTATAATGCATCTTTTTGATTACAGATATTATTTGTATTTATACAAATCTTGTTAGAGATACAAAAATATATTTTTAAAGTAATCTAATATTGAAGTTAAACTGATGTTTTTAAATATAATATTTTACGTAAATTTATGAAATTTGAATAAAATGATAACTTTTATATTAATAATCTCAAACAGCATGATATTTTCTTCCGCCCATACTTCCAGTGATACGTTACAATAGGTCTAAGTATAGTTAACATTAAAACAGTATTCCGGTTGTTGTTCAGCAACAGTAGCAACAGTTGTCTAACAACAACTAAATATACTTAGTGATATCTTAAGATCATCTCAATTTCGTCTGCAAACAAAGGAATTTAATCAAACTAATATCCTCCAATAGTGGATATTCGTTAATTGATAGGAACATCATTACAAGAACGCTGTTAGAGAATGCTTACAAAAATGTAGTCTTGATAAGATTTTATCAAATAATTCGTTAGTTCACGAGCGTTATTTCAGAATATTAGGTAAGAACATACTCTGTTAATATGTTAACAATAATATTTATTGATCCTGTCTTCACAACATTTTTTTAATCTTCAGGAACGAACTTTAACCTACTTTCCAAATGGAATAAAACTTAGAAGGTTTTTTAAACTAGGACGAGTATTTTATAATTACTAGCGCCTTCTCGTAATGGTGTGATTATGAAGTTGAACAGTTCCTAGATATTTTGTATATGTATGTATAACTTCTGCACAGGAAACCCTCGTGTAACAGAATAATATACACAGAAATACTGTTTTTCCTTCAAATAATGTTGTAATAATTAATATTATATTACTTTTTAATTCAAGGTAAAATAAACACCACGGATCTCTGTTGTAGTTAATCTGTCATCTCGTTAGCTTACAATTATAAAATCATAGATAAAAGGGATTGTTTTATTATTTGTTACATAAATATTGATAGTTAGAAGGAATGAAGATAATGATATTATATTTAAATAAAAAATATTTTAGATTATAATGTATTCTATATTATACATTTTGCAATATAATTACTATTATGACACATTTATTTACAATTTGCATTTTGAATGTAAGTACCTATAAGATAAAGGCAGTTTATAATGAGTGTATACATGTATCTTACCATTTAATAGATTTCCGAAGAATTGCGTAATGTATTGTTTCGTAAAAATGTACATAAACAGCAACTCTCAAATAGGGTCGGCCGTAAAGGTTAATTTCTATTTATAGACCTTAAAAAGTAAATAAACAATTGTTTAATTTCTATTTAGTATGCCTTACTTGATTTAAGACAAGAAATAAACTAATCAACGTATTATTGTTATTTTCTAACTAGTTATAAAACGTCCCGTCATTCAATTTTGCAATATTATACCTATAGTTCTTTCATATTGGAGCTGATCTCACAGAAATTGAGTCATTTGCTGTTGCTCTGCCATGTACGTGTAACTATGTATATGTATTTCATACAAAAAATATTTAACGCTATTGACTTTTTCTAATGATGTAATTTTTAACTTCATTATACATATATAACAGTTTCATTCGTGTTTAGCAAAAATACTTTATAATTCTTGACTTTGTGTAATTTTTACAGTTAATATAATATTTGTTTCACAAATATTTTTTAGATTATGAAAATAAAAGAGCAAGTGGGAGGCTATCGTGTGTTGGTATTCAGAGTTGCAGACATACAAAGGAATTTATAGTCAGAACATCCACAGCCACTGCGACAATTAAAATGATAATTTACATCGCGCATGTGACCTTTATAACATAACTGAAGTATGCCTCGTTATGCTTCTCCCCTCCAAATATAATAACGTGCATACTGGCGTACTGCTCCAGGTTGTAATCATTATTAATATTTCTTACCTTCAAGAGTGTAATTAAGGATTGTTAAGGTAATGTACTCACCATTGTCCGCTTCACTCTAAATGGGATCGGCACAATTTATTTCGCTCTGCGCTGCCTCAACTTCTTTCATCTTAATTTCATCATTCATACTATATTCATTATCAATTATCTTCGTAACATATAGTTACGGTAAATAAAATAAAATTGACTGAAAATAATAAAAACAGATTGCTTTTCATTGAAAATGTAGTTCCCTGTGTCCAAAACTCCTGACGATTGTTTATATTTTAATCACATATAAAAAGCACTGTCGCTTTTTTATTATAACTGCAGTCTCTTTAAAATATATTACATATAGTATATGTGAGTGTTAGTGATGCAATGCAGCGGTGTAGCGGTGAGACAGCCTCCAGGTAATGCAATAGAGCCTTGGATGAACTTAACATATTTCAACCTCAAATCTGCTGCAAAATACTTTTTACAGTAGACGTAGATATCTTTCTAAATAGTCTATAGTATTGTTAAATAAATTACTTGTTTTACACAACACAGTATGGTAGTAATAATATGGGATATATGTTTGTATTTCAAATGATTTAATTATAAAATAATTAATTAATTAAAGTTGTTAATAATAAACGCATGTAGTGTATGTAATGAAACCCAATACATTTATAAATGTAGTTTCTTGTTACATCCCGCGTCTGATCTTCATAGTAAAATCATTCTTCAACGATCTTGTCTAAACCCAATAAAGGCAGATTCCTGAACATAGGTTAATTAAATTCTCCTGACAATGAAAATTAATGTCTTAAACGTGAAATATAGGTACAGTCTTGTATCAAAGTGTTAGTATTTAATATGTCTGTTGGAACCTACATTGAAGACTTGTTACATGCGAGGAGCTTTTGTATGTAGCCCATAACTCCTAAACTTGTACAGTGTAAGATGCTACTTACCCGTGTTGTAAATGTATTAGCAGAAGTATTTCATTGACAACAACCAGCTTTCAGCATTTTGCTTAACTTTTTTTTATAACATACCCGTACATAGTAAAAGCATTCTTCAAAGATCTTACACATTCAGATTCCTGAACATAGGTTAATTAAATTCTCCTGACAGAAAATTATTGTCTTAAACGTGAAATATAGGTACAGTCTTGTATCAACGTAATAGTATTTAATATATCTTGGAACCAACATTGAAGACTTGTTACATGCGAGGAGCTTTTGTATGTAGCTCCTAAACTTGTACAGTTTAAGATGCTACTTACCCGTGTTGTAAATGTATTAGCAGAAGTATTTCATTGACAACAACCAGATTTCAACATTTTACTTTACTTTGGTTTATAACGTACCTGTACGAGTATTATTATGACAGTGCTTAATGTAAATCAATTGTTAAAGTTTTATTTTAGTTACTTTTACATATATGAATTTATTTAAATGCATTTATTATAAAATTAAACATATGACATGTTTAATTTTATAATAAATGCATTTTTTCACGTCATATCACGTCATGTTATAGAATAAATTGGTTTTAAACAGACAGGAAATAACGAAACTTATTAATGTATAACCTTTTAAAGTGTTATAGTGTTTTTATAAGCTTTGGAATTTATAAAACACGAGTTCTTCTATTCCATAACAATGTCTCAATGTATGATTCAATGAAACCTTAGCTTACAGAATGTATCTTCTTAACAATTGCAGAATAATTTATATTTTGTGTTTAATTTGATAAACAAAAGCTACCAGGATTTTACTAATTACAAATTGGTTATCCGAGCACACAACATACTCGTATATCTTACTTACAAACAAATATTGGTCAGTTAAATTGGTGAACACAAATGTTTCGGTAATTACCAAAAGCTTAACAATGCACGTCACTTAGCATAATAAAGTTAGCTTTTTCCAATTTATTTTATAATAAAAATATAAACTTAAAGCAATTGAAAAGATTCGTAATTCCAATTTTTAAATAATCTAAGCACATTTTCCATTTTGTATCTTATATAACGTACTTTTTTCATGACTACTTAATATAACATGGTTTGTAATCATTATTAGTAAACCACTCTGTGCATTATTAACATTCTTTTGTACTAAAACAACTATACTTTGTATTTTGTAATATATTTTACCAACAAGTTTAACTAAGTTACGTAGTAAAGAATGAGCACTCGTTTAACAAACACTTTAATTAAAAAGTATTTTCCACCCGAGTGTGTGTTTTAAATATAGTAAGTACAGTGACGCGGACATTGTAGCACGCTGTTATACAGAGTTATCTCACCGCTACAGAGCTGTAGACACGCTCAAGTACTGAATAGTATTGTAGTATTATTAACATTAATAAGGTTACTCGTTTTTAATTGAGCGAAGCGAGCGGAGCGTTCTGGAGACTCTTTCACATTCATTATCACGAATTGGTTTGAAAACTACTTGACCGAAAATTATGAAATTTTACAATCAAAAAGACGCACATTAGCAGATGGTTTAAAAAAAAAAATTTTCATGTCATTGAATAATAATCGAAAAAAAAACTGACATCCTATTAAAGTCAATGCGAAAAAAAAATTTCGCTCGTAAAATTTTGCTTTACAATGAAAAGTGCGTAAAGATTTTTTTTAATGGAATTGTACTGTCTCCCTGTTCCGTATATTTTTGCGCGGGCTCGCTTCGCTCAATATGCAAACGGCATGAGCTCTGGTAGTTCAACCAGATAGTGGCGGAGATTTCGCGAGCGCAGCGAGTCGAAATTGAGGGTCTGTTGGCGCCCCTAGTTATAAAAATAATACCAAGATTACATGAATATCAGTTTAAATAAAAAAAGAATACTATGAATACTTAATATCCTAAAATTGCCAAACGAACATCCTAAATAATATTTAATAGGAGAAGGTAAATTGTACCACGCAGTGTGTAACACTAATGCCTCGTGTGTTAATAAAGGTATTACAAACGACTCACACTTACCGTCTGCAATACATCACACTCAATATACATTTATCATGACTTGTATTTGTAATACTATTGAATAGTTACATTTATAAATAACCAACTTCTTGACAAAGGAAATGTTTTATATTTTGAAATAACTTTATTTTACCTCTCTGATACATTCACTTCAAGGCAGCAGTGCTCTTGTGAGTCGTATGTTGAGCACATGGGCGGTGGTGATCACGTGTCACCTGTGACCCGCACGGTCGATTGTCCTCTAACATAGAGTCAACATCATTAACATTAAGACAACTAAATCATTCTTTAACTACAATATTGATGACTATTAATTAATAAAATAATAACTAATAATAATTTCTTTCACCACTTTTATATTTTTCAGCTACTTTATATTTTGTTAACACTTAAATTATTTATTTACACGAGACAGATGTTTTCAATGTAAGATTATTTGAACTATATCATCCTATAATTATTTGTACTTTATACCATTAAGTATTCGAACTTAATTAACATATTTTAATTAAATAAAAAATCAAGTAACGTTCCAGATATAGTTGTAGAAATTTGTTTTAAGTAAAATTATCCTTCATATTATTACGTATTAATTGAAAATGATTTTTAATATATTGCAAGAATGAGAAATGAAACTTCTTTTGAATGTTTACGGTAAGCGTTTTAAATGAATATTCAAAAGAATTTAATAAAGTAAACCGAGGAAGCAAATAAGAACTGGCTTTGGGAGTAGGGAAAATATTTTCAAGCCGCTCTGGATTTTAAACATCTTTAATATAAGTAAAGCACTCATTCACTAACTAACCGACGTTCACATCTCACCACATCACTTATTGCTTCGGATTACTAAATAATTATTTATAATATACCTACATTAATATGTATACATTATTAATTAATAGTTTCAAAATAAATTAAATTTAATGAAAATATTTTTTTTTCACTTCTAAGTTGTAAAATATTTAAAAATGTATTCAAATTTTTAATTATATTGACGGTAAATTTATTTATTAATATCGTTAATAACATATTACTTTTTTATATCACTCGCATATAAAATGCACATCATAGAGAAACATACAGATGGTAAAACTAATGAAGGCTAAGCACCTTATGAGAGCGGGTCATATGTTCTGCTTGATAATGTGTGTAATCTCAACACACTTTTCCTATTTAATTACCAAATATGCTGTCTCTGACAGTCGTCTTAGCAGACACTTTTATTATACGTATATTCATTTAAAATTTATATGAATACAATGCTTTAGGAATAAAATTAAGCTTTTACAAGTAAATTTTAACAATATATACAAATAAATATAGTTTATATTTATTTACTAAATATTTTATTTTCTAGTATGTTTTTGCAAACACTATTGGACATTTAAAGAGTATTTAGAGTTTTCATTGAATATAATTTTAAAGTTTTTCAAGCAGGCCTTATATTGTTTTATATAAATAATGTACTATTAAACAAAGTTGAATAAAATATTTTTAAACTGTAAATTTAATTTTTTCTGAACCCATGACCAAAACCATGTTTTATTTCTGCATCGCTGTAACGTACTTTGTGTAAATAAAGTACGAATAGCAATGTTTAATTTAAATTCCTGTGAGGTCAGCCGACTACTCACATTCTAAGTTTCCGCTGAAATGTATACATATGTAAGCTTGAATATTATTTTGTATACCGTTGTAATATTATTTTAGGTTTTATATTCAAGATAAACTAATTTTATATACCAGCGAATGTAAAAATAGTGACTTAGAGTCACTTAGACTACTATTTAAGTAGACTTATTATTGATATGTAAAATTCTTTTATATTTATTTTCGTTGAACGTAAAGATTTAGTTTTTGTTTCCAAAATAGCTATCGAAGATAGTGTATGTTTAAGGACATATATTTTATAGTGAAACTTAAAAGACCAAGACTAGAGCATTCAAATAACTTACCAATTAACTGTTCAGTTCAGTTTTGTTAGTAAATATATCTAAGTTAAATCAATACAGTTCTGATTTTCTAATCATCAAACTTTTTATATATTTTAGACCTCTTTCTTAATATGAGATGTACTTCATACATACTTATCTCAAGAGTAATACAATAGTGTAATCTCAATTCTCTGATACAAGCGGACTGGTCTGCGCTTTAATAGATCAGTCGGTGTTATTCAACTATTCAACTTCTGTATCGATGGTATTTCAAAAAAAATTAACTCAGTGAGAGATTTTTATTATCACAGATACATATTATTCATACTATTGACGTGATCAATTAAAACTGAATTCTTGAATAACATTCACAATACATTTTAATTATATTAAGAAGCAGATATTATTATTAAGTCATTTTAATTTTTCCTTTTTGCCGAAGGGTAACTGGCAGAGATCTCTTAAAGAGATAAGTTAAACCTTTGTTAATTTTTTTTGTCATTGTATATTTTTCTGTTTTTTGTAAGTTAATGGTACATAAATTAAAAAATAAATAAGAACATTACAAATATTTAAGATTTTGTTATTCTAAATAAACTGTTTGAATAGGATTATACAGGGTGGGCCAAAAATTTTTGCAAATAGCAACACTTGATTTCTCCAAAACCGTGAGAGCAAGGGGCGCGCGGGTGGCGAGGAATTGTGCATCGTTTAATGCAATTTTAGTCACGATGGAGCGCTTCACGGGACAACAGCGTGCTTTTTGCGTAAAACAATATTACAAAAACGACGATTCCAACGTTACTATACGACGCCTATTTAGAGTTGAATACGGATTACAACGTGTAAGTGAGTGTCCAAGTGTTAATTTAATTAAAGCTTGGGTTAAAAAGTTTGAGCAAACGGGATCGACAACGAATATTAAACAAACTGGGCGACCACGTTCAAGAAGAAGTGAAGAGAACATTCGGGAGGTTGAAATTTCTGTAAGGGACGATCCAGAATCATCTACGCGTAAGCGGTCGGCGGCTCTTGCTATACCAAGAACTAGTCTGCGGCGAATCTTGCATTTGGACCTTAAACTGCACCCATATAAGCTTCAAATTGTACAGGAGATGAAACCAAACGATTACATTCAACGCAAGTTATTTGCTGACACTATACTGGAGCGATTCTCTAGCCTTGAGAATGTATTGTTTACGGACGAGGCCCATTTTCACATTAATGGTCACGTAAATAAACATAATTATCGATATTGGAGCACGGAAAACCCTCACTATAAACACCAAAAGCCTCTTCATTCACCAAAAACGACAGTGTGGGCTGCCATATCCGCAAAGGGCATAATCGGTCCATACTTCTTTGAAAATAATCAAGGAAATAACGTAACTGTGAACTCAGTGGAATACTTGAAAATTTTGCGAGAGTTTTTGACACCACAGTTGCATGAATTTGAAGGATACAATAGCCGGACTTGGATGCAACAAGATGGAGCAACATGTCATACATCAAACGTGACTTTACCGGTGGTCAAAGAAATGTTTCCTAACAAGTTGATTTCTCGCAGAGGTGATATCCCATGGCCTCCCAGAAGCCCAGACCTTACACCTTGCGATTTTTTCTTGTGGGGATATCTGAAGAGTCGAGTATACCTTAATAAACCGATGACCATATCCCAATTAAAAGAAAACATCCACGAGGAGATAGCCGCGATTCCTCGCAGCATGTGTCAACGAGTTTTCCAAAGTTTACGTAGTCGATTGCAGGAGTGCCAACGACGAGACGGAGCACATCTCGACGATGTCATTTTTAAAAAATAAATTTTAATAAATGATAATTACGTTAAATAAATCATAAACAAAATAACATTTGTATTTTATTTCTAGGCATGTTTCAAAAGCGCAACAATTTTTGGCCCATCCTGTATAACATTACCCACGTGTTACGTAACATTGAGTTGAACATTCTAACATATTGAACAGGAAATTAATATTTTATGAGCAAATTTATTTCACGAGCGGTGAATATTGTATCGAATGATCTTAAAGTATGTTTTAAAAAGATTTTGTTTTAATATTTTACAAAATATATGTTTATCGAAAATATAATACAGGACTATAAAATTATAGCAATGTTATGTTTCTTTTAACATATTAACTGTGGATTTAGTCGCCACAACTGTTTAATAATTAAAATGAAATATAATAATGACAATCTGTTCAATCCTCTCTGTATAAATACTGTAAGTAAGGCATCCTTCCTCTCTTTTATTATTCTCATTACACTTGATCACGTTATTGAACATTCGCTGAAGATACGATAAGATATCATTAAATATATACAGAAGTTCGTGTTTCTATCAGTCATTTAAAATAAGATGACTTTTGATTATTTTATTAGTCCAATAGTAATATTTTTCTTTATTTAATTAATTTATTTATTACACTTTATTGCACACAGTATACATATAAAAGATGAACAGTAAATTTATTGCTACAAAATTAGTACAAAGGCGGCCTTATCACTTCGAGTGATCTCTTACAGGCAACCTATAACTATAAGGACATTTATTTCAAATTAAAACTACAGTAGTTGGTGCATGAAATAGATTTAAAAATTATATATATGTGCATACATACAAATAAATATTTTATATAATAAAACATATACATACAAGAAAAACGTTATTTAAAACAGAGCTTTTTTTAAAAAAATATGTTTTTTTATAGAATTAACATATTTGAGACATTATACAAACATAAAAGGTTTATTAAAATAAAATTATATAATTATATAACCCTCATAAAATCGTCTTTACCAATTAAGTGTGATGTATCTTTACTTCCTTATAGAAACTATTTATGATTCATTATAAATGACAAATGTGTACCGTATTAATGAAAATAGAGCCCACTGTTTAATAATATTCAATTGTCAAACCAATAAAGCAGTGTCACAATAAATCATACAACATATGATTGAACAAACACATTTACCAACGACTCAATGAATATTTAACACTAGGATCCGCCGTCGTGCGCTGCGGGAGTTGAGCTGAGCGCCCTCCCCTTCTTTAATGCTAACAAACTTAGGATATAATATTGCTCTATAACATGCTCAGCAACTATCGGTTTAGAAACTCAATTGAAAAGAAAATCAGTTCATCATCAATAAAATTATAGCCATATATCTGTCTTTTAAATGAATCTCAACATTTACAAACCTTAAAGCGCGCGCACTGGATGAAAGAAAATAATAAATGATATGCACTGTGACATCATCGTTCGTGATCGGTTACCTCTAAAACTAACTAAAAACTCATTTGTTTTACGCAATCTCAGGGAATGATGAGCAAAACTTTTTTTTTTGAAGTTTAAGCCAGAACTTTTACTAAAGTTTTGAATCTTTAGTAAAAGTTCTGGCAATATGCGAAATCATAGAATTTTAGGTCAAATATTGGCTTTGTAGAAGTTGTCGCAGTCTATTTAGTACTCTCACTGATGCATGCGCGTGACAATTTTTTTTTTGTTCTGTTTTTTGCAGAATCAGAATCTTTAGTAAAAGATCTAGCCCTGTGCCAAATTCTAAAACAATACAACTAAAGGTATAGGTAGGTTTTAAAATTATCGATGTCGTAAAACAGCAAAATAAACGGTTAAGAGCTTCGCTTATGCTCAGCTCAATTATCTAAATTATTACCACTACATTAGCTAGATCATCGACTATATTGCAAAAGATGTGATTTGCTGAAAGCGAATAGCTCTAACAAGCTAATAATTAATAATTAATGTCAGACACTTATGTGAAATGGCACTGTACACCCACTTGCTCTGTGGTCAAATTGTTTCAATGGAATTTGTAAATTAATACAGCCTCTACCTTTCAGTTTTTTTAATTTATCTTATAATATGCAATATTTTATTATAAGTTTGCAATTATGAACTTCTGTAAGATCCAATCATTTTATATTTATTTTAAAGACAATGGACATTACATTGAAACAAAAGTATTATTTATCAACCATTTCAAGATAAAAGCAATAATTTCGGTTACTTATATAAATTTCGGTTACTTTCGGTAACGACATACAATTTGTAAAGATTGAACTTATTTAGAACCGGCACCTATTAGGCGCAATCAACTTATTTAATTAAAGAAAGATACATTATACTACATCTAAATATTAGTTATATTTCGATAATATATATTATTATTGACGAGTTCAGTTACAGTCGAATTATTTGATAGTTACATTATCTACTTTATCTAAATTAAATTCGTCAACATAAATGTTGTATCTTTGTTTGTCTGTGTAAGGACTATAAGGAAAATGTCATGGCGAATAAATTGCCGTTCTTCTTACTTACGAAGGTGGAAAAAATTAAATCTTTATTAGATACACTTTGTTTTCAGACGTAATTATCTTGTACGACCACAAAGATACACCATTACCTACGGGTAATGGTATATCTTTGTGTAATATAATACCTATATTATATACCATTGAGTACGAACATCATCCTGATGTTGAAAATAATGATCATTTTATGAACAATTTTTTCTCCAAGCGTTGAATATTGTAACAATTTTTTTTGAAATGGAACCCCATACAATGATTTTGCTTTTATATTCTGTCAAACAAAATATCTACTAATTATATGGTGATTGAAAACATAATACAAAGATGTATAAAATGTGTAAATATAATGTATTATAATAATTTTATAATGTGGTTTCATAAGTTTTGTTTATATGTTAATTACGACCGGTGATAATAACTAATGATATAATAACTACCAACGATTAGGTTTCAATCAACTACATCGATCGTTTTTCGTTTTCATCACGAACGAACTCTGTTCGTTCTGTATTGTTTCCACTTTTCTCGAATGGATGGATGGATGTACTTTCATTACTATCGAGAGATGGCGCTGTTTACAATTTACTGATTTAGTATTTCATATTTAAATATATTACTATTTTGTATTATTAATCACACTTTTTTTGTAATTTTTTAATACTTTTAAATAAACATGTATTTAAAATTTTGTTTTCTTCAATAACTAATAATCATTTTACTTAAAAATCTATTGTTTTTTTATTAACATTTATAATTTTGTCAAAGTTCGTTCGGGAAATACCCTGGGTATCTTTACTGGTTTACATTCTTTTAGTTTATTTTTCAATTACCAAATAAAAGTCTCTGTAAGATCTTTACAAGTGCATATCATATATTCACATGTTTAATCAGATTGAATAAAACAATAAAATATAATAACTATCAGTAAAGTGGTAATAGTTAAAGGAATAGGAAAAGTATTGGATATGATATATTAAAATTATTGATATAATATATACTATTATATAACTCTTATTTATGTAAGAAATAGTTCTCTCGTCTTCTTTGTCTCTTTCTATCATGGTAAGATACTCATTCACGTACCTATTTGAGTTTGTATATTTAACAATACATAATATTATACTAATAAAATTTTATTGTAAGTGTATTTTATATATGCAACGCACCACACTGAAGGAATATATCAGATGTCAATTTATTTCAAATTCAAATAAAAAACAGTAAAAAACAAAGTTTTTCGCTAAAAGTATAGATTTTAATTTCAAAACTGAATTTAAATATAAAATATTTTGATGAAAAAACATAATATTCAAAAATATTTCAAACTCTTGATACTTTTCAGTTGCGATTCGATGTTAAAATATTTAAACTGCCATCGAGCTTTTTGCTTCGAGGTTTTGCTTCTATTTGAGTAATATTTTTGTGTGTTAAATCTTTTATAAACGCCTCAAATATTTATTTTATATTTATGGCTCGGTTTTGGCAATTTATTACGAATTACTTTAACTTACGTATAAATATGACTGTATATATTTATCAAATATTTTCTTCTTAAGTTTTTCCTACAGATAAGTTATTTTTCAGCTGTAAAAGTGAGCGGTAAGCGAGAAAGGGGGAGGCCTCGAGTGACCTTCGAAAACACTGTATCTATGATACTGGAGGAAGGTCACGTAAAAAGCAAGAGGACCCCCCGGAGATCATGAATGAAGAGGTTGATTTCTGTGGCCGAGGCGAAAGAGGTAAGCAGGGACCGTAGCGTTTGCCGCTCAGTCGTCACTGGCTACCCTGCAAGCTAAATAATAAATAAATAAGAAACAACTTTAATAACAGCTCTTGTAGAAATATCAGTAGAACTTTCTTAATAGGTTTTTTACGTGTTAAGAAAAAACAATGACATTTAAAGAAAACAAACTAACAAAAGAAATTTATTTGTATTTCAACAAGATTTACCTAAATTATATCGTACCTTTTTTAATTAAAATAATTATTTACTTCTTAGCCATTAACAGCTGACCAATATTTTTTTCATTTATAATTTTTAAGGAATCCAGTACAATAAGGCCCAGTTTATAACAAGTGAAGTGAAATTTGAAACAAAAAAAAGTGTAGCCATGTGGCAGCTTTTCCCCGAGGCGAGGTCTCGGTGTTAGTAACGACAAACAACTTGGAACAAATTAACGCTCGGTTTTTAGACGTTTTATTTTACTGCAAGGAAAATATATTTTTATTCAATTTTTTTTTTAAGTCTGCACTTAAATATTATCTGTGGTACTTAGTCTGTTGTACATTAATCAAAGTGGTATAAGTCTTTGTTAGCCAAGTGACAAGTGTTTATAACTTCATCATTTAAAATGAACCTCAACATACTTTTACTTCTTGATGACTAACATCTTTATAATGACTAATTACCTAAACAATATTATTAATATATGTTGTATTGTATTGTGTATCGGTTCAATCTGTGGCCATGGCAAAAAAATTATTGAATACCTATCTAATATGATACCGATGTCTGCTTAATGAAGGACAAACAGTCATAAAAATGTATTTATGTGATAAAAATATACATAAAGCCAAAATGTGTATAATCGTAGAGCTACCTAATGACTTCAAAAGATTTACGAAAACGTACTACGAGTATTACATAAATATTCTTTAAACTGTTGATAGCTTAAATGTTTAAATAATACATATGAATATTAAATTTATATATAGGAATTATATATTCATTATTTTTTAAAGTAATAATGTGTTAATAGCAAGTCAATAATACTTTTATGTATCCTTATTTATAGCAAACGTGCAGTAAAGCCTCAAAGTGCAGACGCATTTATAAACTCACACTAGTGAGGTTCCTCTCTTCATGACACAGGTGATATTAACATAATGAGGGCTCTACAACTACGAGCTACAACGCAACAATTAATATTGCTTCTGGAATATTAAATAGATCAAGATGGTTATTGCATTTTTTTATAAGTTGTTTAATTTTTAACTTACTCCTCTTAGAGTTTGAAGTCGGTCTGTAAGTACAGTGCACATTTTTGTTTCTTTTACGTACTTTACAGCCTGCGAGAGTTTGAAGTTCATCAAAATCTAGTTAAGTTACTTATATCAACAATAATTACATTTTTATATCTTTACCTCAATTCCAGTGCTTTAGAAGTAGGTAATACAAAAACCTTTCTCGGTGACATGTATCATATATAAAATACGTTTAAAAATATAAATTAACATTGATTTCAATTTTTGTGTGTCTGTTTGCGTGTGTGTGTGTGTGTGTGTGTGTGTGTGTACGTGTGCGCGCGCGCATGTTTGTGTGTGTGTGCGTGTGTGTCGTAATAACTGATTTATTGTATGGAAATTAATATTATTTTCAATTAAATTAGTTTTTTTAGTTTTGTAAAAGCAATAATAAATTTCTGATAATAATAATTTACAAAATATTATAATATTAAAATATAAATTATTTATAACATTTATCTCTTGAATGGAAAAGAATGCTTTACGATATTATTACTAATTAGGTTTTTTGTTCTCGTATAATGTAATCGAAATTTAAAAGTACTACATTACATTTATATGCAGTCCTGACCTTTAATACATATTATTAATTGGCGATAGTGACGATTGTCTTAACATATTTATGTATTTAACAGTATATTATAAATACATATATATTAGCAGTTGAACATTTGATGTTTATTAACTCTACGTGAAGGAACTGTTTACATTTAAGAAATAATAATAATGTACAGACTTTTCTATTACATTTTTATTTGACTTCATAAATTATTTAGAATTTAAAATATTTACTTATATACTACAATATCAGGAACATTTTTTTGAAATGTCTTAATGAACAAGAAATCCATAAGAATATACGTTATTTTGTAATTTGTATAAAAATCCTTGATAATTTGAGCTAAAAACTTCTATCTATGACAAGGTTCATTGGCTTTTCTTCTCTCCCTCGAAGTAGTTGTTGACATTTTAGTATCATAAAGCAAACCCAAACTAATTGTGTGTAAACAATGTTAGTTAGTTAAACAGTTAGATAACTCAGTTGTTGTAAAAAAAATCAAAAAAATCGTAGTTTAATCATCAACACAAGTAAAATAAATTTCTTTCAAAAGTAATATTTGTATAGCGTTCGTCAAATCTGCAAAAAAAATTATTTTAAATTTATACACAAATACGTTATATATATATAAAATACATTTTTCGCTTTTTGCATTGATTTTGTATGAATAATTTGTTTTTGCTTTTTCATGTTGTTTTTAAGTTTCGAAGCATATTTTTGTGTTATTGTATTCAACAAGACTCACTATCCCGTGAATATTATTGATTTATTAATAAGAAATATACCTATAGTAAAATGAAGTTTTTAAAAAATCAAACCCTATTACAAATGTGTGAGACATTCGAATGAAAAACAATACTTTTAGGTGCTTTACTTATTGAGACCAATTTTATTTTTATTAGCCTAAAATTTTATAATTTTTCGCATACAAAGAAATATATTACAGTAATAAAGAATCCCTTATATTATGGGGTTATCTTGTTCACAGATTTCCTGCCTAACTATAACGACTAATACGTCATCGGTTCGAACATAATTAACTAATGGCGCTGCCTCTTATCAAACAGCGGAAACTTATTAAAATGATAAAATCAATCTTTATTAATAACTTATAGAATTCAATCAATTTTAATATTATATAATAAAATTAAAGAAAAATCTTGTGAAAATGCTACATATTAAACTATTATATACTAAGTATCGCGTCATGTTGTAGTACAATCACCACACGTTAACTATTTTCACAGTTTCGAGTCCACTGAATACTGAACAAGATTGTGATGTAAGTTGGTCACTATTGTTGAGATTGTACATTCACAGCTCGTCACTCTGTCTGTACGCAGTAATAACAGGTCATACTCGGGCTACGAGTTCTCTGTAAAGGAGAATAAAACAGTACTAAGTCCCTAGACTTACACGATGCAGGTAATGTTAACTATTTTATGAAAATTAAAATAACGTTTTTATGCATTTAAAACACCTCCTTCATGAGAACCTATTTAAATGTACAAATAGACGAATATAAGTCTTAGAATTATGTTTCGAACAAATGTTTGTTATCAGTGTCTTATGAAGTAATAAAATGTTGTATTAGTAAGTAATCATAATATATAATTTTTTGTTATAATTTCAATATAAAAAGGTTACAAATTTTCAAAAATATAAATGTATTTCTTATAACTATGTATATATCTCCTACACCTAAACCTTAATACCAGCTTTGTAAAGTTACGATAATTAAATCATCACAATATATAATCATACCTTCAATATAATATACGTATTATCATGATCGTATCTTCTTCATAGGCTTCGCTGATTGTAAATTATGTATGGATTTGAATAATAATTTAAACTTAATTCCATCCCAATTCGGAGCTGTGCATTTGATTCAAAATAGATATTCGAGGCTTACGTATTTTAAACAAATATTTATATATATAAATTATTTTAAGAAATGTTTTTATAGAATAATATTATTAAAATAAATACTACTTATATCACAGACCATACATGTCTGATGATCATAGATGACAATGATGATTCGACTTACTAAATAATATATATTATAATTCTTCTTTAAATTGGCTTCACAAGCTACATTCTTAGATTGCTATTTTGATATGCTCATATACTTTTGTTAATAAAATATAACAGTACAATGTTTTAAAGCACACAAGTTAAGACCCAGTTGCAACTAGAGCAGCGTTGATTATTAAACGTATAAATAGAAAACCGTGCTATTTTTCGTGTTGTATAAGCTAAGAAGAATTTTAACTTATTCCTTTTTAAGTGAGTTTTACAAATTTTATCATCAAAATGTTAATATCACCACATCTTTATGCTTTATTAAATAATTGTTTTATATAAGAAGGAAATCTTGTATGAAATGTAAAAACAAGTGTTTTAAAAACAAGCATGTTTTAATAAATGTGAATTTAAGTAGGGGCGCCAACAGACCCTGAATTTCGACTCGCTGCGCTCGCTAAATCTCGGTTGCCGTTTGCATATTGAGCGAAGCGAACCCGGTGTATTCTCATCGTTTCCCATTGATTTCAATGGGATATCAGTTTTTGACGATTATTCCTCAACGACATGACATTTAAAAAAAAAATTAAAACCATCACCTAATTTGTGTCTTTTTGTTTGCAAAATTTCATATTTTTCCTTCAACTAATTTTGGAGTCTATTCGTGTCAAAGAATGTGAAAGTCTCCAGTAGAACGCTCCGCTCGCTACGCTCGCTTTGCTCAATAAAATCTATTTATTAATCATTTGACATGATTGTTAATCGTTGTATTACATTTAGCTGAAAGGCCGCTAACA
The DNA here is from genome assembly GCA_918358865.1 of Melinaea marsaeus rileyi. Taxonomy (NCBI): domain Eukaryota; kingdom Metazoa; phylum Arthropoda; class Insecta; order Lepidoptera; family Nymphalidae; genus Melinaea; species Melinaea marsaeus. Next base: position 3,804,001 of record OU911094.1, read on the forward strand.
CGTTTATTGGAATTGAAAACCGTATATATGTTAGAGTCAAGAAATAGGTAAGCCTTTTATTAATAATAAATGATCCTTAACCAACACGTTTGCAGCATGAAGTGTCTTCTGAAGCGTCCTATAAAAAGATTTAGCGGATAGTATGGATTAAAAGGAAGTAGAAAATAAGGTGAAAAAGAAGGTTGTCTAAGATTTCCGTTTTCTCATTAATTACTCAACCTAAGGACGTATATTTTTCAGCAACAAGCCAGTATGTAATAAGTAACGGATGTAAGTAAATACTTCTGTTCCTGTATTACAACGATGATCCCTTTATGAACAAGAAGTAACAGATTTTGTTTCATAAATAATAAAAATATAAGTTGATTCTCCTTTCTAATAAGTATATTCAGTACCTATACGGTGTTATTATTTTTAGTAAATCATGTTATATGACTATCGTCACAATATATATTATACCTCGTATTTCTGTAATCTATAACGATATTACATCTCGCTTAAAGGGATCTTTCTATTGAGTTACGAACCGACAGTTCTCACCTTGACAGTCTGTGACGGAACATTGCGGCTACACACATTACTTGCAGCCGACACATTCAATACGACAATATATTGTTATAGATTGGAAACTGACTTCGACAACTTATTGGGGTAAAGAATAACACTAACCACGGTATTTAGGACGACACTTTTGGTCTCAGAAAATATATTGACATGAGGTTAGTCTATATCCAGTTTACCAGCTCCGGGGTGTTATACAATATATGTTGAAGTGTATCACGAGCAATGAACATTAATAAAACTAAAATACAAATAAAACTAAATCTTTCACGGTTACATTAAAAAAATCTTATAGATAGTGGGAACAAAAAAAATACGTGAATGTACATTCCACATTTTTTTATTGCTTTAAAACGAAGTGGAAATTTTGATGAACTAACACAATGTTATTATTCTAAATAATATATTATAGACGAACTCAAAGTCACCTTTCATGATTATCAACATTAGAGTTCTATTAAAAAATTCATTAAATTTTTTTAATTGAGAAATTTCATTACACATCAATTTATTAAGAAATAATGTTTTATTAGAGCAATGTTACTTTGACATAATTTTTAATTATTAATACTGATTAAATAACACTTTTAATAACAAAATGACAATAATCATTGACACAAAATCAGTGATTCTCAATTAATAATGTTAATTGAAAGCATTCATATAACATCTAATTAAATTTCTGAATATGTCACTTTTAGTTTATTATTTTATAAACAATGAGTGAATGGGTCATTTAATCTGATAACCAATTTAATTATGGACGTTTGAAACACAATAGGATTATGTATGGACCCTGTTTTGGATATGAGCATAAAATTATTCATTATTTTAATTACTTCAGTAAATATTTATTCAATGTCACTACTTAACGCTATCAAAAACAGACTTTTGTTATATAATATTTCACATCTACACTTTTTTGCGTATTTTAAATTACTTTACTTCTAACGCTCATTGCTTTTACTAAAAGTATTTAAATTGAAATCTTTTATGTATATTTGTATCGTGGTTACATTATTTAATTCTTTTGTATTAATGAAAGTGTTTATTAAACATTAAAATCAATATCAGGAAAGTACAAAAACAATACAAAAGCCAAATGTATTTTCATAAAAACGTGCGCTTGGTCAAAAACGCTTACAATAAGAAAAAAATATATATTTATGGCCTCATTTATTAATAAGGTTAAATCTCTGTGAATATAAAAACAGCACGTTCTGTGTCTTCTGTACTTTATAACCGATAACTATAACTGTTAAAGATTGATAAAGGAACAACTTGATTCACTGACAGACAAACTATGATTTAATATTATAATAATGTTTTTATTAACATTTCCTATAAAGTTGTCTTACCTTGATAACATATTTGAGTGTTACAATATATAACATGTTGCATTGATGTGTGTAACTAAGAGAAGAATTTATAAATATTGCAGAGATTGTTATACTAAAATTAACAATCCTAATTAGAAGTATTATATTGTAATCTATTTCATTTCCAAGACCCTTCTGTAATGGTTCTGTTCTTAAGAGTGTAATTAGACGTAAATTGCAACCAAAATTGCGTTTTCAGTCTAAAATTAAGTTTTAAAGTGTGTATAGTTACACTTTAAAACTTAATTTTAGACTATATAGGCAATAGAACGAAATTGTAGTACAATTAATATGTATAGTCTGATAATTGCATAATAAACTTAAAACGTATTTCTTTTATAACTCTAAGTATAGTATTTAATAAAGAACTGACTACTTGTTATTTTAGATATCTACTACATATTATATCTATTATATTATATGTTAAATTTAGAATTATAAGAGCACTAGAAAATAACTCAGTGTAAAATTTAAATATGTTTGACATTAATTGTTTATCGTAATTTGTGAGATTTAAGAATAAATGTGAAATATTTTAAGAGAATTAAAAATCATATTTAATAAATATTACTTCACAATATCCGATACTAAAACTTTTTAATAAATATGAATTTTGACAAGGTCTATGCGTTGAACTGGAATAGACGGATCTTAAGATCACTCAGCAGTTGAAGACAAGTTGGTGTTTTGGTGAACATAAACGTGACTTTGACTTATAGTTGTCATTACTTAAAAGTATAGAATACGTCTTAAGGATTATTGATTGTCATCTATATTTGTCACAGTCGTGGTAGTGGTCAAAAGTTTTTGCAAACACATGATAAATAGGCTTCGTTTGCGGATGTCTTAGACTGCGAGGTATCCTTATCAGTGACATACGCTATACTCCGCCAAGTAGTACAAGTTAATTAATTCTTGACCCGAACTATGGAATTAAACAGTAATAATGAATCTCTTTGTCAGAAATTTTCGTGGTCAGTCTAGAGGTCAGTCGTGGTCTATTTTTTTTTTTGACGAAAACTGTCTGTTACTTAAAATATACAGGACCAATATTGATTTACATGTTTTTAAGAAAAAAATGAATAAAATACAAATAATATAAAAACATAAATGGTCTCTTTATTTAAATATTTTTTCTCATATAATACTTACTAGTATGCATATAGTACTTTAAAAAAAAATTAAAACGATGGTCAAGTATAAAGTGAAAAAGTAATTCCTGATACAAATAAACTCCACCAGATATCAGCTTCATTACTATCCTTATGATAAGAAGTTATTTAAAAAAAGTATTGCATTTTCTTCTAAAATGAAGCAAAATCTGTAAATATTTTCAATACAGTTTGTTGCCAAAAGTTTATAATAAAAGATCCAACAAAATATGTTCAAATCAGTTTAAAAGTTGTTCGTAAGCTGTAGATACTTTAACTGTGCAAACTGGAATTGGTCTCCATAACTTAGTGAGTAAGTAGGAGGCTTTGTAACTTTCACATTCACTGATAGTTCACTGCAAGAACTTACGGGACTTCTATGATAACTAATTATATGTATTGAAATAGATAACATACATTTGGTAACAACCATTTATCATTTATTGAATCTTCTACAGCTACTATGCGTCAAGAATAAATAATAGTTTCTGAAGTTCAGTAGAGTTCCATTTAAGTATTATAATTACATAAAAATTGTAAATAATTCCTTCACGTAAGAATGATTTAATCTAATTTCTATCCGTTATCTCTGTTTCTATCTGTTTCATTTAACCAATGTATTAACTGTATACTGAATGGTATTTAAGATATTATTAAGAAACAAACTAACCTTTTATGTTGATGATATATTTGTTGTTGTTAGACTGTATTTAGTAATATGACTCAATGTATTGCTAACAGAATTTGTTAAATTATTAATATCAATACAGTATTCAATCAATATGGAGTCAATTTAACTCAATTTTGTTTGAAATAAAATTTACATTGAATAAAAAGAATATGATTCAACTCATGGATTTTATTATTAAATTGTTTATTTTGATACTAAAAATAACATTTTAATGTAAGTAAATGATGTTTGCAATTAAATTTATTTCAGTACAAATAAGAATTTATGAAAATAAATATGTTTATTTTGCTGACCTTATTTCTGATTCAAATAACTTCAATATTTGTTCAATTATTTGCTTACTCGAATTTCTACATGAATTTATACTTTATCATCAGATTGGGTTTTTTGTTTATTTATTAAAGGAAATACGATAAGGATTAAATTGCTAGTATATTTTTTATTTAAAAAAATATACTAGCAATTTATACTATATATTGCTAGAATAGTGTGAGTGTGTGAGTGTGAAAGTTTGGTTAGAGAAAACAGAACCCTAATATAAATATGTAAACCATTTGAGTGTACATTTATATATATCCTACTTCTAATACTATATTCATCGCTAAGAGATAGCTAAAGAATAGCACCGACTCTGCAACTCACACGGTGTTGTAGATCTTAATGAAAGCCGATAGAAACTCACTATCGTCTGGATCGTCTTTATATTACCTGCTAGGAAATACAAGATATAATAATTATAAACTACATGTAATAAATATGTAAACTAATGTATATAAATATGAATTATTTACATTCGAGTAACTTAACATGATATGATGATCACAATACCATCAGAGTTATAGTAATTATATATATATATACACCATATATTGTTGTGTTTGTAGATATCGCGTACTAAAGAGAGTATACAAACAAACATCCGTTGTCAATTGTCATACACATGTTAGTAGTACGTACTCTAAGTGGGGCGAGGGGTAGTTTAGGTACGAATATAAATATAATAATATATATATATATACAGTATTCTAGATTTGTTCAATGATTTTATTTAAAATCTTAAGAATTTAATTAGTAAAATAGTTAAGTAAAAGAAGTCAGACAGCTACTTCTATATTCATGAGCTCGTGGATAATTATTCTATACTTTGCACTTTCCTATATGGTTGTATATACTTAGAATCTGTATTTTTGTAAGATTTTTTTAGTTACATATTTTCTTTTACTGTATATAATGTTATTTCTGTTGTATACTAGGATCCGCCAACCGTAGACGACGGGTGTTAAGCTGAGCCCCTCTCCTTTCATCTGAATAGCTACAGGAAATATCGATTTATTAGGACTAATTGTCACCTTCTAGCTCAGCACATTGCTCGCACGCGCAGGGCAAGTCTAAAGTATTGTCTATGGCAGGAGTGATTTTTTTTAGATAACTTTGAATGGCTGAACATTTTTTCAATCTGTTTTCGCTATAACATCCACGTTCGGCTCAAACAAACATTAGAAAATTTTTAGCTAATTATCTCGTCGCATTCTGGAGACAACTATTCACAAAAAAGGTCTCCCAAACGGTTAAGAGTATAGAATATATAACTTTAGTATAAAACCTCATTTTATTTTAAATAGATGTAAATTTTTTCGTATTTAATTATTAAAATTAAATTGTAAATCTTCAAGTGTTACAGTTTATGATATTTTTATAGTTTATATTAGCATGAGGTTATAGCATTTCAAGTCATACATGCTGATAAGTTACTAGTCATTAGCGATTGCTATTAAAATCAATTCATCAGTTCACTATACGCAGTTACAGGTTATTAATAGCAACAATTTAGTAGAAATGAGACAACCATTAAATGATGGTCGATCAACAAGAGACATCAATACAGCCTGTACTGTGATCAATATACTATTATTACTAACATTCATCATTCTACTCGTAGTTACATTGATTTTTTACCAGTATCCGCGGTTGCGGGTTGGTTGTAAATTTATTTTTCATTGGATGTAATCTTACCCTGCAAATAACAGTATTAATAAAACACTTTGTCTTTATATATATTCATAATTTATAATATTAATGTTTAGTATACAACGTTATTAATAAAAGTAATTATATTCCTTCATAATCCGAGCTTAAGAACAAAACCGAATATTATCAATTAAATATGTATATTTTTAAGTGTTAAGTTAAGGAATTTTATATGAAAGATTTTGTTATAATATATATTTAATAAATCACAAAATCATCTCACTGTATTACAGGATATGTTCTGAGACCACAAGTGTCGTCCTACATTTCATTGTTAGTAATACTTCTACACCAATAAGTTGCCGAAGGCGGTCTCCACCTATAACAATATATTGTGAGTACTGAATGTGTACTGTCTGTAAGTAATGTGTGTGTTTGTGTGTGTGTGTGTGTGTTGACACAGTGTCAAGGTGAACATCGTCATTTTGTAACTCAATACAGAAGGTAACATCGTGAGGAGGATTTATTGAATGATATATTTTCATAATACGCTAACAATACAAAAGATTATGGTCCGTGAAAGTAATATATATAAGATGTAATTTCCGATAAGTCCTTAAAATTATATTTAGCTATAGCCATGGGTGTGTTTAAATTATACGTCTAATAGAACATTTAGTACTACTCATGTTGCAATATTAACATTTATTCAAAATTTACAATTTAGACAATGAATTCATAAAGCTTATATTATTTTTACATATCTTAATAACAAATTACTAAATATATACGTAATACCATGGACAGAATGAATTGCAATAACAATTTGCCTCCAACACAAGCAACAACAATAATCTAATAACTACTGGATCTAATATACGATTTAATGATATCTTATAGTAAGATGCCAGTTATACTACAATATGATGAGTAGAGCAGCATCAGCAACCATTTGAGTAATAAAACAGTATTAAAAATAAACCTCCTTAAAAAACTTGCCTTTGTAAATGCAAAATTCGTCTATCTTCTATTTGCAGTAATGTTTTATTTCTCTCAATCTGTTTGAGACGATACGGAAACTACTTGAGATTTACGACAATAATAGAAAGGTTCCATGGAATCCTTAGAAATCTCACAAGCTCACAATTCAATGCTCGTAACAGAATGTTTTAGAACATCGTTCCTATTTTGAAAGAGAATATTAACTCTTTCAACTACACACACTACACTAATTATATAATAAATGTGACGACCTTATACAAATATTGTAACAATGTGCAATAATGCAGTGTTGAAATATACCTATATATAAAGTTGTTTGATAGTTATAAAAAAATGAAAGTCTAGTTGTAATTTAGAATAAACAGCTTTTCATTAAACCCATATGAAAGTATATATGTTACTTACATAAAGAAAATAATTTTCTACTTTTTTCTGCCTGTTTTTTGTTCCGCCAAATCCCTGAAACAGCTAGACCAATTTTAACAGGACTTTGAATAGCGGATAGCTGAAGTCATAAGGAGTAATGTCGTTTTTTTTAAAAAAAAAAAAAAGATCCCGCGCTGACGAAATCCCCTAATTCGCCCACGCACAAACTGAATAACTAAAATAAGAACATGCTTTCTTCTGTAACACATATGGTATATTTTCCTTGTCTTACATTCTAGATCTCACTTACCATTCGCAGTCCTAGTAATATATAAATGAAAATAAAAATCACAACATTATAAAAAATATTTAAAAAAATAAAAAAAAGGTCCTTCAAGAAGTAGTATTTTTATACAAGCGTCATCGTCATCGTCACGTCAAGGAACTGCGAAGTAAATAAAATAATAAAACAAAAAAGCATGTTAATTTTTATATTTTAATACATATAAATGTTTTTATAAGAAGCAACAGAAGGTTTCATGTTTGAATATTAAGCTTACTTCTAAAATAATCTTAATACCACACTTGTAAATTAATGTAATTAGTTTTATTTTTTGTTGTATTGATAATACAATTCACAGTCAAGTATAGAACGAACTTATAAATTTTTGTTTACAGTTTTTTTCTGGGACCATAGGTTGTCTTGTTTTTAACATTGAAATTGAATTGAATTTAAAAATTGAATTTAATTAAATTATTGTATAATAAATTGAATTTAAAAAGTAGGTATCCTCAAAACCTTATTAAATTAGCTTTTAGAAGTGATTTTGGTGAATTGAATTCCGATGGATATGCCTCATGTATATACTATTCTTCAGAAAAAAATATTCATATTTTATATTATTGTTATTACACTATTACTCATTAATACACCGGGTGTCAGTTTCAATCCTGAGCAGTAAAAAAACCTTGAATGTCTTACAAGAAATCATATCGTATATAACTTACAATGAATCAGCGAGGCTTAAACTCCACACTGTGTAAGTTGGAATAATTATAGAAGTTGCAAGTATTAACTGAATGTTTATTTACACAAATTATAAACACAGTTTACTAATACTGTATATAAATGGTGAAATGAAGGATCTCATAATTGGAATGAGCACTTTCGTACATATTATATTATCAAATAAATACGTTAAGACTTCTTCAAGTTCTTGTTCTTAGGTTTTCTAAAAGCTCATTACTGAAGTAAAGTCAACGTAGATACGAGTCTTGTTCCATCTGTTAAAGTAAATAGAAGATAAGTCAAAACTACGTTCTTGTCCTTCTTACTTAGTCTTTAATTTATTCCAGTTACAGTGAAACATTTTACTTTCGTAATAAGTAAATGAAATGTTAAGATAAAAGATTTACACATTTTTTGTTATTAACTATTAGAATCGAAAAATATAAAGAAAATAATTAATGAAACTCCAGTTATGATAAAAATACATAATATGTAACAAAATGTAAAAATAAAATAAAACTTTTCATAGGCGGTTACTTAAATATTCTAAAAGGTGCAATGAGATCGTTAGTTAAATATGCTATTAACTCCGAAGCGAGCTTTGAGAAGAAATTTTAAGCTAAATTCTATTTATTACTAAAAATTTTGCAACGATGTGTTCCAATTTTGCACACAAAAAGATATAAAAAGAGCTAGAAAATTTTAAGAGATTTTTCGGTTTAATTAAATATGCCAACCTGGCCGCTAATTAGTGAATCCACCCAACCGATAATGAGTGATAGCTACTAAGAGATATTGATCACTGCAGTCTCCGTCTTTCTGTAAATGACATCTTCATTGGTTAAATTATCCTGAAACAAAAGGTTCTTCATATATTTTGTTTACTTCACCATAATATTCATTATAAAACAACAGTTACACATTATTGTAAAGGTTTATGGTCTTCTTAAAGCACTTGTTGACTATTTTACAGAGCAAATCATCTTCTAGTAGACATCAGTGTCAGTTGATATCAGTGTATAGAGATTTAAATATGTATGTATATTTATTATTGTTCAAACTCAATACAAATTTGTATGATGTGTTTACTTAAATTATTGTGTTTACGCTAATATAATGATTACGTTAAAACATTAAAGCAAAAACGTAATAAAATACAACTTATACAATAGAACAAACACGGAAATTTGTTTTGTTTGAATATTTCTTAGCAGCGGCAGAGTACAATAAAAGTTAGAATAAAGATAAAGCAGGGAAGTCTCGAAAGACGTGTCACCGCTGTACCTCGATTTATTTATATTACACATTCTAGAATAACATTCAAGTAGTTAATAGCGCAAAGTAACAATCAAATTGTTTAGTAAAGTATTTTAAAAGTATTCAAATGTTAAGTTGTTTATAGTGGAGTTGAGACTATTTTGCAATAATTACATCGAACAACAATTCGACTTAATATTTCGTTTATTTGCACCTTCATTCAGACAACGTATATTGTTATTATATTGTATACAAGCTTAGATCCTGTGAAGAGTATTATGAAATATAGTGACTCATAACTACCATGGTTCAATACTAGACTATTTATTTCTTTCTTTAAAAAAATAATAAGCTCATATCATGGTTACCAAAGTTGTAATAAATAAAAAAATATTTCTTCATTTGTTCATTGAATTTATTCAATATGTAATATTCCGTCTGTCAGTAATAATAGTCATCGTATTCAATTCAATCAGTTAAACGTAGCTGCAAATAGCTCAGTTCCACTGCACTGGTGAGTGATCGACGCTGATGATATTGATGGCTGTAGTGCTAATGGCCGATAAATAATAAAGGGATTATATAAACAATTCGAATACAACACTGATTTGCCAAAATACAAATTAAATAAAGGTCACTCGTCTTATTGGGATAACTTATTGTCCAATAAGGAAAACAATCTGTGAATGGTGTACGTGAAATACTACTCTCATAAATGTTGATTTATTCCTGTGGGATACATACCTGGTACTCTGTGATACATAACACTGATGACACTCACACACTTGGACCCTCACTGTCACTTAATATTATATCAACAAATGAACAATGGAACTGACAGAGGACTATGTGTATTATACTGCGATTGGAAATTACTAACCTTATAAGTTGATAAGCTTTGGAGGCGAGGATACAACTTATAGTTTTAGTAGAGGAACATACATTATTTTGAAACTCAAATAATATTAGTATTTAATCTAAATCAAGTTTTCATTAAATTATATAAATTTTAATAAAACCAATAAGTTAGGAAAATAAAACAATATTAATAATATATTAATATTAATAATTAATAAATATACCTTTTATAATACAGAAGCTAATGTATTAAAACCTTACTTCATTTAGATAATTAATTACTCTTAATAGACAATAATCCTCGTTGAAATGCTAATCAATTTCAATAAATTATATTCTTAAGTGCTTATGACTATGATAATGTTTTTCTATTTTTGTTATTAAAAATATACCAGTCTGCATTTTTAATATAAAAATTGATTTATCCTAAAAATTCTGATAAATTTTTTTGGCATCAAAAGGAATATTTGACAGTTAGAATTTTTAGGCATCACATCTAACCATCTTTTGAAGCTATTATTTATGTATCAGAGTTCACAAAACTATAATAATAAACTAACCTTACTATGAAATGTAAACAAGTCATTAGTTGCTCGATCCGCACAAGTAGTGGTTATATTTCAGACACAGACCTCATCAGAGGAGCTTCATTCAATGCTTTTCTTTAGTAAAGAAGAAGGTTTCAAAGTTTTTGTATTCTTTCTTTTCCTTTCTGATCAATAATAAATATTATTTTTAAACAATAATATGGAATAAGACACTTTTAGAGTCATCTAAACTTTCAAGCTTGTAACTACTACTTAGTACATTATTTAAAATTGCTTTTGGTTATTATTCTCTTTGAAAACCTAGTGATTGCTGTAAGCATACACTAAGAGATGAGACGAACGTCGTTGTCTGTACTAAATAGAGATAATATTATATTGCAAAGCATAGAAAGCAAAGCTATTCTGATCCTTTTTATGAGAAACATTTCACTTGTTCCGCGTTATTAAACATTCACTAAAGGGTCCGCTGAGCTTCGACATTTTGTATCCAAAGTATTTTAAGGTATTTTATCTTTTATTTACTTTTTACGCTACTTTTTAAGGATTGATCATTAAAGGCATATGAAATTATACAGATAGATTATAAATCTCAAATAGTTATCTGCTGTAGATTTTATACTGAAATATGAGGGAGCTGCTAATAAGTTCGCGGTCTAAGGTATTAAGTGATGAATCAACTTCTCATCATGATACCACTAAAAGCGGTACTAAAGGTAAGTATTATCAAGACCATTTTTTTTTTTAAATATTCGATATTAATTGAATTGTACTAAATAGAAAACTCTTTCATCTCAGAGCTATTTTACCGTGCGTTCTATAACCATAACAATTGTGCTAATGTAAAGTATTGGAAAAATATTTATCTGAAATAGTTCGTCAAAAAAATTTGCAACAGCACATTTTTATGTGTATCATTACCAACTTTACCACCTGGATGCGAGGTGATCTGCCACTGTGCAGTTCGTAAAGACTTTTCTTCCACATACCGTTCGATTGTGAAAAGAACTCCCTCCGGCGTTATTTCCAGATCGGTACGACATGGGTATCTTCAAAAAAGGAGTTTACTCCTCCTCCAAATTTGTTATAACATAATACAGTCAGACATAATTAGTAAATTACAAAACTATCATTTCCCTAGAGTAATTATTCTAAACTAAATATCACAAGATGACTTCTGTTATATACTGTATTACATTTGTTAGTGAAGAGCACTCGCTACACTGCGCTGTGCTCAGAGGACTCTGTTAATATTACACTGTGCTCATCAGACATCATTAGCAGTGTCTAATGAGAGTCATTTACATACAGCTTGTATATCCTGCAGGATACTATAATAAGTTAGGTAAAATGTCTTCATTGTATGTATATTGTATACTAGCCGATTCCCGCCCTCTTTGCTGGGCAAATAATAACAAAGAATCGCAAACTATATGTGGGTTAATTGAAAATAATCACATACTGTATGTGGGTAAATAGAAAATAATCACATACTGTATGTGGGTAAATAGAAAATAATCACAAATAATCACAAACTGTATGTGAGTTACGGAACCCTTATCCTACGAATAAACATAGTGAAAGGCCAAATAATTTTAATTTCTACTGCAATGGAATGGGAGAAGGAAGGGAGCGGGGGGTAAACTTTGCAGTTTTTTAGCTGTAACTTTGGAACGGTTTGGACCTTTGCAAAATCCTTTCTTATTGCACCTATTCAATATGTCAGGAGTCTTGTGTCCAAATTTCAGCTTTCTAGGTATTACGGTTTGGGCTGTAGATTGATGAATGAGTCAGTGAGTGAGTGTCTTTGTGCTTTATATATTAAGATTAACTTATTAGAACAATACGTTTTTGTTTGTAATATAAATATTATTAATGATATAAATTATAATGAATTACACAAAAGTTTAAACATATATGGGAAAAATGTTAGTTGTTACACCCTCGCTTACTTCTATAACAAAAATCTTTTGAATCCGTTCAGTTGTTCAAGCAATGAATGAAGAACTATAAACATATAGATCTTAAATATTAACGACAGTATCTGTGTTTATACAAACTATATTATTTTTAAACAAAATTAAAATTATAATATTGCGTTGTCAATAATCTGAATAATCGTAAGATAAATATTGAAACAAATACATATATAGTAAAATAATACTTTGTAAAGAAATATCTTCGGCTTAGATAGTGCAAGCGATGCTACATTCACTAGCACTATCAGTTATTTGATACAGCAATATACTCATATGATATCTCTGTATATTTGTGAGTATTCGGTCAACATTGACTGTGATGGTTTACCGATGCAAAGCGTCGAAGTAGCTGTACGAAGCATACAGTTATAGAGAATACATAAAGACTAATATTTAATTTCTAACCATTGTATTTAAATAGTTTCTCTTACAATATTAATTGAGCGAAGCGAACGAAGTGAGCGGAGCGTTTTACTGGAGACTTTTTACATTCTTTGTCATGAAATGGCTCGAAAACTACTTGACGAAAAATTATTAAATTTTGCAATAAAAAAAAACACATTAGGTGATGGTTTAAAAAAAATTAAAAATGTCGTGTCGTTGAGGAATAATCGTCAAAAAACTGATATCCCATTGAATTCAATGGGAAAAAAAATTCGCGCGAAAAATGTGTTTTACAAAGCGCGTGGAAAATTTTTTTAATCGATTTGTACTGTCTTCCTGTTCGATTTTTTTTTCGCGCGGGCTCACTTTGCTCTATATGCAAAAGGCACCCGAGATTTCGCGAGCCCAGCGAGTCGAAATTGAGGGTCTGTTGGCGCCCGTAGTTATATATGTTAACGAAGAATAATAATTATAATTACATTAAAGTGCAATGTAATGTAAATTATTTGTATCTATATTCTACTAATAATATATTTTTTTCCGTAAACTCTATAGTTTAATATTAATTGCATGTTGTATGAAAGTTTTAATCAACTTTATAATTTGTATTTAAAAATCTATAAATTTATAATGACACAACATTTTTGCTTCAAGCTTTTATAAACTTTGTAAACAGCCTTGTTAAGATATTAACAACTTATAATGACGAGGAACTCGTCCGCTGCTCATATTTTATTATTCTTTAGTTAGTTCATTATTTGATAACAATGTTTATAAACTACGTATAACGAAGTACTGTCTCCATCAACTGAGTCGATTTGTAGTTAACTGACGTGATACATTTAGTATTTTATATAGTCGCCTTTAATCCGACAGACAGACGAAGGGACTGCGGTGATGGAGATGTCATTCCAAAGGTCGCAGGTTTGAGTCCTGTCCGTGTTAGTAAAAATAAGTATAGAAAAAGGAATCATAACATCGCTAACACGTTTAGGGACACCTTGGTATAGTGTAACTTTATGAGCCTGTAATCAATTAATGTTTAGTCGTGACGTCATATATGACGAACCAGCGTCCTAGAGTATCCTAATATATTATACTTTGCTAAACATATTATTCTTTTTTAAATTCCAATTACAAGTTTTAGGTCAAATTTATTGAAGGGAAATCCATTCAAAACTTACAAAAATTTAATCCGTAAATAAACTCAGAAAGTTAATAAATTTAACGTTATATATATATAGTGTTTTTTTTTGTATTGTTTTATAATTTATATATCACAATAGAATATTCCATAATATTTATTTAATATTAATATAAACAAAACAACTAATTGTTCTATTTATATAATTAATACAATGAATGTGAATACATGATCAATCAGTTTAATTATCACTTATTACACACGTCATGTAACACGTGGGTTATAAATTATATTGAAGCAGATATTGTTATTGATACTTCACTGTTGTATACTTGGTGTAACCAACTCTTCACGATGTCATCTGATAGAGGCTTCTCAAGGTCTTTTTATAAAACCTTCAGCTGAGAACATTTGACAAATTTCTGATATTAAACTTCTGTTATCGTATTTTGTTTATAAAACGTATGTCTCTTTGCTCTCGGTTCCGTCTCTTAACAAACAACATCACCTGTATTGACTTACTGGTTAAGCTTTGTATTCATATAATATATATGACATTGTATTAAAATAAAATAACTGCTTAATTTACTATTCAAATTATATTTTTTGTTTATGTTTGCGATGTGATAGAAAATGTAACAATTATTGTGTTAATATTTACCAAGGTATTTTATTTAAGTCACAAGCATGAAATAGAAAATGTTAAAGAAACAGCAATTATCCTGGACGGTAACTTGCCTCACTCACTCACATCTCTCAATTTAATTTAAACATGTTTTGTATTGAAATTTGATGAAAAACCTTTTATACCCTTATGTTAAACAAACCATCTTAAAAAGTCTCTTCATTATTAGCAGGTTAAAATATTAAAAAAAACTATTATTATAAGTCCAGATACAGCTAGGAAATAAGAAGACACAGTAACAGCAGTCTGTAATATAAATCTCATTATAAAGTAAAAGTTTTCTGTTAAAATATATAATATGAAATGACGTGAGAACTGATATGATGAAGTACTTTAGTTTTAAATATTGATAAGTATTGAAATTATATTCTCAAGTTTATATTTTAATAAAAATGTTTTTGTCTGAAACAATGAGTTTATAAACATAGTTAGAACCTAAGAAATTGTATTTAAATATATTCTTTACGGATATTTTATTAATAATATTTGATACTAGTTGATAACCTCCTGTGACACAATAATATCATGTCCTGCTCTACTCGTATCAAGGAGCACATTAATAAATGTCAGTCATGTGTCGTGTGAGAAGTTTTAACTCACTCCTTAGTTACTCTCGCGATATCTTGTGTCACTACATACATCATTGAGCTGAGCGAAGCGAAGCTCTTTACTGGTCAGATCGCAAAAAATGCGAACTCTCTGTTCTTAAAAACTATTCGAGCTACGTTGACGAAACTCGCCACAACGATTGCCAGCATAAGGCGCTAAACATACATTTAATTTTGTAAAAATCGTAATTCTGAATTCAGTATAATTTATTAATTCAGTTTAGGACAATTTACGTGCTGCCTCTGAAACTACGCATACCACAGTTTCGAAACTCGGCATGGTGTTTGATGCTACATTGCTTTATGACTGTGCAAAATTTCGGATAATTTCAATAGACAGATCTTGAACAATTAACAGAACTAATTTAGTTCCATTAGTGACTCACCAGCGCGCGCCTGCTCGATGCACGAGTTATGAGTGGATTGAAATCTAAGAAAGTTTGTAACTATTCTCATACATAGCACAACTGACTATAAATTCATCAGAATGCAGTTCACATTGAGCTCGAAGCACACTGAAAGAATGATATATATATTTATATATATATATATATATATATATATTAGACGTAAGTATATATATATATGTATATATTAATATATACTTACGTCTTTACATATTAATTGAATATTGATAATTATAAACTATAACTTTATATATATTATACATATTCTATACAATAACAATTAATATTATTAACAACCACAATTTGAATAGGCAAACATTTTATTCGTTACCACTTAGTAAAAATGTCATCTTAAATTTGTTTGGTTTATTTTAAAGTCTGTTATGTTTTACTAATATGATTAAAAAAGTTTACATTGCTCACGGTAAGTAATATGAGTGAGATTGTGAGCGAGACGTCATTAGTTCCTATGACACTTGACGTCACCTTAACTCATCTGTCACGAATTATTATATTATCCCAATATTATAAAATGGATCGTGGACGAGGCAGAGGAAGATGCAGACGGCGTGCAAGTGGCATATCGCGATACACAGCAACTTCTGTCCGTTCACAACAGTATCGAGATAGTGCAGCCACACATATCACGCTGCCTAATATCGCAGCAAATAAGCGTCGATTCAATACAGAATTAGAAAAATTGGCATACGTTTCCTGTTCTAAATGTTCAATAACCGATTTAAAAAAAGCAGGAGTTCCCTGTACTTGCTCTGCATGCTGTTCCATTCGAACAACAGGAATGTTCACCGTAGAAAATTTTATGGATCCTGGGGCAATTCCACCACAATTACAAGGGCTGACACAGAAACTATGCTCATTGCACGCATACAACCAATTATGCGAGTGTATCGGCTCAGGGCAAGCGGTGGGCCCAGACAGTTTCGTTATGCAGGACATATTTTAAACGTCGAACAAGGAATTCAAACGATGGCAACTGTACTTCCTCAACGATTTGCAGATCTGCAAATAATCATTGTACGACGCGAAGCAGCAACAGGCTTTCAAGACTTTCGTGTAAGACGTCAGAAAGTGCTCGATGCTCTCCGGTGGCTTAAACAAAATAACGAATTCTATCAAGACATTCCGATTGATTTGAGAGAACTGGACAGGCTACCGTCTGATGATACAGATGTAACAAGCCTCCTTAAATATGCAAAAGAAGGAAACAGTGGAACGGACGACGTTACCGAAGATGATGACGTGGTTGAAACTGCAGTTATTAATTTGCCTTATGTTACAACTGATCAACAAGTAACGAATCGCTTAGCGTGGCCATCGTCAACTGCTCAGCCGATTAACGAATACAGAGAGAAAGGCTACAGTGCAAAATGTTTTCCACACCTGTTTCCGACCGGCAAGGCTACTTTTAACTGCAGTAGACGAACACAAAAAGTAGAATTTAAAAAATGGGCTAATTTTTTGATGCATTATCCAGACAAACGGTTCGCCCAGGATCTCAGATTTCGGTTCTTTTGCCTGAATACGGATCAAAGGCATGATAGTGCTACTAAGTGCTCAATATACGCAAACAAGCAACACTTCACTGGAACTGTTGAACAACTAGCTGCACGTCTTGAACTGCAGCCTTCGCTATTGAATAACCTACTCGCTTTCAATTCAGGAATCAGAGGCACACCACCTTACTGGTATCAAAGGAGATACGAATTAGAAGCAATGATCAACCAACTTGGCCTCCCGACAATTTTCCTTACACTAAGCGCTGCTGATCTGTGGTGGCCAGACATTCAAAAACTGTTCTCAGTAGAAGATAATATTTTTGAAAACGAGAAGAGTCTTGCAAGGCATATGCAAAGACATTTAAACGACAACCCACAAATGGCACCTGAGCACTTCGAGAAACGGGTGCTTATTTTGATGAAAGAAATCGAGAAAATTTTGAATCTCAAAGACTTTTGGTACAGATTTGAGTGGCAGCACAGAGGATCAGGGCATGTTCACATCATAGTTTGGATTCAAAACGCTCCTAATGTACGAACATTCGATGCTTGCACACCTGACGAAATCCTTCAACACTGCAGTTTTTATGACTCAATTGTTTCAGCAATGAACCCGAACCGTAGTGCACCACCTGCGTTTAAGCACCCGTCTCGAGAGAGTTGCCTCTCCGTTGATATTGGTGATCCAATGAGGCAGGCAGAACTAGTGAATAGAGTACAACGTCAAACAGAATGCCGAGAGAGCTACTGTTTTAGGAAAGGAAATGGGAAGAAATACTGTCGTTTCGGTTTTCCAAAAGAGCTCCAGCCACATTCTAAACTCGAATGAGATGCAAATGGCCAATGGCAATTTACACCAGCACGAAACGATGAGCGTCTTGATGAACACAATCCTATAATTTCTGGAATGTGGCGAGCAAACACAGATTGCAAGATTGTGACGTCACCGCACGCAATGCTACAGTATCTGTCTAAATATGCTACGAAACCTGAAACAAAGTCGATAGACTGCAATACGATCATTCATGACTTAATTGTTCAACTACCACCAGAAACGACTGCAAGATCCGCATTGACAAAAGTGGTGAATAAAGTCATAAGCCAGCGTGACTACAGTGCTTGTGAAGTACACCATCTTCTGAGTGGTTTGCCGCTTTATAGATGCTCGAGATCATTAGTGATAATTGGAATCGGGGACGACATATACAGAGAAGTTGGTAACGCGAAGGAAGCATTTCTGGACCAATATATGCAACGAAATGTCGAATTAGAGACGCTAACACTATTCGAGTTTGCAAGTCGATATAAAAAGGTTGGTGGTCAATTCAAAACAACTAAAAAGAACACATAGTTCGTGTTGTACCCAGTTTTACACGCGGTCAATCAGATCCAAGGGACGACTTATTCTGTAAACAGCAGGTATTGCTCCGATCCCACTTCCGAACAATTGAGTCATTGAAAACACACTCAACTTGGAAGGAGACATATGCCGCTTTAGGAATCGATCATTGGATCCTCGAAGGTGACATAAGTGAAATTGAAGAAGAGCCAATAGTGCAGCCAGAAAGAGAGCCGTTCCAGTGGATGGAGGTTTGTGCAGTAGCTCCTAACGTGGTCCCTGCTTCTGTTGCTGCCGGATATAAGGATATAGATAGGGAGTACGATCGGTTTGCATCGTATCACACACTCCCAGATATCGAACAGCAACTCAACTTTATCAAAACGTCGAAAGAGCATGCTCCACTCCGTACAGAGCGATCAAATCTGGTCATTTCTTTCAACACTGAGCAGTCGAAAATACTAGATCATTTTGATAAGCAATTGAATGGACAATCCAACCTTCGTCGAACAATCGTCACTGGACCTGCAGGCACTGGGAAATCGTGCGTTATCCACGAAATGTTCCGTAAGACAGAAGAAATTTACGGAGCTGAATCAGTGCTGCTCCTAGCTCCTACAGGCTTTGCAGCAAACAACATCAATGGCGAAACTATACACTCCGCTCTGAGGATTTGTCTCAATACCGGTAGACTGACTGATTTGAAAGGCGAATCAAAACGTGCATTTGAAACGCGAATGAGTAGAGTAAAGGTTGTAATCATAGATGAGTATTCGATGATTGGTATGAGAATGCTTTCATCTATTGATATGCGATTGCGACAAGGTCACCCGGAGAAACATAATGTAGCTTTTGGTGATTTCGTTATATATCTATTTGGAGACCAGAATCAGCTTCAACCTGTGTTTGATAGGGCCTTATTCAAGCAGGCATTAATCAACCAAGATCGACAGATTCATGGAAAACAGATGTATGAATGAGTTCCAAACCGTATTCCGTCTTACACAGATAATGCGTCAAACTGGACCAGAAGAATCGGTATTTCGGAATTGCTTGCACAATATAGGTAATGGTTCAGTGACCGTGGACGATTACAATTTGCTTGCCAGTAGATTTACTTCGGCACATTCGCTAAATAAATTTAAAGATGCAATCAGATTGATTCCTACAAACGACGATATCCACGAATTCAACGAACAGATAATGTCGTCCTTAGGACAACCTGTCGCGTTGATACGAGCAGTAAACTGCCCATTCTCTGCTAAGACCGCTAAACCAGAGAACTGCCAGGGTTTGTTGGACACACTCAAATTGGCAGCAGGAGCAAGAGTGATATTGCGTTCGAATTTATGGACAGCTGCAGGGTTGTGCAATGGTAGCTTGGGGACAGTTACTGATATAGTATACAAGCGGACAAGTAACAAAGAACATTCAGAAATTCTACCACTGTGTGTTTTAGTAAAGTTTGACCGATACACTGGACCAACATTATATGAAGGCGTCGTTCCGATCATTCCTATCACAGCAAGTTTCAAGATGAATGGTATTGCTTGTTGACGGAAACAACTACCTCTCACACTCGCATATGCTATAAGCATTCATCGTTCACAAGGGATGACGTTGGAAAGTGCAGTTGTTGATCTTGGATCTGCAGAGTTTTCACTAGGGCTCACATATGTTGGACTATCACGTGTCAGGAGTATAAACGGACTTCTCGTCACTCCATTCTCACTGGAACGGTTCATGAGAGTTAATGCTCATCATGATTGGACAGAAGCGAATCAAAACGAACGGTATGATTTCTCTTCAGCAGTAAACTTTAAAATAATATGAATTATAGACAATAAAAATTTTCACAATGCTTTTTATTCATTATCTTCCTACTTTAATTTCTTATTCGACTGTGACCCTCAATATAATTTATCCACAAATAAATCATTAAAAACTTATTTCTATGTTGATTTTCATCCCAGTTACGGGAATCGCAAATTTTCAGGATGCCTGATAATAACTCTCTTCTATTCGTCCCCCCCATTTTGACAAAACTAGAGGTGCTAGAACATTTATATTTAGCACGAATAGCGTCAGCTACGTGCTGATGAGGAAAACTGAATATTATGAAGATATCATTAAATATTTTTGGAATGGAGTCAAATTCACAATTCTCCATAGGGAATTCAACTTAAGTGGCTAACAGAATACCCAAGGCTTGCCTGGGTAATATTTTGCGTCTAGCTAGCTTATCGTAACGTTAACTTGATTCTTAAATGAAATGAAAAATCACTAAATAAGATCTAGAGCCGTCTACTAGGAACTCTATGTGCCATAGGGAATTGACAAAGTCAGTGTTGTTTGAAAACATGCCACGATATCATCATAATAATTCGTTTTATCCCCAAGGAGGTCGAATGCTTTCTACTGTATCAATAGTATCGCATTTTTGTTTGTTTGTTTGTTTGTTTCAGCGTGATGCCATTACGAAAAGAGGGGTGTTATGAGCAATTTTTTTTTTTTTTTTTTTTTTTTTTTTTTTTTTTTTTTTTTTTTCTAGTCTTATCTTGCGATCGGCTTTACAAGCCTTAAACAGATTTGTTGTGGGAGTAAAGTGACAGGGGAGACTGTTCGTCCAATGAAGAAGCTGTCTCTTATTAAAATGGAGCTATTAGTTAGCAAGATCCCAGATGTGTTGCCTTTTTAGCCTTCTGACATGTATTGGTTCATATAATGCTGTTGCTAAAGTGTTAGTGTGAGCCTTTATGCGATCTTTGTAAGATTTCGCTCTGTGTTCTGCTTCCTCCTTAACAGTTTTCGTTTCGGTGTACTCATGCAACTCACAGACTTTGATAAACATTGGTGCATCTGTTATCAATTTGAGTGCTTTATTCTGGAATCTTTGTATAATCTCTACATTTGAGTTTTTTGCTGATCCCCATAACTCAATGCCATATGTCCAGACTGGCTTGATTATAGCTTTATAAATGAGTAACTTATTTTCCATGGTGACGTGAGATCTTCTGCCCATTAACCAGTTCAGGTTTCTAAGTTGTATATTTAACGCTTCACGTTTTTTTCTAATATGAGCCTTCCATGTTTGTTTCCTGTCAAGATGCATGCCTAGGTACTTTGCTGAATCTTGGTGAGGCAGGGTGTCGTTACCAAGTTTAATCGGGGGGCAGTTGTCTTTTCTTAACGTAAAGGTGACGTGTACTGATTTGTTTGAGCTGGCCTTGATGCGCCACCTCTCCATCCATGAGTTGACTTTGTTCAGGTGATTCTGCAGTAGTGAGGACGCCACACTAGCATTTTCGTGGTTGCAAAGTGCAGCGGTGTCGTCAGCGAATGTGGCAGATAAGATATTGTCCGTTGTAGGTATATCTGCGGTGTACATGAGATATAGGGTGGGGCCCAGTATGGAACCTTGGGGTACCCCGGCTTATGAGCAATTTTGTAGAAAATTTTCCATTTAAAGATCTGAAACGAATATCAATCCTGTATTTCCATTTAACTCTCGTAGCGTTTGTAAGGACTAAGCTAAAGAACATCGTAGTAAATAGACTGCCGTGCTCAGAGCAAAAGTTAGCTCAGCTCACGACCCCGCTTGCGGGACCTAGTTACTAATTACATACTTAAAGTGTCATAAGTCAACAGCCACATTATTAAAATATAGATAATATGTAACAAACACTACAAATCATGATATTTTAAAAAAAGATTTGTAAAAAACGTCACCTCAATAATTAGGTTCATAAAAGATATCTTACTACCATATCTGCAAATAATAAAAAAATAAAATATATATTTTGTAAACATAATTGTTTAGTAGATGACGAAGAACCGACTTGTAGTGTTACAACCGACGACTTAAAATACAACGATGTCTCATATAGACATAGTGAGGAGTTTTATTTTGTTATGAAATTAAAGAAAGTTTAAATCTAAAGTTTAAAGTTTTTTCTCTTCCTCTCTTTACATTCATCTCAATACAAACTAATAGGATTTGACCTGAAAAATATAACAATAACATTGAATATTACACATTACTTAATAAATGCAATAGTAATGACATATAAGTTGTATTATCTTATATGATTGTATTGTATTTTTATTTGATTCACAAAATAACAACCCTCGTCAAGATGGATTTGTTAACTGGAAAAGTAATATTCTGCGTTTTACATTACATTCAATTTTGATCAAAATATAAGACTGTACTATTCTTTGTAGTATCAATTAGATTTTGTTTCTTTTTTATGTCCTTTTAATAATTGTAGAGAATATTGAAAGTAAAACAAATAATATTACACCTAACTATTCTCTGATTTATATATTTATGAGTGTAAATTTGACTGAAACCGATGTAAATTAATTCTCCACATAATAAAGATGTATCTAAATCTCAACATGAGATCAAACAAGACCCACATTAGAGTCATATTCTATTACAAATCTCCTTGACGAGGGTCCTCTCACTAACTGTAATAGTGTACAACACCACGGACTGTTACAAATCAATTCTTTGAGTTATTTTAGTACTCCGTGTGTGTAATGTTATTATTGTATATGTATACAGACACAACAATAGTAAATCTTCATTATTATGTATATAAAGTATTAAATATTTGGTTACTTATTATATTTTAAATTAAAAATACAGTCATAGTTTTTCGTAGCTACGTTGATATGCTTCTCGGCTTAAGACTTCATTTAGGCAAACTTGTCTTAGTACATACTATTATAATAATTTGTGAAAAATATGAATATAATGTATTAAGAAAATACGGCTTTTTATAGATATAGATGACTATATATTATATTATAAGCAACACGAACGGGGGAAGAATTTTAACCAAAAAATGCCACTTTACTTTTTACGGAAGGAAGGGAAATGTTCGACTAATTAATGTATTTGAAAGTTATCCAGTGCTTAGAACCAACTTCGTGAGTGTTCTGAATATTAAATATAAAACACACGGAAATGTCTTATTCCATCCACCAAGATACATTACACGAATTTTTTACGGAAGAAATTCAGATCACGTTCAGGTTCGATTCTCTTAAATTTGATTATTTTTTTCCTGGAAAAGTTTTTTCATATAGTATATACGAGTATAATATGGGAAAACAGATTTGAATGTGAATTTTTTAGCAATTTCTTATTTTAAGTTTCTTATAATTTTTAAGTTACACGAATCACACTTCATACTACTTAAACACTACGAGTATACAGGTACAGACGAAACATAATATAATATCATAATGAATAGTTTAAGTTCAAAATATGTCATAATAATATATAACTTAATGTACATCGCTGTATGTGAGTGAGGTGTGTCAATGTACTGTGGTACAACACAGTGTAGAGTACATTAATATGTTACATGTGACTTGATTAATCAATCATTATACAAATATTTGATACAATTAGAATAAACTCATAAATATTAACTAGGGGCGCCAACAGACCCTCAATTTCGACTCGCTGCGCTCGCTTAATCTCGGGTGCCGTTTGCATATGAGCCAAGCGTTCCCAGTGTAATGACTAATCGTTTCCCATTCAATGGGATATCAGTTCAATCAATTTTTTTTTAAACCATCACCTTTTTGATTAATTGTGTCTTTTTTATTGCAAATATTTCATAATTTTCCGTCAAGTAGTTTTAGAGCCCATTCGTGACAAAGAATGTGAAAAAGTCTCCAGTGGAGCGCTCCGCTCGCCTCGCACAATTATAGTAATGAATTTTACTCTCTTACAATAGAATTATTTACATATATTTAATATTCATAAGTAAATTTAATTTATCTTAACATTGATAATGAATTAATTTATAATAATAATAATATTCTGTCCTTATGTCTATTATTTGGGATCGACGCAATTAATTATACTTTTAATTTATTGGAAATTGGATAAGTAATACTAACCATTCACTTATATTTTATCCCAGAGTCGCTATTACCTGCGACCTCCGGATGATGTGATGATCTTCTATTGTAAGCTACGACCGCTTGGTATTACCAGTATGTCACGTTTTTACACATTTGAAGGCATTTCTTTAAATTAAGCTGTTTAAATAAAGAAAAATAAAGGAAACCGTTATGATTTTTTATTCGAGCCTTCAAAATCATTCTTTTCCTGTGTGTTCCCAACAACATTTAGCTTTTCCAGGCTATCGTCTCCTCGCCTCATTATAAGCCAAATAAAGCTCAAAACACTCTGATAAGAGGTTGTTGAATTTCTATAAGAGGTCATGTATATCTCTTTTATATTTAACTTTGAGAGGATTGACACATACGTACGTCTGGCGGTGCGGGGGGGGGGTCACATTTATAATGTATCAATATTTTTAAAAATAAAATAAACTATTATATTTATAAGATAACTTTTCATTTTTCTTTAAAATAATGCAAAAGCTTTAATTTCAAAATATTTAGTTATAGTTTTGTTGCCAACAATTTATAATGAAAGATCCAATAAAATATGTTTAAGTCAGTTTAAAAATTGTTGATAGTTGTAAATACTTTAACTGAGCAAACTAGAATTGGTCTTCATAACTTAGTGAGTAAGTAGGAGAGTTTGTAACTTTTATATTCACCGATAGTTCGCTGCAAGAAATAACCGGAAATGATAACTAATTAAATGTATTGAAATAGATAACATCAATTTGGTAACATCCATTTATCATTTACTGAATCTTCTACAGCTACTATGTGTCAAGAATAAATAATAGTTTCTGTAGTTCAATACAGTTCCATTTAAGTAACATAATTACATAATAATTGTAAGTAATTCTTTCAAGTAAGAATGATTTAATCTCTAATTTCTATCCGTTATCTCTGATTCTGTCTGTTTCACATTATGTAGTTTATATTTTATGTATTTAACCAATGTATTAACTGTATACTGAATGGTATTGAAGATATTATTAAGATACAAACTAACCTTTTATGTTGATGATATATTTGTCGTTGTTAGATTGTATTTAATAATATGATAATGTATTGTTAACAGAATTTGTTAAATTATTAATATCAATACAGTATTCATTAAATATGAAGTCAATTTTAACTCAATTTTATATTTAAAATAAAATTTACTCTTGAATATAAAAATATGGATGAAGTCATGGATTTAATTATAAAATTGTTTATTTTGATATCACAGATTAAATAAAACAGATAATATATTTTAAATAATAAAGTAAATGATGCAATTACAATAATTACAGTACAAATAAGGATTTATGAAAATAAATACGTTTATTTTACTGACCTTATTTCTGATTCAAATAACTTCAATATTTGTTCAATTATTTGCTTACTCGAAATTCTACATGAATTTATACTTTATCATCCGATTGGGTTTTTGTTTATTTATTAAAGGAAATACGATAAGGATTAAATTGCTAGTATATTTTTTATTTCAACGTAACCTAATACTTGTAACTAAAACTTTACATATAAAACACAACATATATGTACATTTTTATTAATTACTCGAAGTAAATTATATAGTAATCTCGGGAAGATAAAAGTGTGTGCGTGTGCGTGTGCGTGTGCGTGTGCGTGTGCGTGTGCGTGTGCGTGTGCGTGTGCGTGTGCGTGTGCGTGTGCGTGTGCGTGTGCGTGTGCGTGTGCGTGTGCGTGTGCGTGTGCGTGTGCGTGTGCGTGTGCGTGTGCGTGTGCGTGTGCGTGTGCGTGTGCGTGTGCGTGTGCGTGTGCGTGTGCGTGTGCGTGTGCGTGTGCGTGTGCGTGTGCGTGTGCGTGTGCGTGTTAGAAGGGAGTTAGTTAAATTGTCTTTATTTTCATGGTGCAAGTTTGGTTAGAGAAAACAGAACCCTATATATAAATATATAAACCATTTGAGTGTACATTAATATATATCTTACTTCTAATACTATATTCATCGCTAAGAGATAGCTAAAGAATAGCACCGACTTTGCAACTCACATGGTGTTGTAGATCTTATTGAAAGACATTAGAAACTCACTATCGTCTGGATCGTCTTTATATTACCTGCTAGGAAATACAAGATATAATATAATAAATATAAACTACATGTAATAAACATGTAAACTAATGTAAAAATAAATATGAATTATTTACATTCGAGTAACTTAATATGATATGATGATCACAATACCATCAGTTATAGTAGTTATATAAATGTCATATATTGTTGTGTCTTTAGATATCGCGTACTAAAGAGAGTACACAAACAAACATCCATTCAATTGTCATACACGTGTGTGTGTAAACACAACTTACTCAATATTAGTAGTACGTGGTCTGAGTGGGGCGAGGGGTAGTTTAGGTACGCATATAGAATATTAACATACATATGCAGTATTATAGATTTGTTCAATGATTTTATTTAAAATCTTAAGATTTAAAGGTAAATTGAATAAAACAGTTATATTGAAATTAAATTTAGTTTCAAAAAAATAAACCGGAGCATTTTAGCATGAAGGAAAACCGGATTTTAATATTACTTTTATCTTTTAAAAAATGTTATAATGTCAATGTTAACAGCTATTACAATAAGCTTGGATCAACAATGGCTTCTAAGATAAATTGAGTTAAGCGGCGCAATAACTCTTGGTGTATTAAATGTAATCCGTGTAAAGGAGATGCAGACCAAGACCAGATACAATAAATTTCTATTTACTATTTTTTTCATCCCGACGCATTCTTCAGAAGAAATAGCTTATTTGCATCTTTCGTTTTTGCATATATTCAAGAATAAATGGATATGACGTCACGTATCAATTTAACTTAACTATGTAAAGTTATAAAAATATATAATAAAAAAAGCTAATTAAAGTGTTAGGACATTTAGTTAAACTTTCTCAAATAGATATATTTGTAATGCTATTTATGCTCTAGTTTATTGAGTGAACGAAACATACACTACTATTAACAAATGTATAAAACTCAAAGGTATATTAATTTATAATTTTTTTTTGTAATTTCTAAAGATAAAAATATCCTTTTAAGAAAAAAAAATTAAATACTAATTTGTATCTAAAAAAGTGGTCAAAAAGAGTGGGATGTTAGGATTCTTACAATATATAAATAAAAAAATGTAATACATCCTAAAAACTAAATAAATTTGTATAAATTATTTGGTCTGGAAATGTTTACAAAATGTAGTAAGAAAATAATAAATATCAAAGTAAACAAGACTGCCTGTAACTAAATATAATTAGCGCGCTGCTAATGATGTCCGGCGCTGTGAGGATTAATACTAATGTACGTCAATGTACGAGTAAGCACAGCAGGCCATGAAGGCTTTTACATGAATAAACTTAAACAATTCCCTTGTTTAAGATCTGAAATCAAAATTTTTCTTACAGAGACATAATTTTTAATACGAACTTAATACGAGTATCAGGTAGTATTTATAAAAATAGTTGTAGTCGGGATCACCTCGACTTTGACGAACACTTTGTGATGTCATAAACATACAACGTAACGTACAAACAAATAATACATTATTTAAAAAGTATCTCTATAGTTAACATTATGACATAAATACTTATTGTCATTTCACAGTATTAAAAAAAGTTCCCCCTTATTTTGATAATATCAAACAACATAGGGTACGTAAAATATCTTGAAAATTAGTTATACTAGCAGAATATTATTTTATTTTACTATTTTATTTTTAGAATTGGGTGTGAATTGCCCTTTTTGGAATAAATTATTTAAAAGATTACCATTTCCAAACGTTATTTTAACCCAATGTCAAAACAGATTGGATAAAGAGAGGCAATCTAAGAAATCTTTCATGAAACCTCTCGCAGAATGGATTCTATAATATTATGTCAAACCGCAATAAAGATAAATAAATAATGTTTTGAATATTTGGAAATGAATTATAATTATATATGAATTCTTGTTCTTCAGATAAATTAGCGCTTTTAAAATAAAATTGGATTTAATTAGTTGTAATCCACCCTCGGTTGATTTCAATCGTTTGTAGATCTATTATTAATTACTATTGTAAGCAGCCTTAAATTAGCCGTTGAAAGTGACTTTGGTGAATAGAATTACGAATATCACTTACATATGTATATACAAACCCTTAGAAAGCAATAGCTACAATTTTTAATTTAATTAGATTATTACTCGGTTGTCTCGGTTTCTATCTTTAATTTAAATAAATACCACGAAAACATTAAAAGATGTTACTGTATGTAACTTGCAGTAATCCGGAGATGGATTAAGCTCCACACTGTATAGCTTCGAGTAATCGGAAAAGTTACTAGTATGAACTGAACCATGGGTAATACGAATTATATACACTATTCACGTCTAACTTTTAATAATAGAAGGTTAAAGTGATTTTTTCATATGTAAATATATGAAGAATTCACTCCTCACTCCTCTAACGTTTTATAAAAGCTCATTAGCAGAGTAAAGTCAACGTAGACATGAGTCTTGTTTCCATCTGTTAAGATAAATGGAAGATAAGTCAAACTACGTCCTTGTATCTTCTTGCCTAGACTTCTATTTATGCTGGTTACAGTGCGACATTTTACTTAAATAACTAAATGTTATGTTAAGATAAATATTGTATAATATTTTTTGTTTCAAAATGTTAGTATTGTAAAATATAAAGACACATACATTAAAAAAGCGCGCTATATTAAAAAAAAATTATGAAAAGTTTTAAATTATTAAAAAATAGAAAAAACCTTTTCGCATGAGATTGCTTAAATATCTTAAGTTGTACCCCGACATCGGTACTGACATATGCTAATAATATAACTTGTAGCGAGGATATGAGAAGAAATTCTATGCAAAATTGTATCTTTTACTAGATATGTCGTAACTATGTGTTCAAATTTTATATTCTAAAAGATATATAAAGAGCTAGAAGAGTTAGAAAATTTTAAGATAATTTTCGGTTTAATTAAATCAACCAACGTATCATCAAATTAGTGAGTCTACTCAACAGATAATGAGTGATAGCTACTAAGAGATATTGATCACCGCAGTCTCCGAGTCTCATAGATGACATCTTCATTGGTTTAATTATTCTGAATCAAAAGGTTCTTTATGTTAGATAATTTATTTCAGTTATAATTTTATTTCTTTATATTTCAGTTATATATTTTGTTTAACTCACATTAATTTTCAACTCAAATCAACAGTTATTAATTAGTGCAATGATTGTTAATGTTTTCAAAGTACTCGTTGACTAAACTACAATGTAAATTATCTTCCATTCAACACCAGCCTTGATATCAGTCTGTAAAGCCTTAAATATATATGTATATACATTATTATTCAAACTCAATACAATTAACTAAAATGTTTTAGTTCTTATTATTTTATGTTTACGCTGAAATAATTACTTTTTTGAAATATTAAGGCAAATGAGTAATATAATTTTACAATATAACATACATTGGAAATATGGAAATTATTTATTTGAACATTTTCTTGCATCGCAGAATCAAATAAAAGTTAGAATAAAGTTATTGCAGGGAAGACTCGACAGCCGCGCCACCGCTTTATCTAGAAAATACATTTTATTTAT
This sequence comes from Melinaea marsaeus rileyi, assembly GCA_918358865.1. Lineage (NCBI taxonomy): Eukaryota > Metazoa > Arthropoda > Insecta > Lepidoptera > Nymphalidae > Melinaea > Melinaea marsaeus. Next base: position 3,834,396 of record OU911094.1, read on the forward strand.
ATTATACATTCTATAATAATATTCAAATAGTTATTATGAAAAAGTTTCCTGTAAATAAAGTTCAAACATTGTTTAAAATAGAGACGATAAAATTATACTCGAGATTGAACGTACCGAAGAACCTTTTCCTAAACAAATAAAAGATACTATCCTCTTTATAATTTGGAAGTCTCGGATCTTGTTTTCTCTTGGATAAGTCTGTTAGATAATATAACAGCTAAGGAGATTAAAAGGCCATCAATTTTAAAAAGATTCCGCGAGGACTAAAACACACAACCAACCTTTTTATTATCACAACCTTTTTGTTATCCGACGTTATTTTCACACACAGTCTGAAAATAAGGTAGGATAATTTAGGACTATGTTTTGTGTAATAAGTGTATGAAATAAACTAAATGAAGATAAATTTGCTCCAATGAAAGTGAATTAAAAAGAATAATTTAAAAAGGATTTTAACGTTGTAAGGCACACAGCTATACCTACAGTACACGCTAAAATCAACGAGTAGACATTAGACTACTATACGTACTTATAAAACACTTTTAAACATTTTTCTGTTTGTTTCGGCTAATCTCTAAAACGACTAGAACGATTTTAATAGAACTTTCACTGGCGGACGGCGGTTGTTATAAGGAGAAATTTAGACTACTATTATTTTAAAATACATATAACGTGCGCGCGAAGTCGTGGGCTCAGCTAGTTCTATAATAAATCTCACCATAATCATAATCTGTATTCAATATTCAAGGTCCAAATCAGCAATCTCCTTATATATCACTTGTCACTGTATTTTGTGAACATAACATACTAATTTAGTTGTAAGTGTTTTACTGAAATAATTCAGGAACGGCTGTCAAAAGCAGCGATAAATAATGTATATCAAATGATGACTTTTAATAATAACCTGAAGATTAACACATGTTATGATGTGTGAATGACGTACAAACAAATACTTTTCACTTAATATTTTTAGTTTTATTTAACATTTATGTTTCAAAGTAATAAATTACTTTAATAGTTTTGAGATGTATCTTTATTATTTTGAATAAATAATATTAATTGAACTTCCACAGTGAACTTGCAGATTATCTTTGTACTCTTTTAAGTATGTAAGTGTACTTATTTATTTCCATATATTAATATTTGAAACTAATTTTAATACTTATGCCAAGTAATCTCACTTTAAAATAAAAAACATTAGTAAATGGTAAAAAAAAATATTAAGTTCAGAGCTATCTTGAAACTTGATGAAAATGATGATGCAATATTTAAATAAATTGTGGTATTTTCGAAGCCTCTAATGTAACCTCTGATTGAACTTAAAATAACGAGTTTGAACCTCGTAGTGACTTTTAACAAATTAATCAAATTCATTTAATATTGTAACTCGATCCATTCTACTCGACTGGTGTTGAGAGATGGAAGCTGGCAGATATTAATGACACCAATGTCAAGTGTAGTCATGAGATCTACGTACTGTGTTTGGATGTACGACTTTTAATTAAAAACATATTGATAACTTTTATATATTACAACCATTCACATTCATTTCACAAATTGAAATACTAAATATTTTTAATGCATAAACATTAAATAGTATATTATTGTACATTAAGTATAAATGTTATAATTTTTTTGTAACTAAATTTTTTATAAGACTTTGCTCTCTACAGTCAACAAATGATATGTATCTCCTACAAGTGTTAAATATCTATTCTTGTTCATAAGAATTTCAAAGTTATAAAATATGAATTAGTTCAGACCAATTACTTTTATATTAACAAATATCTTCGTTCGTGATTATCAGTGTTTTAAGGCAGATGATATGCTTCTACATCCACTTCTACACACATCTTCTACTTTATCCAAGGCAGTCTTTTGCCAACAAATTGCTTGTTTTTTCAGAGTTCGGTTTCATATATGTATATCAGAAAAAGTACTTACAAAAGCTCATTATATTCTCAAAAAGTGGAAAAGCTAAGAACTATTGTGAATAGAAAACTGTTCAGAGAAACCAAATTCCACTAACATGACATACTTTCAAGTACAATAAACCATAACGTGTATAATATTTTTAGCACACATTTATGTTAGTAGAAATTAAACCTTATTACTTTAAAATAAAGTTACAAATCGTTTATTAACTTTTCAAGTGTTCTTGTGTTTGTTTTGAAATGCAAGTATATTTTGTGGTTTAGATTGAATACAATTTGTAGGTAAGTATTGTGAGTATGCTGAAGTAAGAAGACTATTTGCTTTCCCTACATACCTCTGACGAAGTCGGTAAATGTCTAAAGCTAGTAAACAAATATTATGTGACAGAACTAAGTTAACATTCACAATATCTTACTATTAAGTTCATCGCCCATATTTTTCTTGATAAGCTAATTATAATTTAAAATTACTGCAATTTATATCACTTACCCAGTCCTTGAGAATTTAAAATCATGTAATTATTTCCTTCCTTCGTTTGCATATAATTAATTAAATATATTTATACAAAGGAAATCATAATACATGAATGCAATATAAAAAACAAATATTATGATATTATTTAACTATATTATGTAAGTGCTTAATTGATTTTGATATTTAAATGAAAGAATTGAGTATATAAATGGAATCTTGTCTTCCCTGTTATTTGACATAAATAGGTAGTTACTTTTAAAGTGTAGAAGACTTTTTCTTCTTTTGTATATATATTTTATCAACTACTTCCCTTTAATAAACTTTACAAGGTTATTAAGAAGCGTTTTTGTGCTCATTTTGTTCTCATGGATTACTTTTAAATAATTGCTTATCTGGTAATGTTACCTAAAACTATTGTAAAAATATTTAAATGAAAATAGTTTAGTAATAAAAGTCATCTAAAATTGTAGCAATTACTATAAAGAAGAACAATTTGTCATCGCTCTATTCAGTGTGACGCTCTCCAGTGTGGAGAGAGTAGAACGGTACAATAAACATTGAGTGTACAATTGACAATAGACGATATTTGAACCAAAGTATTAGAATATGAATTCTATCCTATTTATTTAGAATCGTAGTTCCCCATTAATTTGGTCCAAATGTCTACAGAACTACTAACATAAAGTGTTGTATCGCTTCAGTAGATTTAGTATCCGTGTGTCCAATTTACTTTTATCTCTAGACTCTAGAGAGCTGTACATTACTTGTACGTTAAATTAGTAAAATCTACGGCGGGTTTAAAAAGGCTCAGGGGATTAGTAGTTTAGAAATGTAAAAGATTAATACCCTCTCTAATTGGAAACAAACACAAGCCAATACTTAGAAAATCCACTGCAATTATTTCGCTTGTCATAATCGATCTACTGTCTATATATCTAGTACACTAGTCATAAGAGTTATAATTGAAATCTGATATAACTGACATATTATAATGATATAGTAAATGTATTATAATAAATACAGACCAAAATGGATTATATTATTGTAAACATTATATAAGGGAGAAATATTAACAGCTGATAAAAGCAGGTACGTATGATATAAATGGATGGTATGAAATCTGGTGAAAATTTCTCCATTTATCAATATTAATATTATTGTGTCGAATCTTACCTAAACCTAATTGTTTTATTTTCTGTCTACATGTTATTGTCATATAGTAAGGGACTATTGAATCTGTTGCAATCTACATTTGACATATAGTATTTAATACACAATGTAACAACAGCAGCTCTTAGACCAATAGACAATAATAAAACATATGTATAAATAATGTAAATGCCAGTTTCAATATAACTGTATTCTAGAAAATATATTTTGTTAATTTAAAATTGCTTTCACTAATTACTTTCTCTACAAACCTATTGATTGCTGTAAGCATACATTAAGAGACGACAGGGACATCATTGTCTGTACAATGTCTTTTTCGGAGGCGTCCTATAAAAAGATTTAGCAGATAGTATGGATTAAAAGGAAGTAGAAAATAGGGTGTAAAAGAAAGTTGTTTCAGATTTCTGTCTTCTCATTAATTACTCAACCTAAGAATCTATATTTTCAGCAATAAGTCAGTATGTAATAGGTAACGGATGTAAGTAAATACTTCTGGTCCCGGTGTATTACAACGATGATCCCTTTATAAACAAGAAGTAACAAATTTTGTTTAATAAATAATAAAAATATAAGTTGATTCTCCTTTCCAATATGTATATTCAGTATTATTATTTTTAGTAAATCATGTTATATGATTATCGTCACAATATATATTATACCTCGTATTTCTGTAATCCATATAACGATATTACATCTTACTTAAAGGGATCTTTCTATTGAGTTACGAACCGACAGTTCTCACCTTGACAGTCTGTGACGGAACTTTGCGGCTACACACATTACTTGCAGCCGACACATTCAATACGGACAATATATTGTTATAGATTGGAGACTGCCTTCGACAAGTTATTGGGGTAAAGAATGACATTTACCACGTTATTTAGGACGACACTTTTGGTCTCACAAAATATATTGACATGAGGTAAGCGTCTATATCCAGTTTACCAGCTCCGGGGTGAGATAAAATATTTGTGGAAGTGTAACACTTATAATAAACATATAACATAAGTAGGAATAATTTAACAAAATCTTATTGTTTGATTAAACAATCTTTCAAGTAGTATAAATAAAAAATATTGTACGTAAAAATACGTCAAAATATATATATATATTTAAACTAAATAGAAATTTTGATGTTCTAATACAATATATTAAAACTAAATAACAAATTACAGAAGAACTCAAAGTAACTTATGTATAATTATCAACACTGATATTTAATTTAAAAATCCTTAAATATTTTTATTTATTTCAAATTTTATGGTCGACCATGAAAGAATATCCCTGAAAAAAGTGTTGTTTATTTCGAAAAATATCATAATGATTTGAATTTTAGTTACAACTGTTAAAATATAAAAAAATAACATTTGTGTCAATGATTCTCAATTTATATTGGAAGTGAATCCTTTCAATTGCTTATTTTTGCATTCTTAAACCACTCCTTTGAATTGAAAGCATTCATATAACACATAATTTAATTTCTGAATATGTCCCTTTTAGTTTATTATTTTATAAACAAGGAGTGAATGAGTCATTTAATCTGATAACCATTTTAATAATGGACTTTTGAAGAACAATAGTATTATGTATGGAACCTCTTTTGAATATGAGCATAAAATTATTCATTATTTTAATTATTTCAGTAAATATTTATTCAATTTCACTACTTAATGTTATCAAAAAACAGAATGTTGTTATTTCATATTTCACATCTACACTTTTTTGTGTATTAAATAAATAACTTTACTTCTAACTTTTATGTATATTTGTATCGTGGTTACATTATTTAATTCTTTTGTTAATGAAAGTTTTTATATAACATTAAAATCAATATCAGGAAAATACAAAAACAATTAAAAAGCCAAATATATTTTCATAAAAACTCACGCTTGGTCAAAAACGCTTATAATAAGAAAAAAATATATGTTCCGCAATTCTATGAAGACTCATTATTTAACAAGGTCATTGACCTTCACTACTTTGAGAGGGAATAATGAAACATATATTAAATATTATGTATAATATTGTTGCAGTCTACCTCAGGGTCTCATTTATTAATAAGGTTACATCTCTGTGAATACAAAAACAACACGTTGTGTGTCTTCTGTACTTTATAACTGATAAATATAACTGTTAAAGATTGATGAAGGAACAACTTGATTCACTGACAGACAAACTATGATTTAATGTTATAATAATGTTTTTATTAACATTTCCTATAAAGTTGTCTTACCTTGATAACATCTTTGAGTGTTACTTACAATATATAACATGTTGCATGATGTGATGTAACTAAGAGAAGAATTTATAAATATTGCAGAGATTGTTATAATTAAATATTAACAATCCTAATTAGAATGCCCTTACACTTATATTGTAATCTATTTCATTTCCAAGACCCTTCTGTAATGGTTCTATACTTAAGAGTGTAATTAGACGTAAATTGCATCCGAAATTACGTTTTCAGTCCAAAATTGGGTTTAAAGTGTAATTATACGCAATAGAACGAAATTGTAGTACAATTAATATGTATAGTCTGATAATTGTATAATAAACTTAAAACATATTGCTTTTATAACTCTAAGTATAGTATTTAAATAAGAACTGACTACTTGTTATTTTAGATATCTACTACATAGTATATCTATTATATTATCTGTTAGATTTAGAATTATAAGAGCAATAGAAAATAAACAACTCACTGTAAAATTAATATCTATTTGACTTTAATCGTTTGTGTGTAATTTGTAAGGTTTAAGAATGAATGTGGAATATTTTAAGAGAAGTTTGCGACTGAAAAATATGTATGGAGTGTGTGAAAAATGGTTTCCAAAGAAACATGTCTCACTGAGATGACGTATGATAGAAGAGTGTAATAAGAATTGACATATTGAGACAACAACAAATAATTTGTATAAGAATGACGTCTATTACCAATTACTTAATAACATTTTAAGGGAAGTAACATTTGGTATTGTACCGTATTATAATAATAATATTGTACTATTTTTGTGTTTAAAAATGTATTAATAAATCCTTTGATTATACAAATATTTATAATACACCTAAAAAGATGAGTCGTTGCGTTGACAATGAAAATTATATTTATTTAAGTTCATAGATATTAGAAAATCTAAAATCTTTTCTAAGGTACGTTTCACTTCACCATTTTTATTTTCTTTATTGAAGTAAACCATATCTTTTCTTGATATAAGTTTCTTTGTTGAAGGTCGTGACTTGTCCTTGTAATACATCCAATTAAGTCTTCTACTAATACTTTATAAATTTAAGAAATAAAAATACTTAACTAACAGTTTTATTATTTTAAATTAAGATACTTTAACTTACATTAACATTTACAATATATACAATGTCTTTGACTTTAGTTTTAATATTTTCAATTTATTTAATTTCATATTTTTTTTTTTATATTTAATCAGATTGAATAAAACAATAAAATTTAATTACTATTAGTAAAGTGGTAATAGTAAAAGGAATAGGAAAAGTATTAAATATGATAAATTAAAATTATTAATATAATATATACCTATTATATAACTCCTATTTATGTAATAAATAGTTCTCTCGTCTTCTCTCTCTCTTTCTATCATTAAAAGATAATCATTCACGTACCTACTTGAGTTTGTATCTTTAACATTACATAATATTGTATTAAAATTTTATTGTAAGTGTATTTTGCATCGATTTGCCTGACCTGTACCTTAACTGACACAATGGTATGCAACGCACCACACTGAAGGAATATATCAGATGTCAATTTATTTCAAATTCCAATAAAAAAAATAGTAACAAAACAAAGTTTTTCACTCGATACTAAAAATATACATTTTTATTTCAATACTGAATTTTAATCTAAAATATTTTGATGAAAAAATATAATATTCAAAAATATTTCAAACTCCTGATACTTTTCAGTTGCGATTCGATGTTAAAATATTTAAACTGCCATCGAGCTTTTTGCTGCGAGGTTTTGCTTCTATTTGAGTAATATTTTTGTGTGTTAAATCTTTAATAAACGCTTCAAATATTTATTTTATATTTATGTTTGGTTTTGGCAATTTATTTCGAATTACCTTAACTTAATATGATTTTTCTAGTGCTTACCTTTTTAATGGTCTATATATTTGTCAATTTATCAAGAATTATTTCGTATAAATATGACTGTATATATTTATCAAATATTTCCTTCTTAAGTTTTTCCTACGGATAAGTTATTTGCCAGCTGTAAAAGTGAGCGGTAAGAGAGAAAGGGGGAGGCCTCGAGTGACCTTCCTGAACACTTTATCTATGATACTGGAGGAAGGTCACGTAAAAAGCATGAGGACCCCCCGGAGGGCATGAATGAAGAGGTTGATGTTTGTGGCCGAGGCGAAAGAGGTATGCAGGGACCGTAGCGTTTGGCGCTCCGTCGTCTCTGGCTACCCCGCAAGGGATATGGCGTGAAGATAAATAATAAAAAAATAAATAAGAAACAACTTTAATAACAGCTCTTGTAGAAATATCAGTAGAACTTTCTTAATAGGTTTTTACGTGTTAAGAAAATACTATGACATTTAAAGAAAACAAACTAACAAAAAAAAATTATTTGTATTAGTTATTTCAACAAGGTTTACCTAAATTATATCGTACCTTTTTTAATTAAAATAATTATTTTCTTCTTAGCCATTAACAGCTGACCAATATTTTTTTCATGTATAATTTTTAATTTTTATTTTTTTCATGTATAATTTTTACAATATGTAAAGTAACTATGCTGTGTGGAATACAATCAAATAATAAAGTAATATATATTGTTTTTATTACAGCAACTCGTTTATTTTTGGTCAAAATTAGTATTTATCTGTATTAGAAATATCACAATAAGTAGGTATAGGAAAATATGTGTAGTAGACTACAGATTATTACCAATAATCTCCGTATTTTTAACTACATTTTTAATATAATTGTTATTACAACATCAACCCTTTATACATAATATACATAATACACTAAGGCTCCATTGATTGTAGTTGGTAGTAAGTGTTCTCGTAGTGGTAGTTCCCGCAGTCAGCAGACAGCGCTCCAACACTCACGAGGAAGAGTACAACCACTTGAAACACAATATTTATAACACTCAAGTAGTGTCTCTTTGTATGCGTTGTCATAATCATTATAAACAATATATATGATTAATTTTAATAAATAATATAAACATCATATACCAATTGAATTTGTAAAATTATTATTAACATTATTCTTACAATATATTGTAAGTTAAATGAACAGTTTATTTTGAGCTGTAATAATCCTAAAGGCAGACCAAAATAGGTGTCTACAAGTTATGGTAACCGAAGTATTAAACAACCGATAACAGAATGCTGTTTAAGTCAACCTAATTAGTGTTGTAATTAATTAAATATATAACACGCTCTGTCATGACACCAGATATTAATAAAATGGTATTTAAAAGTGTTTAATCCGGGTCAGATATAAATGAAGCTCTTCCGAGTGTGAATGTGAGTGATGTACCGCGACTGTGACAATAACAAAGTTATTTAATTGATGTTATTTCTCTTTTATGATTTTAATTTATATAATAATAGTTGTCTATATATAAATATAATTAACTTAAAATAAAGTTGATTAATATAGAATTACAATAAAAAAACAAACAAACAAATAAAAAAAATCAAGCGTAAAATTTGCTTTACAATGAAAAGCACGTGAAGAATTTTTTATATCGAATTGTACTGTCCCCCTGTTCCATTTTTTTTACCCGCGGGCTCGCTTCGCTGAATATGCAAACGGCACCTGAGATTTCGCGAGCGCAACGGGTCGAAACTGAGGGTCTGTTGGCGCCCCTAGTTATGAAAATCAATTCAAGTTAATAATATAGAATATAATATTAGAATATCGGTTTTAATAAAAAGGTTGAATACTATGAATACTTAATATCTTTTAATTGCCAAACGAACATCCTGAATAATATTTAATAGGAGAAGGTAAATAGTAACACGCAGTGTGTAACACTAATGCCTCGTGTGTTAATAAAGGTATTACAAACGACTCACACTTACCGTCTGTAATACATCACACTCAATATATATTTATCATGACTTGTATTTGTAATACTATTAAATAGTTACGTTTATAAATAACCAACCTCTTGGCAAAGGAAATGTTTTAATGTTTTAAAATAACTTTATTTTACCTCTCTGATACATTATTCACTTCAAGGCAGCAGCGCTCTTGTGAGTCCTCGTATGTTGGTACTCATGGGCGGTGGTCATCACGTGTCACCTGTGACCCGCACGGCCGATTGTCCTCTAACATAGAGTCAATATCATTAACATTAAGACAACTAAACCATTCTTTAACTACAATATTGATGACTATTAATTAATTAAAAGTAATAGCTTATAATAATGTCTTATATAATACTTTTATATATTTCAGCTACTTTTTAATTTGTTAACACTTAAATTACTTATTTACACGAGACTGAAATGTTTTCAACATAAGATTACTTGAAGTGTACCATCCTATAATTATTTGTACTCTATACTATTAAGCATGCGAACTTAATCTTTAACATATTTTAATTAAATAAAATATCAAGTAACGTTCTAGGTGTTGTTTTAGACAATTGTTTTAAGTAAAATTATGCTTCGTTTTGCGAAAAGGATTTTTAATATTGCAAGAATAAGAAATGAAACTTCTTCTTAATGTTTACGGTAAAGGTTTTTAATGAATATTCAAAAGAATTTTATAAAGTAAACCGAGGAAGCAAATAAGAACTGGCTTTGGGAGTAGGGAAAATCTTTTCAAGCCGCTCTGGATTTTAAACATCTTTAATAGAAGTAAGGCACTCATTCACTAACTAACCGACGTTCACATCTCACCACATCACTTATTGCTTCGGATTACTAAATCATTATTTATAATATATATATGTATATACTTAACTAATTAATAGCTACAAAACCAATTAAATTTAATGAATATATTTTTTTTACTTCTAAGTTGTAAAATATTTAAAAATATATTCAAATTTTTAATTAAATTGACGGTAAATTTGTTTATTAATATTGTTAATAACATTTTACTTTTTTATATCACTCGTATATAAAATGCACATCATAGAGAAACATACAGGTGGTAAAACTAATGAAGGCTAAGCACCTTATGACAGCGGGTCATATGTTCTGCTTGTTAATGTATGTGTAATCTAGACATACTTTTCTTGTTTGATAATAAAATATGCCGTCTCTTTCGTCTTAGTATACACTTTTATCATACGTTTAATCATTTAAAATATATATAAATATAATGCCTTAGGAATAAATTTTATCTTTCACTAATAAATTCTAACAATAAATATAAACTATTAAATATTTTATAATTTAACCAATTTAATGAATACAATGTTAAAGTTTTTAAAGCACGCGTCATCATATTGTTTTATCTTAACTGTGTACTAAAAACAAAACCCATGTATTTTTATTTCTACATCGCTCGAGCATACTTTACTGTGAATAAAATACGCAGAGTAATGTTTAATTTAATTTCCTGTGAGGTCAGCCGAGAACTCACATCCTCACACATCTTGCATATTGAATAACTGATGAGGTACCCTCAAATTATACACGTACAAGCTACAATAGAACTTTAAATACCGTTACAATATTATTTTAAGTTTTTTATTCAACTTTTTAAGATATATTAATATTGTTAGTACACAATTTAATATTATTAAGACAATTATTTTGTTCTATGTTATAATATTAGATTATGTCAAAATTCACTCTCTCATCATATATTGCAGTCTACTAATATAGAAAGGAACAATTGTCACATATTGTAATAATTAAGCTGACTTCTCATAGATATGTGAAAATCTTTTACTTTTTATTTTTATTAAACTTAAAAGTTAAAATAAATTCTTAAATAACATTCACATTACATTTAAATTTAAATTATATTGTTATAAAAAACATGAAATCCTACACCACCTGCGTGGAAACAAACTAAACTGAACAAACTTCAAGGAACGTGCGACTCGCTAACAACTTTAATGTTCAAAGTGTAAGCTGGATGAGTTACGTGATGACACGTAGTACTGTGACTGGCTTCAATTATAATTACACCCATACCTCACTTTGCGTCGTGGTAACGTTCCGAAGAAACACGACGCAAATTGAAACGACGCAAAGTGAATAAATATTTTCTATAGCAAAATATGTAAAGATCGAAGATACGTTCCAGGGTTACGATAACACTACTTTTTAAAAAGAAAATTGAACAAAAAAGCATGTAAAAAACTATAGTGATTTAACTCTGAAAACTATTTACCTTTTTTGTAACCAGAAACAACACGTAAAAAAATTATATTAATTTATTATTATATATTTAAAAAAAATACGCAATTGAAACCGAACGCCAAAATTAACAAAATAAAGTTAAAATAAAACTGTAACTGTTAACTGTTAAAATTGCGTAGATTTTTTTTAGAAAGGGAATCCCCAAGTTTTGATGGCATTGAGCTATTATAAACAAAAGTGTTGGTGTCTTTTAGAAAAAAAAAGAAAATTAAATAATATTATACATATTTTAGATATACACAGCAAGGGATTGAAAATGAATTGGAAGGTATCCGTATGTAAAATGCATTTTTTAGAATAAATTCTTTTCTATCTCATTTTCTATCAAATAGTGGTCGAGGTCAAACTCTAATATCAGACAAGATTTTACGAAAAAATATACGTTTTGACAGTTTTCATATAAAATATCTGTCGAAATGTAAAAATGATATCGATATGATTTTAATTAATTTGGTAATTCTTATTCGATATCATCGAAATTAATTAAAAATGGTCCTAGGTTTATTTAACTTAATAATTGATATTTACACAAAACTTCATCAATTTAAATTTTATAGTCAAGTTCAATAATTGTTTAGTGAATGCAATAGTTTCCTAAAGTTCCAAACAGTTACCGTGTGTGTGTTCCCCGGGGTCAGTAGACGACAGCTGAATTATGACACTCCTTACTTGTATGTAACATGTGTTGAGCTTTAACTTACAAGGATACGATCATTAGTACGCAGAATATATTAGAGTATAAAGAACATTACAAATATTGAAGATATTGTTATCCTAAATAAACTGTTTGAATATATATTAAAAAGATATATGTTCGTTCCCCTTTAATTAAAATTCCTATATACTCGTATAATAAGTGTTATTACGAAATATATAATCATTTTGAATGAATTAATATTACAATTAAATTAAAAAATAGATTCGACCTGATAGAAATAAAAACTTGTGATTTTTTAGCTTTTGCACTATATTATATAAAATTTTATCCTGATTTACATTTTAGGTTTAAAACTTTAGAATTTATAGTCATTTTTGGAGTCATGAAACAGAGCCTTTTACATTTTGAAATGGTTTAATCCGGTCCTACATAAGTGAAACAATGCCGAGTGAGAACAATTGGATACTTTACTCTTCTGAAATGATAATGAACTTTTAACCGAATCAAGGTAATATATATTGTTATTCAGAAATGTTTAGGCTCGAAAATTATTTATAAACTTATTGATTTGTCCTCATTCTATAAGTTGTATTGTTATTAACAATTTTTCAAAGAGAAGAAGTAGAGAGAATAATAAAAGTTTCGGAATCTAGTATTTACCGTGTCCACCATTTTGTTGTAATGTTCATACTTCATATATTTGCAGTTAAAGTGGAGGCACGGGTGATAATGTATGTAACATTGGAGTTTGAAATGTCATATTTGTAATTGCATCATTATTGTAACAAACAATATTAATGACAGTTTTTGTGAATAAATAGTGTCTTTGAGAGTTTTGTAAGGTGACATCAGACGGGATAAGAGGACGGTTTACTTAACGGTTTCTTTTAATTTGTTACAGGATTTGTTTTAATTAAAATTTGTTTGCTTTCAAGCAGTATATTTATATTTTTTTAAGAAATAGACCTAGAAATAGTAACTTTACTGTTCATGAATACTTTAAATTGATTTATGTAAAGTTAGCTATTAGATATAAAATAACTTGTTATAATATAATATTATACAAAGTGTTATCTCTATTATAAGAGATCGATATCTCGATGTATCTCTCCCGCACTGCTCGGTGACGCTCAGACCACACACCACCACCACCCATGTACATACACACAGCTCACAATGTACTCACAGCTTAATACTTAATACGATGAGATAGATTAATAAAAAATATAACAATTTTAAAATATTAATATTTAATTAAAAACAAAAATATTAATAATACTATTTAAGTTAATCACGTAAATGCCAACACACAAACTAATAAAGAGACGAAGCTTCTTAGCATTCCATGGATTCACCGTGCGGGTGCCGGGCCGCGTTGCAAAAAGAGGAGCGCAAACAATGCCTGGGACTTGTGACCCAGGTGTAGGTTTAAGGGGCTCCTTTACTATGCGCATATACGCTCACCTTCACTGGTCACGCTATTTTGTTAGGTAGGGAGAGCCCTACCTAACAAAATATCGTAAGAACCTACTAAAGCTGCCTTTGAAATACGTTCCAGAAATGAACTGATGATCGTTCTAGAAAGGCCGAGATCCTTAAATAAATTGTAGAGAGATTTTGCTGTTATACCTCTCGCTCCTATTTCTACAGCGTACAAATTAACTATAAATTTATTCCTGATCAGTTCGTTACACAGTTCGTAATACTTGTTAAGCTTAAATGTATGATCTTTGGGTATGTTTGTTTCCCAGGGTACAGTAAGCTCCACAAGTATAACGCGCCTTAGTTGTTTTGAATACAGGAATAAGTCCGGCCTAGATGACGAAACACAAACATCCCCGGGGATTTTGTATTGCCTTTGATACGTGTCTATCATGAGAGTCCAATCAGGAGACGCGTCCAAGATGGAATAAGGTTTTAATTTAGATTTTTTGGACCTGCCTTTACGAACTCTACTGATTTTTTGGTGGTGGTGGTAATATTCAAATAGTTATTATGAAAAAGTTTCCTGTAAATAAAATTTAAACATTGTTTAAAATAGAGACCATAAAATTATACTCGAGATTGAACGTACCGACCGACCCTTACCCGAGCAATTAAAAGATACTATCCTCTTTATAACTTGAAAGACGCAGTTCTCACTCTCTCTTAGAATAATACAACAGCTAAGGATGTTAAAAGATCATAAACTTTCATAATATTCTCCTCGGATCAAACAAACAACCAACCTTGTTATTATCATACACACAGTCTGTAGTAAGGTCGGATAACTCAGGACTGTGTTTATGTAATTAGAGCATTCATGTAATGTACTACTAAATGAAGATAAAAACTAACCTTGTATAGAATAGAATAGTGTAAATAAATATGTTAACAGTTTAGGATGTTTATAAATTATTCCAAAAGTTTCTATTCTCTAAGGTCTCACCGGACATAATTATCTCCAGTACTAATAAGAGTGATTTAAATGACTCGTCGTGTTGTAAATTAAATATAATCCATTCCTAATGTAAGTGCGTCACATCTCGAACTATTTGTCTCTCATTTCATCTTTATAACCGACTCCATCTAATGATTAAATAATTATTTCTATATATTTGTAAATAATAATTAAGTAATATTTATTATATATTAATATGTTGTATATTTATAAATAACATAAAGCTATACTACTATTATCTTAAAGATTCATATGTGTATTTATTGTCTTTCAATTATAACCACTAAACTGAACATTTTATTGAGCTGAGCGTAAGCGAAGCTTTTAACCGTTTGGGAGACCTTTTTTGTGTTTAGTTGTGTCCAGAATGCGACGAGATAATTAGCTAAAAATTTTCTCATGTATGTTTGAGACGAACGCGGATGTTATAGCGAAGAGATTGAAAAAATGTTTAGCCATTCAAAAGTTATCAAGAAAAGAAGAAAGGAGAGGGGCTCAGCTCAACACGCGCCGCGCACGGGCAGCGGATCATAGTTATTATATACTTTACTTCTTAAAGACACTATTCAAGTGTTGGACGTCAAGATAAGTTACATGATGTTTCTCTGCCAAGTCACATCGGTTACTTATTAAATTGTTATATTTTATTATTTAAACAATTCATCGTAAAAGATGTGTTATTAAGTTGAAAGATCTTGCACCTTCATCTGGTATCAAGTTAATTATACAAATATCATTATCTTAATATATAAAGCACAAACTCACTCACTGATACATTGATCGCTCTACATCCCAAACCGTAATACCTAGAAAGCTGAAATTTGGACACAAGACTCCTGACATATTGAATAGGTGCAATAAGAAAGGATTTTGCAAAGGTCTAAACCGTTCCAAAGTTACAGCTAAAAAATTGCAAAAAATATAACAAACAAAATGTTTGATCACTTTCACCGTCCGTCGCAAAGCACCGGTAACCGGCTAGTGTAAAATATAATTAAATTTCTAATAGTTTTTCAGTCAAACGCAAAGTCTTAATTTGTTGTGTTCTGTTGTCGATGTCAATATCACGACTCAATTTAACAAGAGATAGAATACGTTTTATTTTGGAATAACATTTTTATTCTTATAATATCTAAGAGTCAAAAACCTGCATTGTTTCAATAATATTAAACTTTAATTAATAGTAATAGTTGGTAACTAAACTCATTTGATTGTTTAATATATTGTCTATAGCGGGGTATTTGTATTTGTGTATTTATAAATTTGCACCTCAAAGAGCTCAGCGAGCTTAATTAGCCTAGCGGAGGCGCGGATCTGGAGCTTATCCTAAGTTAATTTATCATAAATAGAATGTTATTATACTACGAATAGATCACTAACAAATTTACACTAAACAAGGTTTAATTTATATACATATATTATATTGATTATTATATTAAATACATCATTATAAATATGAATATTATTAACATGAATTACTCATTTCAATAGAAACATAACATCTTGTTAGTATCTTATTTATTAGTATAGTTTATTGACACCTACAGTGTTACACATTTATTACAAGTGTAGATTATAAACTAACAAATTAACATAATAAGGAATAGACAGTAATGTACTATTGCGTCGGTTTTTTTTAATATTTAACTAAATAATAATATAATTTAATTGATAAAAAAACATATTCTATTAAAATTATAAAATACAGTTATTCGCGCTTAACATATAATATATAGAATATCATGGTTATTGCAGTAATTTTTTTTTTAGAATACTTGTTAAATTTTGTTGTAGCTATAGAATTTTTATATTACATATTTTAGAAAAAAAAGCAAAGAATTTTCATAAAATTTAATATATTTTATTTATTACCACATACAATATATAAAAGAACCAAGATTATTCTTTTATTATAAATTCAAATTCAAAATATCTTTATTCAAATAGGCATTTACACGCACTTTTGAATCGTCAATTACTACAATACAAATAAGGTTAGTGTAGTCAGTCCGTAAATAAGCTACCACCGGCTCGGAATGCTCCTCTGTTGAGAAGAGCCGGCCAGAAACTCAACAGTTGCTCTTTTCAAAAGAAATATAACAATCCTAGGTGATGTACATGATAATATAAATCCTGCAAATGATTCAACAACTTAAGCTCCACATATTTCGATCCACTAAAAACTCTTAAACATTATAATAAGATTTATTTAATAATATTTTTTTTATTAAAACTAAGATTTAGATTTAAAACCAAGAAAAGGAAGGTCTAAGATATCTTGTGGAACTTTATTATATATGCGTATACTCAAACCCCTGAAGGATTTATTAACTTTTTCAAGCCGAAACTTTGGCGTTACGAGTTTTTTTTATTTCTCGTATTTATCGCTGTTTTTTATATAACTTTTTAAATTTTGACGTATATATAATATGTTATTAAATATATATTGCGAAGCGACTGCAAGAATACCTTTTTCTTTAAAAACATCGCTCAGAGAATTTCTAGCTTTTAAGTTATAAGTAGCCCGCACAGCTCTTTTTTGTAAAATATTATAAATAGAGAATTAATTTCGGCAGCACTGCCCCATAATAAAATACCGTAAGATAAAATACTGTGACAATAACTAAAATAAACAAGTCGAGCCGTATTAATGTCCGTTAATTGTCTAACTTTTCTAATTGCAAAGACGGCGGAGCTGAGTTTGGTTGCGAGTGTTGAGAGATGGGGGTTCCACTGGAGCTTTTTATCTAATGTTATACCTACGATTTTGTTGAGTCAATCAATTCTAACACTTCATTGTTAGGGAACAAGTTAATTTTTTTACTTCTTACATTACGAAGTGTAAACTCTTTGCATTTAGTTTTCCTAGCATTTGTAGGTGTAAATACAAAAATAATTTATCTTAAAATATACAAACTTATAAAAATATAGTAAATATTAAACTGTCTTTACACACAGACTTATATTTGTAATATGAAATACCACACAAATAAAATATATGAATAATATAAGTCCTGTATTATTTTTGTATCCTTTTACTGGAAACTTTCTTCTTTGACATATCTTTATATATACATTTATACAATTTTACACCGGTTTCATTTAGGAGATATACATTATGAATCGTTTGTGTTCCTCACTTTTTCACAAAGTGCTTAAAATTATAAATTTTACAAAATAACACCGTTGAAGTTGAGATATGTGTCGGCCATTAGCACCACCGGCCATCAATATATCACCGACGATCACTCACTAGTGAAGTGGAACTGATCAATTTGCAGCTACGTTTAACTGATTGAATTGAATACCCTGAAAATTACTACTGACAGATGGAATCATATATATATATATATATATTTATGTGGTTTCTTTGACATTTTATTTAAAAACATATCAAAGATCGCAAGTTCGAACTGTAAAGACTTTTTTATTTATTTAAATCTATAAAAACGACATTACTCTAAATTATAAGATTATTTTTAGACGTCTTTTTTAATTAATAATTTTTGTCTGTTGAGGTTACGACAATCTCCTGCAACAATACTTATGGTATGTTATTTTGTGCATAGAATATAATAACGAATAATATTATCTGAATCTTAGTGTGTAAATATACAGAATATTGATTAATATTATTGTATGTACAATATATATAATGCAGTAGTGCTTAAATTCCTTTATAAAGTATTTAATATTTACGATACAAATATGTATAGATTGTTAGAATGCAGAATATAAATAAAATGCAGTTTCAAGACACAGTAGCGACGCGTCCTTAAATATTTACCTGCTGTCTCTATTCTATCTTTTATTATAATCTGCCGCTGCAAGGAAATGTTCAAACAAAACAAAATTTCCATGTCTCTGTTTTTGCTTGTTGTATGATTAGAACTGTTATTACATTTTACTATAATATGTAGTTTAGTATAATATTAAGAAAGTTTTGTCTCGTAAAAAAATATAATAAATAGTTTTATTAATTACTTATTTATATTTTTCGATTGTCAAAGTTCCAAAAAATAATGTTTTAAATCATTTAATTTAACTTAGATACTTACTTAAATAAGTAAGATGTTGCGCTGTAATTAGAATATATTAAAGTGTAGAAGATACAAGGACGTACGTAGGATTAACTTATCTTCTAGTTATCTCATCAGATGGAAACAAGACTCGTATCTACGATGAGTTTTCTACGGTAATGAGCTTTTACAAAACGTAAAGCAGCTTACACTAAAAGCATGTGTAAGTTTATATTTTTTATATTCTAATTACTATTGCATTAACATATTAACATATCATACAACACAGAAATATATTAACTTTTTAAAACGTTACTATGTTTGATCTTCTTTGTGAATAGCAATATTATAATATCTGTCGAGGGTTTGATCAAAGATCTGTGATTGCCTCTCTTTGATAATAACAGTTTATACATAACTTAAACACATCTGTTTATGATATTGGGATAAATAGAATTTTCCAAGTTTGTTATCGTCAAAGTTTTTCGAAAACTATTTAATCGTTTATTTCATTAAACAGTATATACATATTTATTTTTCCGTTAATGAAACCTATAAAAATATGAATTCTCTTTAAAGAAAAATTGAATTTTCTTTAAAAATTTTGTTAATTCAATGGTTGGACATATGTTTGACGACTTCGTTAATATTTAACATATATTAGATAATACTTTTCTATAACTTGAAAAAAATGTTTGTTATTATGAAATTAATTATAGTAATCGATATAAACTAACATTACAATAACATTGAATATTACACATTACTTAATAAATACAATAGTAATGACATATAAGTTGTGTTATATCTTATATGATTGTATTGTATTTTTATTTGATTCACAAAATATCAACCCTCGTCCAGATGGATTTGATAACTGAAAAAGTAATATTCTACGCTTTATGCTGTTCTGTATTTTGATCAAAATATAAGACTGTACTATTCTTCTTTGTAGTATCAATAAGATTATGTTTCTTTTTTGTGCTCTTTTAAGAATTGTATACAATATTGAAAGTAAAACAAATAATAATACACCTAACTATTCTCTGATTTATATGTTTATGAATATTATTGTAGTAGATATTAATATGAATGTGACTGAAACCGATGTAAGTTAACCCTCTACATAATAACCATGTATCTAAATCTAACATGAGATCAAACAAGACCCACATTAGAGTCATATTCTATTACACATCTCCTTGACGAGGGTCCTCTCACTAACTGTAATAGTGTACACTCCACGGACTGTTACACATCAAGTCTTTGAGTTATTTTAGTACTCCGTGTGTGTGTTATCATTGTATATGTATACAGACACACACATGGTAAATGTTCATTGTTGGGGATATTTAGTATTAAATATTTTGTTACTTGTTTTATTTTAAATTAAAAATACAGTTATAGTTTTTGGTACCTAGGTTGATATGCTTCTCTGCTTTATCTTTATTCAGTCAATTTGAAACTTTGCTTAGTACATATGTTATAATAATGTGTGAAAAATAACAATGTAATGTTTTAAGAAAATACGGTTTTTTATTGATATAGATGATTATATATTATTTTATAAGCAAACCGGACGGGGGAAAAATTTTAACAAAAAAATTCCACTTTATTTTTTTACGGAAGGAAGAAAAATGTTCGCCTAATTAATTTATTTGAAAGTTATCCCAGTGCTTAGAACCAACTTCATGAGTATTCTGAATATTAAATATAATACACACGGAAATATCTTATCCTATCAACAAAGATACTTTACACGAATTTTTGCGGAAGAAAATCAGATCACGTTCAGCTTGAATTCTCTTAAATTTGATTAATTTTTTACCTGGAAAAGTTTTTTCATGTAGTATATTCGAGTATAATATGGGAAAAAAGATTTGAATGTGAATTTTAGTTTCAGTTTCAATCGCAGTTTCTTACTTTAAATGACGTATTAAGATATTAGAAACATTTTAAGAGTAATTTCAATTTGAGTGGTCGTGTACTAGTAACGAGTTGAAAATATAAATTTACCCACATTTAGATAATTGTAATATTCCGCTATTGTTATTCGTATACCATAACGATTCAAAATCTTTTTGTTCTTAAGTTTTCAAATAACTCTAATTATGTTATATTTCATAATATCTTATCCCGTAAACACGGAGCAGGAACAAGATTAGACCCTCGTGTATGTTATAGCGGCGAGCTCACTTTACTGGGTCGTTAGGTTATAATTTATTTTTGGTTTTATAATTCTATAAATTTTTATGACTCCCGACGTTCTTACTTCTCTAATAATGTTGAAACGAGGAAATATGTTCCGGAGCATTTCTGTAAGTCATTTGTTAATTTGAATTTTATGAAAGCATGTTTTCAAGTTTTTTTTAACCTTTATTTTTATTACTTGCTATAACTTTATCCTTACTATTCGTTATCATAAAAGAAGGGTTTATATTTTTTTATATGGTGGCAAAGTCTAGCTTTAGACTACAACTCATTTATGTTATTAATTTTTGGCAGCGTTATCCTCTTACAAGAGATCAAACTTCAGGCGTTTAATGCGGATTGTGGGAGGGATAAATACTCTCAGTCATATTCTCCTTCATTTGATAATCAGATATGCCTGTCTAAATATTTAGATACATAAATTTCAAAATTATAAATGTATTTCTTTTTAAACTTCTAACAAATCTCGTCAAGCACAAACGCTACATACCTCTACTAGCGACTTTCATTGTAAGTAACAACTATTACTTAGATGTTGGTTGAACGCAGACTAATCTTCCTCTGCACAATATTATGTAATAACATAGAATACGATGTATTATATTTAAATTCGTAAATCTTCAATAATTACAAACAAAGTACTTTATAATATCATGACTTTAATATATTTGGAATTGAGCTTACAGTTAAAAAATATAAAAATAACTATTTACTTAGTTTATCTGTGTTATGGCAGTCACCGAATTGTAGTTGATTGTTACTTTTTTCTCCAAAGAAAATTAAAATGCGATGATCCAGCGATCTTCATTCATAATACCAAAAATCACTATCTGCATTTTATCAGTACTGATTTCAATACTTCAGATTTTTGATTAAATTCCAAGGTATAAAATCAGTAAAAGTCTTATAAATGATTTAGTTTTAGATCTACTCACACATACTTTCATTTATTTGATTCAGTTAACAATATCAAACGATCCTTACTATATAATAACGAGCTAATTGACTCTGTATGCACGCGCATCACTTATCACCCACAAATCACACAATAATGTGTAATACATCAAAAAAAAGCTATTGAATCAGACTACAAAATAGGGTGGGTGCAAACCTCATACGTGACCTTTGACCCTTTGCGGCCCGAAGGGCCGGGAAGTTCCCTCGTAGTCTATATAATTGTGTATCCTGTGTCCTGATTATACGTTTAATGTGTGACTTTCAACTAATTATATTAATTTTATTCAAAAATTATCAAAATATATATATTTATTAATCATAAACACCGAGGGACTGTTATTATAAAATCATATAATTAATAGTTCCTGTGACGTCATCGTCAACGTCAGGTACGATACAATAACAATATTGATACATAATATATATATATATATATATATATTTTATATGATTTACAAAAGTTTTGTAGATTAAATATTAATATAATGTTCAAATTTAAAAACATTGTGATTATAAATGCAATTATTTCAGAAGTGTTATATATTTAAACGAAGACCTCTTATACTTGTTTAATCTGTAAGTGTTATTTATATAATACTTATGTAATGTATGTGTTATTCTAGTCAGTGGATGTTACAGGGCGTTAAAGAAATAATTTCTTTGTTATTTTATGTACCCAGAAGTCTCAAAAATCGTTCTTAATGGTTTTTATCAGTAACACCGAATTTAACAAATTACAAAGCAGCTCGCGTCTGAGACTCACAAAGACGTGTTCACTACAAATTACACTGAAACAAGTTCAACACAAATTACTGCTCACTTTAAAACATTACTTTGAGATACGAAAAACGATTTTCTTTCTGTTGTATCTTGTGAGAGTTCTTTATTAACAGATATTACTCTCAGTAGCGTCTCGAAGATGAAGAATTAATCGTTGAATGTTTTTTATTTAAATCGATATAATGATATATGTTTTTTTAAGGGCAGGAGGGACTTCATCAGTACTCATCTTGTAAAAGATTTGTGAGGAGGAGGGTGAGAACAGAGAAATCACAAGTCCTTCTTTTAATCAGTTATTTAATTCGCGTACGTTTAAATCAAGAAATATATAGCAATATAAGTAATATACAGTTACAGTAACACAATATTATTGTAATTAGGATACTAAATCGTAAAATGCCTCGGATTCAAAGCGATCACAAGCGCGGTCTGCGGGTCCCGTCTCGAAAAATGTGATTCAAGATGGCGGTCTTCGTTACCATCGACAATGACGCTTTGCTAGGATGACTTTGACAAAAGCTGACCTGACCCTTGACACTGACAGATGTGCCGCCATATTTCTTAATACTAAAATCAATAGTGAATAGCACAGAAACGACCAACAGACAGCACTTTAATAATTTAATGTATCTTATTTAATGTACTAAGTAATGATACATGTACTATGAGTAAAGTTTATAAAGGTTATAATAATTTTGGTATTTTCATACAAAAGAATATTTAATATATCTTAAATATTAATGTCTTTTGATATATTTATTATAATAATTGAGTGATTGTGGTATTTCATTAAAGCGTCTAATTCCTTTATCTTTGGTAAGTGTAATAGTGATGTATCTTTAAACACACATTTATTTTGTAACACTCACATACAGATTGGGTGACGTCAGTTTGTTCATCTTCACGGATTTGTATTAGAGTGAATGTGTTAATAAGAAAATTTTTCATAAGAACAACAACAGAATAAGCCCGAATATTTAATATAAAAAATATATTCCATTTTACATTATTCACTTTATTGTAATAAGTATATGTTTTGAATATTTTTGATAAATTTCATATTATTTCTAAAGTTTTTTCTCCTATATAATTTTCGTGTCAACGAAACAAACATTCACATAAATATTTATTTTAATACTTGTTTGATAAAAAGTATTAATAAAATATAATAATTATCTTTGGACTTAACTTACTACGCTGCTTTGGCACAGGTTGTTTCACAAAAGATCAAAATAATCTGAGCTGCGGAGGTTTAAAACTAGACACTTAAAGTTAAACTGGAGCAAGATTCCATAATAGAAATTGAAACAGAAACACACAAAGCAGCTTTGAGAAACGATTTTATTTAATTAATGTAACAGATATTTATAATTTATTTTTTCTTGTACAAGTGTTGCATTCTTTAGAACTTAATATTACTTGTATAATCTGAATATCAAATCGTAATCAAATTACAATTGTAATATATTTTTAATCTGAGTTGTAAAGTATTATAATAGTCTTGGTGATAACAACTTAACTAATATCAATAATTTAATATACCAACACTATTACATAGTATATAATTGGTAAACCATTGTGATGTCAAACTAAATCTTACATGATATACGACTCAACGACGAATTCACTTGATTTATCATTATACTTACCTAATTGAGAAATTAAACAGATTTTGTATATTATATTATATAAATTAATTAAATAATATTTTATATAATAATATACTTTATTATTATATTATTTATTGATAATTCATGACATTCATTGTCATGGTACAATGGGTCCAGAGTACATTTAATATTTACGTTTTTTAATAAGCTTCTGAGCGGAACTACAATACATTTAGTGAAGTATATCTTAAGATAGCAATTTGACTAAACACAGGAATTTAATCAACCTAATTTCTTTTATTCCCAATCCTCCTTAAATGAAGAAACATTATTAAAAGAATTCTTCCCGAAAATGCCTACAGAGACTTGATCTTGACAAGATTATAATAATAACATTGTTACTTCACGACTATTATTTTTTGAGACAGGCAATTTAAATATATAAGTTACATATAATGTAGATATATATATAGAAATAATAATGTTTAGGAACGAATACAGTAACAGCGACACTGTTTTTATTCGTTAACATATTATCTGATAGCGATAAACCTATGCAAGGGTTTATAAATTAGGACAAGCATTTAATAATCATAGTAAATCATAGCACTAAAGGTATCTCGAGTGACGTCCATTGCTACAAAGAAGAGCAGATTATATTCATAATTTGGAATAACTTATTGATTTTCATCAAAATAAATATTATATCGATTCTAATATTTAAAGAAGAGTTGCAATACAATAGTTTTAACAAATGTTTTAAAGTTTACAACGATGAGAAAAATATACATATATACGTTTACAAAGTCACCTATAAAGGAAGATCTTACATCCAATATGAAGAGAGCGCAGTCACGGAAAATTCCTAGTGTATGAAATCTGCATGTTAACTTTTTATGTTTAATAACTTGACATAAGAATCAAATAAACTAATATGTCAAAATTATATTCAAACTAGCACTTGTGGAGATATCAGTGAGAAGTCATCAGTTATTGAACATGTAAGTGTGTATGGTTGTATCTCCGCTGACCTCACTGGCACTGAGTACATCACACAGTGTGTGTCATCACTATATATTATACTACTGCGTACACACAGACGATACTTAATGATACTTAGAGATTATATATATGATATTGTTCTTCACCTTCATTTAGTTTCAGTTTGTTATCGCATTATTTCATATTCATCTACTGTATTTATTAGAAGTGGGTACTTTAATTTAATTTAGATTAATAACGTATTAAATATAATTCCTTGTATTTGTTATAAAAATTATTTAAATCGCTCATGAAATATCGTTTATAAAAGTTAAAATACATGTTCATTCTGAAAATTAAATTACTTCGCTTCTTGATTACGAAATGAAATATCCGAAATTATTTTTATTACGATATGTATATCAGATTTAAAATTTAATATAACATAGAAAATATTCTGCTATGAAAATAAACTATTTATATTAAATGACCTACCTATACACGAGTATTTGTATGTTTGTGTGTATGTATGTATGTATGTGTATTATTTATTATACTTTCACACTGTCAATGTTTAAATGTACTCATTACTTTCAAGTTTTAACAAATGCTTAATAAAATTGTAATGTAAATTCATTATCAAACAGAAAAAAAACACACACACTTACACTATATTTATTATTAACATTACAGTCGAATTAATATACATATAGTAATTTAAAAAGACCTACTGTATCTTTATAATACATTACATATAGTATATGTGAGTGTTAGTAATGCAATGCAGCGGTGTTGGTGAGACAGCCTCCGGTAATGCAATAGAGCCTTGGATGAACTTAAAACATTACAACCACAGATCTGAGAAAAGTTTTTATATTTGATAAAAGGAATACATAAGTGTTGTTAAAGTACTAGGGGCGCCAACAAACCTTCAATTTCGCCTCGCTGCGCTCGCGAAATCTCGGGTGCCGTTTGCATGTTGAGCGAAGCGAGCCCAGTGTAATGAGTCATTTTTTCCCATTAACTTCAATAAAATATCAGTTATTTGACGATTATTCCTCAAAGACATGACATTTAAATTTTTTTTTAACTCTTAAACTATTACTTAATGTGTCTTTTTGATAGCAAAATTCCATAATTTTCCGTCAAGTAGTTTTCGAGCCTATTCGTGACAAAGAATGTGAAAAAGTCTCCAGTAGAACGCTCCGCTCGCTATGCTCGCTTCGTTCAATAATTATATTCTATATAGAATTAATTAAAGTGTTTTTCTACTCGTTGCAGTTGCTATTTTGTAACTATTAAATTAATATTAATGGTCGTTTGCTGTCAGATCTGATTCATTGAATAGTGCTGGTATTCAATTTGCTTCTTATATTACGTTAAATGAAATAGTAGTGTTGATATAAGTGTAGTATTACAGTATATATAATACTAAATATTGTTTTATAAATTGCTTTATAAATATTGTATATAGTATTTTACATCTTCAATACATTTAGGTTATGACAGTGTTTTTCTCGTTACAATTAATATATTTTGTTGTTGATGAGAAAAAATGTATAATAACGATAATTATCAAACAATCTTCAAACCTCGTCAATTATTATCAATCAAAACAGTACATACTTACTATTATAAGTAAACTGACAGTAAAATTACTAAAGATGATAAGAACATTCAGTAAGTAAGAGATACTATTAACTATTCTGAAGAATGTTTTTTATTCCCTTTAGTAAAATAATTTGATAAAAATATAGTGCTTCTATAATCTTGTAACAGGTAATGTTAAAAAAGGTACAGTAATGGTATATCAAATCTAATCGTAACATTGAATGTTCAAAAATAACATAAAATAACATTAATACGAGTATTACGTAATAGTTAATATAACATGTGCAGTAGCATTAAGATCAACATTGTATATTAACGACTTGTGTTCATTGACGTGTTCAGGTCATACCTTATTAATAATTAAATATTCTTTGTGTCTTTATCATCATTAGAATTACAGAATACTGTATCTAATAGAAGATACAAGAAGTAATGTTGTCTTGTATTTAGTATGTGATGTTCAGCGCTAATAAGTGTTGTCATTATCATCAGAAACAAAGTGATATACACTACTGAGATATAAACAGAGAAATCAGAATGTATTTAACTTCATCCCTAAATCCTATTTGGTTCTAAATATGAGATCTGCATTGATCATCTGAAGCGGTAGCTCGCACTAATAGATACTCCCGAAATCTGCATTTCAAAGAGCTTACGAACTGTTTGCACTGAGCTTGGCTGGTTTAATATTTGTGTATAAATTAAGAGGCAATTTAAATAATACGCTTGGGCGCATTGTTATTTGTTAAATTTGGCTTAGCATTCGGACATTTTAAACATTTATTGAGCGAATCGAGCGAAGCGAGCGGAGCGTTCTACTGGAAACTTTTTCACATTCTCTGTCATGAATAGGCTCCAAAACTACTTGACGGAAAACTATGAAATTTTGCAATCAAAAAGACACACATTAGGTGATGGTTTTAAAATAAAATTGTAAAATGTCATGTCGTTGAGGAATAATCGTCAAAAAACTGATATCCCATTGAAGTCAATGGGAAACGATAGGTTTCATTATATTGGGCTCGCTTCGCTCAATATGCAAACGGCACCAAAGATTTCGTGAGCACAGCGATTCGAAATTGAGAGTCTGTTGGTGCCCCTACCAAATAATTAATTTCAAACAAATAAATGTGTTTATGGACAAAGGTAATAAAATTATTTAAAAAGTAAAAATGAGTTTTCAACATATATGTGAACAAAATATCTAAATTAATTTTATGTTTGTATGCAGATATTTATAAATTACACAAATATGTGGTTTATTTAATGTCAACTTTGTAATGTCGATGAAAAACCTTCTTTTAATAAATACAATATAATTGTAATAAAGACCACTCGATAGTATTATAATAACAGGAGTAACAATAACTTGAACTTAACTTCGTTTCTTTCTTTTATTCTCTTAAAATTATTTTTAATAGCAATTTGAATGCTATTTGTTGAATCCAAATCATTTGAAAAATACAATATTGTAAAAGCTTTACAAATTAATATGAAGGCTATTTAAATGCATTGAATCAAATTGTATGAAATATTAATTTATAATTATCAGTGAAATAAAAGTAGTTTAATATACTAAATATTATTAATATTGATATTGATAGTATTATTAGGTATAACAACATAACTACATGTAACTCATCGTAATAATATAATGTTAGAACCATCACAGTGTAAAGAATATATTTTTAAAATGTTACATAATATAATTATAATATTAATTGATAATGATGATAAAAGATTTCTTTATAACAAAATGTGTTTTATTATGATGATACTTTAAGCTTGAGGAATACACATGTTACGTTTGTAACAGCCTTCACAAAATAATACATATTTTATTTCCTAATTCACTTGACTTGATCCAATAATACAACTAAGGTACAGCATAGTCATAGTAAGTAACGCGGTCAATTAGTAGATAACAATCAACATGTCTTTAGTCCGGCTGAATGCGTTCAGTTATAGTTTGATTTAAATGAAAGATTTAAAAGAAAAAATGAAAGAAATGAAAGGCAAGACAACCACTTACGTAGTCTACGAAATAGAATAAGCGAAATCACAAAATTACAGCACAATGATTCAGCGATCTCTATTGATAACAAAGAAAAATCACTATCTGTGTTTCATCAGAACTGATTACAATAGGTTGCATTTTTAGTTAAATCCCAATTTTTGTAAGTTTTAGATAATATTATATTAAATATAAATATTTTTCATTCATAAATACCCAGCGTTCGTGATTAAAGTATCATATAATTAATAGGTAGTGTGACGTCACCACCAACGACATGTACGGTACGATGAACAATATCGAGACATAAATATTTCATACGGCTATCAAAAGTATATAAAGTACTTCCTAATGCATTTATTTCATAAGTCTTATGCACCAAAGCGAATATACTATACATTATTTAAGCTATAATTCTTACTTAAAGTATGTATTATGTCACTTTATATCATAAGACGTTAAAGAAAAAAACTCTGTTATTTTATACGTACAAAATTCTCAAAAATCGTTCTCAATGGTTTTTATAAGTAGCACTGAATTTAACAAATTACAAAGCAGTCCGCGTTTGAAAAACAGACGCTCAGAAAGACGTGTTCAAAACAAATTACCAAAAAACAAGTTCGGAATAAATTACTGCTCACTTTAAAACATCACTTTGAGATACCAAAAACGACTTTCTTTTTGTTGTATCATGTGAGTTTTTTTTGTCAAGATAAAAATAATATGTTAATATTGTATGTTATGTCAAAACAGAAAGAATATATTTATTAAAATGGATTGAAAACAGTAGCAGCGTACGCTTCTAATAACACTTTAATAATAAAATCTATATATTTTTTTCCACAAAGAAATGGTATATGGAAGTAAAGTTAGCGCTCTTGACCTTGTAGTAAGTGGAATGATATATCTTCCAAATCAACCAGTGTGATCACCGTGGCATACAAAATGTAAACCGCAATACTTAATAACAATATTAACCTAGAATTTAATATTAAAAATATTTTTATTCTTCTATTTTCATTCATTAATTCATTAATTTCTTTTGTGATATTTTCTATGCTTTCAACAAGATTGTTCAAAAGATTATTTGGAATCGGAATTAAAAGGAAATACAATGTCAATTTCCGTGCCAGCGAAGATCCACATACATGTTTTCTAAAATAGTTAAATTTTACACAAAAAAAACAATATTAATATTTTGAAATATATATCAATTTTCTTTGGAGTAGCCTTGATGTAATGAACCGTTGTTTTACAAAAGATCATAGTTATCTGAGCTCGAAGACACCTTCCTTTAAACGAGAATATAATTCCTTAATAATAATTTGTATACAAACACACAAAGCTGCTTTTTTTAAACAATTTTATTTAATTAAGTAACAGATATTTTTAATTTATATTTTTATTAGTAAATTTAGTACATTCAGTTGAATTATGATTTTATATATTATATTATTTAAATTAATTAAATATTAACTTTTATATTAATGTACTTTATTATAATTATACTTTTTCACTGATAATAATTCAGGGACGTATTTTGTTCACATGTTATAATGGGTCCAAAGTAAATTTAATATTTGTCAAGATTTTTTATCAAGTTCTAAGCAGCGATACAATACACTTAGTTAAATATATCTTAAGATAACAATTTTGACCAAACACAGCAATTTAATCAAACTAATTTAGTTTATATTGAATTCTCCTTAAATAAGAAACATTATTAAAAGAATTCTTCCCGAAAACGTCTACAGAGACTTGATTTTTACAAGATTCTAAGAAAAACATTGTTACTTCACGACTATTATTTATTGAGTTTAGCAATTTAAAGATATAAGTTACATATTATATAGATATATATACAGAAACATTAATGTTTAGAAACGAAAATAGTAACAGCGACACTGTTTTTGTTCTTTACCAAAAACAAGGGTTAAACCTCTGCAAGGGTTTATAAATTAGGACAAGCATTAATTCCATTAAAATCATCTCGCGAGACTTCCATTGTTTAATATTCAAATATAAAAAAATAGTTATTCATTGTGGGCATGATCTAGTTCGCTGATGGTTACGTGGCATTTGTAACATAAGTATGACTAATGACGTATATATTATGTTCTACTCCTACTTGGAATACATTTTCTTTAAGAGTAACTTTTAATTTATTTTTAAAGTGTTCATATATTTATTCATTTATTTATCTCCCGGTGAGGTAACCAGAAACGACAAAGCGTCAAACGCTACGGTCCCTGCATACCCCTTTCGCCTCGGCCACAGACATCAACCTCTTCATACACGTCCTCCAGTATCCGTATTTTCCGTATTTTCGAAAGTCATTCAAAGCCTCCCCCTGTCTCTCTTACCGCTCACTTTACCTATATAAATGTTTTTTACCATTCTTTCATCACTCATTCGTTCGATGTGCCTAAACCACCTGAGCACGTTCTTCTTCATTCTTACCGTGACATCTTCGCTAGTACCTGCCATTCTGTGGGTCTCTTCATTGCAGTTTCAAAATAAAAAAGTGTTCTTATTTGTCATTAATATGCGTACTTCAGAAAAGGGATTCTTAAGTTGAAATAATCTTATCATTATTCTACTCCTGTCTCACTTTAGACGAAGTCATCATAACAGTCTTTTTTCCAATCCTTTCTGTCATATGACAGCGATGCCTCAACTTCTTTCATCCCGTCATCATTCACGATTGCGTAAAATGTAAATGGATATTGATCCATTTATATTTATATATTAACACTGTCAAAATCTTTATTATATATATGTAATTATGTTAATTAATGATTTAATTTTATTATTTTTTATTGTATATTCAACGGGCTATACTCATTGTCCCATGAATTTATCGAAATCTGCCTTGGTTTAATCACCCCCGCCGTCGATCCGTCACGCTCCGGGCTCAGGACTAAGTACTACATATGGGGTCACAGGTACACTACGATACATTGACATGAGTACACTCGTTTCAATATAATAACAATAATCGTGGATCATCGTAAATATAAAGGTAAATCTTGTCGTAATATAAATGTATAATACAAAAATATATGGATTTATTATAATAAATTAGATAAATAAAATGTAAATAATATTTTTATCTCATTGGTTCTATATATGTTATATGTTACAACGAGACTGTTCGCTGTACGTATTTGTATACTAATAATAAAGATATTCATAGTTTAATCTCCTAAATCAAATTGAACTAGTGTTTTTCTACTCAATGCAGATGCAGTTTATTAACTAATAAATTAATATTTATAGTCTCTTGTGGTTGCCAGATCTGATTGATTGAATGGCGCTGGAAGGATTATATTGTGCATTTTATTTTCTACTAAATTAACACCGCTAAAATAAAATAATACTATAGTATATATCAGGATTTTATTAAAACAACGAGTGTGATAGAAATATTAACAAATATTATAATGCAACAATGAATGTCGGATGACTCATGTTGGTTTAAAATATTATTTTATTATTTAATTTTTAGTGAAATATTAAGTTGCTACATTTTCAAAAATACAGTAGTGACTAGTGAGTCGATCTGTGAACAGTAGACCTTAGTACGTTAGGGGATAAGACAATGTTTTAAGTGTCTTTTCCAAAAAGGAATAAGTACAAGGGAAGTTCGGTACATAACAACCGAACGAAATTTGCCTCCACCAAATAAGAAACAGAGTTATTCAACTTTAAAATTTTTTGATAATTCGCTATGGCCGTCATTTTGCATTTTGAAATAACAAAAAAACACCTTAGATTTTGGCAAAGAATACTTAGACGAAATTTCAGCCCGCTAGCTGCGCAAGGTCCGTTTTTGTGGTACGGATCAGAAATCCGCCATTTTGAAATTTTTCGTCCAAGCAAAGAAACGGCTCGACATAAAATTTAAATAATTCAAAGAACACAACTACCAATTTTCGTGACGATTGCATAAAATATACGTCTGCTACGCCAAAACAAAAACTGAAATCACCACCATTTTGGATTTTTCCTCCCAGTAAGAAAAATGGTCAGACAAAAAAAAATTAAATAACTCAAAGAACATGATCACCAATTTTTGTGGCGATCGGATGAAAATTGCTCCTACTACGCCAAAAACAAAACTTAAAAACGCCGCTATTTTAGATTTTTTCGCCCAATCAAAAAACGGCTCGACATAAAAAAATATAATAATTCAAAGAACACGTCTGCCAATTTTCGTGACGATAGGATGAAAAATACGCCGGCTATGCCGGAACAAACATACTGATATACATACGGAAAACTAGCAGAATGGGCCTATCTAGTGGAAACGTAGTCCATACATTTTGTCTTTCTGTGCTTATAAACATTAAACTACAAGACAAGACACTAACATTGAATATTCTTTTATCTCAGCCTGTAATGTTGATTATAGTTATAGTTAGTTACAGTTTTATTAATGAACTATCTATCAATAAGGTCATACCTATATTATAATATAATATAATAGGTTGTAGAGGTCATCGTAAAAAAATAATAACTGTTTCTGTCCCAATAATTATAAAGTTTAAATTAATTTAAATATTTTGTCAATGATTACTAAAACATCTTAATATAATATTTTTTATAAAAGCAGTTCATAACATAACAATTTTCAAATAAATATAAATATGACCGTCATTGGTTACATCCAGATGACTCAGCAGTACTTGATATATGGATGACACGGATTTAATAATATTGACAATGAAAGGGGTTTTATTAGACCGTTGTTTTATAACTGGATAAAGGGTTAACGTTTTACGTTTAATAAAATACATCAACTGGGATTAGAAATATATTGTGACAATGACGCCATGATGAAAATACAGTTATTTATGAAGTATCAATCATTCAGATTTAGTTTTAATTATTTGGAAGAGGAATCACTTTAGTTCGTCGACGTTCGTTCGACGGATCCATACATTGTATATTATAAATTCTAGTAGCTAGCGGCGATCTCTTAGCCCCAATTTACAGTTACCTGTTACCTCTTCAGTACTATGAGAAACTATTAAATCTCAAGATAATTGAATAACTTGAATTTAATTAATTTAATTTAATTTGAAATTAAGAAAGATTTATGGAAACCCTTCATTTAACTGAAATATTATACAATACATTCAATAAGTACAAGTAATGTTAAGTTTGAGCTTAATAAGACTTTTATTTCAAAAGATAAATAGTTTAACTTAAATTAACATTGACATTGTAAGTCATGAAGTGATCTAATCGTTATTAAAGAAATATCTAATACCAGATATTTCTTTAATTCAATAATCATATCATGTATTTAAAGTTGTAGTGATGTCCATGTGATGTGACAGATGAAAGACGAAGGTTGTTGTGATGGCATGTGACGTCACAAGTGACAGACATTAATAGTTACTGAATGACACAGACCTACACATTAATGATGATCAGAGCTCCTCTCTCTGATTGGTTAATTAACTACTGTGAGGTATAAACGATATTAACTACACTAGTTAGTATTACTATGTTCTAGTAACACGGTTATTCTGTATGTCAAAGTTAACTTAATTGAAGAAGCTAATTATTGTTTTTGCATTATTCTTGTAATAAAATAATAAAGAAGCGACAAAATCTATATCTTAAATGTTTTTCAAAACTGCAACGTATAGGACTACTTCTTTTTATAATATATATGTTTTTGTGATCACATAAACTGATTACGGCTTCTTTTATAATAGAACTGAATATTCGAATTTTGTTTTAATTTTTTGTGATTATAAATTACACTATTGATATAAATGTCTACTAATATTATAATTACAATTGTGATATTACAAGATTATTGTAATAAATAATAAATTACTATTTATTACATATTTTGTGATGTATAAATGTGTTTTGTATTGAATTAGTTTCCATCCCACTTTAATAAATCAAGTTAACTCTATTATCCTTTCCATTTCCTGACCTCGATGCGTAGTGTTATTATTAATATAACTTGGCTCTAAGTAAGGGTTGCCTACTACTTAATATTCAAATGATTTTGATCTGTTACTCATATGAATATCATTAACGAAAAATCCTTTTGCAAATAATTTTTTCTGTTTTAAATTGTTATAGATGTTTTTTTTACTCTGAGCGCTCTTAATAACAACTACTTGTTCAATCCTTGGAAAGTGTAAATAATAATTTGTATTTTTGTCTGTGATAAATTTAAAAGACAATTTTACTATTCTGCCAGATTTAATTGGATTTAATTGTGAACTGATCCAGAAACCTACCCAAAAACAAACCCAAAGCCCACACAAACATAAAAACAAAGTCCTTCTTGCACACTTCGGTGGCATACGTGATGCTGCAAAAACATTACTATATATCAAATAATATTTCCTTCATATGTTATTTTCAGAGAGTTTCTAATTGTTCCAATTACCAACACCCGTATTTTCAGTTGAACACATCTGCCCTCAACTAAAAATAACTGCAAACTAATTAACCACACCTGCTATTAGATAACCATGCGTCTGTAATTTGACAACATTATACAAATAACGTTCAGTACGTTTATACAATGATGGTTTGTACCGTATTAAATATATTAATAACTGTTTAGAGCAAAACAAACCTACAAACTACTACACCTACGTATTACATTATGATTATGATATTTCACTCGTGACCTTTAGAAGTACATCTTCTCTGTCTATGAAGGCATCATATCAACATAAGCGTTGATGAACGGATTTTTAAATTGTTCATCTTCAATAGATAACGTTACTTTGACAGATAAGCCTGTGGTGTAGCTGATGGTTAATAACAACTGAAGCCCATGTCCTTGGATAAAGAAGGAGAGTTGCAGATATGTTACACTCTGTAAATGTGAAAACAACAGATAAGAAAGAGTAAGATTTTTTACATATCTTATATTTTGATTGGATATTGAATACACTTAATAAATTTTACTTCAAACCTGTCAAATCTTAACCATTAATATATATACCATATAGGGCTTAAAGCCCGTAATCTCATACTAGACGATCACAATAGTTATTAATTTTAATTAAATTAATTTAACACGTTTTGCTCGGAACGTATTAGAGGTATTATTATGATAATGCAATATACAATATGTTGACCAAGATTGTATAGATCTAAAGGGAAAACATTACCTTGAAAACAGTCATTGTTTTATCAAAAGAACATAATGAACATAAACATTGGGCACGTCGAACGAATGAGTTATGAAAGAATGGTAAAAAATATTTATATAGGAAAAGTGAGCGGTAAGAGAGACAAGGTAGCGGTAAGGTAGAAAACACAGTATCTATGATACTGGAGGAAGGTCACGTAAAAAGCACGAGGACCCCCAGGAGGGCATGTATGAAGAGGTTGATGTCTGTGGCCGAGGTGAAAGAGGTATGCAGGAACCGTAGTGCTTGGCGCTCCGTCGTCTCTGGCTACCTCGCAAGGGATATGACGTGAAGATGATTAAATAATAAATAATTATAACATTAAGAAAATATATAATCTACATTCAAAACAAACACACAAAGTGTATAACACTACATGTCAGTACCAGTCACAGGTATATGTTACAATGAACTAGTCCACTCCAATACGAAAAATGTATTTGCAACAACAGACTGTATTCATCTTATTACGTAGTAAAGTACATTTTTATATGAAAAATTTAACAAGACGTCACAGATATAAGGTGAGGTAAAATTTTCTTTTAAAATTCTTTAATATTATTAAATCCTATTTATTGGAACTTGTATAAAACAGATTCCGATCGCTTGGGTCACAAGTCGCTTGGGTCAAGAATGAGTTTCAAGATATATTATTCAGTTAAGCAGCGCAATAACTCTTGTTGTATTAAATGTAATCCGTGTAATGGAGATGCAGTCCGTTCCGTTCCAGTCATTGTGTTAATAATATCCGCTGTACTATGTTGATGTATTGATGGTCGGAGTCAGCTCTCTCAGGTTATATTCTTAATTGCACAATTATCAGGCCGTAATGTTATTATTGGATTTTAATTTGAATATTTTAAATTTATATGCGTTATTTGGTACTGATTATAACGTTTCAGTACCAAATATCATGAATTAATATTTCATAGCATTTTATTAAAAAGCTTTATATTTAAACGGAAATAAAAGAAACGTAAGTATGTAATCTCATATTAAAAATAATAATTCGTTGTCAAATCTCTCTTTCCGCGTCTGTCGAAGAGTATCTGTTACCGAGTTACTCACTAAAGCCGAACACACGTAAGTAGTTGAAGTATTATAATTTATTAATTTTATATCAAATCATTTTGCATTTACCGTCATTATACGTAAAGTATGCGATAAATTTCAATACATTTTATTGTGTGGAAACGAATTCAGAAATTTCATAAATAAAAAACGAAATAAATATCGTGATATCTGTCAAAAGATTAACAGGAACTTGAAACAATGGTCTGCTCCAACAACATGAAAACACTCACTTATCAAAAGGATTTTATTGAGCTTTTGTTATATTTAGTTATAAATACAATGTATTTTATCACCTTTTATATAAACCTATTAATGTTATTATTATTAACTGGTTAAAGCGAGTCACAGACGTGTTGTGTAAAAGAGACCTACGACGAATACCGTATGTTATATTTCGTAACTCAGATATTACTAAGATCATTATTATACAAATTAATGTTAATAAGAAATATAATAAATATATTTAATGAATATTTTACGGAAAATGGTATTTTATGTGCAATTGCGGAATAATTACGGCTCTTAGTACAGATCGTTTACAGAAATGTAAGTTATAGTAATATTATAAGGTTGACAGATATTTTTCATTTGCTGATCGATTTATTAAGGCAGGTTCGTCTTCTATCTAGTGTATAGAGGAGTATGTTTGTATTTATAATATACAGTAAAAATGTTTGAATTTTACTATAAAGTTGCCCACAAGAACACTTGCATTTGTTTTACTGTCTAAGGTTTGTCAAATAATGTTTGTGCATGTGTTTCAATTCTAAACATCCATTACTAAAGTGACTGTAAACATATACATGTTTAATAAAACGATAATCCTGAAATCCAGTAATTACAATTATTGAGGCCGCATCTCCTACAAGCACAGTATGCAATATGTTTATTTATTTGCGTTGTTTTTATATTGTAATGTATGAATTCCGCTAAAAAGGCAAATAATATATAATCTTTCCCTTCTCCCATAAGAGCTCCCATGGGTAGTGGACAATGAGGAAAACTTATTTTCGGAATGGTGGATACGAAATATTACCTTCATGAATATTGATTTATTATTGTGATGCGAAATTGCCATACCTGTGTCTCAAATGGAGTCATTATATAAATTTAATCCTTATGATATCCTCACCCCGGCTATAATTATTAAACGATGAAGTCATCACAACTAGTAACGAGTGATAACGATATAGTAACAATTTCAACAACTTACAAGTAATCGAGAATAAACATTATAACCTTTCCTTAACAATAATATTTGTTATTTCAAAACATAACTTCAGTTAATCAAAGAGCTGAATTAAAACATTGTTCTCATAACACTTTGAAGAGTGTGACGGCGTTGTGTCTGTGTTAGTATTTCAGCTCAGGAGTGTTCAATGATTTATTGATTATATTGATTTAGTTAATTGTTTTGTTATCAGCAGAATAACATTAAGTTTTAGTAAAAGTTACCACATTCGTTTGTTGGTTCCTTATAATATATTTTAGAACATGTTTTTTAAATTAAGCAAGACTCAATTCAACAGCAGTTTTCCAACGAAAGATATCTTATATTAATATACTATAAAAACCGCAACGATTTAAATGAAATTTAAAAGAATTGTATCATTCTATTATATTTTATCATATATTTAATCATTATTTATTACAAAATAATTATACAACCATTGCAAAGTGGTTCACGTAAAATTTATTTTTAAGGTACAAGAAAAGAAAATAGCTTTAGCATAACAATGACGATAACAAGATTACTTTACACATACACATCGAAGTTTATTGTAAACGCAACGGCAAAGGGTTCGCATTCAAATATCATTTGATTATAAAACGTTACACTTCACCAAATAGAGAACTGTTTGAGTGAACTTGATAAGATAATATTAATGTCCTTTTAGAAATTGTATTTATATTTATTATAAATGTATTTATATTTTTATTTATATTGAGCACATTTATATTTGTGGAACAGTTTAATATGTTTTAAATGAACATTGAAGTTAATATTACTCGTGACAGGCGGATCAATATTTTGTTGACATATTTCTTATGTTGATTCATTATAAACAGCAAAGTTATAACATAGTACCAAAAGTAATATTACAATTGTCATATCTACTTTCTGCACAAAGTGTTAAACAAATAAATATATTATTCCGGGGTAAAAAGATAGTTAAGGATGCAACAGCTCTTAATAAAAGGTATCAAAGAACATCTTGAAAATATCTATCTCTTGGGATTTTAAATAAATGAATACTCTCGGTTTAATTTGATCTCAATAAATCATTATGAACATTAGATATTTGTTGAATTGATAAGAGTAGAAGTAGTCTTGTTTAATAAACCACTATACATTAAATAAGAGAGATCTTACCGCTGTAATAAGATGTATCTGGACCAGTGACCGGGCCATGAGCCAACAAAGATATTCAGTAACTATCCAGAATTGAATTTATTTTTCATTACATATGAAAGAAAATAAATGGATTACAAATTTATGAATTTAAATGAAGTTTTGTGTATCACAAATTGCACTATAATTTGAGATGCAAATAACGTATGACATAGTCTACGAATGGACTATAAGCTTTAATTAATTTAATCCTCTTTAAGACAATACAATCTGAATACAATAATTGATATTAATTATTAAAAATATATTTGAAAATGTAAGCTTAATTATGCTTTTTATTAAAATAATTCTAAAAAAACATTATTTATTATTATTTTATTTATGAATCATAATTTATTTGTTGTGGTTTGGTGTTGTCAATGTTTTGAACCATATATTATATTATACCCTAACGGTCTTTAATCCGTACTGTAAAGTCTGAGCCTACTCGCTTAGCATTGCTTAGTCAGTCTGGAATTAGCTTAGACGCTTTGTGCATAAATTATTTCTTAAGAAACATAATTTCAATAGCTGACTATTTAATGGACTTATGGGTGATTGTGGAAGTGTGGAAATAGATATTAATTGTTATTATTCAAGATTACAATAATATGAGTTTGTTGTGTGGTTCTTCTCAGACCAGGACGTGTTTGGAAACCTCATAGCTTTAACATTAAGTTGGAAAGTGCTTTTACAGAAGGGCTTATTACGATAAATCTGGTATCGATATAAGCCCTCCTGACACTTCCATTTTGACGTACACAAGTGATCACTGATAAGGTTTCAAAGTGTAAAAGATATAAATAAGTAAATAAAAATATCGTAGCCTTTGTAACATTAGTTACTTATTAAATTTTCTGTTAACATTCAAAAGACAATAAGTTTATGAAAAAATGTTCAAAGGATTTGTTTCTTGAGGCATCCCCGTTGAGCTCGATCGTCACGCAATCCTATTATAATTTTATTTTTCGCCTTGTGGATTCAACATAATAGACTTTGTGTAAAAAATATTTATATAAATAAATTTATACAACATTGTTACGTATTTTATATTAAATATTTCCAAGCTAACTTAATTTTAACATAATCTAAAATAATGTTAAACGTGTGAAGAGCTTAGTAAATTACAATTTTTTTTTGTGATCTGTTGGTTAAGGGATACATCTTTAGGTTTCAATGTACTCTTCAGTATCCGCAGAATATTATATTTTATTTACATTTCAATTATTAACAAAAAATTTCTATATTGCAATATCATTTCTGATTTCATCATTCAGTTACTTTTATTAGAAAAAAAACAAACGAAACATGGTGGAAGTTTTTTCTCATAGATCACAATAATTAATAAATATAAAATAAATAATTTGAAAATATTAAATATTAATCTACTATATAGTATATTAAGTATATCGTCATGTTGTAGTACAATCACATACATATTAATTATTATCACAGTTTATAATTCACTGAATGCTGAACTACATTGTGATGTAAGTTGGTCACTATTGTTGAGATTGTCCATTCACAGCTCGTTGCAGCGTCTGTAGGGAGAATAATAAAAGTTTCGGAATCTTGTATTTCTGTGCCACCATTTTGTTGTTATGTTTATATGTTTATATGTTCACAGGTAGAGTGGAGGCACGGGTGATAATGTACGTAACATTGGAGTTTGAAATGTCACATTTGTAATTACATCATTATTGTAACACACAATATTAATGACAGTTTTTGTGAACAAATAGTGTCTTTGAGATTTTTGTAAGGTGACATCAGACGGGATAAGAGGACGGTTTACTTAACGGTTTCTTTTAATTTGTTACAAGATTTTTATCTTTATTAAAATTTGTTTGTTTTCAAGCAGTATTTATATATTGTTTAATAACAAAAAGTTAACAATAGTTAGTAGATTTAGTATATTTTTTTAAATATGCTATATTTATATGCGTTATTTAGTACTGAATATAACATTTCAATTATAATTAATAGTTAATTATATCTCCAAAGTATATCAACATATGTTACTATGTAGTATTATTATATTGTAAATCGTAATGAGTTTTGTTTCATTCGGTAAATTAATGAAATTCCGTAAAATATTTAACTCAAACAATACTTGAAGTCTTTCTATCATTATTATGATAAAGAAAGAAAACAAAGACAATAAAAAAGTCTTTTATTTCAATTCCTCCATAGTGAAGAGAGTGAGACAACATGTTTTGTAGAAGCTTTACTGATTGAGTAACTTAATACCAAGACTTATTTTATGAACCGCTCTTTGTAAGATGATTTGTGAACAAATACATAAATGTATTTCTTTATTTTATCTTATTTATATATAACATAGTAAAGTTATTATTTTTTATTTATAAATTTATTTTAATATTCTTACACTTTTAACTATTTATTTTGTAAATCTTATGTATTTCTATACACGACACGAATATATTATTAATTAATTCATAAATATATAACAATAACCTCATTAGCGCCATCTGTCGATAACTATGGTATTTAATATGCATGTAGAATAATTTATTAATTTTAATAAATATTATAAACAAAACATTAAAAATGTTTAATTGCTTAAATCTGTTGTAACTTACAATAATATATGACCAGATTGACAACTATTTAAAACAATACAAAGTAACAGTGTAGAAGCAGTGTAATTAGTAAAAAGTGTAAAATACGATCCAACAAAGAAAGTTATTTTAAAATACGAAACAAATAACAATATTATTATTAAACAGAAGTGAAGTGCGAATAAGACAAGACTGGATCTGAAACAACATTACAACCATTTATGTGCAATAAAAACAATTTTAATAAGATATAAATGAATCAGTGTATACCCAATAAGTAAATACGAAAATCAAAGACATTGAACTAACTAACTAGATATTTAGTCGTTAAATAATAGTGTAGTGTGTGTACGAAGAAATATTATACTATCGTTTTATTTCTTTAATTAAATTTAATTATTTCCTGCCATCTATCGGCAATTAGCGACAACACGCTTCCATAGACCGATCAATAAAAACGCTAAAAAACGCCCATAGATGGCACTACGAGTCTCATAGCGAAATATAATATGGAAGAATTAATAATATGAAATTTATCATACAACAAGATATAAAACAACACCAGATATGAGAAGGAAGAAAGAATACATTAAAATTAAAATTACAATAATTAATAGACTTAAGGAATAATTTTATTATATAAAATTATTAAAATTTCCTAAACATTACATGTGTGTAAATAACATTTGATATTGTGTTCTATAAATAATCACGCAACTGTTATTACTAGGGGCGCCAACAGACCCTCAATTTCGACTCGCTGCGCTCGCGAAATCTCGGTTGCTGTTTGGATATTGAGCGAAGCATGTCTGTGACTCAACGGTTCCCATTGAATTCAGTGGGATATCAGTTTTTTGATTATTATTCCTCAACGACACAACATTTTTCAATTTTTTTTTAAACCATCACCTAACGTGTGTCTTTTTGATTGTAAAATGACTTAATTTTCCGTCAAGTAGTTTTCGAGCCTATTTGTGACAAAGAATGTGAAAAAGTCTCCAGTAGAACGCTCCGCTCGCTACGTTCGTTTCGCTCAATTAAATAATATTTGTTTTATAAAAAATGTTTTATTTTAATAAGTCTAAAAGTTATAATGTATATAATAAAGTAAACGACGTAATAAAAGTCTTATTTTGTGTTATTCTCATAAGACATTAAAACACAGAGGTCACATAAAATGTATTTTATTTGTTAAATGGTGTAATACTGTCCTATATAAACCAAGTACTTCAGAGTCTTTTCATTGACACGGGATTATTAATATTAAATTGTTGTTATATTATGGTTACAATTATAAATGATGATATGATATTTAATTAATTACTTTAAGGTGTATATTTCGGTAACTAAATTTACTTAAAATAATTCTAATTGTTTAATGTTATAGACTATAAGTTAAAGTTTATTTTTGAGCGAAGAAGCGCTCTAATGGAGACTTTTTAACATTCTTTGTCACGAATAGGCTCGAAAACAAGTTGACGGAAAATTATGAAATTTTGCAATCAAAACGACACACGTTAAGGTGATGGATTAAAAAAAAATTGAAAAAATGTCATGTCGTTGAGGAATAATTGTCAAAAAACTGAAGTCAATGGGAAACGATGAGTCACTACACTATCTCGCTCAATATGCAAAATTGGCGCCCCTAGTTAATATATATTTCCAAAATAATAACATTGAATATTACACATTACTAAAGAAATATTAATGACATATAAGTTGTATTATATCTTATATGATTGTATTGTATTTTTATTTGTTTCACAAAATAACAAC
Organism: Melinaea marsaeus rileyi; assembly: GCA_918358865.1. NCBI lineage: Eukaryota > Metazoa > Arthropoda > Insecta > Lepidoptera > Nymphalidae > Melinaea > Melinaea marsaeus. Next base: position 3,878,642 of record OU911094.1, read on the forward strand.
CCTCGTCAAGATGGATTTGTTAAGTAAAAATGTATTATTCTGCGCTTTATATTGTTCAATTTTGATCAAAATATAAGACTGTACTATTCTTTGTAGTATCAATAAGATTTTCTTTCTTTTTTATATCCTTTTAAGTATTGTAAAGAATATTGAAAGTAAAACAAATAGTAATACATCTAACTATTCTCTGATTTATATGTTTATGAATATTATTGTAGTAGATATTAATATGAATGTGACTGAAACCGATGTAAGTTAACCCTCTACATAATAACCATGTATCTAAATCTAACATGAGATCAAACAAGACCACATTAGAGTCATATTCTATTACACATCTACTTGCCGAGGGTCCTCTCACTAACTGTAATAGTGTACACTCCACGGACTGTTACACATCAAGTCTTTGAGTTATTTTAGTACTCCGTGTGTGTGTGTTATTATTGTATATGTATACAGACACACACATAGTAAATCTACATTATTAGGTATATTTAGTATTTAATGTTTGGTTAAAGTTAATTTTACTTATTAAATCTTTAATTATACAGTTTTAGTTTCATATACCTCGCTAGATGAAGATGCTTCTCGGCCTGTTTTAATATAGAATAGAGAACGGGCGGGACGCGACATTAAGATCTCATAAATGAATAATATGATTATTTTCGTTAAAAAATGTAACTTAAACAAATTTACCTTTTAAGATGTACAATGACATTTTGAACTAAGTATAAAGATAATCCAATCAATACATTATTGTAACTAATGTACTATATATATTACTCTCTGTTATTGTCTGTTATAATCTACTCTAATAATGAGTCATCTGTCATATCGTTTACAAAAAACGTGGATTCCAATTTTATTGTAAGTTTAGACTATTTTTTTTTAACTATTTACATTTTACAAAACAAAATTGTAATCTTAATGATGGTGATAAAATTTTGTTTGTTAGCTTTATGTATAAGAAAATATGATTAAAATTTTCTCTTTCTTACTTACTATTAATAACTGTTTATAAATTAATAAAGAGGTATGCAATTGTTATATTAATTATATTTATAAAATTATAATCGTATTTATCTGGAGCTAAGTATTAATACATTGTTCATACATATGGTAGTGTCTCCTTTAAGACAATGTTGTTAAGTACCGTAAGCGTTATGTAGCTTTAAACCATTTCTGCCCAACTGTGATTGAGTCTGCGTATACATAATACATGGGCACTGAATACTGAACTATATTCTCATGTCATTTAGACACTATTGTTCACACGGTCCATTTCAAATTCCATTCACAGCTCGTGGCAGTGTCTGCAGGCAGTATAATAACAGTACATACATGGGCTAAGAGCCCTCTGTAAAGGAGGTCACAATGGTACTTAGTACTTAGACGAGTACACGATGTTGGAAACTGGAATTAGAGTTATTTTATGAAAAATTAAATAACTTTAATGTTTTTAACCACCTTTTAAAATGTACAACATTACTTCATGACACTGTCTGTATCATAATGTAGGGTAACAATTATTTTGTACTTTATTCATTACCAGTTTTTAGTCTTAAACAATATGTTATTCTTAGATTATTATTGGAATCTTTACATCATTAATGATTTTCTTATAATGTAGTTTGACTGTTACATGGTGTCCTAGCATTAGGGCCGGCAATTGTACCATTTCTTGTATGTATTTCTATTATTATTTATATTATTGTATTTCTTTAAATTAAATACATTACATTACATTACAGATATCATTACTCTAAGGCACCTTAATGATAACTCATATTAAATATCAATCAGATTTATGGAGCATATACTTTTACGAGGTAAAATATTTTGAATTTCCTGATCATAGTTATTGCAATAACAAAGAATACGTTTAATACGTTAAGAACATGTATATGTATGGCATAATATAAATGCGCTTAGGTTATAAAAATAGATTTGAAAAACAATGAATAAAACAAAAAATTTGCCTACTTTTTGCTTTAAGTATATAAATTAAGATAAAAAAAATCGTTTTTCGTACTTTAAAAGTAATGCTCTGAAATTATTTAGAACTTTCTTTTGTGTATTTTGCCGTGAACTCAAAATGGTGTTTTGCAATTATCAAATTTCACTTTTTCTTATTAAAGCTATTATATTTTAAGTTATTTGTTATATGTTATAACATATCAAGTAGCACATACAGATAGATATGTAAATGGCTGAAGGTTCTTTTAAACAATCAAATCCTTTTCTCTTCATTCGTCTCGGTCGAGTTGATCACAAATCTATAACCAGCGGAGTAAAATTATGTTAGAACAATGATAACTTTATAATATTATATTCAACACTTCATCAACTCTGTTAGTAAAGTTGTTCCTGAATAACTTCATGAACAACTTTACTAACAGATAACAGATATTTCTGTAACAAAATAAAAAATACCCATAATTTTATATAATATTTTTTTAATGATATATTATAACTCAAGTTGTATATCATTAATTTTCGTAGTAGTGGCAGTAATATTTTTGTATAAATATACTCATATCTATGTTTTTTCTATCGAAAGAGCTAAAAAAACTTCATACACCATCAATGTTTTGCTAACTTACTTCATTTCCTAGCTTGGTATATTTATTACATAGTGCATAAAGTAACATTCTACATTAACGATGTTATATGTACATATTAATGTATTTACATATTGTGATTTGAGAAGTTGCTGTACATTATTCATAACTTTATCAAACATATCAAAGTTTGAGGTCAAAGCTATTAAGAGGGGTGTGAAATAGTTTGGTCCTAAATGAAAATCACATTTGGGATCCTATTAAAGTAAGTTCAAAGACATTTTCAATATATACAGAAATGAAGATTTAACGAAAGCTAATTTTATTTTCCTTACGCGTAAAATAGTTACAATAAACTATAATTAGGAAATAAACTATATCAAATAATTCGTTAGTTCACGAGCGTTATTTGATAATATTACGTACGTCCTCTGTAAATATTTTAACAATAATATTTATTGATCCTGTCTTCAACAACATTCTTTAAATCTTCAAGAACACTCTTTAACCTACTTTCCAATTGGAATCAACCTAGAAAGGTTTTTTAACCTAGGACAAGTATTTTTTAATTTCTAGCACCTTCTCGTAATTATGTGCTTATGTAGTGGAACAGTTCCTAGATATTTTATATATGCACTTCCGCACAGGAAATCCTCGTGTAACCGAGTGAAATATATATATATTTATACAGAAATACTGTTTTCCCTTTAAATAATGTTACAATTTGTAGTAATAATTAATATTATATTATTTTTTTAATCATGGTGAAATAAAAACCATGGGTCTCTGTTGTAGATTGTGTCATCTCATTAGCTAACAATTACAAAATCGTAGATAAAAGGGAATTTTTTATTATTTGTTATATAAATATTGATAGTTTGAAAGAATTATATTTTATATAAGAATTATTTAAGATTATAATGTATTCTATATTATACATTTTGCAATATATTTACTATTATGACACATATATTTGTAATACAATTTTTCTTATAATTTGCATTTTGAAAGTAAGTACCTACAAGATAAAGGCAGTTTATAATGAGTGTATACATATGATATGTAAATATATCTTACCATTTAAAAGATTACCGAAAAATTGCCTAATGTATTGTTTTGTAAAAATACCTATAAAATTGTACATAAGCAGCAACTTTATACGGTATTATGGATGCAGTTTATTGTCAGTGAGGACGGCCCTGAAGGTTAATTTACATTTATAGGCCTTTACAAGTAAAAACAATTGTTTCATTTCTAAATAAACTAATAAACCTATGGTTGTTATTTCGTAACGACTTATAAAATATCATGTCATTCAATAAGCATTTGATGTGTAGTTGGAGCTCTCGGCAGATCTCATAGGAATTGAGTTATTTATGGTACTGTTGCTCTCCCATGTTACTGTAAAAATATATTTATTTCAACAAAGAATATTTTACGCTACTGACCTTTTCTGATTATGTTATTTTTAACTCCATTATACATATATTCATATAACAGTTTCATTCGTGTTTAGCAAATACACTTTATAATTCTTGTCTTCGTGTAATTTTTACAGATAATATAATATATATTTTACAAACATATTTTCAGATTATGAAAGTCAGAGAGGGTGGGCCATCATGTGTTGGTATTCAGAGGTCGAGTCATACAAACGTATTTATAATCAGAACATCCACAGCCAATGCAACAATTAAAAGGATAATTTACATCATGTGACCTTTATAACATAACTGAAGTATGCCTCTTTATGCTTCTCCCCTCCAGATATGACGTACATACTAGCGTATTGCTCCAGGTTGTAATCATTATTATTATTTCATACCTTCAAGAGTGTAATTAAGGATTGTTAAGGTAATGTACTCACCATTGTCCGCTTCACTCTAAGTGGGATCGGCACAATTTTTTTTCGCTCAGCGCTGCCTCAACTTCTTTCATCTTAATTTTATCATTCATACTATATTCGTATAGATAGATAATTGTCGTATCTTCGTAACTCGTTTTGTCACATAGTTACTTTGAATAAAATGAAATTGACTGAAAACATTTAAAACAGATTGCACTTCATTGAAAATGTAGGTCACTTTGTCCAAAACTTCTTACGATTGTTTATATTTTAATCACATCTAAAAAGCACTGTCGCTTTCTTATTATAACTACTGTATCTTTAATAATACATTACATATAGTATATGTGAGTGTTAGTAATGCAATGCAGCGGTGTTGTGGTGAGACAGCCTCCAGGTGATAATGCATTAAAGCCTTGGTTGAACTTAAAATATTTCAACCACAAATCTGCTGCAAAAGGCTTTTTACAGAAGGCGTAGACGTGCATACGTTTCTAAATAGTCTATAGTATTGTTAACACTTTCGCTGCCACCAGATTTACAGAAATTGAGCCCTGTGTGCTGTTTCAATTTTTCATATAAACGTTTGCATAAAGGCATTTAAATAAACGGAAAAATAGTAAAAAAAATGTTGAGCTAATTAAATACTATAAAAAATTGACTTTTAATTGCTCCGTACATGCTACGGCCCTGGGGTGAAACACGGGGTGAAACTTGCGTCTCCGTACACGCTACGGAGCTGGCAGTGAAAGTGTTAAAACAATTACTTGTTTTATACAACACAATATGGTAGTAATAATATGGAACATATGTTTGTATTTCAAATGATTTAATTATACAATAATTAATTAATTAAAGTTACTAATAATAAACGCATGTAATGTATGTAATGAAACCCAATATGTTTGTGAATGTAGTTTCTTGTTACATGTCTGATCTTCGTAGTAAAAGCATTCTTCAACGATCTTTTCTAAACCCAATAAAGGCAGATTCCTGAACATAGGTTAATTAAATTCTCCTGACAGAGAAAATTATTGTCTTAAACGTGAAATATAGGTACCATCTTGTATAAAAGTAATAGTATTTAATATGTCTGTTGGAACCTACATTGAAGACTTGTTACATGCGAGGAGCTTTTGTATGTAACTCCTAACTCCTAAGCTTGTACAATGTGAGATGCTACTTACCCGGGTTTAGAAATGTATTAGCAGAAGTATTTCATTGACTACAACCAGCTTTCAACATTTTACTTTACTTTAGTTCATAACATACCTGTTCGAGTATTATTATGACAGTGCTTAATGTCAAATCAATTGTTAAAGTTTTATTTTAGTTATTTGTACGTATATGAGTTTATAACTCATATATTTAATTTTATAATAAATGCATTTTTTCAAATAATATCACGTCATGTTATAGAGTAAATATGTTTTAAACAAACAGGAAACAACGAAACTTAATAATATATAACCAATGAAAGTGTTATAGTGTTTTTTGTAAGCTTTTGAATTTATAAACACGAGTTCTTATATTCTTTCACAATGTCTCAATGTATGATTCAATGAAACCTTAACTTACAGAATGTATCTTCTTAAAAATTGCAGAATAAATTATGTTTTTATTGCAGAGATTCAATTTGATAAACAAAAGCTACCAGGATTTTACTAATTACAAATTGGTTATCCGAGCACACAACATATACCTTACTTACAAACAAATATTTGTCAGTTAAATTGGAGTACTCAAATGTTTCGGTAATTACCAAAGGCTTAACAATGCACGTCACTTAGCATAATAAAGTTAGATTTTTCAAATTAATTTCATTTTAAATATATATAATTGAAGCAATTGAAAAGATTCGTTATTCCAATTTTAAAATAATTTAAGCACATTTTCCATTTTGTATCTTACATAACGTACTTTTTTCATTACTACTTAATAGAATATGGTTTGTAATCATTATTAGTGAAACACTCTGTGCAATATTAACATTATTTTGTACTAAAACAACTTTGTATTTTGTAATATATTTTACCAACACGTTTAACTAAGTTACGTAGAAAAGAATGAGCACTCGTTTAACAAACACTTTAATTAAAAAGTATATTCCACCCGAGTGTGTGTTTTAGATATAGTAAGTACAGTGACGGACATTGTAGCACGCTGTTATACAGAGTTATCTCACCGCTACAGAGCTGTAGACACACTCAAGTACTGAATAGTATTATAATATTACTAGCTGAATCACGCGGCTTTGCCCTCGTGAACTTAAAATTCAATACTTAAAACGTGAAGAATAAAATTAAAGATAGTAAATTAAAAAGACAACAACTAAAAAACAAACAACAAACAAAATAAAAAATCTTTCTTTTTTACAATACTAATATACATATCATTAATGATGTAATATTATATTGTTTATAAATATGTTAAGTTAATTGTATTTTTCTATGACAACCATATCAAATATATTCACAAATAGATAAAAATTAATATGAAAAATGCTGTACTTGTAATAACCATTTTCTAATTTGCTAAACGAACCTCCTCAATAACATTTTTATATGAGTAAGTAAATTGCAACTCACGGTAATACTAATGTCTCAAATATAGTTATACGTCTCATAAGACGACTCACATTTTCCTCCTCACTAATACATCTAAGTACAACATACATTACACTTAGTTTGTAATTGATATACAATTAAAAAAATTGTGTGTAAATAAGCTATTACTTGGTAAAAGATATATATATATATATTTTTAAAGTCCTAGAGACATTTTAAATTGATAATCTAATGAAATCGTCTTGGAGTATTGTTCTCTAAAAATATACGAAGTTTTTGATATCGGTGATATAAATAACGCGTGAGTAAATAAAATAAACCGTCCATGTATCGAAGTCTCTACAGTCATCACCTGTGTCTGTGCGTGCTGTGTGTTAATGGTTACAGTGAAGTAAACGATACAATGAAACTGAAGTCCTTCAAACTGTATAGTATTATTAGTAATGTAAGTAATCTCGTTTCAATATAGGTTTAATAGGAAGGTAGACCATTAAGATTAAGACAATGAACACTTGCCACAAACTCTGTCGCTCTACCAACTACTACAAAATGAACGGGATGCGCGGGTCCGAGTGGGAGGCACTGCTCCTGTGTCCCTTCTCCACTCGGATCCAAGTGATGAGCAACTAAGCTTCTTTCTGCCGAGAAATTGTATTCAGCGATAGTATTTAATTAAGCTTTTATAATTTCTTATATGATACTTTCGTTTATCTCAGCTACTTTATATTGTTTGAAATATAAATTTATTTGTACAAGCATATTTTTTTAGCTCTGATCTCCCATATCTGAGTTCTTCTACATTTTTGTATGGCTCTCAAACGGTAATCATGCGGTCGTAAAATGAATCGCTTAGAGTGGAGGTGTACCGCAGCAGTACTACAAGTGATCAATTGTTCTTTTATATTAGTTTCTATATCTTTTTATTATTATGTATGTAGACAAAATCAGTACTCACATCGTGAATATTTCGGTTTTAAAATTTGATCTTTGGTTTAGAAAGTTAGAAATGATAGTGTATATATCTCTAATTCAGTAATATCTTGTAACACATCACATTTAGAAAATAAATAACATGTAGTTCTATATAATGTCAAATCACGCTAATATATATTTTTCAAATAATAATTTGTCAGTTTATTATATTCAATTTTATCATTGTTACAGTTCAGCTAGCAGACAGCGTGCAGTGTTCAAGATTGTGCTGATTTCACTAAAATTGTGCTGCATTCCTATTTAATGTTTTAAACGTAAGTTTATTAGATAGAGTCATTGATATTACAATTATTTATAATTATATTATATTTTACTAACTATAACTTATATAGTTACATAATACAATAATATGTACTTTGTACAATCAAATGTTTAAAGATGTTATTAATGTTATCAACTCTTACGTTTCTATTTTGTTTTAACAAAAAATATATTATTAAAAATTATTCAATAAAAACTTAGTTTCTTTAGAAATAACTTTTTCTTAGTAAAAAAAAACTCTTATTCTATCGTAAGACCGTTCAATATTTATTTTCTACATCCCGGGTATAATAAATGTAAAATAATCATGTTATTTAGTATTAAAGGTATATTATACTGATAATTTGATGATTGATTGAGGAGTAACAACAAACATACATTCACATCATATACACAGCTCTTGACGTATGCCTCGTGTAGTGTCTGTTATATAATAGTAATATGTAAAGTCATATAAAATGTTTGTTATTTTTTAAGTACATAAAATACTGTTTAAAAGGTATTAACTTATGTCATTTAATATAATGTAAGTTTTATCTTATTGTTTGAGAAATTTTAAATTTGATACATATTTGTAAAATTGCAAAAATAAGAAGGTAAATTAATTGATAGTCAAAATAATATAATACTATAGTATACCAAGCGAGGAACTGCAAGTCGCTTTAAGATTTAAATATTTAATATACACCTACGTCACTTCTCATAGCAACTTCAAAAAACAAACACACATCTTAAAAAGTTGTTAATTGTTTTTTTACAAAATATAAATTTATCCGCCTATTATTAAATTATAAAGAAAATAATTAAATATCAAAATTTTCTGTGATATACAAATTTCTAATAAAATATTATTAAGTACCTAAGAAAGATATTATTAAAATATATTTATTTTATAAGGTCTTCAATTTAATTAAAAAAACAAGTTTCCTATTTACTAACGCTAACTCCTCATGTTTCCAAGCAGCTTATATTTGTATTAATAAGACTGAATGTATATTTCCTCTCAGAACATAATTATCAAACCTCTAATTATAATAATTTAAATCGAGGACACGAGAACTTTACTCAATTATATTATTTTAACTGAATACAATTTATATTTTACTTCTTTGAACATTATTAATTAAATTTTTGTATGATTATTGGTTGTTATAGAATAGGTTTTTATTTTATTTTTTACTTCCAAGTTCATGTTATTAAAATTTTAAACAGAGAAGCTATCTATATAACCTAATAATAGGAATACTCTGGTGTGTTTTCACATCCACTGACAAGCTGTTCCGTTTCTGAAAAGATTTAAGGCTCTTCTTTATAATGTTAGACACACTTAACTCCTCCTAGACACTTTACATTTAAAGACACAGTTGAAATGCAATATTATAATTCAACATTAGGGCATTAATATATAGTACAATAAAATATAATGAATGCAAATAAATATAAGAATGAATTAATGAGGTAATTCGATGCAGAAAGTGAAATGTACAATTTTGTAATTTTAGGATTTTAGTACTTAACTTACAAATACATAATTATTTAGTATATATACATTTTGGCAAAAATTTTCTCACATACATTATGTTAGAGACGTGAACAATCAGATTCGAACATTATTGATATTGACCTTTATCTTCTTAGTATTTAGAATCAGATTAATCGTAGCTATTGAAATGTAGATGCACAAATTGGGTATGGTTTCATTATAAAATACTATAATTGATCTGAGCGTAAGTGAAGCTCTTAACCGTTTAGGAAACCTTTTTTTGTATTTAGTTGCCTCCAAAATGCGACGAGATAATTAGCTAAAAATTTCCTCATGTATGTTGCAGCCGAACTTGGATCTTATAGCGAAAACAGGTTGAAAAAATGTTCAGCCATTCAAAAGTAGTCAAGAAAAGAAGAAAGGAGAGGGGCTCAGCTCAACATCCGCCGCGCACGGTTGGCGGATCCTAGTTTTAATAATTACTGAGTATAAAATATTAATGCGTAATAAAGAGATTACAATTTGGATCACGTTTCTTATGATATCTTTTAAGACACAAAAAAGGAAATACCAATCTTATTGTATTTGTAACGATAGCAAGTGTACTTTAATAGTACACATCAACGTTTATTGTAAATGTAACAGCCAAGGTCCTGCACAATACAATATTATTGGTAATAAAACGTGACACTTCACAATACAGACAACTCCTTTGATTGAACAGAGATAATTGAATATAAATGTATCTTTAGTAATAATAATATTAATATAAATTAATAATTCTATAATTGCAAAAAAAAGAGAAAAGAAAGACAAGTTAAATTTATTGAAATGTCTTATATATTTATGTTTATAAGTTTTCTAAAATTTATATTATATAATAATACTATTATATATAAAACAAAACAAACTTGTATGTACAAGTCAAGAAAATGTATGTATCTTGTCGCAGACTGTACTTACATAGATACATCATACATAGTCTTATGAGACAGAAGATTATATTTTTAATTTGTTTGGTAGAAGTATAAAATCATCAGGTGCATATGTTTTAAAAACAAAATAAGGTAGAAGAAGAGAAAATAATTAATTTATTCGTTTCGTTGCTTTAAAATAAAAAAAGGTCATACTAAAAATATATTCCTAACGAGGGTTCAGCAGCGTGAAGTAAATTACCGACTTGGTTACTCTTCTTAATTACTTTCACACAATTAGCTCGGATTAAAGATTTGTGACTGAGACAATCTATTTGTCTTCACAAAACCTTCTTTGCAATTACTCTCTCTTGTAGATTTACAATCTTCTAATTGTATTTATAATAGTATTTTCATAAATAACTATTAAACAATAGTTGTCTTTTATTCTATAAAAGAGAACTAATAATCTGTAACTATAAGACCTTTCTTTGAGGTTAAACCCTAATCATTTAATACAAGATCTACTCTTAGACTCTAGAAACACATGTTTAATGTCGCACCTAATTTTGGACAGTAAGCCCTAATCTCTGACCACTAGACATAATGTTGAGTTAAGACTTCATCAATAAATTTACCGAGAAAGAATATTCAAGAAATAAAATTAGGAAAAACTATAGTTGAAAGGTACATTTTAAAATATGCGTCAACATAATAATTTCACTTTAATTACAAGACAAAAACAGTTCGATTACGTTGTTTCTACAACTTACTATATTTCCAGCACGACAACCTTTTTATACTTAGAAAATATTGTCTGTAAATACGCTACAAGCGTAGAGTACGAGCCACATACGTAATATATGGTAAGTTAATATAATACGTGGTGTGGTAGTACGCATAATGAGGTAGTTATTACAATATTCATGACTTCGTAATAGTCTACATCTTGCACTTCTGAAGGTTGTAGTATGATTTTTAGTCAATTATTAATTCTTCTGTTTATCTAAGAATATCTTGACAAGCATCAAAAGAGTCGAGGATACTTGCAGTACAAATATCATTAGTTCTAGAAGAAATAAGTATTCCTCATTATTTAGCATCGTAAATTCCATATTAAAATGAAACTAACATCTTGTAGTATTTGTCTTTGAACAATAATTTGAATTGTAAATTGTAAATAAGTTTCAATAGTGACAGTTTTCTTAGTATAATTAAAAATGATATTTAATTAAATTTTTACTCACAAAGGTGTTTACTTAGATAGTTGGCGACCTCGGTTTCACATAACGAGATTTTCGATAATTTACTCTTGGCAGATGATTTTTTATTAGAGTTAGAATTATTAATTTACTGCCAAAAAAACATAAGTATGTCATAAAATCCAGATCATTTATTATGTTTTAAAAGTTATAATAAACTTTTTTAACATTACAATACTTAGCAACAACAATAAATGTTTATTATTAAATCCTTTATAAGTTTATGATTCCGCTAAAGTCTGGTCCAGCACTTACAATACCCACAAGATTATGTTATTAGGTAATGAATATAGCAATAATAAAAACATTGTTATAAAAATATTTAAGATAATATATTAACCAATATTAATTTGACTTATATACTCGTATATATTTAAAAATAGTCTGTCGATCATTGTAAAATATTGTTTTATTTTATATATTTTTTTATATACTATAATAACTTTTTATTTAACAGTAGCTGTGATTTCATCTGCTTCTTCTCCTTCCCACGTCCTTAAGTTAAGATTAAAGGAGAGAATTTATAAATAATAACTTTTATGTAATTCTATACATTTTTTGTTTAATTGTTTTATAGTCAGAATACATTTTGTTTTTCCTATAAAAGAAAAAAAATGTTTAAATATTTAAATACATTTAAATATATTAAGATATAAACAATAAGCACATATAAGTTTGGTGTGTTTTCTCTTAAAGACAAGATCCGATAACAAAAATATTCTACATGTTAACCAGACCTCGTACTCCTATAAAATTTTATCAAAATCTGTCCAGTAGTTTTTGCGTGATGTACGAGCAAAATCGCTGGCGAATCCTAGTATATTAATAATTTAAAACAAAAGCTATGGGAAAGGAAAATAAAATACCCAAACATTTAGACACTCACTAAACTATGAAACGTAGTTGGAACACCGCAGTTCACTCAGAGTAGTCACTTATTTAAGCAGTTCAATTGAAGGAATAAAATTCAGATGTAGTAAACAAAACTTTTGTTTTCCTTTTAAAATACTTTACAATTTGAAAATACTACAAATAATACAAAATTGAACAAGCGCTGTCATTGTTACTAATACTTGATGATATTATAACTTATAGTTTTACATTTAATATTATTATTAAATCAGTATTTTTTATATAAACATCACTAAGAAAGGAAAGTAAAAAGATTTGTTTGAAGCTTTGCTGATTGCTGAATGTACTTATGTAAATATGAAACAATATTTATTAAAGCACTCCATAGACTACATATTTTCAAAAAAGCTTATAATACATAGGTTATTATAAAAAGATTACAAAGTCGAGATAATATTTTTTCCAATAATCGGGGAAACCAGTAATAATATGATATACTATTGTTTAAAATATTAATTGAAATATATTTATAATATTCAAGTATTTCGTCTCTGGCTACCCCGCAAGGGACATGGCGTTAAGCTAAATAAATAAATAAATAAGTATTTCAAATAATATTATTTGTAGTTATACAGCTAGAGATCTTATCTCCTTCATACTATCTTAGTAGGAAGCTGTATTGAATGATCACTGAAAACTCGGTTCAAAGACATATTAACCCTGTTTTCATAATTTGTATTATTGGTTAAAATTATCTGTAAACATGTTACTTGATGGTTGTAGTGAGTCTACTCTACTCTTTGTAACAAAGCTGCTAAGGTACCTCTGTTGGTATGATGTGTTAACTAAAATTAACAAGCAACTAAATTGAGTTGTAATGTGACTCTCAGCCGTGTTTTAAGATAATTTGATTTTATTACCATCTGAATTAATTTTATTAAGCCAATTAGAAGATGTATTTATCTGCATCTGTTTCATAACGTAAATCATATTTTGATCCACCTAGAATATTATATGGAACTCCTTTCATTCTAATCCATCTTATTAATGAGGACTTCATCCAGATGCTGTATAAATATTTTTATGTTTTAAAGCTCTTTCAAAAGTCTCGTGTATGGCTTCACACTTTACGTATGAGTCTATCCGTGAATCATTTCCATATTTAGTATTTATGTTAAGCTTCTTATATACATGAAGATATATAAAAAGGGTATGTTCTTTTTTTTTGTGTTGTCCATTGGAATTGTCCGATCAAATAAAAGCTTATTTAGTTTTCAGTATAATAATATCGTAAATACAGCTATTTCGTTTGATGTAAGGAATTTTTTTTCCATAAATAGATCTATAAAATATTATTTTCAATATAAAAACAGACACATAATTTACTATTGTTAATGTTATAGAATAATACAATATACGGAATAAAATAATCTGAAATGTGCACAAAATATTTTGATGGTATATTATGAATCACGTTAGTCAATTTCTTATAACGATCTTGATTGTTTATTGTTTTAAATTAATTTTTTTATGTAATCACAGGAGTGGTACTATTACAATTAGAAACTTGACTTTGATCCCATTTATGAAAAAATAGATATATATATATATATAGGGATATTTTTTTGTCCACTGTCTCCTTATTGCTAAACAGTCACATTTGCTATCATATTTAGATAAATATTTATATACATGTAGTAACAAATATGTGTATCTACAACACACCATTGTTTATATAAAATATATGAGAGTAAAAACTAACGTTCTATCTAAGTAAAGTTAAGTTTATTTTAGACAATAATGTAAGTCAAAAAGATGTTGTATGATGATCATGTCTACTTCTATTGTCAATCTGAGTAAAGTTATTTACATTTCAATATATAAATTAATAGGAATATTTACGGAAGTGAATCTATAGAAACATACGTGTAGGTGGACATCTATCAAAATTAATAATTTTTCAGTATTAAGATTTTAGATCTTAACTTAACTTACAAAATGATAATTACTAAGTACATATATATTTTGGAGACAATTTTCTCACATGTATTTTATTAGAAACGTGAACAATCGGATTCAGTTAATATAGTCACTTTTTCTTCTTAGTATTTAGAATCAGATTAATCGTAGCTATTAAATTATAGATGCTGGAATTGGTATCGTTTCATTATAATGTACTATAATATTAATAATTATCGAGTATAAAATATTATAACGTAATAAAAAGATTCCAAATTGGGTCACGTTTCTAATAATATCTTTTAAGACACAAAAAAGAAAATACCTTTGTTATTGTATTTGTATCGATAGCAAGTGTACTTTAATAGTACACATCAAAGTTGATTGTAAATGTAACAGCCAAGGTCCTGACAATACAATATTATTGGTAATAAAACGTGACACTTCACAATACAGACAACTCCTTTGATTGAACAGAGATAATTGAATATTAATGTCCTTTTTAGTAATAATAAAATTAATAAAATTTAATAATTTTATCATTACAAATCTCTTAAGAGATGAGAAACATGTAAGATTTATTGAAATGTCTTCTTATATATTTATGTTTATAAGTTTTCTATGATTTATATTATATAATATTACTATTATGTATAAAACTAAGAAATTGTATACACAAGTCAAGAAAATTTTCGTTTTTTGTCGCAGACTTTTGTTTGTTTGTCTTCAGAAAACATTCTTACTCTCTTTTGTAGATTTAGGATCTTCTAATTTTATTTTTTATAGAACTTTTAAAAATAACCATTAAACGGTAGTTGTCTTTTATTCTATAAAAGAGAACTAATAATCTGTAACTATAAGACCTTTCTTTGAGGTCAAACCCTAATCATTTAATACAAGATCTAGTCTTAGACTCTAGAAACAAACGTTTAATGTCGCATCTTATTTTGGACAGTAAGCCCTAATCTCTGACCAGTAGACATAATGTTGAGTTAAGACTTCATCAATAAATTTATCGAGAAAGAATATTCAAGAAATAAAATTAGGAAAAACTATAGTTGAAAGGTACATTATAAAATATACGTCAATATAATAATTTCGCCTTAATTACAAGATAAAAACATTAGATGACGTAGTTTCTATAACTTTCTATATTTCCAGCACCAAACCTTTTTTATACACGGAATATATTGTATGTAAATACGCTACAAGCGTAGAGTACGAGCTACATACGTAATATATGATAAGTTAATATAATACTTGGTGTGGTAGTACTCATTATGAGGTAGTTATTACAATATTCATGAACTCGTAATAGTCTAGATCTCGCACTACTGATGGTAGTACGATATTTACGATGTATTTTTCCGTAGTCTCTTATTCATTATTCTGTTTATCGAAGAGTATCTTGAAAAACATCAAAAGAGTGGAGGATACTTGCAGTGGTATCGTTTTTTCTTTTTTTTTTTTTAATCTTATTTATTTTATAAGTCATACATCAAGTGATTAAGTCGACTTAAAATTAATAACAATATTGCTTATACTCTAGGTGTTACGTTAACAGTTGGGCTTACAACTAAATGAGTACTTTTATAATAGTCAGATCTAAGATTCAATGAGTCTATGATGAAACTTACAAATCTACCACTATGTTCGGCAGTGAAACTTGAACTTAAGATTTCATGGAAAAAGAAGAGAAACTCACCCTTAGAGCATCGAGTTTCATTTAAGAAATCTAACCGTTGTTCGTTGATTTTACACTCAAAAACTAAGTGTAGGAGGTCCTCTTCTCTTTCACATCGCTTACAGTTTGAATCGTCTCTTTTTTTTATGATGAAGTTGAACTTGTTAAGTGGGATATGGTAAGTACGGGTTTGGAAGCAAATAGTTAAATATTTTCTGTTGAGGTTTCTTGAGGCAAACCAAGGTTCGCGTGGTGGTTCGTCTACAATGGTTCTGTACCAGTGGCCCTTGTTTTGAGAGCACTCATTAAAATAAGATTTAAATTTAATATAATTGTCGCTTTTTATTTTTGGAAGATGGTCAATATAGTGCGGTACAATGTCGAGAGGTATGCCGTTCTGTAGAGCTTTGGATGCCAGTAAGTCTGCTACCTCGTTACCCCTGACGCCCACGTGTGAAGGAACCCATTGTAGACGAACTTCAACCCCGTTACGTATCAATCTATAGATACATTTAATAATGAGGTAAGCTTCATTTCTACCGACACAACCACCCCTAGCACATTTCAACAAATGTTGTAGACTACTCTTAGAATCTGTAAAGATTACAATTTTATGGTATGTTGTCGACTCTACGTAATGTATTGCTTCGTTAATTGCTGTCAGTTCAACTCCCATGATGGGTATATCTGAATTTTCAATAAGAAATTTGGCCCCAAAATCCGCAGCTACATCGTAAAAAGCGCAACTAGAACCGTCTCCTGTTTTGGACCCGTCTGTGTAAATTTTAATGTAGTCTGAAAACTGTAGGTCTATCATATTTTCGGTATGTTGCTTAAGATCGTGAATGGGTAGTTGAGCTTTAGATTCATTAATAGTGTTCACTCTATGCCCAATAATATTATCCCAGGGGAATGTTTTAATATCAAAGGAAAGCAGAAATTGGGGCAAAATCTCAAATTTTGACATAGGTAAGTTTGAAAACCTCCTGAAACTCTGAAGCAGAAGTGGAAGCTGGTTTTTGCGCCAATATCTTGAACCTAAATTTGAAGTCTTGTCTAATGCTTCTAGTTCTTTTTTCAAATAGTCGGATGTTCTGGAAGAAAGTTTCAGAAAGTATTTGTCACTTAGATATATCCTTCTAAGACTTAAGGGTGGAATACATAGTTCGCTTTCCATTGCAAAAATTGGGGTGTCCCGAATAAAGCTACCACAAAGCCGAAGACATTGGTTTTGAATAACGTCCAATCTCTGTAGGAGCTTAGAGTTGGCGTTACCGTAAATAATTCTTCCATAATCGAGTCGAGATCGCACCAGTGTTAAATATAGTCTTCTTAAGTGAGTTGGATGAACACCCCACTTTGAACTACTTATGGAACTAAGGATATTGACGAATGCAATGCATTTTTGAGCAGTTTCTAAAACATGTCGGGTCCAGTTCAGCCGACTGTCTACCCATACGCCCAGAAACTTTGTACAATTTGTAAGCTTAATTTCGGTATTATTTATTCGTATATTAATAGAAGGTACTTTATATTTCCTAGTTAAGATGCACACATTAGTCTTAGGGAGAGATATTTCTAATCCTATTTCCTGTAACATTGTTATTAAGATGTTAAGACTTGATTGAATGGCACTAGCACAAGAATCAATACTTTGATTAATACAGTAAAAAGCGAAGTCATCGGCATATTGTGAGACCTTGACTGTCTTAACAAGTGTGTTGCATAATTTAATTGTGATTATATTGAATAAAATGGGTGACATTGGGTCACCTTGAGCTAAACCTTGTCGGCTTATTCTTGTTATTTCTGTACCATCCCGTAGTCTATATATCAGAATTCTTTCTTTTAAAAATTCCCTAATGTATCTACATATGAGCGGATCGACCTTAAATTCAAGTAGAGAGGTAATAAGAGGTTCGATTGCCAAATCATTGTAAGCGTTACTTATGTCTACATACGCGCACAAAACGTATTTCTTCTGTATAAAAGCAATCTCTGTGTCTACAATAAACCTGTTAAGATTGTTTTGACAAGAAAGTCCACGGCGAAAACCCAACGCTACCATTAAATAATTTGTTGCTTTCGAAATGATGTTCAAGACGACGAGTAATCATTAAATTAAAGGTTTTACAAAGGCAGTTGACGAGTGAGATAGGACGATACTTATCAGTGTTTCTTTTAGATATGGCAATAAGTTTGATCCTACGCCACTGGTCTGGTATCTCGCCTTTTTTATAAATTGTATTAAATATGTGCAGGAGATATTTTTTTGCGTTATCTGGTAAATGACTTATCATAGAATAAGTAATAGTATCTAAACCAGCCGAAGTATCTACTCTTTTAAGAGCCAGAAGAAGTTCTGAAAATGTGAAAAACAAAGGGTTGGAACCATCAATATTGGAATGTAGGGGTTGAAAGGAAACACTGTCAGGAGTGATTTCTGTTACAAAGGAGACTGCGGTACTTTCTGGTAAATAATGTTTAGGATTTCGGTAACCTTTAAGCCATCTAAGTTTGCTCCAGACCTCACAACTGGGCATGTTGCAGTCTATGCTGTCACAAAACTTTTGCCAAGAATTCCTTTTAGCAAGTTTTATCAATTTTCGAGCAATAACTACTTTTTCTCTATAAATTAAATAGTTTTCGACCGTGCGTAATTTTCTAAAGTTCTTAAGAGATAATCGTCTCTCAGCTACTGCCTTCGATAAATCAGGATTCCACCATGGTTTTGGTTTGAATTTGTTAGGGTTAAAACCGGTTTTAATATAAGGGATATTTTTGCTAGCACTTTCCTCAATTACCTCTATGAGTTTATCGTAGTTACTTTGTACATCATTTCCGTAATCTACTGCCTCACATGCAGATTCTATGTGTTGTGTGTACTCTATCCAATTGGCCTTTTTGACGTTCCTTCTTAATTCGGGGCTATTTTGAGTATTGTCTATACTCATATACTCGTATAACTCATTTATGTTTTTAATTTTTGGCAGCGTTATCCTCTTGCAAGAGATCAGGTTTTAGGCTTAGAGTGAGGACTGTGGGAGGGATAAATACTCTCAGTCATATTCTCCTTCATTTGATAATCAGATATGCCTTTCTAAATATTTAGATACATAAATTTCAAAATTATAAATGTATTTCTTTTTAAACTTCTAACAATTCTCGTCAAGCACAAACGCTACATACTTCTACTAGCGACTCTCATTTTTCATTGTAAGTAACAACCATTACTTAGATGTTGGTTGAACGCAGACTAATCTTCCTTTACACAATATTATGAAATAACATAGAATACGATGTATTATATTTAAGTTTGTCAATCTTCAATAATTACAAACAAAGTACTTTCTAATATCATGACATTAATATATTTGGAATTGAGCTTACAGTTAAAAATATAAAAATAACTATTTACATAGTTTATCTGTTTTATAATCACCAAATTGTAGTTGATTGTTACTATTTTCTTCAAAACAAATTTAAATGTGATGATTCAGCGATCTCTATTCATAATACCAAAAATCTCTATGTATTTTATCAAAACTGATTTCAATACTTCAGATTTTTGATTAAATTCCAAGGTATAAAACCAGTAGAAGCCTTATAAATGATTTAGTTTTAGATCTACTCACACATACTTTCATTTATTTGATTCAGTTAACATTATTAAATAATAGTTTATATAATTGTGTATCCTGTGTCCTGATTATACGTTTAATTTGTAGCATTCAACAAATTATATTATTTTAAATCAAAAATTATCAAGATATACATTTATTAATCATAAACACCGAGGGACTGTTATTATAATATCATATAATTAATAGTTCCTGTGACGTCATCGTCAACGTCACGTACGATACAATAACAATATTGAGACATAATATATTTTATATGGTTTACAAGTTTTATAGATCAAATTTTAATATAATGTTTAATATTAAAAACATTGTTATTATTAATGCAATTATTTCAGAAGTGATATATATTTGAATGAACTTCTTATAATTATTTAAATTGTAAGTGTTATTAAAATAATTCTTACGTAATGTCTGTACTATTCTAGTCGGTGGATGTTACAGGGCGTTAAAAAAACAATTTCTTTGTTATTTTATGTACCCAGAAGTCTCAAAAATCTTTCTTAATGGTTTTTATAAGTAGCTCCGAATTTATCAAATTACAAAGCAGTCCTCGTTTGAGACTCACAAAGACGTGTTCACTACAAATTACACTAAAACAAGTTAATAACAAATTACTGATCACTTTAAAACATTACCTTGACATACGAAAGCTATTTTATTCTGTAGTATCTCGTGGTGGTGTTTTTTATTAATAGATGTCAGTCTCAGTAGCGTCTCGAAGACGAAGAAGTAATAGTGGAATATTTTTTATTTAAATCGATATATTGATATGTTATTTAGAAACAATAACAAAATATATATTTCTTATTACTATAATGAATAGTGAATAACAGCAGAGTAAGAGACCAACCTCATTGGTTGGTTCATAGTTTAATGTATCTTAAATATTAATGTCTGTTGATGTATTTATTATAATAATTGATTGATTGTGGTATTTCTTTAAAGCGTCTAATTCCTTGATCTTTAGTAAGTGTAATAATGATATATCTTCAAACACACATGTATTTTGTGACACTCACATACGGATTGGGTGACGTCAGTTTGTTCATCTTCACGGATTTGTATTAGAGTGAATGTGTTAATAAGAAAATTTTTCATAAGAACAACAACAGAATAAGCCTGAATATTTAATATAAAAAATATATTCAATTTTTGATTTTTCACTTTTTTATAATAAGTATATAGTAAAATATTTTTGATAAATTTCATATCATTTCTAAGGTTTTTCCTTTATATAATTTCCGTGTCAACGAAACAAACATACACATAAATATTTCTTTAAATACTTGTTTGATAAAAATTATTAATAAAATAAAATAATATAATAATTGTCTTTGAACTTAACTTGCTACGCTGCTTTGGAACAGGTTTCACAAAAGTTCAAAATAATCTGAGCTGCGAATGTTTAAGACTAGATACTTAAACTTAAACTAGAGCAGGACTCCATAATAGAAACTGAAACAGAAACACACAAAGCAGCTTTGAGTAATAATATTATTTAATGAATATAATTTATATTTAAAATTTATTTTTTTACAAGTATTGCATTCTTTGTAACTTTATATTATATGTATATTATGAAAATGAAATTGTAAGCAAATTACAATTGTAATATATTTTTTATCTGAGTTATAAAGTATTATAATAGTCTTGGTGATAACAACTTAAATAATATCAATAATATAACATACCAACACTACTAAATAGAATGTAATGGAAAAACTATTGTTTCTCTTCCAATAATTATAAAGTTTAAATATAACGCACATTAATTTAAACATTTCGTCAACAAACAAACATCTTGATTAAAATTTGATGACTCAGCAGTACTTGATATATGGATGACATGGATTTAATAATATTGCAAATTAAAGGGATTTTATTATACCGTTGTTTTATAACTGAACAAAGGGTTAACGTTTTACGTTTAATAAAATAAATCAACTGGTATTAGGAACATATATTGTGACAATGACACCATGATGAAAATACAGTTATTTATGAAATATGAGATATTTAAATATTTGGGAGAACAATCTCTTTAATTCGTCGACGTTCGTTCGACGAATCCATAAATTGTATATTATAAATTCTAGCAGCTAGCAGTGATCTACTAGCCCCAAGATAAATTAACTGTTACCTCTATAGTACTATGAGAAACTTAAATCCCCAAGAAAATTGAATAACTTTAATTTGATGAAAGTTTTATGAAAAACTTCATTTAACTGAAATATTATACAATATATTCAAAAAGTACAAGTTATGTTAAGTTAAAAGCTTTATAAGACTTCGATTTCAAAAGATAAACAGTTTAACTTAAACTAATATTGACATTGTAAGTATCAAGACACGGAAGTGATTTAATCGTTATTAAAAAAAATATTGAAGAGATCCACAGAATGGCAGGTACTAGTGAAGATGTCACGGTGAGAATGAAGAAGAACGTGCTCAGGTGGTTTGGGCACGTCGAACGAATGAGTGATGAAAGAATGGTAAAAAAGATTTATATAGGAAAAGTGAGCGGTAAGAGAGACAGGGGGAGGCCTCGAGTGACCTTCGAAAACACAGTATCAATATTACTGGAGGAAGGTCACGTAAAAAGCATGAGGCCCCCCGGAGGGCATGTATGAAGAGGTTGATGTCTGTGGCCGAGGCGAAAGAGGTATGCAGAGGCCGTAGTGTTTGCTGACCGTAGCTCCGTCGTCTCTGACTACCCCGCAAGGGATATGGCGTGAAGCTAAATAAATAAATAATAATAAATATAAAAAAATATCTAGTACCAGAGATTTCTTTAATTCAATAATCATATCATTTATTTAAAGTTGTAGTTTATTTAAGGTTGTTGATGTCCATGTGATGTGACAGACGACAGACGAAGGTTACTGTGATGTAATGTGACGTCACACAAGTGACAGACATTAATAGTTACTTAATGACAGACCTACACATTAATGATGATCAGAGTTCCTCTCTCTGATTGGTTAATTAACTACTGTGAGGTCTAAACTATATTAACTATACTAGTTAGTATTACTATGTTCTAGTAACACGGTTATTCTGTATGTCAAAGTTAACTTAATTGAAAAAGCAAATTATTGTCTTTGCATTATTCTTATAATAAAATAAGGAAGCGACAAAATCTATGTCTTAAATCTTTTTAAAACTGTAACGTACAGGAATACTTAATTTTATAATATATATATTTTGTGATCACAGAAACTGATTACGGATTCCTTTATAACAGAATAAAACATGCGGATTTTGTTTTAACTTTTTGTGATTATAAATTACACTATTGATATAAATTTCTACTAATATTATAATTACAATTATGATATTACAATATAATTGTAATAAATATAATAAAATACTATTTATTACCAGATCTTTGTGATGTATAAATGTTTTTTGTATTGAATTAGTTTCCATCCCACTTTAATAAATCAAGTTAACTCTATTATCCGTTACATTTCCTGACCTCGATGTGTAGTGATATTACTAGGGCCGCCAACAAACCCTCAATTTCGACTTTTCGGGAAATCTCGGGTGCCGTTTGCATATTGAGCGAAGCAAGCCCAGTGTATTGACTCATCGTTTTCCATTGACTTTAATGGGATATCAGTTTTTTGAAATAAAATAAAAAAAAAAATTTTGAAGGACATTTTTCAAGTTTTTTTTTAAAACCATCACCGAATATGTGTCTTTTTAAATTCAAAATTTCATAATTTTCTCTCAAGTAGTTTTTGAGCCAATTCGTGACAAATAATGTAAAAGTCTCCAGTAAAACGCTCCGCTCAATTAATATAACTTGGCTCTAAGTAAGGGTTGCCTACTACTTAATATTCAAATTATTGTATCTGTTATTCGTATGAATATCATTAATGAAACCTTTTGAAAATATTTTATTAATATGATATTACGTGTTTTCTTTACTCTGAGCACTAACGAGTATTATATCTCCGACGACGATGTCGATAATTAAACTGCAATTACTTGTTTATTCCTGGAAAGTATGATACATTAGTGTTTCTGTCTGTGATAAATGTAGAAGAGATTTTTACTGTTATGCTGCTATTAATTGTGAACTGATTCAGGAACCTGCCTAAATAAACACAAAAATAAAAACAAAGTCCTTTTTGCACACTTCAGTGATGCTGCAAAAAACATTTCAATATAGATAATTATACATCCTGCATATATTCCTCATTTTACTTTCTGAGAGTTACTAAACTTTATAATTATCAATACCCGTATTTTCAGTAAACACGGCTGCCCTCAACTAAAACCACTGCAAACTAATTAACCACACCTGCTATTAGATAACCATGCGTCTGTAATTTGACAACATTATACAAATAACGTTCAGTACGTTTATACAATGATGGTTTGTACCGTATTAAATATATTAATAACTGTTTAGAGCAAAACAAACCTACAAACTACTACACTTACGTATTTCATGATGATTATGATATGGATATTTCACTCGTGACTATTAGAAGTACATCTTCTCTGTCAATGAAGGCATATCAGCATAAGCGTTGATGAATTTAGAATTATATAAATTTTAATCTTAACAAAAAATTTAATTTAAAATGTGTAATGTTTTATAATTCAATAATATAATAAGTTGAATTGTTATACATTACGAGTATATAACCATTATTTAGGGTCAAGTTATTTAATAATAACTAACATCGCGGTCAGGAAATAGAAATGGTTATCCGGTTGTCTTGATTTACGTCAGCAATTTTCCATAAAGTATTAGGTTAGGTTAATACCATTGTATGTACTGAATATGATGATAATTTAAATGTTACAAATTTCAACCACAGTAATTAACATTATCTTTGATATATTTAACATATTATTTATTAGTTTTTCAATATTTCGGCAGTACTGCGATATGATTAACGATGAAAATTAAAATCGTATATTTGTATATGAATGTAGTGATTGTTGTATGTTAATTGTTGTTTTACATCATAGCTATATTATTACCATTTTAATTTATAAAACACAAATATTGATGTTGTTATGATTTGATACTAAATTATCGCCATAATTATTAAAATAATTACCACTACATTAGTCAGACCATAGACTATATTGTAAAGGTGTGTTGTGATAAGAGAAGCTCTACCAAGCTAATCATTGATAATTAATGTCAGACACTTGTGTGAAGTGACACTGTACATACACTTACTCTGTGGTCGAACTGTTTCAATGGGACTTGTAAATTAGTATAGCTTCTATTTTGCGCTTTTATGGATCATAAATTACTAATAATAAGCAATATTTTATTATAATCTTGTAATTATTGAAGTTCTCTAAGATCCAATCATCATATATTTATTTTATTACAATTATATATTGTTGCAATAGCTTCATTTAAAATTACATGTAAAATATATTATAAAACTGAGTGTCAATTTATATTTTTTCTTATTTTGCAGTTCATATTACTCGCTTCAGTGGACAAAAATTCTATCAGCAATAAATTGCTACAAGTTTTCAAATATTATTCTGTATATCAAACTTTATAACCTCTTGTATATAAAGGTGTATGTATGTAGAATGTATTACGTGTTGTGTGACATTTAGTATTTTATACTTTCATTAAAATAAATGGAATTAAGAAAATAAGTGATAATTAATATTGAGAATGAAGTAGCCGACATATTATACTTTTGTGATGTTATGTTTGATACTCAAAAGAAAGAAATCAGAACAAAAATAGTGAATACTTATCATTAGTCGTTACTTTATTCTCATCATATTACTGTTTTGTTATAATTTTATATCATAGAATAGTTATAATAGATATAATATTATGACGAATGGTTTCTATCTCAGTGTGTAGTTTGCTCATAATGATCAATAAACAACATGTAACTTGACATATTGTATTACCGACTAACCTACTTACAGATCTCTCTCAACCAGTAGCTCTCAGTTGAAGATGATCCACTGTGTAACCCAGTAACCCGGTACAGTCAAGTAGGAGGTGATCCTCAGTGTGCTGGAAGAATATGTTAAGTTATAGAATATGTTATATATATTAAAGATTGTTTTTACTATAGGTGCCACGATAATAAAAAAATACAAGCTATTTTTAGTCTTAATAACTTTGATTTACAAAATAAAAGGATATTACCAATCGCAAGCATTCACAGGCACTTTCCTCCAAGGTGTGATGATCTCTGTTGAAGGACTTGTCACAGTGGCGGCAAAGCGGGATTTTGCGAAGAACCTTGCAATCTTCATGAGAAAGAAGAAGAGCGTTCGAAAATAATTCGATTGAAACTTGAACATTTGTTATTATTTATTCCTGTACATCTACACAAAGAGGATGAATGTTTTTCGATATTATTTCATTTCTCTCTTTATTTCACAGTTACAAACATATAGTGTGTATTTTCAAACTACATGGAAACTTAGTATTTTTTTGTTAATTGATTTCAATTATTATTTTATTTAATCGATTTTTTCCTTCCATAATAATAAATCAAATTAACGTAACTAAAAACTAGAAATTAATTGACAAATTGATTCTTTGTCATCATTTGATCGTGAGATATAGTCATTGTTATGAACTCTTCGACGAGTGCATTCCAGATACATTCACTGAAAAAGCAATCATGTTCGACATTAGCAGCATTCATCCTCGCGACTCGCACCAATTATTAATTTCAATAAAACAAATATAGCATTTAAATATATTCTTTACAACTATATTATTTATACTATTTGATACTAGTTGATAACCTCCTGTGACACAATAATACCATGTCCTGCTCTATCAAGGAGCACATTAATAAATGTCAGTGAGGTGTCGTGTGAGGAGTCTTAACTCATTCCTTTGTTACTCTCGCGATATCTTGAGTAACTACATATATCATTATTAAGTACATACTTAAAGTATAATAAATCAAAAACCACATTATTAAAATATAGATAATAAAAAATAAACACTACAAATCATAATAATTTTCGGGTCATAACAAAAGCTGTGTAAAAAATGTTGATATTGATTTTCTCTAAATTATTTAATTTTAAGAATAAGAGACGTTGGGTACCTTAAAAATAGCTTCATAAAAGATATTATACTACCATATCTGTTAATAATACAAAAGTAAAATAAATATTTTCTAAAAACATAATTGCTTAGTAGATGTCGAAGAACCGACTTATGTTACAACCGACGACATACAATATAATGTTGTCTCGTTTAGACATAGTGCGGAGTTTTATTTTGTTATAAAATGAAACAGATTTAAGTTTAAGTTATTTTTTTTAATCCAAAGTTTAAAGTTTTTCTGTTCCTCTCTTTACATTCATCTGAGTACAAACTAATAAGATTTGACCTGAAAATAATATCACAATAACATTACTTAATAAATACAATAGTAATGACATATAAGTTGTATTATATCTTATACGATTGTATTGTATTTTTATTTGACTCACAAAATAACAACCCTCGTCAAGATGGATTTGTTAATTGAAAAAGTAATATTCTACGCTTTATATTGTTCAATTTTGATCAAAATATAAGACTGTACTATTCTTTGTAGTATCAATTGGATTTTGTTTCTTTTTTATGTCCTTTTAATAATTGTAGAGAATATTGAAAGTAAAACAAATAATAATAGAACTAACTATTCTCTGATTTATATGTTTATGAATATTAATTTGACTGAAACCGATGTAAGTTAACCCTCTACATAATAACCCTGTATCTAAATCTAACATGAGATCAAACAAGACCCACATTAGAGTCATATTCTATTACACATCTCCTTGACGAGGGTCCTCTCACTAACTGTAATAGTGTACACTCCACGGACTGTTACACATCAAGTCTTTGAGTTGTTTTATATATGTATTAGAGCTAATTATTTGGAACAATTAATTTTCTGGTCTGGGAACACAATTTATGTGATTTATTATACGAGTAGTACGATCATGAATTTTAATTTGTTTAGGATATTTCATTTGACCTTTATGTATGGTTTTGAATAGTTATAACTAACTTAGTATTACTTTTTAAAAGTCTATAATACGTATTGAATGATATGCCCTCTATATTTGATACAGAAACATGATAAGTGGTAGAGGTATAACATACATTTTTATAGATAATCCCCATTTTTACTTTGACGGTAGTTGGGAAGGAACTGATTAGCTAATTAATATATTCGAATGTCGTCCCAACAGTTAGAACACACTTCATGAGTGTTCTGAATATTAAATATGATACACACGGAAATATCTTATTCCATCCACCAGATACATTACACGAATTTTTGCAGAAGAAATTCAGATCACGTTCAGGTTGAATTCTCTTAAATTTGATTATTTTTTTACCCGGAAAAGTTTATTCATATAGTATATACGAGTATAATGTGGGAAAAAAGATTTGAATGTGATTTATTTAGCAGTTTCTTATTTTAAGTCACTTATGCTTTAATAACAGGAATCACACTTCGTATTACTTAAACACTACACAGATACAGACGAAACAATATAATATTATAATGAATAGCTTAAGTTCAAAGTATGTCATAATAATATATATCTTAATGTACATCGCTGTATGTGAGTGAGGTGTGTCAATGTACTGCGGTACAACACGGTGTAGAGCACATTAATATAATATTATAATGAATAGCTTAAGTTCAAAGTATGTCATAATAATATGTATCTTAATGTACATCGCTGTATGTGAGTGAGGTGTGTCAATGTACTGCGGTACAACACGGTGTAGAGCACATTAATATAATATTATAATGAATAGCTTAAGTTCAAAGTATGTCATAATAATATGTATCTTAATGTACATCGCTGTATGTGAGTGAGGTGTGTCAATGTACTGCGGTACAACACGGTGTAGAGCACATTAATATAATATTATAATGAATAGCTTAAGTTCAAAGTATGTCATAATAATATGTATCTTAATGTACATCGCTGTATGTGAGTGAGGTGTGTCAATGTACTGCGGTACAACACGGTGTAGAGCACATTAATATAATATTATAATGAATAGCTTAAGTTCAAAGTATGTCATAATAATATGTATCTTAATGTACATCGCTGTATGTGAGTGAGGTGTGTCAATGTACTGCGGTACAACACGGTGTAGAGCACATTAATATAATATTATAATGAATAGCTTAAGTTCAAAGTATGTCATAATAATATGTATCTTAATGTACATCGCTGTATGTGAGTGAGGTGTGTCAATGTACTGCGGTACAACACGGTGTAGAGCACATTAATATAATATTATAATGAATAGCTTAAGTTCAAAGTATGTCATAATAATATGTATCTTAATGTACATCGCTGTATGTGAGTGAGGTGTGTCAATGTACTGCGGTACAACACAGTACAGAGCACATTAATATAATATTATAATGAATAGCTTAAGTTCAAAGTATGTCATAATAATATGTATCTTAATGTACATCGCTGTATGTGAGTGAGGTGTGTCAATGTACTGCGGTACAACACGGTGTAGAGCACATTAATATAATATTATAATGAATAGCTTAAGTTCAAAGTAAGTCATAATAATATATATCTTAATGTACATCGCTGTATGTGAGTGAGGTGTGTCAATGTACTGCGGTACAACACAGTGTAGAGCACATTAGTACGGTACAAGTCACTTGATTAATCAATTATTATACATATATTAGATACAATTAGAATAAACTTATTGAGCGAAGCGAACTAAGTGAGCGGAGCGTTTTACTGGAGACTTTTTACATACTTTGACACGAATTGGCTCGAAAACTACTTGACGGAAAATTATGAAACTTTGCAATCAAAAAGACACACATTACTCGTAGGTGATGGTTTTAAAAAAAAAAATTAAAAAATGTTGTCAAAAAAAATTTTTTTTTAAATGTCACGTAAAAAAACTAATATCCCATTGAAGTCAATGGGAAACGATGAGACATTACACTGGGCTCGCTTCGGCCAATATGCAAACTGTACCCGAGATTTCGCGAGCGCATCAAGTCGAAATTGAGGGTCTGTTGGCGCCCCTAGTTACTCGTATAATAATGATTTTTACTCTTACAATAGAATAAGATACAGCTATATGATATTTTTAAGTAAATTTAATTTGTCTTAACATTGATAATGAATTAATTTATTATATTAATAATAGTATTTATTATTAATTTACATTTACTAAGAAATAATAGTTATAATTAACAATGACTCATTGTGTTCCTGGAATTATATTATGTTCTGATATTATGTATTGGTGAGGAGTTAAAGTAGCTTTTATATGAAATCCGTCATTATTAATATTATCTATTCATTGTAAAATACTTAAATAGTAATATTATTGATAAAGTATTTTACAAAAAACAGTACGTTTTACTCTATTATTTGGGATCGATGCAATAAATTATATTTTTAATTTATTGGAAATTGGAAAAGTTGGATAACTAACCATTCACTTATATTTGATCCCAGAGTCTCGATAAAATCGATATCTTTTATCATTTTTCGAAGAACTTATTTAGAAAATTTTATTTGTCACAGATAAATATTTGTAACTATTTTATTCTCTAACTTTGTCTAAAACAAAGAACACAACTCTCATTACAATCTAATGCACAATACGCATGTGATATTCCTATTTACAATGACAGTTAGTAATGTTTAATAAACAAGTTACATTTGATTCATTGTGTATTGTACTTGATGTACACAATCTATAACGACCCAATAAATGATGATAAAAAATGACCAGTCAGCTTACATTGATATGTGTATAGTTAAGGTTGTGTTCTGATACATCATTACGATGATGGTTAAGTAGGGAGAGGAGCGTGTACAGTGAAGCTGAGCGTGTATGCGCATAGTAAAGGGGTCCCTTAAACCTACACCTGGGTCGCAAGTCCCAGGCATTGTTTGCGCTCCTCTTCTTGCAACGCGATGAGCCGGGCACCCGCACGGTGAATCCATGGAATGCTAAGAAGCTTCGTCTCTATTTGGAGTAGATTATCTTTAAGATTATTAAGATAGAAGTCCTATGTTATAAGGTAAGATGCAAATGATTGTAAAGCGAACATGTCACAGTCTATATGAAAGTTAAATAAAGTATGAGGTAAGTCATCATTAGCAGTGTTCTAATGAGAGTCATGTATAGTATGTTTGTTCCGCAAAATACTATATTAACATAACTATAATGTATTGGTATATATACTATAATACCTGTATTGTATGAGATATTTTATTTATAATAACAATTTGCATTCTTTCGAATATAAATTATCATTAATTATATAAATTTAAATGAATTACACTCAAGTATTAAGTTAAAAAAAATAAATCAAATATTACCTCAAATATATGTATAATAATATAATTCTTTTTTTAGAAGTTATCTTCGGCTTAGAAAGTGCCAACGATGCTACATTCACTAGCAATATCAGTTATTTGATACAGCAATACACAGATACGATATCTCTGTATATTTGTGAGTATTCGGTCACATTGACTGTAATGGATTACAATACATACATAACAAAATAAACATATTGAGGCTGCCAGTAGGCATTTGGATCAATCATTCATATGATTTAGAAGAAAACAAAATAACAAAAATTGAATTTCTAAACATCTTTACAAATAATATCTATTAGTATGTGATATATGTATATAAATATATCAATATAAATAATAAAGTAAATTATTTATCAGTCAATGTTAATACAATGAACAAACAAACGAATTATATGTATATATCACTTACTAACAGTATAATAGTATATTATATTATTTTCAAATATTGTCCAATCTCCTTTGTACGAGTTATTAAAATGTTACTCATTTTTTTTGTTTCCATTAAAAAATATAAAACTTTTAAAGTCTAAACTTTCTTGATTCAAGCTTTTGATAACTTTGTAAGAACTTTGAATCAAACTTAGTACAACTTAATGCAAACAAAAATCTATCAATATAGTTGATGAAGTTGTAGAAATAGTGTTATCAATTTACAATATAAGTACAAACTTCAGTTAACATAGAAGTTTCTAATAAAGTTATTAAAAATTTTATTGGAATAACTTCATGTCTTGAACCATTTTTCTTTCTAAGATTTATATTCGAACAATGGAGATACATACTGGCGATAGAATCACGAAGGACACCTGCGTCATGCGATCTTTTATATTCTGAAACTACGTCAATTTAAGCTTAGGAAATTTAATTATATAAAACTTTATCATCAGCGAGAATCAGTATTAGGCAACCGGAATATTGCTATAAAATATTTCATGATATCAATATTATGAATAATTAATAAGTAATTACGAATAAAAGTATGAATGTCTAAATAGATCTAAACAAATATGTAAATTAGGTAAAAGTTACATTGTTTTATGATTATTTAAATAATATAACATATCCATATAATTTATACCCGGCACTTAAATTAATAAATACTTATATTCCCGCAGCAGTGAGACCAAACTTTTTAAGTCCGAGAAATATTAATGGATAGAAAAATTAATTAATTCGAAGCCACTGCTCCCATTAAAATTATCTTGCTGATATTTGGAGCACGTTCAGCTTAAAATTAGTAATGATTTGATTATTTGCTTCCCGAGACTTCAAAGTGTTATTTTATTATATCATATTTTAATTAAATTTGTTACTTTTTTATTCACAATAAGCTTATAACATAACATCAATTATTATTTTCGTAATAAGTTTTAAAATATGAATATCAATACAATATGTAAAGCAACCTGGTTATATAAATATGAACAGTAGTTCATATATATATAATTATTTTCATTGGGTACACGTATTTGCACTTAGTTGACTGTAAATAACATATATTATAGATAACACTTTGAGTTGAGATGATTGGTGTTTTATATCAAGAAACAATCTCTTCACCGATAGTATTATAAACGTTAATACATTTTAGTTGTTCCTAGCAATATGACTATATGTGACTTGAAAATTAGTCTATTTTTCTAAAAAGCTTAAATAACTTTAGTAATCATAATGATGTCATATTGTAAATATGATCTGAGTTTATACCTTGGCTTAGTTAGAACAATTGTGTATTATAATAACATTGTATATGTTATTATATAACAGATACTTCACCTGAAGATAAAGCGATGCTAATGCAGATCATTGTCTCTTAGATTCCGTTATAGTTTAGTTAAAGGTTTAAATTTGTTTACTGATTCTCTTTTAGTAATTAATATAATCAAATTATTGATTTACAATTTTAAATTTTGTACATTTATATTGGGCAATATATAGATTAAAAAAATTTTTTTTTTGTTCATCAAAAGTTTCACCTTCTTATATCTCATGGACATTTACAAAAAGAGTTTTATTTAGTTTTAAGAAAACTATGGATTATAAATTGATAACATCGAATAAAATTTATTATAAGAATGATAATAATAACTTTTTTGTTTGTATTTATTATGTTATAAGTGCTTATTGTATTTAGAAATATATTATTACATCCCATGTTAAACTATTCCATACACACTACAATAAAGGAGAAATAATATAGCCGTTGTTAGAATCTTACTCAGAGTAACTTATGATCTTTACTTGTGTCTTAAGTGACAAAAAATATTTATAAGAATCAAGATCTTCAAACTAAAATCTAATTCTGTCATAGTGTTACAGAAATACGTGTAAAGAACAAAAATCTATTTATTTTATCAAATTCTATTATTAAGTTTCAACTAAAACTTCTAATTAAATAATATTAAATGAAGGTGTTCTTAAGTCATCGATTAACCTTAGAATGCTAGTTGTCCCTAGCTAGCTAGTCTAGCTCGTTCCTCAGCAATGGCAGCAACGTGAGGCGAGTCGTCTTCACTTGCCGAGAGGCTCAGCGTCAGCATTTGATATTCTGCACTTTTATCATGGGAAATTGAGTTGGTGGATATTATATGTAAGCATAGTCAGAAACTCTAATTGAAAAAAAAATTATAATTACTTCAGTTTTATCTTCTGTTATCACCCTGGTCAATACCCGAGATCCAGTCAGAAAACGACAAGTAGGATCCACTTAAAAATAAATTATAGATACATAAAAATGTAGTATAATGCTAAAATCTTAAGAAATAATTGCATGGTTTAGAATTGTTTTTTTTTATTACTACTATTTAAAATAGGTTTGTAGATTAACGATGTTTAAAATTATTTGCAAATTTATTTATATTCATATGACACATTCCAGTTCACGGATATGCTTATAATATTTCCCCCTTTCTTACAATTTATTTAATCAAACCGAGTTACTGATTGTACTTTAGTCAAGATTCACATTTCAGTATAATTATGTTTTTATAACCATAAAGACATAAGGATGACAACCGATAAGCTAAATACAATCAGCACTAAGGTCGTTTGATTATTTTATAGATAAGTAAATGTAACGATGTAAGAACTCAAGAAAATATTATGATTAAATTGTTGCGTGCATGCTTTTTAACTTAAATATTAGAAAATGAACTTTAATATCGACTCTTATACTATGCTATGGTATTTGACATATTGTTCAATAATGAAAAAACATATTTCGTTAAATTGTTTGAAGAAAATTTGTGTGAATTCTTGGATTTATTTGACCTTAAAATGAACAATTGCGGGTAAACTAAATGTATTTCTGAAGAATTTCATATTAGTTATAGTTCATTTAGTGCACAAAAGTATGAAGGAGCTGTCTTTGTTACAAACCAATGAAGTAACTACTGGAGAGACGAGACTTATTTAATGATATTGCTTCAAATTTATAACAACTGCGGTACAAAGTAAACTGTGTGAGAATGTTCCTTTACTCTGCCGCTAGCAACGATTGTATTATTGCAATTTTATTTATATGTTGTTTGTATAATTTAATATTTTTAAATAAGCTTTTTGGAAGATATTTATTTATGGATTTTTATAGATTTAGTTTAGTTTACTATTAGTACGTTGCTTATCATCTATTGGTGAAGGTTAAACTCTGTCTTATCTTCGTGAAGGTTTAACATCTTATTACTAACTTAACACCAACACAGTATAAACTGATCTTTATCAAGATCCTTCAAGATTTTGGAACACTATAAGTAAATAAATGTTACCAATATATTTATTTTCATTGCTAAAGCTATTGAAGCTTAACTAAGTATATCTTAAAACTCAACCTTAATACTAAGTTATATGATTCTGATAAACATTTATTATCTTTGGTAACTTATACAGTGAAGTAGATACAATGTAATAATATGAAATAGATATTTGATATTTTATAACTTTATTGAGAGATCAAAATTAACAAATAATACTATTTTATATATTTTGTTAGTGTCATATGAAACATAGACTATGTCATTTAATAAAATTAATGTATTTAGATAAAGTACTGTAAGTATAATTTACATTTACAATTATAAAATGAATCTTAATTAGTTTACTTCATATTAGCTTATAACTTACTTAAGTATAAGCGATTATTATACAATATTCATTTGTATTTTTTTACGACAAAAAATATTGATGACGATATTAATCACTAAAATATAATGATATTAATAATAATCTAAAACTTTTTATTTGATATAATATAATATATCAGTATAATATCCCACACACAGCTGGTGCAGACCGCAGCTCTGATTGCGGTGCTTAAGTAGTGCTGATGAGACACAGACCGTACAAGTAATTTCCTTGTAAACGACACTTGAGAAATGTTAATAAATATTCATCCTTCATTTCAAAACATGCTGTGTTTATATTTTGTATGAATTATATTTTTATATTATATATAAAGTATGTTTCTATTGTTTAAACAGAAAACGAAAAGTAACTAATAATTCATCCACCAAATAA
The DNA here is from genome assembly GCA_918358865.1 of Melinaea marsaeus rileyi. Taxonomy (NCBI): domain Eukaryota; kingdom Metazoa; phylum Arthropoda; class Insecta; order Lepidoptera; family Nymphalidae; genus Melinaea; species Melinaea marsaeus. The sequence continues at coordinate 3,914,553 of OU911094.1, forward strand.
ATAAAAAATTAAAGAAACAATTTCTTTGTTATTTTATACGTAAAAGTCTCAAAAATCGTTCTTAATGGTTTTTATAAGTAGCACTGAATTTAACAAATTACAAAGCAGTCCGCGTTTGAGACTCACAAAGACGTGTTCACATCAAATTATACTAAAACAAGTTCAAAACAAATTACTGATCACTTTACAACATTACTTTGAGATACCAAAAAGACTTTTTTTTCTTATAGGAGGTGTTCTTTATCAAAAGTTATATATTATAGTTAATTTCAGTATCGTCTCGTAGACGTAGAAACAGTCGTTGAATATTTTTATTTAAATCAACATAATGATATATTTATTTTAATCATATAGTGAATGTAAGTGGATGATATAAAAAAATAGGATAAATAGAAATATATCTCAACTTGTCTCCAAAATTCCTTCTAAAAAGTTGAGGTTGCTTACACTTCTTTATAACACTCAGTCACCGTCTCGCGTTTTTCCTTTCTTTTATTTTGATATCTTTGACGAGGTATCTCCACGAGCTAGTCATAGATTGTACTAAAAGAATAAAACGTACCTGAAACAACAAGGTGTTAAAGTTTCTTTAATTAAGAGGAAGATTTATTTGAAATTTATTTTCATATTTTACTCTAAAATATGCATGTAATGTAATATCTTTATTCTATGAAATTGAAATGTACTTTCCTTACTTTTAAATAAAATATTTTTTACATAAAAGTAACGTTATATCGTACTAAAATATACTTCTAGTTATGTTTCAGAAGCGTGATGTACATGAGCAGACTTGTTGCTTTCCAAATTACTTTCACCCAATTAGCTCGGATAAACCAAAAAGGTTGTAAATAAAACAACCTTTCTGTCTCAAACAAATCTTCTGTACAATCACTCTCTTGTGGATAATTTTTCTGATTATAATTATAAAAAATAAGTGTAAAATCAAAATACTTTTTGATAATGTTTAGATACATACATAGTGCAATCAAAACGAACAAATATAGACTTATCAAAGAGTGTGAGAATTAATTAACGATAAAATAAAAAAAAATTATGGTATTACAAAAACACAAACTTTTAAAAAATTATTTAATCAACTATAGTAAGCTAAAAACAAAATTAAATAAACGTTAATTTTGAATTACTTCTGCTCAGAGATCTATGATTTACATAACCGCGATACAAGTGATGCGCCTGACGCTCTAACTGCTGCCTAGAGCGAAGTAATGTCGAACTCGATAAGGCTCATTGACAAACAACAACTGCCTGTTTAATAAACCTGACAAACAGATAAAACTTACAAGGGTATTGAAAAAACTATGTTTGATATCTTCATATAAATCAAAAATATTTTTTATATACATTTATGACAATAACCTTAATATTCAACCAAACATCAGAACAATCGAATGAATAGAAAACCTAATCATTTGTTAACATTAAGTACATTATTATATTCAATAGCTCTGCTACTCTACACATTAACTGTATTAACTATCGCTGCATATTTTAATAGTCAAAGTATCCATACCTTTAAAGTTTTTATAACTTTTATTTTTACGAACGTCAAGTAAATGCATGCAAACTGGGTTCATTAGGAATTTTAATCTCCAATATCAAGAGTCTGCATTGCATACAAAAAACTCATTAAGACTGGATTCGTTTTTTATAAGACGCTCTTTTTACTCTTAACTATACTGCAGTGGAAAATTGATATGAAATTCATTTTCTCTGAAGCCATTCTATTGGAGGTTTGAAGATTACTTTAAATTCCTTTCTAAACAAGTAATAGAGAAAATTTACAAACTGAGTGTCAAGAAAGTATGAGTCCTATTAAAGTACGTACAATATTTAAAATAATTATATATACATAACAAACGTAGTCTCTAGAGTTGGAATACTTGAATGCTAAGTGCACTACATATCTATTTTAGGTCCATTTTGAATCTCAAACTTACAAACATAGTATTGTAATACGAATAATTCACAATCAGTGAAGCGTATTGTGATACGTACATGTTGTATACCTCCTTGTATACAGTATAATATTAGTTTTAATGTTATTTTGTTTCTGTACTGATTTGTTTAAAATAGAGAATATATTGTCATTATTATTAATAATGTTGTTATAAATATTACATTATCTCTCTTGAGTTCTACATAACATGGTTAATATTTTTACTAAGATTTCAATAAGAAAATATATGGTATGCTGTATAAAAATTGTAGTAAAACTTCATTATGCAGTATAAATTTAGTTTGTAATATTAATAATAGAATTGTTTTTTTTTTCTTATCTCTTTATCAACATCTTAAAATAATTGATAATAAGATATTTCTAAACTTAATTTAATTATAAGCATCTAGACAATTTTATCTTCATCGTTGCAAAGGTTATCACTCTTATAAAGTTAAATAAATATTTCGAATATTCCATATACACTATCAGTCTGCCATCTAGTAACAGTTAGCAATACTTTTTTTTTAGAAACGTACAGAGAAGTGAGGGTGAAAATAATATCAAAGACTAATCTAATGTGTTTTACAATTGCTCTATATATTATTTTATTGTCAATATTAAAATTATCAACAAAATAAAATGTACGTGTTTGTATTACTTTTTTATTATTTCCAAAAAGAGTTTCCTCTGTTCCGTGTAGTGTCACGTTTCAAACCCTAATAATATTTAAGTGTTCAGTAACTTGGTTGATCATTTACAATATACTTTTTGTTTCAAATAATATCACTACCCTTAAGATTATTTTTTATATATTTCTTATGTTCATAGTGTCATAGTCTGAGCGTTTTACTATTTTTATATATATCAACATTGATAACACACGAGATGAACAATTGGAGCTGAAGAAAACGAAAATAAAGAATTGGGTATTTGTATAATATTTGGTTTTAAACGTGAGTCCTTTACTTGGTGTAAGATGGTGTGTTATTGTAGTTGTAGTTGTTGTAGCGGATGTAGTGTAAATCTCATTAACTTATTGCATTACCTTAAATAACGAACTTCGTCAAGAAATAACATATTTTATTCTCTAACACATCAGATATTAATTAAGTAACCGTCAACTAATAATAATTAAAAATAATCTTAAATTCGGGGTTGAATCGGGGGCGGTTTCCATTTAACAAATTTAAGAGAATAACTAAGGAACGTTTGTGTGCAAAAGGATACTACAATGTATCTGAATACTTAGAGGACAATGCACCGTGGGTATGAAGCGATCGCTGCCAGGCTGCTTCAAGATTATTTACTTAGTATTGTAATGTATTTATGTAATTTAGAATTTAGGTACAAATTAAAAAAAAAAATCATGACAATCCCGCTGAGTTTCTGTAGCGAAAAATAATTTAAACAGATCTGAGATTAGGTTTGTTTGAATGATTTTTCCGAGCTGGTGGTAGCGTGGACAATGAAAAAATGTTTTATATGAAACTTATTTTCAATAAAGATTTTTGATTTGGTTTGATTTGATTTGAAAAATAATAAATATGAATGTTAAGAAATGTTAATCAACCTGAAGGTCTATTGTTAACTATTAACTATTTATTACAAAACACAATACATTATAAACACAATCAGTGTCTCTAAATGCTAAATCCTTTATCTTGTTGCTTCAATAATGTTTTATTCCACTCAGTCTGTTGGGACCAGGAGGAAACAATATGAGATATATAACAATAAAAGAAAGGATCTGCGAAGACTTTAGAAGACTTACAAGACAACAACCTGCAATACAATGCAATTGTAAGATAGTAATATGTTGTAAGAAGTTCATTTTGTTTTATTATTGTTTAAAACTGATTTAGTTTCTTACTAATAAAAAAACCTTAGTGTTCTATTTATGAAGTAATTATAAATACGTCGTATGCTTCATTTATCTGAATTGTATTCGTATAATAACTTGATACACAATATCTACGTTTTGTTTTTATTAGTTTTATAACTGATACGATCTAATGAGTTAAAAAAATATTAAAAAAAGAATTCTAAATACAAATATGATATGAATAATATGAAGGGCAAGAAATAAAACTAAAATTAACAAATTGATTTTCACTTTTGAAGTTAGTTATTTTATCCAATATAAGATTTTTATATAGATTCAAATATATCTTAAAAAGTTATATTTAGACACAATCATGAGTTTTAATATTTAAGGTTGTGTTATCAATGAAGCTTATACTCATAAGGAGATGTGATGATGATGTGACTTATAGAATTAAATCAACGATTTTTAGTCAAAATGATTTTAAGGCTCTTTTACTGGATCCATACATTTATTTAATATTATTCTAAGTGGAATGAGTTTGTACTTAAAGAAGTCGTGAACTGACAATGATAACAAACTGAGGTCTCAACTGATTTAAAAGTTACTAAGGTTTTAGTACATCAAATACATCGATGTTGTAGTAGCGACCTACATCATCTAGTTAGATAAGTTTACCTACTTATAACTCAACGTATATTGTGTATTGGAAATTATAGTTATTTTCGTTTTTTGGCTACCACTATACATACTCGTAATATGTAGAATATAATTAATTTTCTAATACTTGTTCAGTCAAACGCAAAGTCTTTATTTGTTGTGTTCTGTTGTCGATGTCAATGTCACGACTCAATTCAACAAGAGACAGAAAATACTATTTATTGTAGAATAAAATAAATAATGAATACAATGTTATTATACTATGAATAGGTTACTAACAAAGTCACACTAAATAGAATTTAATTTATATATATTTATTATATTAACTACTACTACTACTACCACTACTACCACTGCTACCACTACTACCACTGCTACTACTGCTACTACTACTACTACTATTATTGCGACGGTTTGTTTTAATTTAATTTATTCTGTTTAAAAATTAATTTATTCTATTTAATTTATAAAATTATAATAATATATTTAAATACTAATTCGATTTAAAAAAAATGTGAAAATAAAATGTATTTAAATAATGTACGAATCTGTTCAGATTGTATACAAATGTAATCACATACAATTCAGCAGTACTTTGTCATAGTTTCTGATATTCAAATAAATGTGCTGAGCTAACTGAAGCTAAATGAGTAAAATAATTCTCCAAACGTTGCCATAAATGAAAAGCAATTTTCTATTGTTCAATTCAGTGGAACAACAACGCTCAACAGTATAGAATAAGTCGCACGTTGCCAATAGAATATAGCAAAGGATGATCAAATAAAACGTCTAAAAATTCAATAGCAAGAAAATATAGCATGGTATATGAAAATATACTGCTGATGTTTTGTAGATTCGTCTCCATTATACAAATATATTTTATTCATTGTACAACATTTGTTGGTTATTTTACATATATGCATAGATTTGAAGGTTTTTTCTAATCTATAAGAACAAACTCTTTAAAATAAAATAATTCAAAAGCAATTGACGACGCATAAAAAGTTAAAATAGTATTCATAAAGTTCATACAGTAATTAAGTTAAATCTTAAGAATAGAGATTTAAACCTTTTTTTAAATTTAATTACAACAATTCATCTTATTATGAAATATATGACCCCTCATGAAAACCCTATAAATATATCTATAGGGTTTTCATGAAAGGTTGTGTATACATTTTTTTTATTAACTACTTGTAAGTCCACCTGCTACTGCACTCAATTTAGGATTTAATTCATTCACTATCATCATTTCGTTTCACTGGAAACTTTCTACCTTGACATATCTTTATATTTACATTTGTACAATTTTACACCGGTTTCATTTAGAAGATATACATAATGAATCGTTTGTGTTTCTCACTTTTTCACAAGGTGTTTAAAATTTTAAATTTTACAAAATAATGACGTTGAAGTTGAGATACGTGTCGGCCATTAGCACTACCGGCCATCAATATCATCAGCGACGATCACTCACTAGTGAAGTGGAAGTGATCAATTTGCAGCTACGTTTAACTGATTGAATTGAATACAATGAAGACTACTACTGACAGACGGAATCATTCATATATTGTTTTTATTTACATTTTATTTTAAAACATATCGAGCTCGAGCTCGCAAGTTCCAATTGTAATCGCCTTGAGTCATTTTTTTTTATCTATAAAAACGACATTACTCTAAATTATAAGATCATTTTTAGACATCTTTTTTAATTAATTGTTTTTGTCTGTTGAGGTTACGACAATCTTCTGCAACAATCCTTATGGTATGTTATTTTTTACATAGAATATAATAACGAATAATATTATCTGAATCAAAGTGGGTGTAAATATACAGAATATTAATTAAAATTACTGTATGTACAATATAACTAATGCAGTATTGTTTAAATTTCTTTATAAACTATTAAATATTTACGATACAAATATATTTTGATTGTTAGAATGTAGAATATAAGTAAAATGCAGTTTCAAGACACAGTGGTGACACGTCCTTCGATATTTACCTGTTGTCTTTATTCTAACTTTTATTCGATGCTGCCGCTGGAAGAAAATGTTCAAACATACAAAATTTCCATGTTTCTGATTGAGTTTGTTGTATGATTAGAAATGTTATTACATTTTACAATAATATGTAGTTTAGTATAATATTAAGAAAGTTTTGTTTCGTAGAAAAATATAATAATGAGTTTTATTAATTACTATTTTAATATTTTCAATTCTAACAGTTTAAAAAAATAATGTTTTAAATCATTTAATTTAACTTAAATACTTACTTAAATAAGTAAGATGTTGCGCTGTAATTAGAATAAATTAAAGTGTAACCAAGAAGATACAAGGACGTACATAGGATTAAGTTATCTTCTAGTTATCTCAGCAGATGGAAACAAGACTCGTATCTACGATGAATGTTCTGCGGTAATGAGCTTTTATAAAACGTAAGAGCAGCTTACGCTAAAAGCATGTGTAAGTTTAAATTTTTTATATTCTAATAAATAAATATTCATACTAACATATCATACAACACAGAAATATAATAAACATTTTAAAACCTCACTATGTTTGATCTTATTTGCAGATTGAGATGACAATATTACAATATCTGTCGAGGGTTTGATCAAAGACCTGATTGCTTCTCTTTGATAATGACAGTTCATACATAACTTAAACACATCTGTTTATGACATTTGGATAAATAAACTTATCCAAGTTTGCTATCGTCAAAATTCATAGAAAACTATTTAATCGTTTATTTCATTAAACAGGAAATACATATTTATTCTTTATTAATGAAAGCCATAGAAAATATGAATTCTATATTAAATGTTGTTTCTCAATAACACTGAGACTTGGACTTTCAATAACATTGAAGCAGGTATTAACTTTAACTTTAAGGCTTCTTTAACAATTAATATTAATATTATTAACTATTATGACAACAATGTATGTAGTACATGGTAATAATATAACTCAATACAACATTCTCAACGTCTACTCGAGTTATTAATATATAGTGAATACCTCCTTCTGTATGTATATTATGAACAATGTAACTGAGTACAAATAGTGTTAATTGTAGATTTTAAAAGTAACTAGAGGCGTAGGAGCGCGAACCGGACCTCGAATTTGACTCGCTGCGTTCCCAAAATTTCGGTAGAGTTCGGCAAATTGAGCGAAGCGAGTAACCCATCTTCAATTCAGCGTTCAAAGCTGAAACCGACAGGCAAAAAATATAGAATGATTCACATAAGATTTTTTTTTTACATTGAAGTCTATGGGACTGTAATTTTTTGGTGATTATTCTTCAACGACATTAGTTTTTTTCCCCTTTTTTGACCATTGCTAAAAATATGCAAAATTTCATGAAGATCGGTAAAGCCGTTTTCATGCCAACCCCGGACATGGATTGCAGAAAGTCTCACATGGAGCGCTCCGCTCGCTTCGCTCAATAAACGTGTTTAAAATGATAAACATCTTCTTTGTTTTTTATGTAATTTGAATTTGCTTAAAAAAATAATTCAATGATTGGACACATTTTTGAAGACTTCGCTGACATTGAACATACTCGTATGTTAGATAATATTAAGAACTTGAAAAAAAATATATTATAAAGTTAATTTTAGTAATTGACAATATAATATTATATTTAAATTGAATATCATTACTTAAGACATAGTAATGACATATAAGTTGTATTATATCTTATATGATTGAATTTATTTATTTATCTTCCTCCAGTATCATAGATACTGTGTTTTCGAAGGTCACTCGAGGCCTCCCCCTGCCTCTCTTACCGCTCGCTTTTCCTATATAAATCTTTTTAACCATTCTTTCATCACTCATTCGTTCTACGTGCCCAAACCACCTGAGTACGTTCTTCTTCATTCGATCAGTTAGACTGCGGAGTCAGTCTAACTGATATTCTGCGAAGAGATCGCATCTCCACAGCATTCATCTTTCTTACATTCTTCTTCTGTGTTACCCACAAATGTTTGATGTTATATGATTGTATTGTATTTTTATTTGTTTCACAAAATATCAACCCTCGTCAAGATGGATTCGTGAATTGATAAAGTAATATTCTACGCTTTATATTGTTCAATTTTGATCAAAATATAAGACTATACTATTCTTTGTAGTATCAATTAGATTTTGTTTCTTTTCTGTATCCTTTTAATAATTGTATAGAATATTGAAAGTAAAACAAATAATAATACACCTAACTATTCTCTGATTTATATGTTTATGAATATTATTGTAGTAGATATTAATATGAATGTGACTGAAACCGATGTAAGTTAACCCTCTACATAATAATCATGTATCTAAATCTAACCTGAGATCAAACAAGACCCACATTAGAGTCATATTCTATTACACATCTCCTTGACGAGGGTCCTCTCACTAACTGTAATAGTGTACACTCCACGGACTGTTACACATCAAGTCTTTGAGTTATTTTAGTACTCCGTGTGTGTGTTATCATTGTATATGTATACAGACACACACATGGTAAATGTTCATTGTTGGGGATATTTAGTATTAAATATTTTGTTACTTGTTTTATTTTAAATTAAAAATACAGTTATAGTTTTTGGTACCTAGGTTGATATGCTTCTCTGCTTTATCTTTATTCAGTCAATTTGAAACTTTGCTTAGTACATATGTTATAATAATGTGTGAAAAATAACAATGTAATGTTTTAAGAAAATACGGTTTTTTATTGATATAGATGATTATATATTATTTTATAAGCAAACCGGACGGGGGAAAAATTTTAACAAAAAAATTCCACTTTATTTTTTTACGGAAGGAAGAAAAATGTTCGCCTAATTAATTTATTTGAAAGTTATCCCAGTGCTTAGAACCAACTTCATGAGTATTCTGAATATTAAATATAATACACACGGAAATATCTTATCCTATCAACAAAGATACTTTACACGAATTTTTGCGGAAGAAAATCAGATCACGTTCAGCTTGAATTCTCTTAAATTTGATTAATTTTTTACCTGGAAAAGTTTTTTCATGTAGTATATTCGAGTATAATATGGGAAAAAAGATTTGAATGTGAATTTTAGTTTCAGTTTCAATCGCAGTTTCTTACTTTAAATGACGTATTAAGATATTAGAAACATTTTAAGAGTAATTTCAATTTGAGTGGTCGTGTACTAGTAACGAGTTGAAAATATAAATTTACCCACATTTAGATAATTGTAATATTCCGCTATTGTTATTCGTATACCATAACGATTCAAAATCTTTTTGTTCTTAAGTTTTCAAATAACTCTAATTATGTTATATTTCATAATATCTTATCCCGTAAACACGGAGCAGGAACAAGATTAGACCCTCGTGTATGTTATAGCGGCGAGCTCACTTTACTGGGTCGTTAGGTTATAATTTATTTTTGGTTTTATAATTCTATAAATTTTTATGACTCCCGACGTTCTTACTTCTCTAATAATGTTGAAACGAGGAAATATGTTCCGGAGCATTTCTGTAAGTCATTTGTTAATTTGAATTTTATGAAAGCATGTTTTCAAGTTTTTTTTAACCTTTATTTTTATTACTTGCTATAACTTTATCCTTACTATTCGTTATCATAAAAGAAGGGTTTATATTTTTTTATATGGTGGCAAAGTCTAGCTTTAGACTACAACTCATTTATGTTATTAATTTTTGGCAGCGTTATCCTCTTACAAGAGATCAAACTTCAGGCGTTTAATGCGGATTGTGGGAGGGATAAATACTCTCAGTCATATTCTCCTTCATTTGATAATCAGATATGCCTGTCTAAATATTTAGATACATAAATTTCAAAATTATAAATGTATTTCTTTTTAAACTTCTAACAAATCTCGTCAAGCACAAACGCTACATACCTCTACTAGCGACTTTCATTGTAAGTAACAACTATTACTTAGATGTTGGTTGAACGCAGACTAATCTTCCTCTGCACAATATTATGTAATAACATAGAATACGATGTATTATATTTAAATTCGTAAATCTTCAATAATTACAAACAAAGTACTTTATAATATCATGACTTTAATATATTTGGAATTGAGCTTACAGTTAAAAAATATAAAAATAACTATTTACTTAGTTTATCTGTGTTATGGCAGTCACCGAATTGTAGTTGATTGTTACTTTTTTCTCCAAAGAAAATTAAAATGCGATGATCCAGCGATCTTCATTCATAATACCAAAAATCACTATCTGCATTTTATCAGTACTGATTTCAATACTTCAGATTTTTGATTAAATTCCAAGGTATAAAATCAGTAAAAGTCTTATAAATGATTTAGTTTTAGATCTACTCACACATACTTTCATTTATTTGATTCAGTTAACAATATCAAACGATCCTTACTATATAATAACGAGCTAATTGACTCTGTATGCACGCGCATCACTTATCACCCACAAATCACACAATAATGTGTAATACATCAAAAAAAAGCTATTGAATCAGGCTACAAAATAGGGTGGGTGCAAACCTCATACGTGACCTTTGACCCTTTGCGGCCCGAAGGGCCGGGAAGTTCCCTCGTAGTCTATATAATTGTGTATCCTGTGTCCTGATTATACGTTTAATGTGTGACTTTCAACTAATTATATTAATTTTATTCAAAAATTATCAAAATATATATATTTATTAATCATAAACACCGAGGGACTGTTATTATAAAATCATATAATTAATAGTTCCTGTGACGTCATCGTCAACGTCAGGTACGATACAATAACAATATTGATACATAATATATATATATATATATATATATATATATATTTTATATGATTTACAAAAGTTTTGTAGATTAAATATTAATATAATGTTCAAATTTAAAAACATTGTGATTATAAATGCAATTATTTCAGAAGTGTTATATATTTAAACGAAGACCTCTTATACTTGTTTAATCTGTAAGTGTTATTTATATAATACTTATGTAATGTATGTGTTATTCTAGTCAGTGGATGTTACAGGGCGTTAAAGAAATAATTTCTTTGTTATTTTATGTACCCAGAAGTCTCAAAAATCGTTCTTAATGGTTTTTATCAGTAACACCGAATTTAACAAATTACAAAGCAGTCCTCGTCTGAGACTCACAAAGACGTGTTCACTACAAATTACACTGAAACAAGTTCAACACAAATTACTGCTCACTTTAAAACATTACTTTGAGATACGAAAAACGATTTTCTTTCTGTTGTATCTTGTGAGAGTTCTTTATTAACAGATATTACTCTCAGTAGCGTCTCGAAGATGAAGAATTAATCGTTGAATGTTTTTTATTTAAATCGATATAATGATATATGTTTTTTTAAGGGCAGGAGGGACTTCATCAGTACTCATCTTGTAAAAGATTTGTGAGGAGGAGGGTGAGAACAGAGAAATCACAAGTCCTTCTTTTAATCAGTTATTTAATTCGCGTACGTTTAAATCAAGAAATATATAGCAATATAAGTAATATACAGTTACAGTAACACAATATTATTGTAATTAGGATACTAAATCGTAAAATGCCTCGGATTCAAAGCGATCACAAGCGCGGTCTGCGGGTCCCGTCTCGAAAAATGTGATTCAAGATGGCGGTCTTCGTTACCATCGACAATGACGCTTTGCTAGGATGACTTTGACAAAAGCTGACCTGACCCTTGACACTGACAGATGTGCCGCCATATTTCTTAATACTAAAATCAATAGTGAATAGCACAGAAACGACCAACAGACAGCACTTTAATAATTTAATGTATCTTATTTAATGTACTAAGTAATGATACATGTACTGTGAGTAAAGTTTATAAAGGTTATAATAATTTTGGTATTTTCATACAAAAGAATATTTAATATATCTTAAATATTAATGTCTTTTGATATATTTATTATAATAATTGAGTGATTGTGGTATTTCATTAAAGCGTCTAATTCCTTTATCTTTGGTAAGTGTAATAGTGATGTATCTTTAAACACACATGTATTTTGTGACACTCACATACAGATTGGGTGACGTCAGTTTATTCATCTTCACGGTTTTGTATTAGACTAAATCTGTTAATAAGAAAATATTTCAACAAACCCACACGATAAGGCCGAATATTTAATATAAAATATATATTCCAATTTAGATTTTTAACTTTATTTTAATAAGTATATGTTTAGAATATTTTTGATAAATTTCACATCATTTCTAAGGTTTTTTCTTCTATATAATTTCCGTATCAATGAAACAAACATTCACATAAATATTTATTTAAATACTTGTTTGATAAAAAATATTAATAAAATATAATAATTGTCTTTGGACTTAAATTGATACGCTGCTTTGGAACAGATTGTTTATCAAGAGATCAAAATAATCTGAGCTGCGGAGGTTTATGAACTTAAACTTAAACTATAGCAGGATTCCATAATATAAATTGAAACAGAAACACACAAAGCAGCTTTGAAAAACAATTTTATTAATTAATGCTTATAATTTATTTACATGTATATTCTGAATATCAAATTGTAAGCAAATTACAATTGTAATATATTTTTTATCTGAGTTGTAAAAAATTATAATAGTCTTGGTGATAACAACTTAACGAATATCAATAATATAACATACCAACACTATTACATAGTATATAATTGGTAAACTATTGTGATGTCTAACTAAATCTTACATGATATACGACCCAACGACGAATTCGGTTGATTTATCATTATACTTACATAAGTGAGAAATCAAACAGGTTTTGTATATTATATTATGTAAATTAATTAAATAATAACTTTTATAATAATATACTTTATTATTATATTGTTTATTGATAATTCATGAACAATTTTATTGTCATGATACAATGGGTTCAGAGTACATTTAATATTTACGTTTTTTACTAAGCTTCTGAGCAGAAACTACAATACATTTAGTTAAGTATATCTTAAGATTGCAATTTTGACCAAACAAAGGAATTTAATCAAACTAATTTCTTTTATTCCAAATCCTCCTTAAATGAAGAAACATTATTAAAAGAATTCTTCCAGAAACTGTCTACAGTCTTGATCTTGACAAGATTACAACAAAACATTGTTACTTTACAACTATTATTTATTGAGTTTAGCAATTTAAATATACCTGTAAATAGTTACATGTTATGTAAATATCTATACAGAAACAATAATATTTAGGAACGAATACAGTAACAGCGACACTGTAGTTATTCGTTAACATGTTATCTGATAGTGATAAACCTCTGCAATTGTTTATAAATTAGGACAAGCATTTATTAATCATAGTCAATTATAGCACGAAAATCATCTCGCGAGACGTCCATTGTTATTAAAAAAAGAGTGACAAATAATTTAAAAATGCTACACATAAGTAGGCATGAACAAGTCACTTATATAACTTTATACATCTTTAATTAGTTATCGATTGTCCAACAATAATATACTTTATAAATAAAAACGCTTCAAGCTACGTTTAAACGAAAGCCTCTATATCCAAGTAAATGACTTACAAACAAAAAACAACAAATTAACAACTTCGTTAAAAGACTGATATTCTGATTGAAATTGGAACAATCAATACAAAAGTACGTATTACTAACAGCAGGTCGTCTTAGAAGATTTATTTAATAAGTTCCAATTACTCAGTAATAACATTAGTTTTTTTGACTTTACAATTGTTTTCACTATTACGTTCTGTTCATTCTACTAAATTGAACTATGAATATTTTTAATATTTGTATACTAATATTACAAATACTCACTTCTTTATAAAATTGTGTTTTTTTTACCCGATGCAGATGCAATTTAGTAACTAATAAATTAATATTAATAGTCGCTAGCGGCTGTCAGATCTGATTGATTGAATGGCGCTGGTGGCATTAAATTCTGTATTTTATATTACACTAAATTACACATCGCTAAAATAAAACAATACTATAGTATATATCAGGATTTTCTTACAACAACGAGAGTGATAAAAAATATGAAAAATATTTTATTTTCATAATGTAACTATCGCTACCTGATGTTACATCTTGGATTGAAGCATTATTTTATATTGTTATTATTATTCACAGTTACGTGTAATGTACTCTTTTAAGACATTATTATACAGTATTTTGAAATGTAAACCTTAAAAATCAAAATGTGCTTTATAAACATGTTTCTACAGCTCTCTTCAATTGTAGGATTTATTTAATTTATATATTTCAATAAACAAGCAACAAGAGACATGAATGAAAGATATTTTGTTATATATTACATCACTTAAATTGATATTATGTACAATCTTTAATAAGGATGCCGTTTGCATATTGAGCTAAGCGAGCCCAGTAATGACTCATCGCTGTCGATAATGTCGGTAATATAGATTTGATCGTAAAGCAAATTTCTTGAGCGATTTTTTTCCCCATTGACTTCAATGGGATATCAGTTTTTTTACGATTATTCCTCAACGACATGACATTTCAACTTTTTTTTAAAACCATCTCCTAATGTATATCTTTTAAAGCACATTAATTTAAACATTTTTTCAATTATTACTAAAACATCTTGATATATGTTTTCTTATAAAATCAGTTCATAATAAATAATAATTGTCAAATAAATATAATTATGACCATCACTGGTTACATCCAGATGACTCAGCAGTACTTGATATATGGATGACACGGATTTAATAATTTTGGAAATGAAAGGTATTTTATTATATCGTTGTTTTATAACTGGATAAAGGGTTAATGTTTTACGTTTAATAAAATACATCAACTGGGTTTAGAAATATATATTGTGACAATGACGCCATGATGAAAATAGAGTTATATATGAAGTATCAATCATTCAGATTTAAAATAATTAATTGTGAGAGGAATCTTTATTTCATCGCCGTTCGTTCGACGGATCCATACATTGTATACTATAAATTCTAGTAGCTATCGGCAATCTACTAGCGCCAAGCTAAATTAACTGTTACCTCTTTAATACTATGAGAAACCATTAAATCCCCAAGATAATTGAATAACTTGAATTTGATGAAAGTTATATGAAACCCTTCATTTAACTGAAATATTATACAAAACATTCAATAAATACAAGTAATGTTAAGTTAAAAGCTTAATAAGACTTCCATTTCCAAAGATAAACAGTTTAACTTAAACTAATATTGACATTGTAAGTATCAAGTCAGGGAAGGGATGTAATCGTTATCAAAGAAATATATAATACCAGATATTTATTTAATTCAAAAATCATAGCATGTGTTAGAAGTTCAACTATAAATGCATGCACAAAACGAAGGTTAATGTGACGGATGTGACTGCTTAATTTTATAATATATTGTGTATTTTGGAATCACAGAAACTGATCTTAACATTTTGTGATTATAAATTCCACTATTGTTAAAAATGTCTTCTATATCACATACAATTGTTACATTACAAGATTATTGTAATAAATATTAAAATACTATTATTACCACATCTTTGTGATGGACCAATATATTTGTATTAAATTAGTTTCCATCCCGCTTTAATAAATCAAGTTAACTCTATTAACCTTTCCATTTCCTGACCTCGATGTGTAGTGTTATTATTAATATAACTTGAGTCTAAATAAGGGTTGCCTACTACTTATTATTCAAATGATTTTATCTGTTATTCGTTTTGTCATTAATAAAACTTTTTGAAAAATATTTTTTAAATATTATATAAGGTGTTTTCTTCACTCTGAGTACTTATTATCTTTTCGACGTAGATGTCGATAATGAAACTACAATCACTTGATTATTCCTGGATAGTATGATGTATTAGTGTTTCTGTCTGTGATAAATTTAGAAGAGAATTTTACTATTCTGCTGGTATTCATTGTGCACTGATCCAGGAACCTACATAAAACCATACAAAAATAAAAGAATAGTCCTTCTTGCACACTTCGGTGTCATTCGTGATGCTGCAAAAAACATTTCAATATAGAAAATTTTACATCCTGCACATATTCCTCATGTTATTTTCAGGGAGCTACTAAATTTTCTAATCATCAATACCCGTATTTTAAGTTAAACACGACTGCCCTCAACTAAAATCAGTGCAAACTAATTAACCACACCTGCTATTAGATAACCATGCGTTTGTAATTTGACAACATTATACAAATAACGTTCAGTACGTCTATACAATGATGGTTTGTACCGTATTAAATATATTAATAACTGTTTAGAGCAAAACAAACCTACAAACTACTACACTTACGTATTTCATGATGATTATGATATTGATATTTCACTCGTGACCTTTAGAAGTACATCTTCTCTGTCAATGAAGGCATCATATCAACATAAGCGTTGATGAATATAGAATTCTATAATTTTAATCTTAACAAAAAAAAATATTTAAAATGTTTAATGTCTTTTAATTCAAGAATATAATAAGTAGAATCGTTAGCTATTACAAGTTATTTCATAATAACTATCATCGCGGTCAGGAAATAGAAATGGTTATCCGATTGCCGTGATTTATGACAAAAAAAAATCCAGAAAGGGTTAGGTTATCCCTGGTATATTTACATTAGGTAGACTATAGAAAATATTGCAAAAGCTGTGATGTATAATAGTAAAAGCGAAGAGCACTAACAAGCTAATCATTGATAACTAATGTCAGACACTTGTGTGAAGTGACACTTTACACCCACTTACTCTGTGGTCAAACTGTTTCAATGGCACTTGTGAATTACTATAGCCTCTACTTTGTGTTTCTTGGATAAAACCTTGCTAATTTTGCTTGCTAAGTTTTTATTATAAGCTTGCAATTATGTACTTCTGTGAGATCCAATCATTACAAATTCATTTCATTTCATTTATATGTAGTGGCAACAGATTCATGTAAAATAACATTTGTAAATCTTTCTATAACAAAACTAAGTGTAATTTTTTTCTTGTTCTGCAGTTCCTTTGGCATTCTTTTTGCTCAAGCCACCAAATTACGATCACCAAGAAATTGGTTACAAGATTTAAAATTATATTCTGTCTATCAAACTTTATAACGAGCTCTTGTATATGAAAGTGTATAAGTGAAAAATGTAGTGTGACATTTTAACACTAAAACTACCAAATACCGGTCAAATTGACCGTTCTTAAACTTTTGTAAAACTTATTCATTCTTAAACGTTATAATATCGTTATCAAAATACATCACAATTCTTATAATATGCATATAATATTGTCATCACTCTTTACTTTTAGTTATTTCCATTATTACTTGCATTATATAATAAAATAGCTTTTAATTACCGGTCAATTTGACGGCGGGCAGTAGAAACAGGTGTACAAGAATTGTCGGTAGGTTTAGTGTTAAATTTTCTATTTCATTCATATAATTATAATTATACAAAAAAAGTTTTACTCTTTATAATTTAATATTAACCACCAACATATTTTTTTATGTTTAGTCATAAATTGTAAATATAAATCTTATTTTATTTTTTTATTACATTTCGAGTTATATTTTATATCATAGAATAGTTTGAATTGTTATAATATTATGATGAATGGTTTCTATCTCAGTGTGTAGTTTGCTCATAATGATCAATAAACAACATGTAACTTGACACATTGTATTACCGACTAACCTACTTACAGATCTCTCACAACCAGTAGCTCTCAGTTGAAGATGATCCACTGTGTAACCCAGTAACCCCGGTACAGTCAAGTAGGAGGTGATCCTCAGTGTGCTGGTTATGATATAGCTCGAAGCTCCTTGAAATGTTCATCTCCAATAAGCCAATGCTAAGTTTGATAATAGTTAATTTACAACTGGAAAAATTGAAGTATTCTACCAATATTTTTGTTCTGATTGTTATTGAGTCCAGGACAAGTCGATACAAAGACAAGCGATGCTGCTGTGACGTACATTTGAAAAAGTATTTATAAAAAGAGCAAAATATATATCATGAAATTAGTAAAGGCAAAAGAAAAAAAATGAATTTTTAATAAATATATAATAAAAAATTAATGAACACAACATAAATCAAAGCGTCCTTCACTCCAGCGACTCCAACGTACTGACAATAATTAAGACGAACACCGACACATAGAGGTAATGTGTTGTTATATTGATATTAAAATAATTAATAAAGAAAACAGAGAATGATCACAATTAATATAATTTATAATACTTGTTGTTACGTTAAATACGTTTTGTAATGTGATTGATGACAATCAGTATACAATTAATAAATTATAAGATTGTAAAATTATACATAAAATAATGTATTTGTGAAGTTTTTTGTTGGTATTCATTTAGTTTCAAAAATGCAGATTTAAAAATAATAATATGACATTTTCAATTAAAGGCTCTTTTATTACATTAAACACTTTAAATCTTCTTGATATTTCAGATGTTTAAGAACCAAATATCAGCGGACAAATGAAAACCTTCACTGAATGGTACGCGGTCACTGCTGTCATTAACATCTACTGAGGACAGTTGTGGATACTTGACGATGTGGGAATCAGGTTGATTCGGAATTTTAAATGAACAGAATAAATATATCAAACACCAGCAAGGACTCGGACGTGCAATGTCTGGAGATATCACATGTCTCTTTGACAATTGAGGTGTAGTATGTAAGAAAAACTTATTATTACTGTTTGATTGTTTCTGAAGCAGCTCACATCGTCTCACACTGATCTAACAATTAATTATTGACAGCTCATGATTCAGGAACAACCGACGGACACAGGAGACAACCATTCAAAGCACAGTGTTACAGTTTAGAATTATTAATATTATGTACATTGAATATTACAATATGTAAAGTAACTATGTTGTGTGGAATACAATCAAACATACCAAACTTATGTACAATATTCGTTAAAAGCGGCGAAATCAAATCAAGACCTCGAAAAACTTCAACCTGAATTACTAACCACTTTTACTAAAACACATAATGCAATCACAAAACAAACACTTGTACATAAAATATTAATATTGTTAATAACATATTTCGTGCTTATATCGTCCGTGTATAAAATGCACATCGTAACACATACAGATGGAAAAACTAATGAAGGCCTTATGTGAGCGGGTCATATGTTTTACTTGTTAGTGTGTGTGTAATCTCAACACACTTTTGCTGTTTGATAATAATATATGATGTTTCTTCTAATTTTAGCAACACTATTATACGTATATTCATTAAATAAATATTTATATTATACAATGCTTTGTGAATAAATTTTAGCTTATACAAAAATTTCAACAATATATAGAAATAAATACAAACTTTTTTATGATGTATTTTCCGATATGTTTTTCTAAGTCCTAATGGACGTTTGATGCTTTTGATAAGCACATGTCAATTTCATTGAATTTAGAGTTTTTAATGAATATAATTTTAAAGTTTTTCAAGCACGCGTCATATTAATAAATAATGTACTATTAAACAAAATTGAATTAAATGATTATAAACTGTAAAATATAAAATATAACTGAAGACTGCCTGAACCCATGTTACACATCAGATTCGATGTCAAATTCACCATTTATAAACCTCTGATACTACTCACGACAACTTATCTCACTTAAGGCGGCCTCACCATATGCTTCTACAAGCAATCGATGGGCCTCAGCTGCAGATTTCTTCAAATGAAAGAAATCAATCGTAAGTTCCCGCAAATGAGGCTTATTAGGCTCAAAAGTCGATTTTTTTCATACAAATATATTACAGTAATAAAGAATCCATTATATTATGAGGTTATCTTGTTCACAGATTTCCTGTTTAACTATATATAACGCCTAATACGCCATCATTTTCGACCATCATTAACTAATGACGCTGCCTTTTATCAAACAGTTGAAACTTATTTGTAGGCCTATTAGAATTATAGAATTCAATCAATTTTAATACAAAATAATAAGATTAAAAGAAAATATTGTGAATGTGCTAAATATTAAGCTATTATATACTAAGTATAACGTTATGCTGCAGCACAATCACCACAAGTTAACTATTTTCACAGTTTCGAGTCCACTGAATACTGAACTACATTGTGATGTAAGTTGGTCACTATTGTTGAGATTGTACATTCACAGCTCGTCTCTGTCTGTACACAGAATAGTAACAGGTCATACTCGGGCTACGAGTCCTCTGTAATAAAATCTTCCTCTCTGGAGGAATTTAACAATTATATAAATAAAAATATAAGAACTATTTAATTAATAAACACAAGTATATAGGAATATAACAAGATGATGAAGAACCGACTTGTTGAGTTACAACCGACGACATACAATACAACGATGAATCATTTAGACACATTGAGGAGCTTTATTTTGTTATAAAATGAAAGAAAGTTTAAATCTAAAGTAGATTTTTTTCTCTTCCTTTCTTTACTTTAATCTGAATACAAACTAATAGAATTTGACCTAAAAATATTACAATAACATTGAATATTACACATTACTTAATAAATACAATAGTAATGACATATAAGTTGTGTTATATCTTATATGATTGTATTGTATTTTTATTTGATTCACAAAATATCAACCCTCGTCAAGATGGATTTGTAAAGTTAAAAGTAATATTCTGCGCTTTATATTGTTCAGTATTTTGATCAAAATATAAGACTGTACTATTCTTCTTTGTAGTATCAATTAGATTTTGTTTATTTTTTGTTTCCTTTTAATAATTGTAGAGAATATTGAAAGTAAAACAAATAATAATACACCTAACTATTCTCTGATTTATATGTTTATGAATATTATTGTAGTAGATATTAATATGAATGTGACTAAAACCGATGTAAGTTAACCCTCTACATAATAACCATGTATCTAAATCTAACATGAGATCAAACATGACCCACATTAGAGTCATATTCTATTACAAATCTCCTTGACGAGGGTCTTCTCTCTAACTGTAATAGTGTACACTTCACCGACTGTTACACATCAAGTCTTTGAGTTGTTTTAGTACTCCGTGGTATGTAGTCATATTATTGTATATGTATACAGACGCAACAGTAGTAAATCTACATTTGCGGTTTTGCTACCGATGCTGTTATACGGCAGCCAAACGTGGGTAACACAGAAGAAAAATGTAAGAAAGATGAAAGCTGTGGAGATGCGATCTCTTCGCAGAATATGCGTAGTTGGTCTAGCTCACCTAGTACTAGCGAAGATGTCACGGTGAGAATGAAGAAGAACGTGATCAGGTGGTTTGGGCACGTCGAACGAATGAGTGATGAAAGAATGGTAAAAAAAAATATATAAAGGAAAATTGAGCGGTAAGAGAGACAGCTGGAGGCCTCGAGTGAACTTCGAAAACACAGTAGCTACGATACTGGAGGAAGGTCACGTAAAAAGTACGAGGAACCCCGGAGGGCATGTATGAAGAGGTTAATGTCTGTGGTCGAGGCGAAAGAAGTATGCAGAGACCGTAGCGTTTGGCGCTCCGTTGTCTCTGGCTACCCCCAAGCGTGGGGCATGGCGTGAAGCTAAGTGAGTAAGTAAGTACAATAACTCCATTTCGATATGCAGTTATTAATACATTTTTACTAATATAAACTATACTAGTATAAGTTATATTACTAATATAACTTATACTACAATTAAAAAATGTTTAAGAAATAAGGAAAATATTCCTTTATGTACCTTATTAGTAAGTCATAAAAGTAAACACAAGCTTTTTACAAAACATTTCAATTATTTGTATGTAAAAAAATGGCAAAAGTTAGAGGTGGGGTTTATTACAATATGAAAATAAAAGATTGAAAACGTCCGATTAACCTTATTAAATGTGTATAAACTAATTAGTCTGTAAATATTACAATATTCAGTCAGAAAAGTAAATCAAAGTAAACAAGACCCTTTAATAAACATCATTAGCGAGCTGCTATTGATGTCCGGCGCAGTGAGAATAAATACTAATCCCAACTGTCAATGTACGAGTAAGTATGATTGACTTTATGTATACCGAAACATGACAAGTTGTTGAATCACATATATACAATGGGACTTAAAGAACATTCATAATTACTAATTTAATTATATTATTACAATTCTCGATTTCGATCCTTAATTAAAATAAATACCTCACATGCCTTATAAGAAAATGTATTATACGTAACTTGAAGAAAATCAGCGAAGCGATTCAGGCTACAACTGTGTATAAAGTTCATGTGTAATATTTTATGATAAATGATTATATTAAGGTTTACATAATTGTAATGAACACTTACGTACATATTATATTAACAAATAAATACACTAAGACTTCTTCAAGCATACACTTCTCTTAGGTTTTGTAAAAACTCATTACTGAAGTAAAGTCAACGTAGATACGAGTCTTGTTTCATCTGCTAAGATAAATAGAAGATAAGTCAAACTACGTCCTTGTATCTTCTTGCTTATACTTCTATTTATGCTCATTATAATGCGTCATTTTACTTATTTAATAACAATTTTATGTTAAGATAAATAATTTATAACGTTATTTGTTTCGTAATATTAGTATTAAAAATATGAAGATAAAACAAAATAAAACTTTAAATGATATAAAAGTTAAAAAAAAGTTTATCATAAGAGCTTGCTTAAATATTTCAAGCAATGCACTGCCATCGCTACTGAAATATGCTATTAACTTCAAAGCGATGGCTTGAGAAGAAATTCCGAGCTATATTCTATCTATTACTGGATATTTCGTAACTATGTGTCCTAATTTTATATTCTAAAAGATATATAAACAGCTAAAGAGCTAGAAAATTTGAAGATAATTTTCGGTTTAATTAAGTCAGACAACGTATCTGCTAATTAGTGAGTCTACTCAACAGATAATGAGTGATAGCTACTAAGAGATATTGATCACTGCAGTCTCCGAGTCTCATAGATGACATCTTCATTGTTTAATTATTCTGAATCAAAAAGTTCTTCATGATAGATAATTTATTTCAGTTATAAATTTTATTTCTTTATATTGTAGTTATATATTTTGTTTAAATCACATTAATTTTCAACTCAAACCAACAGTTATTAATTAGTGCAATGATTGTTAATGTTTTCAAAGTACTCGTTGACTAATCTACAATGTACATCATCTTTCATTAACACGGTTGATATCAGTGTGTAAAGCCTTAAATACATATGTATATATATATATTATTATTCAAACTCAATATAATTTGCTAAAAGGTTTTAACTCTTATATTATTGAGCTGAGCGAAGCGAAGCTCTTACTGGTCAAAAGTGTGTTTCGATGTTCGCCTACTCCTCCTAAGCCATTTGAGCTAGAGCTTTAAAATTTTGCATATGCATTCAAGAAAGTGTCGCACTCGTTTAGCAATTCTTTGGTGGCATTCGTGATTGTAGATTTTGAATAAATGGTAAAAAAGTGTCCTATAGATCAATATATATTTTTTAATTTAGCAATTCTTTATAACATAACCTTGCTATAATAATTGTGACAGGCGTCAAAATATAATAAATAGATATTGCACAGGACCACACACAAGGGCATTCTTTTGTACGTTTTAGTGACGTGCTTGACTGCTACTCGTAAGTCTTATAACCTCAACGGTTATTTTTAATTATTATACAAGTTCCACTTTCACTCATGAGAGATAATCTGATTCCGAATTCCATTCAGAATTATATAATAAAAAGTTTTAATTAGTTTCCTGTCCAGTTACAGTTCTTTCAGATTATTGCATTAGATACGGGATAGAACTACGTTATAATTATAACTTTGAATTTGATAAAATAGAAAATATTTTATGCAAAGAAGCCTACATTTAATATACGTAACATATTATTAAATATCTAAATATATTTGTTTATATATTTATATTAAAATTTTCTCAATTTTATTGGCAATAAATATTGGTTTCTTAATTTTATTGGCAATAAATATTGGTGAAATTAAGAACTTAATTATAAAAATAATTATAGTGGAAGATTTTTTTTTACCTATGTCAAAAATCTCGGTCGATTTCTCGCGATGTCATATTTCTTTGTTTTCCATATATTTTTACAATTTGAAAAAAAAGCAGGATTGCTTTGCACAAATTAGAGCGGTTAATCATTTTTAACACTTCAAAAGCCATAAGATTCACCCAGATATATCAACAACACCTCTCCTTTTAACATTCTTCAAAGCTTGACATTAGTCGTAAGTTCCACCACCAGATACAACAGCAGCGCTTCCTCTGTCAGAGATATTAAAGCTGATTTAATGTGAGAAATAAAGATAAAGGATTCTGTTGCAACTCACGTACAATAAAACAAGAATTGAGAACCTCTGTGCTTATCGAAGGATATGCGGATGAAAGGCAGAGAAAGATTCTCTTTACTGATGAAATGATGATGAAATTAAGGTCTAAAGTAATACATTTTCATTTGTAATAGAACTTATTCGGGCCCTGGGGCTGGAGGTACAATATGGAGCACGGAGTGGACTTTTCAAGCACCAAATTTTAGAGAGACATTTGAATTTCAATTTGGTTAAGAAGTTAATTGTTAACCGTTTGGAAGACCTTTTTTTGTGTTTAGTTGTCTCTAGAATGCGACCAGATAATTAGCTAAAAATTTTCTTATGTATGTTGGAGAAGAACGCGGATGTTATAGCGAAAACAGATTGAAAAAATGTTCAGCCATTCAAAAGATATAATAAAAATCACTCCTGCCATAGACAATACATTAGAGCTGTCCTGCGCGCACGAGCAATGTACTGAGCTAGAAGGTGACAGTTAGTCCTAATACAGGGATATTTCCTGTAGCTATTCACATTAAAGGAGAGGGGCTCAGCTCAACACCCGCCGCGCACGGTTGGCGGATCCTAGGTGCATGTAATATTTCGTAATACACGTCAAAAATTATTAATTCTCTCTAATGCTTATTCCATGTATTTACACCATAAAAAATCCAATTACAGACAGCAGAATTTATTGCCGAATTTAATATCGTTCCACTAACCGTCATAAAATAAATTATAACATTTTTATTATCACGGTAAAATATAAATAATTTGGAATCCTTTTTTTAAATAATATTTTGTGTTTGTTTTATAATGTTTCTTGTAGCACTGGATTTAAGTGTAGTGTCAATAACTTTTTGATCATCTTCAACGTGACATAATAAATCTGATAAATGACAAATGGCCGAATTGCTGAATCACCGTTATATTTTCTTGTTAAAATATTTAAAATATTGAAAAGTGAGATCGCTCAGTGATTTCTGACTCACGCGCACATGTTGAACATCAACGAAAGTAGCGCGTGCGAAGGAAAACTTCACTTTAGAACAAGTTGAGCATCAAAGTAATTTTTTCTTCTTTCTTATTATTCGAATTAATTAAATTTAATTTAAAGATTTATTAACAAATTTATTATAAGTTATGTTTTAATTTTTATTAATAGAAACAAAATAATGCCGCGACGTGCTGCGCGACAAGTACTCGCTTACGTTACCCGAGATGCAGACAGAATGCGTCGTTTGAGAACTAACATAATGCCAAATTTACTGCTGCAAGCAAACGACCGAGCGATACAAACGTTCAAGGCTAAATTCGTACACGAACTTTACAAGCTTAATTTATTTGTGTGTCCAAAATGCTCAAGACAAGAACTTAAAGACGAGATAGAGAGCGGAACGTACTTGTGCAATTCATGTCGCAGCTCGAGGACGTCGCAAATGTTTACGGCTGCAAATTCAATGGATCCAGGAGAAATGGCACCTCAGCTGCAAGGATTGCAAGATATTGAAGAGATGTTGATTGCCAGAGTCCATCCAATCTTACGCGTGTACTAGCTAAGAGCAGGCAATGGTGCTGGACAATATCGATAACTGGTCACGTACTCAATGTCGTACAAGAATTGCAACCGCTCTCAAGAATCCTGCCACAGAGGTTTGCAGACGTGCCTGTGATTCTGGTTCGACGCCATACAGCAACTGAATTCCGCGAATTCAGGGTTCGTAGGCAGAAAGTATTGGAGGCGTTGGTCTGGTTGAAGCAAAACAACGTGTTCCATCAAGACATTGAATTTGATTTAACAGAACTCAATGCGCTTGCTTCAGGAGATGAAGATGTATCAGGACTCCTCCATCACACTGATGTAGGCACCACTTTAGCAGCAATAGAAGATGACGAAGAGATAGTAGAGACAGCTGTGATAGCTGTACAACCTGTGACAACTAATTGTCAAATTGAGCAGCGACTTGCATGGCGATTATCAACAGCAACACCCATTAATGAGTACACAGAACAGGGTTACATTGCTCAGGCATTTCAACATCTTTTCCCAACCGGAAAAGCTGCAAGTAATTATAGTACGAGACAGTTACCAATATCTTTCAACGATGGGGTCAAGTACATAATGCACTTCAAAGACAAGCGTTTTGCACAACTTCCAAGATTGCGATTCCTCTGTTTGAATCGTGATCAAAGACATGATGCTGAACACTTTAAGGCCTTCTCATTCAACCTTTAACGTTTGCTGGCAATCAACAACCACTCATACTTGGTCACCTAAGCGTGCGGAGAATGAGCGACTTATAAGTTATAGACGAATAACTAATTTTATGTGCATATCACTTTTAGCTCATTTTTAAGATTTTATCATCGTAATACTTAATCATATCGAGAATCAATAATAATCATTACTACTAAGCTTATCACAAATAAAAAATAAGTTTGCATTGTATTGCACGTCACTTTTTTAAATTCGTAATTTTATGTGCACAAAACATGATATGCAATGTTGTGTTAATAAAATTCTAAATTTTAACGACTCGTCCTATCACACTAAAATTTTTCACACTGTTGCAGCAATGCCTGCTGGATGTCTTTAATTTATATTAGCATGATCAAATAGCTCTACGCCACTGCTGTCCACCCCGTGGCAACGCACGCAACTTACAGCATCATGTGACCACTCTACGCCACTGTTGGCCGTCCCGGGGCAACACACTCAACTGACAGCATCAGCTGGGCACTCTACACCACTGTCCGCCGTCCCGGGGCAAAGCACTCAATTAACAGCCTCATCTGAGCATTCTACGCCACTATCGGCCACCCCGAGCCAACGTACGCCAATTTTAGAACAAACAAACAATTCTACGCCACTGTCCGCTACTAAATGCCGCGTTTCCCTATGATTATTACAGAACATGGTCAATCGCGGGAATTATTTTGGCGGCATTGCATTTCATTCTATTTATTTAAATTTTTCAACTATTATTGTTGTTCATATATTGTTGCATTAAACATGACCCGTACACCTCGACAGCAAATCGGACGGCATACACTTAATAATGTTTATCAATGAAAACAAAAGGCAAAGAAAGATAGTAAAGATTTGGTGAAGAAAAATATTAAAATTCAAAATAAAGAGAACCATGAACATGTAGGCGTATTGCTAAGTAAACACGTGGATCAAATTTTTGAGAGTCATGGTCAAGTCATTGAAGGACGGTCGGAATTACTTGGAAACGCTGGGGATGTATTT